>LR738712.1:606140511-606221214 GCA_902687465.1 Secale cereale
TTGTTTGTCCCTCAGGTTAGGCGACTTGGGTTGGTTGTTCGTGGGTTATTGGGCGACTTGGTTCGCCGGGTGAGGCGACACAAGGTCACCAAGGGCGGGGGTAGGCTAGTGTGTCCCTCGGGTTAGGCGACTTGGGGTGGTTGTTCGTCGGTTATTAGACGACTTGGGGTGGTTTTTCGTCGGTTATTGGGTGCCTTGGTTTCGCTGGGTGTGGCGACATTAGGTCACCGAGGGCAGGGGGTAGGATAGTTTTGTCCCTTGGATTAGGTGACTTGGGGTGGTTGTTCTTGGGTTATTAGACGACTTCGTTCGTCGGGTGAGGCGACACTAGTTTCACAAAAAAATTGATTTTGTTGCTGTTCACTACAAGGGTGTGTGTGTGTGTGAGCCCATGAAAAGGGTTGGGGTCTTGCCTGTTATACTGCTTTGGCCACTTGATTTCATGTAGTTTCCAATCTTCTATGTGGAGACTTACCACCATGTAGTTTCCAATCTTCTATCTGGAAAAAGTTATTTTCGTGTGCTGTCAAAACTAATAAAAAAAGCAAACCACCAAATGAGAGAAAAAGGTATGTGGCGCTTACCACCATGTGGTGCACGCAGCAGTTTACTGCCTTCTTCTTACTTCCCCGATTACCTAATGAAGCATTAATCTGATTTGCTGTGAATGCTCAGAAGTTGAGCCTCTTTACTTTCTCCAAATCGACGACTATTGGGTAGCATCGAGGACTGACATGAAGGCTCGTTGTGGGGCACGTGAAAGTGCTCACTACAACTATCAACCATGCCCGCATGAAATCATCGTCTGCTCTCCCCACCATCTTTCCAATCATGTTGCAGACGGTTGTTATCTCGGGGGCACTTCCATTCTCAAACCAATATCTGTTGTTTATGAATGATATAGCTTATGCATCCCAGCCATAGAACACGTCTTCCCCAAAGTCACGTAGACCCAAAGTATGGTGGGCGCTTTCGGCTGTTACGGGAATCTCGCCCCTGCCTTACTACAATACATTCGATGTCTGGATCATAACTCTCCATCACCCATCGGCTCAGGTCCGCAGGGATCGATGTTGCCTCAACCTTCAGTATTCCTCCCAGATGGTATGTTTCGATGAGATCCTTTTGATCCTGCTACAAACTCTTGTTTAACTTTACAAGCCTTGCGGGAGATGCTCTATTCCTTCCTTCCTGAACCTGCTTCTTCATTGGTCGCCTTCAGACTTGTAAACCCTCATCTTTGTTCCTAGCTGCTCCGTCAGTTCTTGCTGCGCCTTGATAAAAAGACAGGAAGAAAAATTTAAGAAACATGGTTTCCTCTCATTCTCTGCCTAAGTCGTGGCAATGATGCGGAAACACACACAGAAGATGATAACAAAAAAGAAAAAAAGAAGAAGAAAAGGTGTGTGTGGATTGTACCTCGCCGTTATGTTTATCTGCGTAGTCCCCCGTCTCAATGCTGCCAGTCCAGGGGATAATGAAAAAGGATGCCCTCCTCGCTCCCCTAGTGTTTCACTTTTGTCTTGCCTGCATTTGAAAAAAAAGTTAGGAAGGGGTGTTGAAAAACCCTTGGCGACTACTAAAGACACACATAATTGCCCCTCCCTTATATTCTACATGCATTTGTGAGATATATAGATCACTAAAAAAGAGATGAAAACATGACTAAATAATTGTGTATGTGCATTGTCCTATGCATTGTCTGTAACATGCTAAAATACTCACAAAAAAAGCATCATGAAAATTCACCAAAAATTCTCATGATTGTCGGTTCATTTATATGATGATGATGATGCAGGGTAGCAAAATAAAATGAAGCACCTGGGATAATATGATGCAGGAAAAAAAGCAATGAGCGATGAAAAATAATGATAAGAAAATAAAGTCTAGTTCATCTGCAGTTTTATCCATTCATAAAAAAAACTAGTCGCAGCTACATCCAGAAAACAGAGCCTATAAAAAACACACATATCTCTGTCTGATTGCCTACATATCTTTATCTGCTTGCCTGCATTTCATACTGATTATTCTCTGAATTAGTTAACCCCGCATCATTTCGTACTGATTATTGCTGACTTATCTTCCATCTAATTGCCTACTAAAAACAAACAGTGTTGCCTATTTCTATTCTAATTTCCCACAAAAATAGTGTTTATAGCATACAGAACTATGTCTAATTGCCTACTACAATCAGTGTTGCCTATTTCCTATTTCTGATTTGCTACAAAAAATACAGTGTTTATTGCATACTAGCTACTATGTCTAATTGCCTACTAAAAAGAAAGGCTCTTGTCCAAGATGTCATAGGTGTGAAAAATAGTTGAAGGTCTGCATACATGTCAGTCATTGCGGGCTTTGCGATGAATTAAAATACAACATGTACTAGTTAATAGGTGTGCAGACATTTTAAACACATATTGGTTGGAGAATAATTCTCCATGGCAAGCAAAGAACTAGTAGCAGATTTTTTTCCAACATCACATGGGATGGGCATAACATATTGGTTCTGAACTTGTTCTGCTAGAAGGAGTTGGTTCAAAGCTTGTGGGTATTTGTGGCCTGGAGCTAATTAGAACGGTGTTGAATCTTTTCATCACACTGGCTGGAGACTAATTCTCCTGGAGCGGTTCCAAATAACCAGTGCTCGTCGAGTAACATCGGTCTGTTGCTGAAAATTCATCAACAAAACAGCATTACACTACAAAAAAATACACTTCCGTGATGATACGTGTTTGTCATAGTAGGTCACGTTTTTCTGTCATGCATGTACATCCATGACGATTTTATGACAGAATCAAGATAGTCATACATGTGCTGTCATAGAAGTGTTCCATGACATTACCAAAATTATCATCACGGAAGTGTCCACTTCCATGACGATAAATTGCGCGTCACAGAACTGCTTTCGTCAAGGGTGACCGACACATGGCATCCACCGTAACGGAACGCCGTTAAGCTACCGGGTCCAGTTTGGGATCCGATAACCCGTTAACAACCCCGACCAATGGGAATTTTCCACGTGTAAAATCATCATTGGCTAGAGGAAACACCTGTCGGCTCACCGTTGGGACAAATGTCATCCTCTCATTGGACACAAAGCGCCTATGATACGTCGACACGTGGCACGGCCCAACAGAGGCCCATTCCTGTGAAAAGGCCGGCCCGTTTGACTTGGTCAAAAGGTGGCGTGCCGGCCCACGGAAAGCCTGTTAACGGCCTGTTCGCATATAGCCCATTTACAGCCCGCTAACCCAGGGGCCGTTATGACCTATCTGAATTAGGCCCAGTAGCGTCATATGGACCGTCCAATATGATTCCAGCCCATTTTTAGTTCCGGCCCATGTATGGCCCATGACATCTTTCGGCCCATATGAGGGCCTTTTGTAACTCTTGGCCCATTAACGGCCCGTGGTGAAACTGGCCCGTAATGAACAGTGTATCACTTTATACCCATTAACGGTCCATTATTCCATTGGGCCGTTTGCAGCCCATGTTATCTTTCGGCCTTCTCAGGGCCCATTTATTCTTGGCCCATTAACGACCCATGGTGAAACTGGCCCGTAATGAACAGTGTATCACTTTATACCCATTAGCGGCCCATTAATCCATTGGGCCGTTTGCAGCCCATGTTATCTTTCGACCTTCTCAGGGCCCATTTATTCTTGGGCTCATTTCCAGCATTCGGTTACATACGACCCGTTACTGTCATTTTCTGCTTGTGGGCCAAATTCAGCCCGTGGTTACAGTCGGCCCGTTTGTGGCCCGTTAATACATTGGGCCGTTTTCATAGCGTCATCAAATACGGCCTATTAACGACGACCCGTTATGGTCGGCTCATGAACGGACGACTCCAACTCTAGCCCGTTTATGGCCATAATGCGGTCTGTTTTTGACCCATGTTGGGCCAATCGATCATTTGGCCCGTCTAAGGCCCATTGATGATACGGCCCGTAGAAGGCCTGTTGTCTCTACGACCCGTAGAAGGCCCATTGTTTCTACGGACCGTAGAAGGCCCATTGTTTCTACGGCCCATAGGAAGCCCAGTGTCACTACAGTAAATATGTAGCCCATGGTCTGTTAAAGGCGGGAAACTACTATAGGTTAAGACATGCTGATGGCCCAAGATGATTATAGGCCCACGTTTTGGCCCATATGAGTAACGGGCCGGCCTGAAGACCGACAACACTGAGATCCACTGAACCTTCCGGCCTAAATTACAGTATACCGACCAAAGAATAAACCTAGACTATACAACAAAGAAATTACGGCATATTACATCCACTTGGAATCAAAGTTCTTACCGGTGATAATAAAGCGCAACATGACCGCGGATTTCATACACTGGGCATCAAAGGTCGCCACCAGTGCATATAAATGCGCCGACAAAAGAATATACAAAACTGAGAGCACTTCAGAAGGCACTAGACCTGGCAAGCTCGGGCCCCGCAAGCAGCCGAACAAGCTGATGAGACCTCAGTTGTGTCAACTATAGATGCTTCATCCCTAGCTGTATGGCACCATAATGCGCAAGGCACTCCCCTGACATCTTCATTACATCTTTGACTTCAAGTCGGAGCTGAGCTGAAGCAAGCCTTTCCGCTTTAAGTTGAGACTGAAGAAGTTGAACTAATTGAGGCAGCGACTGCACAGAGGTTGTCTCACACCTGCTGGTGAGTAGCTTCAACTCACTGTCTTCATCAAGACAGGACCTTGGGGTCATCTCACTGTCCTCAAGATGGTTTGGCTCACTATCTTTCCTAAAGTTCTGCCTGGCATAAGAGATACGACTCTGAAAGAGAAACAAGGAGACACGTAACAGGTTTCACAATTATATAAGCAAATAAATGGATCTGTTCTGCATAACGAACATGTTTTTAAAACTACAATTTAAAACTGGTAGTTGTTGCAAACATCCAATCAGATGTAAACAGCAGTGGAGGAAATGATGCATATCCAAATCTACACTAGAACACAGTTTGAAGGCTAGAGAAGGATGAACTTACATTACATGTTAACACGGGTTGGACAAAGCCCTTCTCCATGTTGATGGAAAGACAATTCAAATAATTCCCCAAAGAAAATTCTTTATAAGTGTTGCCATTATTCTACATTTTGCAAAGAGTAAATATAGATCAAATAATATTGGAAGAAATAGAGGATAATGAAGCTTAGGTGCAGACTGCTGATACATAATCAAATAGCAATTAATTAAGTACAGTGTTACAAGGCAAAAGGTACTGACAAGAGGAGTGCAGACATCAACGTGTGCTGTGGCATTGGCTTTATTCAACATTTTGGTAAGAGTAAATGTAGATATGATAATTTGGAGAAAGTGGAGGGCAGGGCAGATAAGATGCAGAGTAATGCTAGACAATCAACTATCTCGCGATGCATGTACAGTAATACCACCACCGTTCGTTATTAGTTGTCGCTCAAATGGATGTATCTAGCACTATTAAGTTCTAAATACATCCAATTGATCAACAATTAATTCGATACAGAGGGAGTACATGACAACAGGTACTTACATGAGCAATCCAAAACTTCATAACCATTGTGTTAATTCTACATTTATCTAAGAGTAAATATAGATCTTATAATTTCAAGCAAAGGGAGGATAAAGAAGCGAACATTTACAGTGATGCTACATAATGAAACAACAATGAGTGTAAGTATGCTGACAAAGGGCAAGAGGTACTGACAAGAGCAATGCAGAGCCCAGTATTGTCGTGAGATCCTATGATCCTTTGAGCAAAGAGATTCATCTGAAATTAGTTTTCATACAAGAGAGAAGGTAAGGCACATGCAGAAATTTAGGAGTTCAAAATTTGAATTGATATCATAGACAGTACCTGACGCTGGGCTATTAGCAGTTCTAATATGGGTTTGGCCACTGGAGTAGGGGTAATGTGACGCCCCCGATTTGTCCGTACACTAATCGTGCACGCAAATGTGTACGGCCAAGATCAGGGACTCACTGGTAGATATCACAACACAATTCTAAAAGTAAAATAAGTCATACAAGCTTCATATTACAAGCCAGGGGCCTCGAGGGCTCGAATACAAGTGCTCGATCATAGACGAGTCAGCGGAAGCAACAAATATCTGAGTACAGACATAAAGTTAAACAATTTTGCCATAAGATGGCTAGCACAAACTAGGATACAAATCGAAAGAGGAGCAGGCCTCCTGCCTGGGATCCTCCTAAACTAATCCTGGTCGTCGTCGGCAGACTACACGTAGTAGTAGGCGCCTCTGGTGTAGTAGGGGTCATCGTAGGTGGCATCTGACTCCTGGGCTCCACCATCTAGTTGCATCATCCAAGAAGAAGGAACAGAAGGGGAAAAGGGGGCAAAGCAACCGTGAGTACTCATCCAAAGTACTCGCAAGCAAGGATCTATACTACATATGCAATGGTAACAATGATATGGGTAATATCGGTGGACCGAACTGCAGCAAGCCAGAATAAGAGGGGGATAGCTAATCCAAACGAAGACTATGCTTCTGGCAGCCTCCATCTTGCAGCAGTAGAAGAGAATAGATGGTAAGTTCACCAGGTAACATCGAATAGCATAATCCTACTCGGCGATCCTCCCGCACATCACCCTGTGAGAGAGCAACCACCGAGTTATATCTGGAACTCATCTGGGTGTGTTTTATCAAGTATCCGGTTCTAGTTGTCATGAGGTCGGAATACAACTCCAGGTCATCCTTTTACCGAGGGACACGACTATTCGAATGGATTAACTTCCCTGTAGGGGTGCACCACATAACCCAGCACGCTCGATCCCATTTGGCCGGACACACTTTCCATGGTCATGTCCGGCCTCGGAAGATCAACATGTCGCAGCCCTAACTAAGCACAACAGAGAGGTCAGCACCCCGGTCTAAGTCCTAGGCACGCAGGGGTTCGAGCCCATCGCCCAACGCACACCTGCACGTTGCGTACGCGGCCGGTAAGTAGACCTAGCCTCTCCTAATACCAGAGTAGGCGTTCCAGTCCAATCCGGCGCGCGCCCCTAAGTCGCTGACGTCAAGAAGGCTTCGGCTGATACCACGACATCGGGTGCCCATAACTGTTCCCATGTAGCTGGCTAGTGCGTATAGGCCAACAGCCAGACTCAGATCAAATATCCAAACTCATTAAGCGTGTTGTTATGAAATAACCACGGACAACGACCAGGGCCAGGCCCACCTGTCTCCTAGGTGTCTCAACCTGCCGTGTCGCTCCGCCAAAGATCCACATAGAGGGTCGTCGGGAAAGTATGTACTTTCATCCCCCAATCCGTGAATCAACCGCGGGTACTCAACGAGCCGACCCGACTTTAGTCACAACATGTATCATGTATAATATGTATGTACTATATACCCGTGATCACTCCCAAAAGGAGCCCAAAATATTCAACATGTTGTGCATACCTTTCTCTATAGTAGTTCAAAACTTACAAATCGGACTCTCTACAAATAACAAAAGTAATATATCGCTTTGTCATTTGGAAATCATTTCCTACTTTCATCTACAATAAATATGCAAGAAAAGTTCTGTATGCCTCACCTAACACACTCTCTACTCGAGAGGCTGGAAAAGAAAACTCCATATTCTGGCAGTACTAGTCATACCTGAAGGAGTGAAAAATCCGCAACTAGCTGTGATAATATTCCAGCAACAAAGGCATCCCCAGCACCAGTGGTGTCAACAGCAGTTACCTTCAATCCACCAACTTTCCCACTAAATTCCTGTTGTTTTACAAAAGGAAAAATAATTTATATTGTTAATATAGACTTTGTTACACAAGACCAGCAAGTGACTGCGTGAAATAGTGAAGGACATTGTAATCTCCACCCTACAGGTCTGAATATGATGCATGAAATGGTGAAGGACATTGTAATCTCCACCCTACAGGTCTGAATATGCTCATAACAAGTTATACTACTTGAGAAAAAGAGAGGTCTCCAAAGGGCAATAGGCTAGCAACCTAGCATCACTTGGCTACACAACTCTGGTTTTCCTCCTGCTTTCAACTACAAGACGGAAATCCATCTTATGCCTTGCACCACGTTTTTTCTATAATTCAGGAAAATATTTTAAATGATGCATGGCTTCTGCGACATAACCAAGTATGTTCGAGGAGATACTAAAAGAAGTGTGGCTGCATCTCAGCAATCCCTTACCATTTACCAAAAGAAGTTACTGCAAACTTCCATAAATGACCAGATATAAAGTTCACAGATAGACTTTACCTTGGAATAATATCTACAACCATCTGGACCTTCAGTGACAAGAAGCAACTTCGTATTCGGATGGATAAGTTTCTTCACAACAGAATCATCATATGGATCCTCCCCATTTGTCAAGAAGGAAATCTCCTCTGCACTTACCTATTTTCAAAGCAGATGCATGATCAAGACAATAAGCCTTTGGTGAACACAAATGACTTACAAGCTGCTGCCTGTTAGTTGTTACCTTGATAAGATCAGCAGTATCCCATATGCTCAGGATACCATCTCTAGCATCATCAGCTGATGTCCACAGTGGGAGCCTTAAATTCAGATCATATGAAATTAGTACCCCATCATCTTTAGCGGCTTTGCAAACTACAATATGTGCAGTTTTACATGGCTCTGTTATCAGACTTATTGATCCATGATGGAAGATTTTTGCCTAGCATGATTACCATGATTAAGTTAAGTTCAACTTGTCACAAATATATTACATGATTAAACAAACCTGTGGTGGTGGAGAAGCATAGTATTGAGAAAATATTATAACACCATGCAATTCTCCTACCTTCCTGATAAGGTCAAGGTCAAGCTCTTTTTCTTCAGGCAGCATGTCTGCACTTGGATTACGATAAAACATGAATTCACGTACACCATCACTTCGAAGTTTCACAAATGCCAAAGCTGTTCTAGCATGAGTATCAAATAGCAATCCTTGATTGTTCACATTATTCTCCTTCAGCATGTCAGATAGCATGTATCCAAATTCATCATCACCAACCTGAATGTGTTCAGTGTTAAATACCTGAGCTGAAAAAACACCAAGCAGACAAGTGAATGCACTTTGAGGTGAAAACAACATGGAATTAATGATATTAAGCACATGTCTCTAAATATAAAAATGATCTCATTTTCCCAAACAAAAAAACTATAATTCAACTTCCTGAAAGGTTCCTAAAACATGGAAATCTTCCTTGAGGATCACCAAACTTGCTAGATCAAGTATCATTAATTCCTGGAGAACGTGGAACCACTTCTTGGCTCTGATTCCACTTTCCTCGATCTTGGTACGAGTGATGCTGTACTCATAGGCAAGATTCAAGGTGCATACTACCAAGATGTGTTACATGTGTAAGGATGCCAGAACCATACAAGCAGCCAGCTGTCTGCACAATGAGCAGGAGCCTGGAAGAATATGCACATGTTTCTACTCATGCAATGCCTAAAATGCTGCACAGAACTTTATGCGAGTCATTGGAATGCTTCATATATGAGTATGTGAACATAGATGAATTTCTGACAATTTTAGAAGTTTGGGAACTTCCCCACGAGAAACTTTCTCTGAGACCCCCTAAGTGAAATTTGTGGGACAAAAAGTGCAATTTAGTCGATAATATTTGAGGGTGTATGCAGTGCACATAAAGGTGTAAATTAAAACAACAAAATTGGCAAAAATTTCGGCGTGTATTTTCCTTTTTTCCAGCTGTAGTTTATTTACACATGCTTGAAAATTCTCACGGACAACGACCACGGCCAGTCCCACCTGTAGAGAGTCCAAACTCGTTAAGCGTGTTATTATGAAATAACCACGGACAACGACCAGGGCCAGGCCCACCTGTCTCCTAGGTGTCTCAACCTGTCCTGTCGCTCCGCCAAAGATCCACACAGAGGGCCGTCGGGAAAGTATGTCCTTTCATCCCCCAATCCGTGAATCAACCGCGGGTACTCAACGAGCCGACCCGACTTTAGTCACAACATGTATCATGTATAATATGTATGTACTATATACCCGTGATCACACCCTAAGCCCTGGCGCCTCCCTATCCCTCCCGTGACACCTCTTCCTCCTCTAGTAGCGCTTGGCGAAGCCCTGCTAGAATCCCGCTGCTTCCACCACCACGCAGTCGTGCTGTTGGATCTCCATCAACTTCTCCCCCCCTTGCCGGATCAAGAAGGAGGAGACGTCTCCGCTCCGTACGTGTGTTGAACGCGGAGGTGCCGTTCGTTCGGCACTAGGCTCATCGGTGATTTGGATCACGACGAGTACGACTCCATCAACCCCGTTCTTTAGAACGCTTCCGCTCGCGATCTACAAGGGTATGTACATGCAATCCCCTCTCTCTCGTTGCTAGATGACTCCATAGATTGATCTTGTTGATGCGTAGAAAATTTTAAAATTCTGCTACGTTCCCCAACAATGTAATGGTGCTAGGTGTGCCCTAATGCAGTACCGGGTGATACTGGCGAAGGGGGGAAACATCCGGGAAAGTATTCCCGGTGCTTCGCGTTTTCAGGCGGATGAAACGGAGGGGGGAAAGTTGCATGTTCGGTATGCTAGGGACGTGTGGTTGACGAACGGTGTGCGTATTCGAATGCGTCTCGAAATTCTGAGCAACTTTCATATATAAAGTATTTTCATCCGAGCTACGGATTATTTTATATTAATTATTAAAATTTTAAAACATTTTCTAATTTATTAATTATTAAATAAATCAACATTATCCATAATAGTGTATGCTGACGTCATCATGACGTCAGCAGTCAACAGGGGTGTTGACTGGTCAAACTGACGTGTGGGTCCCACCTGTCATACACTGTTTAGTTCAATTAGGATTTAGCTAATCTAATTACTGTTTAGTTAAACTAACTAGTTAATTAGATTAATTAAACAAGATTAATTAACTTAATTAATTCACTAATTAATTAATTAATTAATTCTTTTTTCTTTTTAAACGTTCTGGGGCCATGGGGCCCCACATGGCAGTGGCCCAGGGGGCCTTAACGGGTTTTTGGGCGCTGGGGCGACGGGCGTTGGGCACAGCCCGCCCGAGCGTGGGGCGAGGCCCCCCGAACGGCGCGCCGACAGGGAGCGGCCAGGGGCCAGCGCAGGGCGCCGACGGGGAGCGCCTGGGCCGGAATGGCCGATCCAAGCGCCGAGGCCGAAGGGGCGTCGGCACGGGGAGGGGCGCCGGCCACGGGCGTGGTGAGGCCGGGCGGCGCGGCTGCAGCGGCCGGTGGCCTGCGAGGCTGGCGGTGGAGGGGGCCGGCGAAGGTTGGGGGCGCGACAGGAGGAGCGGTGCAGGGCGCGGGCGGCACACGGCGGGCGCCATGTGGAGCAGAGACGGCGGGAGCAGCGGGGCGCAACAACGCGGGAGCGGGGCTGCGCGAGGCCAGGAGGGCGAGGCCGCGGCCGCGGTGGGCACAGCCGGCGCGCGGAGTCGACTGGCGGGAGCGAGGCGGGAAAGGCAGGAGCGGGCTGCGGCAACGGAGGGAGGCAGAGCGGCAAAGGGAGCGGGACGCAGCTGGCGAGAGGGTCGAGGCATCGACGCGGGGAGCCGAGCGGCGCTGCGGAGAGCTTCGGCAAGTGGTGCGTGCGTGTGTGCGCGACTCACGGACAAGGAGAGGAAGAGAAGGGGAGGCGAGCTCACGGCGGGGGTGTAGGGGCCGTGGCAGCGGGGGTCGAGGAGGTCGACGGGGACGACAGTGGCGAAGAGGAGGCAATCCGACGAGGTGGAGGCGCGTCGAGCTCCGGGCGGCGCGGATCCAGCGGCGGCGTCGGGGACGATGGGACGACGCGGTCCGATCCCGATCCAGATTGGATCGGGGAGGGGGGAAGGGGTGTGGGGGAGCGGAAGTGTCAATGGGTGGGTTAGATTTAGGTTAGGGGGAGGCTATGTAGGCCAGGGAGTGGGCCGGCCTGGCAGGCCACTGGCTGGGCCGAGGCCCAGTTGGTCTGGGGGGTTTCTTTTTATTTATTTTGTTTTTTTAGTTTATATTTCTTTTCTTTTATTTATTTCTCTTTTCTGCTTTATTTAGTTTAAAGCACTTAGGCACTTTGTAAAATTATGTTCTCTTCACTATAATTACCATAGCAATATTTTTCACACACCGAACATTTTTGTTTTAACGTTTTGAAAACTTGACTGTTTGCTAAATTTAAATTTGAATTTAGAGTGTTTTGATCTAACACGCGAATACCAACAGTAAACATGATGACGTGGCATCATTAGCGAAGTTTTACTGTAGCTTAATTATCCGGGCATTACAGGTAAAGTCTGTTACAGTTGGGCCTGTGTTTTCTGTGGCTGCTGATCTATGTGATTTAACAGGTATCACTACCTTTTTCCAAATACCTAGTTTGTACTCCTTGAGGATCTGCAATCACCCTATTCCTTTTGGACATCTATTACGAAAGAACAACATTTGACTAAAAAAACATAGTATGGCGACACATGGAATAGGTACAGAAAATGGATAGGTATGGCATATACTCATATATGATGCTTAAACTAAGTAGATGGTGTAACAAAGTAGAAGTACTGCAAAAGGTCAGATGCAAAATATGTGCGACCAATACAGCCTTGCCAAGTTAGAGCATGCACCTTGATGGGTGAATAAGATAGACCATCCTCCACCATGCCAAGTTTGTTAGCTAGTGGATTGTTCCGCAATATTCCTCTCGTGCGCCCATTCTCATATTCATTTTGATAATGTTCAATACCTGACATGCATGAAAACATAAAAACAAGTGAGATTATCTTTGTAATGCAGAAGTGATTCTAATTCAATACTACCTCCCTGTAAACTCCCTTGTGCTATCTCTGCAATTCTTCTAAGAGGTGCCATGCATGCTGACTCATGGTGAGGGCGATTATGATGACGATGAAGGACTCCGTGATGGATCGCCCTCCGGTGGAGCTCCGGAACAGGCTCCAAGATGGGATCTCCATGGGAACAGAAGCTACGACGGTGGAATTAGGGTTTTCTCTCTGTTCACGGAGTTTCTGGGGTACGTGGACTTATATAGGAAGAAGGAGGGCACCGGGGGACGCTCGAGTAGGCCTCGAGGCAGGGGGGCGCGCCCTGGGAAGGGGGGCGTGCCCCCCACCCTCGAGGGCCACTCGAGGCTCCCCTGACGTGGTTCTCAAGTTCCTCTGGCGTGATTTTCTCCAAAAATTATCTCTCGTGAAGGTTTCATTCTGTTTGGACTCCGTTTGATATTCTTTTTCTGCAAAACCCTGAAATAGGCAAAAAAACAGCAATCTGGACTAGGCCTTTGGGTTAGTAGGTTAGTCCCAAAAATGATATAAAAGTGAATGATAAAGCCCATTAAACATCCAAGACTTCTTAAATAATAGCATGGAACAATAAAAAATTATAGATACGTTGGAGACATATCAAGCATCCCCAAGCTTGATTCCTGCTTGTCCTCGAGTAGGTAAATGATAAAGAAAGAATTTTTGATGTGGAATGCTAACCAATATAGTTTTTCAATGTAATTCTCTTAATTGTGGCATGAATGTTCAGATCTGAAAGATTCAGGATAAAAGTCTATATTGATATAAGAAATAATAATACTTCAAGCAATACTAACAAAGCAATCATGTCTTCTTAAAATACTATGGCTAAAGAAAGTTATCCCTACAAAATCATATAGTGTTGGCTATGCTCCCTCGTTATCACACAAAAATATTCATATCATGCACAACCCTGATTTCAGCCAAGCATTTGTTTTCATACTCTATCTTTTCAAACCTTTCAACTTTCACGCAATACATGAGCGTGTGCCATGGATATAGCATTATGGGTGGAATAGAGGTGGTTGTGGAGAAGACAAAAAGGAGGGAGATAGTCTCACATCGACCAGGCGCATCAACAGGCTATGGAGATGCCCATCAATAGATATCAATGTGAGTGAGTAGGGATTGCCATGCAACGAATCCACTAGAGCTAAATGTGAATGAAAGCTCAACAAAATAAACTAGTTGGTGTGCATCCAACTTGCTTGCTCACGAAGACCTAGGGCATTTGAGGAAGCCCATCGTTGGAATATACAAGCCAAGTTCTATAATGAAAATTCCCACTACTATATGAAAGTGACTAAACATGAGACTCTCTACAATGAAGAACATGGTGCTACTTTGAAGCACAAGTGTGGAAAAAGATAGTAGCAATTGTCCCTTTTTTTGGGCCTTTATTTTTTTCTTTGGCCTTTCTTTTTTTTCTTTTTTTTGCGAAGGGGCTTTATAGATTTAGTCTTTCCTCCCATGGGACAATGCTCTAATAATGATGATCATCACACTTTCATTACAACTCGATATTACAACTCGATACTACAACAACAAAGTATGACTCTATATGAATGCCTCCGGCGGTGTACCGGTATGTGCAATGAAACAAGAGTGACATGTATAAAGATTATGCATGGTGGCCTTGCCACAAGTACGATGTGAACTACATGATCATGCAATGGCAATATGACAATATGATGCGTGTCATATGAATGGAACGATGGAAAGTTGCATGGCAATATATCTCGGAATGGCTATGGAAATGCCATGATAGGTAGGTATGGTGGCTGTTTTGAGGAACAATATGGTGGCTGTTTTGAGGAAGGATATATAGTGGGTTTATGGCACCAGCGAAAGTTGCGCGGTACAAGAGAGGCTAGCGATGGTGGAAGGGTGAGAGTGCGTATAATCCATGGACTCAACATTAGTCATTAGAACTCGTATACTTATTGCAAAAATCTACGAGTCATCAAAACAAAGCAATCAACGCATGCTCCTAGGGGGGGGGGGGGTTTGTAGGAGTTAACCATCACGCGCCCCCGACCTCCACACAATGGTTGACACTCTACAAATACCTCATGCTCTAACTTAGTCACACAACGGTTCACCATACATGCATGCTAAGGGAATCACTAACCTTAACACAAGTATTTCTCAATTTCATATTAACTCCACTAGCATGACTCTAATATCACTATCCTCATGTCTCAAAACAATTATCAAGCATCCAACATCTCATTCTATTCAATGCACTTGTGTGAATTTTTTTACTACATTGACATTGGATGTCTATCATGTGAAGACTAGTTTCTTTAGACTAAACACATTACCATGCTGTTTTAATAGACTCTCAAATAGATATAAGTGAAGCATGAGAGTTCAACAATTTCTACAAAATATTATCACCACCGTGCTCTAAAAGATGTAAGTGAAGCACTAGAGCAAAAACTATTCAACTCAAATGATATAAGTGAAGCACATAGAGTGTTCTAATAATTTCTAGGCCATATTTAACACTCTGAAATAGGTGTGTCCAACAAGGATGATTGTGGCAAACTAACAAGCAAAGACTCAAATTATACAAGACGCTCCAAGCAAAACACATAACATGTTGCGAATAAAAATATAGCTCCAAGTATAGTTACTGATGGATGAAGACGAAAGAGGGGATGCCTTCCCGGGGCATCCCCATGCTTAGGCTTTTGATTATCTTGAATTTTCTTGGGGTGCCATGGGCATCCCCAAGCTTAGGCCTTTGCTACTCCTTGTTCCATAGTCCATCAAAGCAATACTCAAAACTTGAAAACTTCACAACACAAAACTTAGACAAAAATTCTCGTGAGCTCCGTTAGTATAAGAAAGCAAACCACTACTCAAAGGTGCAGCAGTGAATTAATTCTTTGTTTATATTGGTGTTAAACCTACTGTATTACAACTTCTCTATGGTTCATATCCTCCAATACTACTCATAGATGCATCGGAATAAGCAAATAACACACGAAAAACAGAATCTGTCAAAAACAGAACAATCTGTAGTAATCTGCAGGTTTCGCCTACTTCTGGAACTCCAACAAAATCAAACTAAATTGTTAAATTTCCTTAATTTGTCTACCAATTATCTGCAAAAAGAATCAACTAAAAATCACGCTCCAGTAAAATCTGAAGACTACTTTACCGAGCGCTAACTATTCTGTTTTTCACAGCAAAATCACATAAACTTCACACAAGTCTTCCCAAAGGTTCTACTTGGTACAAACACTAAATAAAACATGAAACCACATCTAATCAGAGGCTAGATGCAATATTTATTCCCTAACAGCAACAAAAACAAAAAAAATATAAAATTGGGTTGCCTCCCAACGAGCGCTATCGTTTTACGCCCCTAGCTAGGCATGAAAATTCAATGATGCTCACATGAAAGATAAGAATTGAAGTACAAAGAGAGCATCATAAAGCATGTGAAAATCACATCTAAGTCTAACATAATTCCTATGCATAGGCATTTTATAAGCAAACAAATTATCATAGCAAGCAAGATCTAACGTAAGCCGGGAAGAAGAAAGAAACAAGATCAATCTCAACATGAAGAGAGGTAATTTAGTAACATGAAGATTTCTACAACCATATTTTCCTCTCTCATAATAATTGCATGTAGGATCATAAGCAAATTCATCAATATAGCTATCACATAACATATTCTCAACACGGTCCACATGCGTGCAAAGTTGACAGTCTTCCAAAATAGTGGGATCAACATTAACTAAACTCATGACCTCTCCAAACCCACTTTTATCAAAAATATCATAAGATTTAAGATTCTCCAAATATGTGGGATCTAAAGTTGACACTCTTCCAAACCCACTTTCAATATTTTTGCAAACATTATTATCAATCTCATATATATCTTGGGGGTTAAATAAATTTTCAAGATCATAAGAAACATCACCCCAATCATGATAATTGCAACAAGTAGTGGGCATAGCAAAATAAGCATCCCCAAGCTAGGGTTTTGCATATCATTAACACAATTGACATCAATAGAATTTATAGTAACATTATTGCAATCATGCTTTTTACTCAAGGTGCTATCGTGAATCACTTTATAATTTTCTTACAATACTTCATCACAATTTTCAGACTCATAAATTTCAAGCAAAACCTCATAAAGATAATCTAGTGCACGCAGCTCACTAGCAATAGGTTCAACATAATTGGATCTCTTAAAGAGATTAGCAAGTGGATGACGATCCATACTTTAGCAAGTGAAGATGCAAGCTAATTGAGAGCACATAGCAACACAAGAAAATGAGAGGCAAGCGAACGGTAAACACACGGCAAAAAGAAGGGCAAATAAAACGGCAAGGGTGAAGTGGGGGAGAGGAAAACGAGAGGCAAATAAATGTAATTAGAAGGATAAGGGTTTGTGATATGTACTTGGTATATGACTTCTGCGTAAGCCTCCCCGGCAACGGCGCGAGAAATTCTTCTTGCTACCTCTTGAGCTTGCGTTGTATTCCCTCGAAGAGGAAAGGGAGATGCAACACATTAGCGTAAGTATTTCCCTCAGTTTTTGAGAACCAAGGTATCAATCCAGTAGGAGACCACGCGCCAGTCCCTCGCACCTACAAAAACAAATAAGAACTTCGCAACTAACGCGATAAGGGGTTGTCAATCCCTTTACGGTCACTTACGAGAGTGAGATCTGATAGAGATGATAGTTGATATTTTTGTTATTTTTGGTTTAATAAAACAGCAAATAAAAGTGGTAAAAGTAAAGTAGATGTAGATTGATATGTTGAGAATAGACTCGGGGGCCATAGTTTTCTCTAGTGGCTTCTCTCATGATAGCGATATTCTACGGCGGGTAAACAAATTACTGTCGAGCAATTGATAGAAAAGAGAATAATTATGAGACTATCTAGGCATGATCATTGTATATAGGCATCACGTCCGAGACAAGTAGACCGACTCCTGCCTGCATCTACTACTATTACTCCACACATCGACCGCTATCCAGCATGCATCTAGTGTATTGAGTTCATAAGAACAGAGTATCGCCTTAAGCAAGATGACATGATGTAGAGGGATAAACTCAAGCAATATGATGTAAACACCATCTTTTTATCCTCCATGGCAACAATACAATACGTGCCTTGCTGCCCCTACTGTCACTGGGAAAGGACACCACAAGATTGAACCCAAAGCCAAGCACTTCTCCCATTGCAAGAACTATAGATCTAGTAGGCCAAACAAAACCAATAATTCGAAGAGACTTGCAAGGATATGATGAGCACACATAAAAAGTTCAGAGAAGAACCAAATATCTTTCATAGATAACCCTGATCATAAACTCACAATTCATCGGATCTCGACAAACACACCGCAAAAAGAGATTACATCGAATAGATCTCCTCGAAGACCGAGGAGAACTTTTTATTGAGATCCAAAGAGAGAGAAGAAGCCATCTAGATACTAGCTATGGACCCGAAGGTCTGTGATAAACTACTCACAACTCATGGTGAGGGCGATGATGATGATGATGAAGGACTCCATGATGGATTCCCCTCTGGTGGAGCTCCGGAACAGGCTCCAAGATGGGATCTCCATGGGAACAGAAGCTATGGCGGTGGAATTAGGGTTTTCTCTCTGTTCACGGAGTTTCTGGGGTACGTGGACTTATATAGGAAGAAGGAGGGCATCGGGGGACGCTCGAGTGGGCCTCGAGGCAGGGGGCGCGCCCTGGGAAGGGGGGCATGCCCCCCACCCTCGAGGGCCACTCGAGGCTCCCCTGACATGGTTCTCAAGTTCCTCTGGCGTGATTTTCTCCAAAAATATCTCTCGCGAAGGTTTCATTCCGTTTGGACTCCGTTTGATATTCTTTTTCTGCAAAACCCTGAAATAGGCAAAAAACAACAATCTGGACTCGGCCTTTGGGTTAGTAGGTTAGTCCCAAAAATGATATAAAAGTGAATGATAAAGCCCATTAAACATCCAAGACTTCATAAATAATAGCGTGGAACAATAAAAAATTATAGATACATTGGAGACGTATCAGTGCGGCACACTTATGTTTTTGATTGCTTCGGCGCCGTCATTAGGGCTTTGCATGTGTTGCAACTAGCCACCTCCACTCGCTGCCAATTGTGTGATCGGACCTAGAAGTCCACCGCATGACGTTCCTCCTGCACGCGTGGAGACCGTTAGAGGCGGTGCACTAGCGCCGCTCCAGCGAGCCTGTTCGCGGGATCCGATCGGCTATTTGGGAGATTGACGAGGAGGAGACGACTTCGGAGACGCGCTGCCCCAACTCTACTTCCGATGCTCGGCACTGCACGTCTAGTGGAAGAGATCAATGATCCAACTCACTTAACATGTTCCTGGATGTTCTGCGCATAGGAAAATTTTATTTTGCAGTCGACGCACCCTACGCTAGAACCCAACATAATAAAATATAGGCTAAAAGGCTGAGCTGGCGGCCTTCTGACGACGGTCTTCTCGGACTCCATGATCAGCCCTTGCGGCCATTCACTCCAAGGGTCCTGACCCGCCTCCGCCCACGGAGCTGCTGGCGCTGGGAGGCTCTTGGGGCTGCTGGGCCTCTTCCAGAAGAGCTTGACAGCGTCGATCGCGCGCATGATATCTCCAGAAGACTAAGTGGAGCACACACACAACCCGAATACCGTATGTGGTGCCAATTGTTATTTATCACAGACGTGTTAACATAAGGAAACAAATGTGTAACTTACTAATCATCGCGCATGAGTACTCGCAGACGCATCACGTGCGATACTCCTAGCCACCGCAAGCAACTAGTTTGCATTTTTCAAAGTTTTTTGTACGAACAGTATCGCACATGAACTAACTATAGTAACCATCTGTGTTATAATTTCTCATCGCAACCAGTTCATCTAAGTGGGCTGTTTGTTGCATATCACACACATCTTGTTTACACGAATCATTTGTCTTCTTTTGGCTCATCGCAAACAGTTCATCTATGTGAATGGTATGCCGCATAGCACACACATCTTGTTAAGTTGATCCATTTCTGTTCTCTTCCCAAATCGAAAACAGTTCGTCTGAGTGAACTGTATGCCGTATATCACACACACCTTGATCTAGCTGACCATTTCTGTTGCATTCCCTAATAGCACATAGTTCATCGGAGCAAACTGTATGTCGTATATCGCACATACATTGATATGGCTGCCCGTTTATGTTGTTCTGATTCATCGAAAACAGTTCTTCTGGATCAACTATATGCCCCTCATCGCACATGTAATTAAAATCTGAACCGTGTTTGATGTCTCCGCCATCACAAATGTATTGCATCTTTTTTGAACATTTTTTTACATCCCCATTTGTGATTAATGCATCGCACACAGTTTCATCAAAGGGTCTCTAATCGTAGTGTCGCGTTAGCAGCATCCTACAATATTGTTGGATTCTGGCTTTCAGCATCATCGAAGATGAGAGATTTATGGGCACTAGAGCTATTTCCCATTGGCCATGGTATGGCCATTTCAAATTCTAGATCATTGATGATGTATTGCGTCCTTCCCTTATCTCCTCTTTATATGCTCCTGAAGTGCTTTTTTGCATGGCTTGAAACCTACACATCTAGTGGTGACGATGTACTTGGATATGTCCTTCCAATTTCCACTCCCATGGACACTCGATCCATGGACAAATTGCCTTTCATAACCATGTTAGATATGAAAAGGTTAGGTTATCTAAAGAGCGATACATTATTCATTCATTTGAAGAAGCAAGTTTTACCTAACAAACATGGTTTTTAGGCATGTATGGAAGCAAAACTTAATATTTTCACTTAAATTTTAAAATTAGTACTTGAAAATAAAAGCAAATCACATAAACATTTCTACTCATTCTAACCATCTCAATGACAACTGTACACTTTCACGATTGTGTGATATAATAAATGAAAGAAAATGAGTGTGCATGAGTAATCGTAGAATAGTTACTATGACCATAGTGATGTCTAATAACCATAACATGATCATACTTGCAATTATATTATATTTTATCATAACCAAAGTATTGAACGGTATTCTCAATTTAGGACAATTGTGTATGCCACTAAATCTAAAGTAAGTAGAATGACCTAGTGAAAACTTATAGCATCATATAAACTACCATTGTTAAATATAATCTTGATATGACAAAAAAAAATGAACACAAGTTGACTCCAAATATTATCTTTCGCATAAAAATGAAACATAACCATTCAATATTGATATTCGGAAGTAAAACATAAAAATGATCATCATATCTTGTAAAATTCAATTCCCACACAATTCTTAATAAAATATTGTACTTGTGTTTAAGAATTTGACTACAAATAAGGAAGAACGTGAAATAAATTACGTATGTTCTTCATGAGTACAATTATTTCTAGTCCTTGGTGCGATAATTGGTTGATGGATGGAATTTTCGTTCATTAGAAAATTCACCTTATTCTCCATTAACACCATCACCCACTTGTCTTGCTCCATAACTCGCATACCTTGATACAGAGTAAACATATACAAAAATGGGTGTCATTTATGGAAAGTTAGTGCCCTCCTAGTCCTTTGATGCCTCAATATTCTTATCACACCACTTAACTCCCTCTCTTAACACTACATCCTTAGCAATTCCACTACCGGATCAACACAGAAGTACATTACTTGTTGTATAGCGTCGCTAGGTTACCATAGTCGGATCTCAACCAAAGTGTCAGGCTTCCTATTCTTGTCTTGATTGACACCATCGTAACTAGTATCGTTGTTGTTAAACCTAGTGATGACTGGCCCTGCCTCCTCTACCATGAATCTTGCATTCATGTTAGACTAGAGAGAGTTGGTTACCATAAACAATGAAAAGTATGAAGTCTAGAGGGCTATACGTGGAGGGTGAGGAGCAGAGCAATGTATTTGTATCATGCCCTGATGGAATCCAGTTGTTCCGAAGAAGTTGATTAATTATAATATAAATTTGGGTTATGCCATATTTGATTTTTGATAATAATTTCCATGATCTAGAGATTAAATTGGATCTGCATCAATAACACAGCAAATAATACCTTTTGTCGTTTCTTAGCTGAGCAAAAATATATTCTAGATGATACTAATTAAGGTGGCATGTTCAAATAATGTGTGTGTCATTACCACTCAATTTTGGTATTTCCACTTTTGTACTTAATGTTGTCCACATTACTATTTTTTTTGGATATTATGTCCTGGAGAAAGACAACAGAAATTGAGCAATGTTGTTCATAATGCGGACTTGACTCACTATGGGATTTCCAGGCCGAAACTTGGCTTTTGGCTTTCAGCATCATCGAAGATGAGCGATTGATGGGCACTAGAGCTATTTCCCATTGGACATGGTATGGACATTTCAAACTCTAGATCATTGATGATGTATTGCTACCTTCCCTTATCTCCCCTTTCTATGCTCCTGAAGTTCTTTTTTGCATGGCTTGAAACCTACACGTCTAGTGGTGACGATGTACTTGGATATGTGCTTCCAATTTCCATGCCCACGAACACTCAATCCATGGACAAATTGCATTTCATAACCATGTTAGATATGAAAATGTTAGGTTATCTAAAGAGCAACTGTCGGAGAAATGACACCTGCGGGATCACGTGGATCCTTTCTATGGTTTGGCAGGGAAGAGGAGTGCACAAAGAGCAGATCTAATAACCAACACGAGGGATTTTTGCCGAGGTTCTGGCCGCTGAGAAGCGTAAAACCCTAGTCTTGCTTTGAGTGTATATTAAGTGTTCTTGAGCTTCGGCTAGCTGCTATGCATGCAAACTGGGCCGGAAAGTCCCAAAAGTCCCCTCCTGTATCGCCTTGGGCCTCCTTTTATACCAAGGGGCTACCATAGTGGCATACAGACACACAGGAGGTGTAAAGCTAGTACAGTGCGTATACTTATCACTGACGTCTTAGGACAAACGCATTAAATGTGTTGGTTACCTACCCCTAACTTTATCGAGGATGGAAACAGAGCCCGTTCCGTCCGTCGCCACCTCACCATGTCTTGACACGCACCCAGGATGGCGAGGAATGCAATGCCAAGCTGACTAGCTAGTCGTTGCACTGGAGCGGTGGAGGGATCTTCACGAAGATCTGCATGCCACCACGCAGGTGCTTGCCAGGATGGCTGGCTGGTCGCTGTGCTGGAGCGGTGGCAGGGCGGTGGAACCTAGCCTTGCGCGAGCCTTGCCGAGGCCTCACCAACATCCCCAGCAAGAATCTTGTCGAGGCCTCGCAAACGTCCCCGGCAAGAATCTTGCTGGGAACCTTGACTTCTGGTCTTCACAAAGATATGCATGCCACCACGCAGATGCCCCTAGATATTGGTCTTGACATTGTCGATGGTGTGAGAGCTCTCAACCTCA
Organism: Secale cereale; assembly: GCA_902687465.1. Lineage (NCBI taxonomy): Eukaryota > Viridiplantae > Streptophyta > Magnoliopsida > Poales > Poaceae > Secale > Secale cereale. The sequence goes on from LR738712.1 coordinate 606,163,715, forward strand.
AGGGTGATGGTCTTGCTGGTGGTTCACAAATCATCCCGGCAAGGGTCTTGCCGGGGCTTCGTGAGCCATCTCGGCAAGGACCGTGCCGGGGGCTCAACTACGTCTTCTGTTCTCTGATTACTGGCTCAGATGCTATCTTGATCGCCTTGTATTTGCTCCCAGCTGTCCTCGGTAGGCCTTGCCGCGGGTGTGGCTGCAACTGCCCATCCACAAGTACGAGGTACTAAAGGGCCCGATCTTTAGTGCACCAATAGCAGCCCCCGGGCCTGGGCCATGCATGAGTGCGAGGCGTCATTGGGCCAGGCCCAAACATTGCACGAGCACACGTGGCAGATTCAACTGGTCTAATCATCTCATATGCCGTGCTTCCCCATGACCCGCATTGACTGCGTGATGTGGGATACATGCGCGGAACAGCCGCAGCAGCAGCACGCCCGTGAAAATGCTTTCACATCGAACAGTAAAGAGGCAGCCTCACGCCTTCCCTATTAAAATAGGAATCCGCAGAGGCGCCGCTCATTTACCTCTCGCCAGTTCCAATCTAGAAACTGCCGTCATCTCCTTCATTGATCCCAAACCAGATCCTCCTCGTCCATTCGCTGCCCCTATGCTCCCATCATCCTCTGCCTCCCGCCCCTCTCCAGCCTCCTATGGTGCCCAAAACGAGCAAGGGCAAGGAGGCGCCCAAGGCGAGCGAGGGGGAAGAGGTGCCGGAGAGGAAGTTGGTGAAGATGCGGAGGGAGAACATTATCTTCACTCCGACGCTTGATGCGCGCACTCTGAAGGAGCGGTATATGTGTATGTGATTGAGAGCGACGACGGAGCACCGTGCTACCCGCGTCATCCCAGCTTCTCTTGCCGGGCCCGCTCCATATAAATTTCCTTTCTTTGTCGATTACTTCTACTATGGCCTCTATCCCCCGTTTTCTGATTTCTTCAACGACATCATGTACACATTCGGCCTCCATATCTTGGATTTCACGCCGAATGCCGTGGCATGTATGTCCATCTTCGCCCACCTCTGTGAGAACTTCGCCGGGGTGATCCCCAATACGGCCCTCTTTCACCATTACTTCCTTCCACGCATCCAGCCAGGAGGGGCCCTTTTTGGCTCTGTCACTTGGATCCAAGGGCGTTGGCCGAGAAGACGTACCCAGATGGGGCCGCTCGCAAGAAGTGGGACGAATGGAGGGGCTGGTGGTGCTGGATCGTGGAGAAGGACCCGCAGCCATTATGCATGCCTCGGTAAATGAAACTCACCCGTGGCAGTGACTGGGGCGACCTCAACCCTCAAGACGGGAAGCTCATAGTCGCAATCACCAGGATCTAGCGCCTCAAGGCTGCCGGGCTCACAGTCGAGATGATTGGTGCCGACTTCGTTCGCCACCGCATCGCCCCTCTGTAGAACAAGGGGAGACAAGCTTGGGAGTACTGGAACACGACAGATATCATGAGGTTACACCCCGGCCTGAACAAGAATCCGACGATCATACAACATGTGGCTCTTTGCTAAAGTTTGTTCCACTACAAGGCCGCTGATAGGCCGCTTGATAACCCACAAGTATAGGGGATCACAACAGTTTTCGAGGGTAGATTATTCAACCCAAATTTATTGATTCGACACAAGGGGAGCCAAAGAATACTCTCAGGTATTAGCAGTTGAGTTGTCAATTCAACCACACCTGAAAGACTTAATATCTACAGCAAAGTATTTAGTAGCAAAGTAATATGGAAGTAACGGTAACGGTAGCAAGAGTAATAGTAGCAGTTTTGTAGTGATTGTAATAGTGGTAGCGGAAAAGTAACTAAGCAAGGAGCAATATGTGAAAAGCTTGTAGGCATTGGATCAGTGATGGATAATTATGTCGGATGCGACTCCTCATGTAATAGTTATAATCTAGGGTGACAAAGAACTAGCTCCAGTTCATCAATGTAATGTAGGCATGTATTTCGAATATAGTCATACGTGCTTATGGGAAAGAACTTGCATGACATCTTTTGTTCTACCCTCCCGTGGCAGCGGGGTCCTATTGGAAACTAAGGGATATTAAGGCCTCCTTTTAATAGAGTACCAGACCAAAGCATTAACACTTAGTGAATACAGGAACTCCTCAAACTACGGTCATCGCCGGGAGTGGTCCTGATAATTGTCACTTCGGGGTTGCCGGATCATAACACATAGTAGGTGACTATTGACTTGCAAGATAGGATCAAGAACTCACATATATTCATGAAAACATAATAGGTTCAGATCTGAAATCATGGCACTCGGGCCCTAGTGACAAGCATTAAGCATGGCAAAGTCATAGCAACATCAATCTTAGAACATAGTGGATACTAGGGATCAAACCCTAACAAAACTAACTCGATTACATGGTAAATCTCATCCAACCCATCACCGTCCAGCAAGCCTACGATGGGATTACTCACACATGGCGGTGAGCATCATGGAACTGGTGATGGAGGATGGTTGATGATGGTGATGGCGACGATCTCCACTCTCCGGAGCCCCTAACGGACTCCACTTCAGCCCTCCCAAGAGAGATTAGGGCTTGGCGGCGGCTACGTATCGTAAAACGCGATGAATCCTTCTCTCTGATTTTTTTGTCCCCGAAAGTGAATATATGTAGCTGGGGTTGATGTCGGTGGAGCATCAGGGGGCCCACGTGACAGGGGAGTGTGCCCAGGGGGGTGGGCGCGCCCCCCTCCCTCGTGGACATATTGTGGCCCCCTGGTCTTGATTCTTTCACCGGTATTTTTTATATATTCCAAAAATATTCTCCATTGATTTTCAGGTCATTCCGAGAACTTTTATTTTTGCACAAAAATAACACCATGGTAGTTTTGCTGAAAACAATGTTAGTCCGGGTTAGTTCCATTCAAATCATGCAAGTTAGAGTCCAAAACAAGGGCAAACGTGTTTGGAAAAGTAGATACGTCGGAGACGTATCAACTCCCCCAAGCTTAAACCTTTGCTTGCCCTCAAGCAATTCAGTTGACAAACTGAAAGGGATAAATAAAAACTTTTATGAACTCTGCTTGCTCTTGTTATTGTAAATATGTAAAGCCATCATTCAAGTTTTCAGCAAAGATTATGAACTAACCACATTCACAATAACTTTCAGGTCTCATGTTTACTCATATCAATGGCATAATCAACTAGCAAGCAATAATAATAAACCTCGGATGACAACACTTATATAACAAGAAGGTATCTCGCTAGCCCTTTCTGAGACCGCAAAACATAAATGCAGAGCACCTCTGAAGGTCAAGGACTGACTAGACATTGTAATTCATGGTAAAAGAGATCCAGTCACAGTCATACTCAATGTAAATTAATAGCAATGCAGGCAAATGACAGCGGTGCTCTCCAACTGGTGCTTTTTAATAAGAGGATGATGACTCAACATAAAAGTAAATAGATAGGCCCTTCGCAGAGGGAAGTAGGGATTTGTAGAGGTGCCAGAGCTCGAGTTTTAAATAGAGATGAATAATATTTTGGGTGGCATACTTTCATTGTCAACATAACAACCAAGAGTTCTCGATATCTTCCATGCTACACACATTATAGGCGGTTCCCGAACAGAATCGTAAAGTTTATACTCCCCCACCACCAGCAAGCACACTCCACTATTAATATGAGAATATTCCTTATGCTTTCTTCATAAACCGGCCCACTATTAATATGAACCGGCCTTCTGGGCCTTGGGCCTTGTCATCCATGATCCGCCTGCCGGGTCACTAGTAACTTGCCAAATATAAAACGTCTTAAGTAGAATGCCAAGTCCGGCCGGGTCATAATTCCGGCCGGTTCATACCGCGGGGTATATCCCCGACATTAGCCCCCAAGTTTAGCTTGGATTTATCCATGGTAAACTTATGCTGTAAAACACAAGAACAAATCTGACAGGTTGTGCCCCGGGTTAAGAATTTTCTTATAAACCGGCATCTGATCCTCCTTAAGTCCTTGTCCTTTTCCTCTTCTAGAAAATCCGGGTCAACAGACCAGCTTCATAATTAACTTGTTTGTAGAAAAAATATTGTAAATCCAGAATCCATTCGAATCAGCCTTTTAATGTTCTGACTTGACAAAAATATTGATCTTCAAATATTCAATTGATATCCAACCGGTTTGGAAATGTAGAACTTGCCGGTTTATGACTACCACCATTGTCGGGTTATAAAAATTGATAATTCTAGGTCATTACTGTTTATAGATATCGGGTTATGATTGTTGCCAACGCCGGGTTATGATTAATCTTCCGGATTTACCCAAAACTGAGAATTTGATTCCTCCTTTATATGCATATTACCTGTAGCCCCCAAGTGCCGGGTCATTATGTAATAATGAGCAGGACTTTGTATATACTTCATTGAAAATAGCATTGTATAATCTTGAAGAAATCCGGATTGTTCATCCCAATCACTATGAAACTGAATATTCCATATTATGTAGCCCCCAAGTGCCGGGTCATTATGCAATAATGAGCAGGGACTTTGTAGATATAATCATTGAAAATAACATTATATAATGTAACTTCCATAGTGGGGTTTGAACCCACGTCCACAAGGTTAAGAGCTTTGTGCTTTACCAACTGAGTAGTGGACCCTTCAATATAATAGATTAACACTTATGTACCTTGAATTGTTGACAGGAGCGATTGGTAGCCCCCAAGGGCCGGCTCATTATAATGTGATGAGTCGGGTCTTCAATAAAGTGAGCAAAAAAAATGACTTTGCATTAGCCCCCAAGTGTCATGGTGCATGCTTGCAGCGACATGAGACTTGTGTATTTGATGTAAACTCAATTTGAATAATGTAGCCCCCAAGTGCCGGGTTGTAAGCCTGCAGCAACTCGGGACTATTCCTTTGTAGAATAAATCACTTCCATCGATGAAATAACATCCATTGCGCTTAAATCGACTTTGATAACCTCAATCATAATATAAAAATCCAGCCATGCTGGCTATTAAAGATTTGAATAATATAATCCGGTTTGAAAACCGGTTCCAGTGATGTTTGATCACAATCAGGCCGGATTAATAAACACCGGTCATTATCTTATCTCATACTGGCGACTTATAGTCAAAAGCCAGGCCGGTTTTAATAAACACCGGTCATTAAAACTGATCATGTACTGCCAATATGTATTTGAAAATAAAATACTTCATACCTGTGATTAAATATGCTTGATATCCTTAATCCAGCGAACATTGTTGTTTCTGAGGAAGCTCTTGGCTCCGTTGGGGCGTACCCAATTATTCCGGGTTTTACAAGAACTGCCGGTTTACATAATGCTGGAGCGTTGTGTCCAGACTTTGAAGATATGTGGTCAACTATGAAGTTGTCCCACTCCGGTTTAGAGAATCATAAAACATAAATACCAGAAATGCAAATAAAACCATGTAGTCGAGGCTTTTTACGAGCTGCCAGGCTCAAAGAAAGGTTCAACCAATCAATGGAATGGGCTTACCATCCAGAGGGCCGGTCGATGGATGCGGGTACCATCCATAGGAACCATAAGAAAAACTTTAGCCAATCACTGGATGGCTGTCGCCTGTCCAGAGGGCCTCCATGGTTCCATAGAACCATAGGTAGAACTTTAGCCAATCACTGGATGGCTGTCGCCTGTCCAGAGGGCCTCCATGGTTCCATAGAACCATAGGTAAAACTTAAGCCAATCACTGGATGGCTGTCGCCTGTCCAGAGGGCCTCCATGGTTCCATAGAACCATGAGTAAAACTTAAGCCAATCACTGGATGACTGTCGCCTGTCCAGAGGGCCTCCATGGCTCCATAGAACCATGGGTAAAACTTAAGCCAATCACTGGATGGCTGTCGCCTGTCCAGAGGGCCTCCATGGCTCCATAGAACCATGGGTAAAACTTAAGCCAATCACTGGATGGCTGTCGCCTGTCTAGAGGGCCTCCATGGTTCCATAGAACCATGGGTAAAACTTAAGCCAATCACTGGATGGCTGTCGCCTGTCCAGAGGGCCTCCATGGTTCCATAGAACCATGGGTAAAACTTAAGCCAATCACTGGATGGCTGTCGCCTGTCCAGAGGGCCTCCATGGTTCCATAGAACCATGGGTAAATCTTGAGCCAATCACTAGATGGCTGTCGCCTGTCTAGAGGGCCTCCATGAAGTGTCCTCTTTGGTCCGAATACATCCTCTGTTTGAACAGGAATCCCTTCAGTGATCCCATCGGCAGAGTACACATACGGGAGTTGCCCTACACAACCAGATAGACTGATCAAAGCATCTTATTTTCTTAATGAAGAATGATATATAACAAGAGAAATAATATTATAGATGGATATCACCTGAGTGAATTTGAACCGGTATGTTGAATAGATCGGATCACGGGGTGACAGTAAAACGACCACAACATCAGTGGCACCACAGATATATGAATCGGCCGTAGCTGTAAACCGGCGGAGATGAACAAGTTGTCCTCCTGTATATAGAAAACACCAATGGGGCAGTATAATGGTGCTCATAGGAAATAAAATGATAAAATATATAGGAGGGATAACACCTGATTTGCTCGAATGGCTGATGGGTCGGCCGGCACCGACGGGCTAGTTGCCTTCCCCGTTGTGAACCGGCGTAGTCGTGAGAGACGGCCACGGCGTTGCAAACCGGTGTGGTCGCGAGAAACGGCCACGGCATCGTAAACCGGCGTGGTCGTGAGAGACGGCCAAGGCTTGTAAACCGGCGCTTGAATCCGTGGAATAACGACGATCACTTGTGTCGAATAATGTTTGGCGTGCCTCCACCTCCGTGGTATAATACTGACTCGCGGATTACGTGGCATGGACGAACGCCGGGCGCAATGTTGTCAGTACGTGTTCTGCACCCGTGGTATAAACCACATTTTCAGTGAACAATTTATCCTGCGTACAAAAAATATAGCAAAATGGAGTAGTTATTTGTTGAAGGAAATTAACCTGTACTTAACAAAAATATATAGGATAAATAGCACCTGGATTTCTTCGGACGGGCAGATGACCCTTGGACCAGAATTTAGCTGGGATAAACAGAAGGCCCACGGGAACGCGGATGTGCATATATTAGTTTTCTAGTCCGTCGTTCTAGCACTCCGTCTGGTCCGATATATGATGAATCAGTAGCATTGATCTCTCCACCACGTGATCTCCTTATCTCTTTGAGAAAGTTTAATATTCTATTTGTTTCAGATCGTAGTGCGCATAGCCTCCCATGCATGCGCTGGCGCTAGGATTTGGCCAAGAAAAACTTCAACTCTTCCTCTAGCCGGGATGAGAAGAGTACTACTAATAGTATATTCCACGTCAATTCTCCTCTCCTGCATCCACCAAACCGGACGCCGCGAGGATGCGGGGTATCTGGCCGCAAGTGGAGGCACAGTCGGCTGATGCAGCAGTACGGAGCCACAACCAAAGCGTGGTCGGCCCAACCATGGCTGCTTGGAGTACCGGCAGGAGGAGGCGCGCGGTTGACTCGGTGCGGCGAGGCGGCAGAGACCGGCGGCGATGGCGTAACTCCTACAGGGTGGTCCCGCGACAGGAGCAGGAAACGCTCGGGCGGCGCCGCGACGCATTTGTCAGTGAGAGCGACGGATAGCGGTGCGAAAGAACCGGGCGGATGAGGAACATGTTGTGACACGGAGAAACTGGCGACTCGGCGTAGGAGCACTTTTCAGGCGGCAGCCCAGACATCTGCAGCTATGAGGCCGGGCAGCTGAGGTGCGGTGAGGCCTGACAGCGACCCGGACGGGAGGCCGATCCGCGGAAGTGGCTCAAGAGCTGGCAAGGCTCGACCGCAGTTCGGAGTAGAAGCTAAAATCGCTGAGAACGTACGCAACTCGGAGTCAGGGTCGTGGTCGGCTGACTCATGTACGAGTCCTTCCCTCTCTCTCTCTTTTTAATGAACGCAGCAGCCTTTCAGGCACATGCTCTGTAAATTGACGCCCTTGTGTATTGGTGTGGAGGAAGGAGCCATCGTTGTTGAGCAAAACCACAGCTTTGAGTCAGCGGAAACGAGCGGCTCGGGTGTTTCTTGGAAGTGCCGAGATGGTCCAGAGCGGAAAACAAATCGGATTGAATTTGACGCCGTGGCGGCTCGGATTGAAAACAAGTCAATGGAAGTCACCTTAAAGTAGACGCAAGTCCATAGCAGTGAGGTGAGGCACAGCTACGGCGGGCCAGGTGACGTGAAAACCGGCTTGGATTGTGTTTCAAGCTGCGGCGACTGCTCATAGGCACAAGTTGATGCTTCCGTCAATCTCGGCAACTCACAGCAACAACCGATCTTAATCATAATTTTTCCTTTCTTGAACCTTTTAACCTCACAAATCACAAATCGGAAACGACGAACTTGAAACTCATGCATACTCTATCAAACCGGTTCTTCTTCATCCGAAAAATTGCGAGTTCCTTGATCCCTAGGAGAGATCCCTCCAAAAACTCAACACCACTGTGCGCAGGCCCCACGGTGGGCGCCAACTGTCGTGGAAATAGCACGTTAGATGTCCGGTTTAGCCGACTTAGTGGTGAGGCCGCGCATCTATGTAGTAGCTTGAAGGGGTTGAGCGGAATCGACAGACGCGATGCAAGACACGGATTTAGATAGCTTCGGGCCCTGGGAAACATCATCCGGTAATAACCCAACGTGCTGTTTGAGGCTAGGTCTCATTATGATCCTCGTGGTGTCGCCGGTAAACCGGCTCTTTGTGTCTAACCCTAGAAACTTGTCTAAACTTCTCCTCTAACTTGTCCCCTCTTTGGGGAGCCCTGCCCCTCCTTATATATGTTGAAGGGGCGGGTTACATGACTAGTCCTAGTAGGATTAGGATTACAAGTGGAGTCCTAGTCTTACTTCCTTTGTATGAGAATATTCCTTATGCTTTCTTCATAAACCGGCCCACTATTAATATGAACCGGCCTTCTGGGCCTTGGGCCTTGTCATCCATGATCCGCCTACCGGGTCACTAGTAACTTGCCAAATATAAACCGTCTTAAGTAGAATGCCAAGTCCGACCGGGTCATAATTCCTGCCGGTTCATACCGCGGGGTATATCCCCGACAACTAGGTTACCTCAATGGGGATATGTATGTCCCCAACAATAAGAATATGATATTTCTTCTTGACAGTAGGAAGAGGAAATTCAAAACCTCCGATAGTGATCGTTGAAAATTTTCCAGTAGAATTGATATTATGGACTTGAGGTTGTTTCCTCGGAAAGTGTACCGTCTGCTCATTACCATTAACATGAAAAGTGACATTGCCTTTGTTGCAAATAATAACAGCCCCTGCAGTATTCAAAAAGGGTCTACCAAGGATAATAGACATACTATCGTCCTCGGGAATATCAAGGATAACAAAGTCCGTTAGAATAGTAATATTTGCAACCACAACAGGCACATCATCACGAATATAGACAGGTATAGCGGTTGATTTATCGGCCATTTGCAAAGATATTTCGGTAGGTGTAAACTTATTCAAATCAAGTCTACGATATAAAGAGAGAGGCATAACACTAACACCAGCTCCAAGATCACATAAAGTAGTTTTAACATAGTTTCTTTTAATGGAGCATGGTATAGTTGGTACTCCTGGACCTCGTAGTTTCTTTGGTATTCCACCTTTAAAAGTATATAATTGGCAAGCCTAGTGGAAATTTCAACTTGCGGTATCTTCCTTTTATTTGTAATAATATCTTTCATATACTTAACATAAGGATTTGTTTTAAGCACATCAATCAAATGCATATGCAAAAATATAGGTCTAATCATTTCAGCAAAGCGCTCAAAATCCTCATCATCCTTTTTCTTGGATGGTTTAGGAGGAAAAGGCATAGGTTTCTGAACCCATGGTTCTCTTTCCTTACCGTGCTTCCTAGCAACAAAGTCTCTCTTATCATAACATTGATTCTTTGATTGTGGGTTATCAAGATCAACAACAGGTTCAATCTCTACATCATCATTATTTCTAGGTTGAGCATCATCATTAACATTATCACTAGGTTCATGTTCATTACCAGATTGTGTTTCAGCATCAGAAATAGAAATATCATTGGGATTCTCAGGTGTGTCAACAACAGGTTCACTAGAAGCATGCAAAGTCCTATCATTTTTATTTTTCTTCTTCTTAGAACAACTAGGTGCATCAACATTAGTTCTTTGAGAATCTTGCTCAATTCTCTTAGGGTGGCCCTCAGGATACACAGGCTCTTGGGTCATTCTGCCCCCTCTAGTCACAACTCTAACAACATTATCATTTTTCTTACTATTTAATTCATTGAGAAAATCATTTTGTGCTTTAAGTACTTGTTCTACTTGAGTGGTAACCATAGAAGCATGTTTACTAATGAGTTTAAGTTCACCTTTAACTCTGGACATATAATCACTCAAGTGTTCAATCATATAAGCATTACGTTTCAATTATCTACCAACATAAGCATTGAAGTTTTCTTCTTTAACAATAAAATTGTCAAACTCATCTAAGCATTGGCTAGCAGACTTATAACGAGGAATATCACCTTCATCAAATCTACAGACAGAATTTACCTTTACCACCGTGTCGGGTTATCAAGACCTTGTATTTCTTCAATAGGTGGTAAATTATTAACTTCTTCAGCTTTAATACCTTTTTCTTTCATAGATTTCTTTGCCTCTTGCATATCTTCAGGACTGAGAAATAGAATACCCCTTTTCTTCGGAGTTGGCTTAGGAGTTGGTTCAGGAAGTGTCCAATTGTTTTCATTAATTAACATATTATTCAATAGCAATTCAGCTTGATCAACAGTTCTTTCCCTGAGAACACAACCAACACAACTATCCATGTGGTCTCTCGAAGCATCGGTTTTTCCATTATAAAAGATATCAAGTATTTCATTTTTCTTAAGAGGATGATCAGGCAAAGCATTAAGTAATCGGAGAAGCCTCCCCCAAGCTTGTGGGAGACTCTCTTCTTCAATTTGCACAAAATTATATATTTCCCTTAAGGTAACTTGTTTCTTATGAGCGGGAAAATATTTAGTAGAGAAGTAATAAATCATATCCTGGGGACTACGCACACAACCAGGATCAAGATAATTAAACCATATTTTAGCATCACCCTTTAAGAAGAACGGAAATAACTTAAGGATTTAGTAGTAACGAATCTTTTCCTCATTGGTAAACAGGGTGGCTATATCATTCAACTTGGTAAGATGTGCCATAACAGTTTCAGACTCATAGCCATGGAAAGGATCAGATTCAACCAAAGTAATTAACTCGGGATCGACAGAGAAATCGTAATCCTTATCAGAAATTCAAATAGGTGAAGTAGCAAAAGCAGGGTCATATTTCATTCTAGCATTCAAAGACTTTTCCTCCAGCTTAGCTAACCGTCTATTAAGATCATATCTATCATTGCAAGCTAAAAGATCTCTAGCAGTTTCTTCATCCATAACATAACCCTCAGGCACAACAAGCAATTCATATCTAGGGGGAGAATCTTCATCATCACTTTCATCAATATCATCAGTTTCAATAATTTCATTCTCTCTAGCCCTAGCAAGTTGTTCATCAAGAAATTCACCTAGTGGCACAGCTTTATCAAGCATAGAAGTAGTTTCATCATAAGTATCATGCATAGCAGAAGTGGCAAGAACATGCGACATTTCATATTCAATAGCAGATGTAGGCGTCACAAATTTACTCATAATAGAGGGTGAATCAAGTGCAGAGCTAGATGGTAGTTCCTTACCTCCCCTCGTAGTTGGGGGATATATCTTGGGTTTTTCGTATCTCAAGTTCTTCATAGTGATAAACAGATATGAATCCCAAGTGACTCGAAGAATATAGCTATGCTCCCCGGCAACGGCGCCAGAAAATAGTCTTGATAACCCACAAGTATAGGGGGTCCCAACAGTTTTCGAGGATAGAGTATTCAAACCAAATTTATTGATTCGACACAAGGGGAGCCAAAGAATACTCTCAAGTATTAGCAGTTGAGTTGTCAATTCAACCACACCTAAAAGACTTTATATCTGTAGCAAAGTATTTAGTAGCAAAGTAATATGGAAGTAACGGTAACGGTAGCAAGAGTAATAGTAGCAGTTTTGTAGTGATTGCAACAGTAGCAGCTAAAAAGTAACTAAGCAAGCAGCAATATGTGAAAAGCTCATAGGCATTGGTTTAGTGATGGATAATTATGTCGGATGCGATTCCTCATGTAATAGTTATAACCTAGGGTGACATAGAACTAGCGCCAGTTCATCAATGTAATGTAGGCATGTATTTCGAATATAGTCATACGTGCTTATGGGAAAGAACTTGCATGACATCTTTTGTCCTACCCTCCCGTCGCAGCGGGGTCCTATTGGAAACTAAGGGATATTAAGGCCTCCTTTTAATAGAATAACATACCAAAGCATTAACACTTAGTGACTACATGAACTCCTCAAACTACGGTCATCATCGGGAGTGGTCCCGATAATTGTCACTTCGGGGTTACCAGATCATAACACATAGTAGGTGACTATTGACTTGCAAGATAGATCAAGAACTCACATATATCCATGAAAACATAATAGGTTCAGATATGAAATCATGGCACTCGGGCCCTAGTGACAAGCAGTAAGCATGGAAAAGTCATAGCAACATCAATCTTAGAACATAGTGGATACTAGGGATCAAACCCTAACAAAACTAACTCGATTACATGGTAAATCTCATCCAACCCATCACCGTCCAGCAAGCCTACGATGGGACTACTCACGCGCGACGGTGAGCATCATGGAATTGGTGATGGAGGAAGGTTGATGATGACGATGGCGATGATCTCCACTCTTCGGGGCCCCGAATGGACTCCAGGTCAGCCCTCTCGAGAGAGATTAGGGCTTGGCGGCGGCTCTGTATCGTAAAACGCGATGAATCATTCTCTCTAATTTTTTTTCTCCCTAAAAGTGAATATATGGAGTTGGGGTTGATGTCGGTGGAGCATCAGGGGGCCCACGAGACAGGGGGGCATGCCTAGGGGGGTGGGCGCGCCCCCACCCTCGTGGACAGGGTGTGGGCCCCTTGGTCTTGATTCTTTCGCCGTTATTTTTTATATATTCCAAAAATATTCTCCATTGATTTTCAGGTTATTCCAAGAACTTTTATTTTTGCACTAAAATAACACCATCGCAGTTCTGCTGAAAACAGTGTTAGTCTGGGTTAGTTCCATTCAAATCATGCAAGTTAGAGTCCAAAACAAGGGCAACATTGTTTGGAAAAGTAGATACGTTGGAGACGTATCACCGCTCATGTTGCTAGCAGGCAAGATTCCCTTATGCAACAACTCTGCCCTAACCTCAATCATTGTCATGATGCCGGTGTTCAATGCCCATGGCCTTGATCAGACTTGGGCCGAGCCATCCACGGAGTAGGCGCAAGAGTTCTTCAACAACTTGTCGGAGAGGGCCATCTGGGAAGAGACAAACTTCATGTGCCTCACCACTGACGAAGAGACGGCGTATATTGCTAGCAGGGTGGAAGAGGCAGCCCTTGCCGTGGAGGCTGGCAGCGTCGGCTTTGAGGAAGACGAAGCCAGCGCAGAGGAGGATTTTGCCGAGCATGGGGAGCCTGCCGGGGAGCACAGTGGCGTAGCTCTCGGGTATCCTTCTGCCGAAGAGACAGCTGAAGAGGAGCCGCATGAGGAGCCCTCACTCCCGGGGAAGAAGAAGCGTGTTCTTCGGTGCACCGTCTCCGGCGAGCCAGTCTGTCATGCTTCCTCACGCGAAGTGGTTCCCGTCAAGGGGGCGGACGGCATGGCCGCGTAGTGGTAAGAGGTCCAGCCACAACTTGTGCGCTAGACGAGGCCTGTGACCGCGGTAGCAAAGAAAGCAGCAGCCGCCGCCTTCGCCATGGCGAAGTGGCCCAGGTCTCCATCTCGACCCCCTAGCACGGACACCAGAGTAGAGGTTGACTTTGACCTCTCCTCTCTTAGCCCGAGGAGGGAGGAGAGGCCGGAAGAAGAAGAAGGAGACGACAAATAAGTGTCTTGCTGCTTCCTTCATCCCCCTGAGTCCCTGTTTCGCTCATCTTATTTTACCTTTGTTTTGGCCCATCTCCATAGAGACCCGAAACATTGGCGCGGAGGATGGTGAAGAAGGACAAGACCACGACGGGCAACGAGCCCCCGGAAAGCACCGTAGGTGCATCGGAGACCATCGTCATTAGCCCGGGGCCCAGCCCACGACGCAGCCCCCGACTCAGCCCCTAGTGTGAGTCCGTTACTCATTTCCCACTGGCAGATGTTGGGGTGCACATCTTTACTGCTAATCTTGTCGGGTTTGCAGGAGAAGAACAACAATAGGCGGAGCCGCTGAGGGCCACCCCTGACATGCCACCTCCGTCAACCAAACCGCCAAGAGGAAGAGCCGGCAAGCACGTGCGCTGACAGTCCCACACCGGCAACAAGTGTTGCCGTGGAGGTGGCCACGTCCCATCAACTCGACACAGGTAAACCGCCCGCTTCCTTGGACTTGTCAGTTTTCTAGTATGATATTTTTCTTTTCCTTTTGCCTTTTAACTTCAATCTTGGTTTCATCTCGTTTCTCCTCCTTGGCTTTCAGATCTCCTCCCGGCAGATCAGATGGACATTGACGTCATCATCGTGGAGACCACAAAGGATGCTGCCATCGAAGCCGCCAACATCATTGCTGACGAGGCCGCCAAGGATGCTCATGAAGAGGCCGCCAAGGGGTCTGCCGGGAGGCCGGCAAGGAGACCGGCAACTGAACTAGCGGCATTCCTGCCTCAGGAGTGCCTGGCGCTGCATCGGTCCCGGAGCCCCAAGTTGTCGGGGAGATGGTGGTCGAGGACCAACCGTCAACATCCGAGGCCCCCTCGTCAGGAAGATACCTAAAGGTTTGCGACAATCTGTTCGTCAGCATCCCAGGGACGACAAGCACCAGAGCGCCAACCGAGGGGGAAGATTTCAGCGAAGAAGTCATCGCCGCTGCTGGTCTCAAGGTTGTCTACGAGCCGAGTGCCAGCAGCAGCGGATCCCAAGAATACCAGCTCCTCGAGGCCATGAGCAACAATTTCCAGAAACTCCAGGCGCTGCACCACACCCGAAAGGAGAAGCTAGACTCTAGGGCCATAGTTGTTGATGCAGCAGAGTCAGACTTCTAGAAGCGCGTTGAGCAGACACATGTCTGGTTTGTCGAGGCTTGGCAAGAACTGAAGACAGCCAGGAGGAGCTGGGCCAAAGTTGGAACAAGATCCTCCTGAAGCAGTCCGACATCGAGAAGGTACATGAAGAGGTTGCTTAACAGGCTGCTGCAGAAGAGGCTCGCTTAACGGAGCTTCGTATCGGGCTCGATGCTTAGGAGGAGGACCTTGTCGCTTGCGAGGAGGCACTTGCCGCCAAGCTCCATGGCAAGGATGAAGAAATTGAGAAACTTGTCACGTAGCGGACCCAAGAGCTGGAGCGGAAGCACGAAGAAGCACTTAATGCTCTGGTCTTTGACCACGCCGGCAAGCTGAAGGAAGCCATCGACATTGCAAAATCTGCAGAGGCTGCCAAGAATGAGCTGGATGACAAGGTGAAGAAGCTGGAGGCAGATCTGGAAGATCACGGCAAGGAGATCTCGACGCTCAAGGACGACAGAGACAATACTGCCTATACCTTGGTTGAGTTGCAGATCGCCATATCCGACAAGACCAAACATATCTCTGCCACCAACAACTCCATTGCAGATCTAACACTGAAGCTGACCACGCTAGAGGAGTCCCTTAAGGTCAACATGGATCGTGAGAAGACCCTGGTCAAGGACCTCCAGTGGGAGAAGAAACTGGTTGAGAGCGCCACTGCCACCTATAATGACTATGTGAAAAGCGTGAGGCTCACCACAGAACTGTCCATCATGGGCTTATCGAACTTCAGCTATTCTTACTAGGAGAGGATAACTCTGAGCGCCAGACTGACCATGTTCTTCGAGGCCCTCCTTGATGCCCTGAAGCTGCTCCATTCCAGCTTAGCAAAACAACTGGCCAATGAATCCCGCAAGCTTTGCCGGGCCGTCCTTCTCAAGGTGCTCACCAAGGTAGCGTACTGGAACCCTAGCCTCGACCTCACCAACGTGCTTGACAGCTTGCCGGATGATGCAGACCACAAGGGGCTTGAAGAGCTCATCGCGCCTATCATTGATGCGGTGGACCAAGTCAGGAGGGTGGTAGGCCAGCGTAGGGACTAGCCACTTTGCTTCCTCTTGCCGCCATGAACTCATACCCAAGACAATTCATCTTAAGTTAGAAATGTGGCAACCATTGATGTACTATAACTTGCTCTAGTTTGGATGAATGTATGCTATCTTTCTCGTCTGATTTCTCTATGTATGGCATATGCCCTATGCTTTATTGGAAAAAGACTTGCCAGTGCGTGCACCCTTGCCGTGGGCGCTTTGAGGAACGGATCCTTAGCAGCCTGCCGACGGTGTCACCGCCGGCAAGGTACATTGCCATTTTTAGTGCAGCCACTTGAACTATTGAGCGGACTCGAAATAGAGCAAGGGTGCAACCAAATATGACAAGGTTCCTTCGTGTGCGGGTTTTTCATACAAGAACCAAAATCATTCAAGAAAAACAACCTCACATTTAAAAGTAATTCACTCAAGGTTTCACAACTTAGCTTTTCTCTAGCGTATCTTTTCCTGCAAGGTGCCACTTCGAACGTCGCCAGTTGGCATCCATACTCCATACGATCATTCCCCCCGACAAACTTGTATGTGAGAGAACCTTCTATCCTTTGAGAAAAAGGAAGAAGAGAAAACAGGGATATGGAACCTTGGAGGTTCATCAGTACTTGCTGGAAAGAAACATAGCAAAATAACCTGGACAAGCTTGCATATAAATAAACATGGAAATCAACCGAAACTGTACATACTTAAACTTATTAAACTGCGCACAGGGTCTGCGCCTGGCTCTATACATAGGGTTATATGCCTTACCGGCAAGGCTATTACAAAAGGGGGTTGCCGGGGGACCCGGCAACCGAGCCTTATGGGTAAAACTAGCGAAGATGTTCGATATTACTGGAGTTGCTCACTGGAATGCCATCTTCGGTCTGCAGGTGGACTACACCATGCCCTGTGACTTGTATTACTCGATAAGGGCCTTCCCTCTTTGGCGTCAACTTGCTGGAATTCTTGGCCGGCTGAACGCGCCGAAGAAAAAGGTCGCCGTCCTCAAGGCTTCGGGCATGAACCTTGCGGCTATGGTAGCGGTGCAAGGCTTGCTGGTAGCGCGTGGCTCGCACAGCAGCCTGACGATGATCTTCCTCAAGGAGCGTGGCATCATCTTGGCGCAACCGCTCTTGCTCAAGCTCATCATAAGCGAGCACTCGAGGCGACCTGTATATGAGTTCTGTGGGGAGAACTGCTTTTCCCTCGTATACCATGGAGAAGGGCGTTTGGCCGGTGGCTTGATTTGGTGTCGTCCTGATTGACCAAAGAACTGTCGACAACTCATCAATCCAGCGTCTTCCGCACTTGTGCAGCCTATCAAAAGTCCTTGTGTTTGAGGCCCCGCAACACTTCAGAATTTGCCCTCTTTGCCTGGCCGTTTCTTCTCGGATGAGCAATAGAAGCCAAACAGATTTTGCTGCCGAAGTTTTGGATATATTGCATGAAGGTGCGGCTCATGAACTATGTGCCGTTGTCGGTGATGACTATATTTGGCACACCAAAACGAAAAACTAGTGCTTTGAAGAACTTGACGGCTGACTATGCTGTCAGCTTTCTCACTGCTTCCTCTTCCGGCCACTTTGTGAACTTGTCAATTGCGACATATAAGTACTCAAAGCCTTGACAGCACGGGGAAAATGCCCCAATATGTTGAGACCCCAGACCAAAAATGGCAAAGAAAGAGGGATCGTTTGAAGAGCTTGAGCTGGCTGATGGAGTTTCTTTGAATGGAACTGGCCCGCTTCACACTTGGTTACTAGTGCAGTTGCATCCTGGAGAGGAGTGGGCCAAAAGAAACCTTGCCGGAATGCCTTGCCGGGCAGGACCCTTGATCCTATGTGAGAGCCACATATGCCTCCATGTATCTCTGCCAACAGCTCCAGTCCATCCTCTCGAGGAATGTACTTCAATTTCACGCCGTTCGGTCTTTTTCTGTACAAGACATCGTCCACAAACTGGTACATATTAGACCGATGGGCTACTTTCTCTGCTTCTTCCTGTTCCTCGGGGAGTTCCCCTATTTGGAGGAACTGGATGATGTGCTGTGCCCATGCTGGAGCCTGAGGCTCGAGAGCGAGGACTAAAGGCATGTCTTCTACCATGGGAGCAGTTGTCTCTAGAGCAAGGACATGAGGCCCTGCCGGAGCCTGTTGCCCCTGGCAATCTTGGCGTCGTCCTAGGCAACCTCCTTGCCGGCGGATCCTGGGAGCTCAGCGGGAAAGTACTTTCCGGGGCCCAACTTGCTTTGCTTATCCTGCCTCGCTGATGGTTCAACAGATGGCTGAGTTAGTCGGAGCACAGAAGTCCCTGGTTCCACGGGTAACTTGAGGGCAGCATGTTTTGACAGATCGTCGGCAATGCTGTTCTCTGCTCGAGGAACATGCTCTTCTTGGAGTCCGTCAAAAGGCTCCTCCAATTTCCTCACTTCATCTACGTAAGATTCCATCAATGGGCTCTGATAATCTTTGTTGACTTGCTTGACGACAAGCTGTGAATCACCTCTGATAATGAGCTTCCTAATCCCAAGGTTCTCCATGATCCTGAGACCGGCAAGCAGTCCCTCGTACTATGCAGTGTTGTTTGTTGATCTCTCCCGCGGAAAGTGCATCTGGATCACGTATTTGAGGTGCTCTCCGGTGGGCATGACAAGCAGCACACCAGCACCGGCGCCTCGCAGAGAGAAAACCCCATCAAAATACATAACCCGGTCATGGCTCGTTTCCTTGCCGGGGAGGGTGGTTTCCTGAATCTCATCATCAGGCGTTGAGGTCCATTCGGCAATGAACTCCGCCAAGGCTCTGCTCTGAATTGTTGAAGTACTTTCAAACCTGAGACCAAAGCTTGACAGTTCCAATGCCCACTCCACAATCCTTCCAGTTACATCTAGGTTGTGTATGATCCATTGCAATGGGAAGCGAGTGATGACGATGATCTCATGTGCCTGGAAGTAGTGGTGGAGCTTCCTCGAGGCCATAAGGAGGCCGAAGAGCAACTTCTGCACACCAGAGTATCTTGATCTAGCCCCCTCCAAGAGGGAGCTGACAAAATAAACTGGGTGATGCACCATCTTCTTCTTCCGTGTCACTTCATTTGCCTGTGCAGATCCCGCCTTGCCGGCACTAGACTCTGCTGGGGGTCTTGCCTTGCCAGCGCCAGACTATGCCAGGGGTCTTGCCTTGGCGGCAACAGACCCTGCCGGGGGGGGGACTCTGGCTCGTCGTCCGATGGTCTTGCCAATGCCACTGCTTCTTCATCAACTTCTCTCTACGCCACTAGTGCAGCACTGACCACTTGATTTGTCGCTGCTAGATATAGCAACAACGGTTCTTGCAGTTTATGCGCGACTAGTGTTGGCGTTGAGGAGAGGTACCTCTTCAAATCTTGGAGCGCTGCCTCCGCTTCTCGAGTCCACTTCATTGGACCTGCCTTTTTTCAAGATCTTGAAAAAGGAGAGGGCGCGCTCAGCAGATTTGGAGATGAACCTACTCAGAGTAGCAACACAGCCAGCAAGTCGACGCACATCTTTGACTTGTCTTGGTGCTTCAATCTGCTAAATTGCCTTGGTCTTGTTAGGGTTCGCTTCACGCTGAGACAAAAAGAATCTTAAAAGCTTGTCGGACGGGATGCTGAACGCTCACTTCTCAGGATTGAGCTTGAGATTGATCTTGCGTAAATTTGCAAATGTTTCTTCTAAATCTTGTATGGGCATCGCCTTGTCCCTGGTTTTAACCACTATGTCATCCATATAAGCTTTCATATTTCTATGTAGCCGGGGCTCAAAACAGATCTGCACTGCTCTGGCCAACGTTGAACCAGCGCTTTTCAACCCGAAAGGCATTCGTATAAAACAATATGTACCACATGGGGTGATAAACGCGGTCTTATCTTCATACTGCTTCGTCATGAAGATTTAATGGTACCCTGAGTAAGCGTCAATAAACGACAGCAAGTCACACCCGTCAGTGGAGTCCATGATCTGGTTGATGCACGGCAAGGGGAAAGGATCCTTTGGACATGCTTTATTGATGTATGTATAATGAATGCACAACCTCCATTTTCCATTCGCCTTGCGCACCACAATCGGGTTGGCCAACCGCGTTGGGTGGAGCACTCCTCTGACCAAGCATGCCGCTTCCAACTTCCTAATCTGTTCAGTGATGAACTCTTGCCGCTCCAAATCTTGCTGCCTAACCTTTTGCTTGACGGGCCGCGCATGAGGACAGACAGCAAGATGGTTCTCAATCACCTTCCTGGGAACGCCAGGGATGTCAGATGCTTGCCAGGCAAACCGGTCGACATTCGCCCGCAGGAAGGTAAAGAGCGCGCTTTCCTATTTCCTGTCGAGGGTGGAGCTTATAGTGAAAGCTCCGCCCGTGCCATACTCCTTGATGGGCACCTTCTTAGTTTCTGGTGGGGCTCCCTTGGATATCTTGCTCTTCTGGTGGAGCTCTCTAGCACGTCCTCGACGGGAACTCAGTACTCTGAGGAGGCGCACTTCCCAAAGTGGGTGCAAGAGGTCTTGCCGGTCTTCTTCCCCCCGGGAGCTTGAGTGGCAGGAGCAAGCACCTTGGCGGCGGGTGCTACAACTACCTCCCGATAGAGTTGGTCGGCGCAAATCAGTGCATCTTTCTTGTCAGAGTTGACAGTGATGATGCTCATCGAGTTGGGCATCTTCAACGTGTTGTAGGCGTAATGTGATGTCGCCATAAACTTGGCCAGTGCGGGACGACCAAGGATCCTGTTGTATGGCAATGGGATCTTGGCAACATCAAAAATGATTTTCTCCGTCATGTAGTTCAGATCCCCACCAAATGTAACTGGTAGTGTGATCTTACCCTTTGGCTGGCTTCTTCCCGGATTGATCCCTTGAAACATGCCCGTTTCTTCGGGATCTCCATCATGAATTTGTAACCTCTTGATTACCTCGGGCGAGATCAGGTTCAAACCGACCCCACCGTCTATTAACATTTTCGTCACCTTGAGGCTGCGAATTGTTGGCGAAACCAACAATGGCAAACACCCAATCACGGTTGTGCGATCAGGGTGATCCTCGGCGAAAAAAGATAGGCATGTGGGACCATCTTAGTGGCTTCTGTGCATCGATCGACGGCTCTGTCGCATTAATCTTGCGCGCCCACTGTATAAGTCGTTGATGAGAAGAATGTAATGAAGCTCCACCATCAATGCATATGGCTTCTGTAGCTTTTTGAAATTCATGCTCGCTGGACTCACTGTCCTCTTCATCATCATCGTCTCCCTCTTTCTTGTCGTGGCCCCGAACATGCCTCTCATGTTGCTTCTCCTTGCCCCGGTGGCCTCCCCGTCCACCACACTTCTTGCCGGACCCCTCAGCACCATCCCGGCCCTTCTCTTGTCTCGCCTTTTGTATTCAGCTTTCTACCTTTCCACAAGCTGCTCAACTTGCCGGCAGTTCTGGAGGTCATGGCCTTTGGTGTAATGGATCTTGCAATATTGCTTGTCGGAGCCCTCTGGCTTGTCGGCAGCCACCAAGGCCTGGCAGGCGGCGCACCTCGCAACTTCCTTGCCGGGTTCGTCAACCTTGGCCTTCTTGGTGGTGCTAGGGTTGCGGGATTCCTCGACGGCAAGCACGGTTTTGCCCTTGCACTTCCTATTACGCCGTTGGCCCTTCTTTGCTGGGGCGATGACATCTTCGTCTGCGGAGCCAGTTCCCGCGCCGGCATCTTCGCCGGGGTACTTCCTTCCTTCTTCAGCCCGAGCACATCTGTAAGCCAAAACATAAAGCTCGGCAACATCCCTAACCTTGTTCATCGCCAGTTCTTCACACATTTTGCTGTTGCGCACATTTTGATGAAATGCGCTGAAAATAGCGGTAGGATGAACATCTGGGATGTTGTACTGCACACGGCTAAATCGCTGTATGTATTTGCGCAAGGGTTCGCCATCTTTTTGAGGGATGAGATGTAGATCACACGCCAGGTCAGGAGCTAGGTGGCCTCCATTAAATGTGCCAACAAACTCGTGGCACAGATCTGACCAAGAGGAGATGGAATCTACTGGCAGGTGCATCAACCACGACCTGACGTTGGGCTTGAGCACCAACAGGAAGTAGTTGGTGAGCACCTTGCTATCTCGAGCCCCGGCGGCTTGCATCGCGATGGTGTAAACGCTTAGGAACTTGGACGGATGAGTCTTGTCGGCGTTCTAGGAACCACGGTACCCAGAGTTGCCTGCCTATGGCCCATGAAGTGGCACCCTTTCAGGCCTGGTACGGCCTATCTTCAGCATCGACACTCAAGACCCTCGCGAGGGACGAAGCCTCGCGGGGCGGACGACGCCACGACCTCCGGAAGGGGTAGCCTCGGCTGGCTGGCTCCTGAGGACCGGAGAACTCTATGCAACCCCCACCTCGCGAGGTGTGCATGACGCAAGCCATGACGACCAAGGCCAGGCGGGCGCCAACGGGCGCAGTATAGCAGTTTCCTCTTTGGTGCTAAGGAAGCGGGCACAGACGAAGAGTCCCGAGGAATCTGCCAAAGGTTCGCATTCCAGTGCAACAAGACCAAGACCGCCGGGATGGCAGGACAGAGGTCATCACCAAGCCTACCATGGCATCAGGATCAGATGCTTTGCCAGCGAAGACCAACTTTTGTCAG
The DNA here is from genome assembly GCA_902687465.1 of Secale cereale. Taxonomy (NCBI): domain Eukaryota; kingdom Viridiplantae; phylum Streptophyta; class Magnoliopsida; order Poales; family Poaceae; genus Secale; species Secale cereale. The sequence goes on from LR738712.1 coordinate 606,186,553, forward strand.
GATAAGATGTACTAGATGTCCCCCTTCTAAATTGTCCGTTGTGGGATCCCTTCCCGCCAAACATTTCGGGGAAGAGGACCAAGGCCACTATATAAGTAGGATAGCCACCAACCAGCGAGGGGATCAGATCCATTCCACCCTGACAAGCTCACCAGGTCACCAACTAAGAACACCTCTCCTCCGAAGGTCGTTCTCCCATTGTACTAGTTCATCCACAACCCATCTCGAGGCTAATCCACCACACTGCTGGAGTAGGCCCATTCACCGCTAGGTGGCCTGAACAAGGATAAACTGCCTCGTGTCTCTTTTACATTCTTGTTCATTGTGCTAGTTGGTGGGACAACGAGTAGATAGATAGGCGAGGTTGAGATCTCCGCACGCACCACAGAGTTCAAACCTAGTAGGGTTTTGTGAAGCCCTGAATCCGACATTTGGCGCACCAGGTAGGGGTGCGTCGAAGCTTCACTTCATTCTTTCGGCTCATCGTCGCTTCACCGCCTCATGGCTGGCATCTCGCCGGCCCACACCAAGCCAGGGGCCGCTCAGCCCACTCAGGGGATGCCCCTTTTCGAAGAAGGACCCAACCCCGTGACTCCTGCGATCCGTCCGCCACCCAATGTCACCGGCCGCTGGCGGCGCAGGTCGCCGTTGTCTTCCTCCGTTCAACGTTGCAACCGCTCCAACGCATAGTCTTCGAACTACGTGACGACAACAGCCCCGCACACACGCCGGGAGCAGGCGAATATGAGGGCCGCAGTTGTGGTGGCCCGGGAGCTCCTACGATGCAGGTTGATGGAAGGCGGCCGCGATGCCTTGCTGGAGAGAGTGGCAGAGCTGCTCGAGGCAGCATGCAGGGGTACCCCGCCCTTCTGCAGCCTGCCGGCGCCTCAGGCTCCGTCGGGAGCGCACACCAGCTTCCGTGGGGCTCACCTAGCTCCTCTCAGGGAGCCCTGGGATCCTCGTAACACTCACCCGAGCCGCAGCACCGTCCGCCAAGCAAGAGGGGCGATGTTCGCGGACATGGCGAGCTCATGTAGCGTTCCGCGGGGCAGCGGCGGGCCGGCGCTGGGTGATCGCCACGGCCAAGCACCACACCAACCAGACAGAGACGTCGCGCGGCAGTATAATGATGCAAGGGCAAGAGCAACCAACGAAGCCACATCACCAGCGGCAGACCCACCATATTCTCCTGGGAATCCTCAACTGTTCCCCCAACCGGCCTGGGCGTCAGGACCCAGCGAGATGGACGTCGTTCATGAGGCCTCGTGGAGCTTCAGCAACGCCTTCATCAGCAATAGCCCCACGGTACAGCCGATGTCTCTGGAGCATGCTTACGCTAACCGTGAACCACCGGTGAACCAGGCACAACGACATCTGGAGCCCTTAGGGCGGCATCCCCACCTCAAGCCAAGGTGGCGCGCTGGGATGTGCACGAGGAAAGCCCGTAGCCAGAGCTTTCCCTGTGCCGCACGGAGCAAGGTGTTGTACGGAGGTAGGTCCTCTGCCGGGGGAGGTGTCGGCGAGCCTTGCCCCCCAGTAGAGGGCCCGTGGTCGCCGAGGGTGCCGCTATCGTATTCCTTGCCCTTTGGCATCATCTTAGTTTCTGGACGCCCCAACGATGGTCGGGGGTGACGCAAGGCGGGACACTCGTCTGGCGATGTGAAGTAAGGCTCATGCCTATGAAGGTCTCCGCTCGTGACACTCTCACATAATAATGAGTGGGGCTGTACACACCCCGGAGTCTCCGGAGAGCCGCCCTCGGGCCTCGGGGGCTCCACCCCACATCCAAGTGGAAGCACCATGCTCCGCGCTGGCCGTCACCATTGTCCCCAATGACTATGCTCATAGCTAGTGAAAGCACTTAGCTCCGCGCTGGTGTGAAGACAAGAAGACTAGCTAGGTGCCGGACGCGGCCGTTTGCTTTCGCCCAGTTTTCTGTAATTCGATTCGCCACTTTCTGGACTAAGATTTGGAGTTCTCTTATGTTGTCAAAATGGGGGGTAGTTGCCTTTTTCTCTTGTCTTGCAACGGTTTTTTGCTTTCTGGTTTCTCGTTTAGCAAGTAAGGATCACGCCTGCTATCCCTCCTCGCGAGCGGGGGTTGGACATGGCACGTGCGCATCGGGCGCCTCGGGCCAGCTTGTGGACGCCAAAGCCCCAGGGGTCAAGGGCAAAGTCGCCACGCGCACACCCTGCCGTGGTCCGACAGTTGGTTCACTCTTAGGCAGGCTCCAAAGCCCCCCGGGGTCAAGGGCACAGTCACCACGCGCACACCCTGCCCTGGTCCGACAGTTGGCTCCTCGCAAGGCACTTTTGGGCGGGCTAGCAGGCTCCTTAGGAGGCACAAAGCCTCACAAGCCCTTGGTACTGCCTCAGGAAGAAGGTGTTACCACGGCATCTGGACCTACTCAAGATCTACGGAACCAGAGATAAGTCACAAACAACTACCCCACTCGGGAGCCTGTAGGCTCGCAGCGGCTTAATTCAGATCCTACCTCACAGAGCGTTGTCAGGACCGGATTTTCGGGGTATTAGTTCCCCAAAAGTGGCCCTTGTGCGCACCAGCCCCATGATTACTGTTAGCTGATGAGGCTCCACTTGATACAGAAATTCCAAGCAAAAAACAAAGTATGTAGTACAAGACCATTCTGGCCCGTGAGTACAACACAAGGTCTCTAGTGGCTGATGGCGGAAGCGGTTTATAGAACATCGGTGTGGGACTCCATTTCCCACGGGAATAGCTGACCAGGTTAACTCCTATCCTCGCGAGGATGCTATCACCGTTGCGTAGGTTCCGAGCCGGTCGTCGCAACGCTCCTCTCCATGCAAGAAATCTGGCCAAGACAATAGCCAGGGACAAGCCAGTGAGTACTTTGAATGTACTCGCAAACATTGTGAACGCAGGTACAAAACAACAAAAGGTAAACATACTCGTAAAGATTTGATGAACACAAGTTTAGTTACGAAATGATAACCCCTGATGCAAACAGGTTGTTCATATAAATATGAATTTGCAAACAGGGAATGATAATAAAATAAATAGCGATCATGGCACAGTCGGGCGTCTAAGCGACACCACATAAATGGCTTATAAGGAGAGTGAATAACAAACATGCCACAGTCGGGCGTCTGAGCGACACTTCATAAAGGGCTTATAAAGAGAATGAATAACAAAGATGCCACAGTCGGGCGTCTGAGCGACACCACATAAAGGGCTTATAAGGAGAGTAAATAACAAACATGCCACAGTCGGGCGTCTGAGCGACACCACATAAAGGGCTTATAAATAAAAGAAAAGACAGTGAATATCCAGGAGGCAGAGCAATCCCAGGGATACCCAATAACTCACATAATAAAAAGGGTTAGTACAAAATGATAATGATAGTAACAGTCATCATAGGTCACAAGTTATGATCCATGTCCTGTTTTAGTAGTTTCTCCTCCGAAGAGCAACACTAAGACCGACACTTGACCCGTCCCAGACTGTAGTCCTAACCCAGGGACACGACTATTAGAATAGATTTAATCTCTGCAGAGGGTGTACTCCTTACCCACAAATAACGGATTCCTTTAGTCTATCGGGACTAATTCCGTCTACGGTCTTTTAAATTTGAAAACACACCTGACCGCACACACCAGTGTAACTTAACGGTGTCCAGATTCACCCACGACACCCGTTAAGCAAAACACTAAGTGGGGAGGTTGCAACCTCGACTAGCATGGGTCACAAAATTTATAACGCGTGCAAACTGGGGAAGCTACCCCCTTCGGCTCCAACCAAAAACACCCATGCCCCCGGACCAGGTGGCATGCCTACCGGATGCAGCCGGTATCTTCCACCATGGCCTCTCTGTACGGTGTGTGCTAGGACAGGGGTTGACAATTTACTGAACCGTACCCTACCTGTGGCAGGGACACGTGGTAGTACGAAACAAGTATGTGGGTTACTAGAACAAGACTCGATCTACGGTCGACTTAGGAGGTACAAGATTTACTTGTATGATTTGCATAACCAATATATTCCACATCAACAGACGGAACCACCACTCTTCATACCTCACCATGCCATACCAGGCACCACCGTCCCGACGAGGGACTAGTGACAAGCCCGTGTCTACACAAGACAACGACTTTCACGGTTCCTTCCGATAGGCACGAAAGATATACGAGGGGGATTTCCATCACAAGCATATTAATGTTCAACAGCAAGGAGTCTACATCATGCACTCATGGGTATGATCAAATCATCACATAGGAAATTTGAATGCATCCATGTCAAGGCGGTGTTGTAATCGCATCAAATAGCACACCAGTAGTATTGAGCCAGGGTTAAAAAATGCTTGCCTTTTCAAGTAGTGGAGAGGCAGGGTGCATTCCAAAATTTTAGAACGTTTTCTCCTTCTTCAAAAATCCTATTTAAGAAAATATGAAATCAACACATAGCTTCAAAACTGTACAAAAAAGTTGTGTGGAAAATTTTCAAATAAATTTGAAAATAAACTAGACCAAATTTGAGGAAAAACAGAAAAAGAATCAAGTCATTTGGACTTGTATTTAAAAAGTTGTAGCCAGTCAAAGTTTAGTCAAAGTTCTGTTTTTAAATAAAAACCAGAAAAGAAAACGATTCGCGGAAGAATACGCTTTCGAGACAGGGAAAACCTACTTCGGGGTTCTATGCTTCCACTTAAACCCGCGCGGGCCGGCGCTGGGTCACTGACAGTGGGTCCCTTGGGCCCACTGGTCAGGTTTGACCAGTCGCCCGCGTCTTCTTCTACCTTTGCCCGAGCGACGGCGGAGCTCCGGTGATCAACGCCGGCGTTTGGCGGCTCCGCACGGCAGTTTGAGGGCAGGGATGGATCCGCCTGTCCAGGGCGGTCCTTCCGGTGGTCGACAGGCTGGCGGGGATGGAGGGAGTCGCCCGCGGCGAGCTCCGTGGCGGAGGTGGCTTCGGCTGGAATTGGAGGTCTCGGCTACGGTGGTCCCTGGTCGCAGTTGAGAGCATGGGCAGCTCCGCAAAAGCAAGGAGAGTCTCGTGGTGGTGCTAGATGGACGAGGGAGGGTCTGATTGCTGCGAATGGAGCTAGGATGCGGCGGCGGCCGAATCGGCCGGAGACGAGGGAGACAGCTCTTCCCCATCGACTGTTGACCACATGGGCTATAGTGAGGTGGCTTGAGGTCGCCTGAGTGCTCGGACGAGCTCGGGGCCTCCTATATATAGTGCTCGAGGTCGGTTCCACGGCGGCCGGAGATAAGCTCGACGAACCGACGTTCTGTAGCAAGGGGGCGCGTGTCGATGGTTGGCGGGGTCTGGCAGGTCGAGTGGGTGAGCTCGAGCTATTCCAGGGGCAGCTGGCTTGCGGTTGTGGCTCGGGCGGCGGCGTCCATGGCAGAGGCTCGCTATGGACGCTGGCGTGCCGCCAAGGGGCTCTAACGGCGGCGCTGTAGGGCGCCAGAGATGCTTGGAGGCTTCCGGCGAGTGGACGGGAGCGAGGCGTGGCCCTGCGGACGAGCGAAGGCTAGGGGGCGAGACGCGGCGACTCGGTGTGCACGCGTGCCAGAGCACGCACACTAGGTGCTCGACAGATTTCCATTGCGTGCCAGGGGGCTCCAATCCATATGAGGTTTAGCAGGGTGGGGTTATAGACTAAGTTAATGCCATGAGACATGCTGGTTAGGCCATTAGAGCAACTTCCTAATGTAAGTCCAAAAGTATGTCAAAACTGGCCATGCTCCTAACCTGCTTGATGAAATGCGAGAGGCATCTATGCATCTCTTGGGTTGGTCAAACTCTCCAGCCCAGTGTCTGTTTAAGTGTAGGAGATGGATACAAGGTTACTTGGGCAAAACTAGAAACTTGCAAGTGTAAGCTTTTGAGAAAACCAATTCTGGACAGAAACTAAATAGCATTATTGCATGGACCAAAAATGCTCCAAATGGTCCAATCTTTTGGACTTAAGGGTTTTGTAGGAAGGACTACAAGTAGGAGAAAACTCATGGATAAAATAACAAGTTAACATAGGGCTGTAGTAGAAAATGTCAATCTGGATCAGAGAGCAAAAGAGGATGTTTTGCTCATTTTTTTTCAAAGGGCACCAAAGGGTTTTTGCATAAAAGTGATGTAGGGACTTCACATGACATCCCCAAATTTTCGTGGAATTTTTAAACAAATTTATCAAAGGGTTGGAGTGTAAATAAAGCTTTAAAGCCAATGAAAATTCACTTTAAGAGATAAAGCTTAGGGTAAAATACTAATGCAAATAAACCCAATGATAGAAGAAATGTTTTTCTTGGGTAGGGCAAACAAGTCCAAATAACATATCTGAAAAGTTTTCACTAGGGCAAAACTCCATAAATTCAAAAGAAAACGTGGTTCTGAAATCAAGGAAAACTCAGAGAACGAAAGGCTTAAACTCATGGTAATTTTTTTGATTTATAAATCAAGGTCAAAATTTTTGGGGTGTTACAACACTACCCCCCCCCCCCCCTTAAGAAAATTCTCATCCTCAAGATTTCCTAAAAGTTGTTATGAAAGAACTTCTACTGTCACAAAATAATATCACCAAAAATAACCATCCTACTCATGCAATAAATGCGGCTACAGTGAATGGGCAATAAGTGGTGTAAACTGTAGTGTGACAAACTGGCGCTGCGGGGAAAAATATACGGTCGGGGAAAAACAAGATATTTCTACTCTTGGCTATAGTGAATTCAGAAATAAATTTTCTAAATTCTAAAATACGTTGGTCGCACCCGAGAGTACAATACTCTCTATGGCTGACAGGTGGGCCTGGGGCCCACCGTCAGTCTCTTCTTTTTCCTCTAGCTCTCCGTTCTTCCTCTCTCTCACGCGCTTTTCCGCGCTTTCTCCACCGGCGACACCTAGCGCGTAGGGCATCTAGGCTGTACTGCGGTAGTGCGCGGCGTGCTAGCTGTCGGGGCAGTGTGCACTCACCTCGCGGGCCAGTGCGCTGTCGGCACTGCACGCGGATTCGCCTTCGAACACCGGCGATTGAGCGATGAGCGGCGCTGGTGGACTCCGCCCATCGTACACCGATCTCGAGCTATAAAATGACCGAGGTGCTCCTTCTTCCTCCTCACACCTGGCCTCGCTTCTTATTCTCCTTCCCTCTCCTCTGTTTGTGTTTGCCGGAGCTCGGGACGAGGCTCTAATGGCGGAGGTGATGTCGGACTAGTGTGTGATCCTAGTGTGCGGAGGGTTGGCTGCATTGCTGGGGTTATCCGTGCTCTTGTGCGCGATGATCCTCGATGATCGTCGTGATGCTGCTGCTCGAGTGCTAGCTCTTCGCGGCGGTGGCGATCACGAGGATTAGGCACGGGTGTCGGGTGCTAACGGCTGTCAGTGTGCGGAAGGCAACTTGTGCCTGAATAAACTCCCACAAGTTTCTCCTCAAGAGACTGTGGTGCGCTAGAGAGGTGAACAGTTAGATGCAACAAGTGTACGTGGATTTGCAACTTAGTGTACTGTGTTGAGTGGTTGGGGTTGTGAGTCTACTGTTGCGGTGTTGCGCGAAAAATCTATGTTATGTAGAGATATATGCTGCAACAACTCAGGGAAAACAATATCTCACTCCAGGTTTTACCGAGAGCGAAAATTAGTTAATCAAAAATTTAACAACAGTAAAAACTATTCCATAAACTGAAATCAAATATATAATTTGACACACAACTTTAGGATAACGCGCACAAGTGACAACTCATAAATAAACGCTGGGAGAACCAACATAGCAGTGACGCCTAAAAAGGAAATGGTAAATGGACAGGGTCCTGGGAAAACGTCTCTGGTTAAGGGGCACACTCTTCTTCGATCGGAGGAAGTGGATTGACCAGTCGATGAATGTGCTTCTCCTGTCCGGGCCACAGTGGCCTGTCGATGGCGATCCGAGGATTTAAATCGGCGAGGCTCCGGAGATAACCCATTATTCGCTGGGTCAAACGCTCTTGTGCGATGACATACTGCGTAAGGTTAGCCAGCACTGGGTCTCTCTCAATTCGTCCACCGGGGAAGGATGCTACCTCCCCGGGTGCTGCACGGCTCGGGAAGTAGTAATACCCCCGTTCGCTGGCATAGGGCACCGCGAAACGAAGGCGAGTGAGCGCTTCATACGCAGCAGCTTCTATGGCCATTGGAGGAGTTGGCATAGTTTTCCCCATGAAGGAAAATTCTGTTGGGTCTTGGTTTGGGTTTGCGGGAGGGATGTGCACTACTGCCCAGTATTTCGAGGTGGAAGGTGTGATCCTCGATTTGAGCAACTCGTACTGGGGTGGATGGGTAGCACTCATGGTACTGTAGGTAAAATCCCACAATATCTTAACGAAACTACCTGGGGTGGCATCTGGGGTTCTTAGATAAATACTGGGGATTGGCATGGCGAAAGAAATGTCTGTGAGAGTGGTGCACCAGATGAGGAATGCTTGGTAAGGTCACAGGATGGCCTTTTATATAGCATCTGGGCTGGGTTATCTAAATCACGGTGAGGGGCAACCATCTTGTCGGTTCTGCTTTACGGGGTCGGGGTCAAAGCTACAGATACACATGTCTCGCAAAAGTGACGTATTTACTGTAGGAGTTGTCGGTGTGGTTCTTTGGAAGTTACGCTCGGAATTAAAAATGCATTCGTACACCGACATATTTATGCATGGATACTATAAAGATAAGGGCGCACAAGAAAACAATATTTACATATGGTAATACAGGGTCACATAACAACAGGGTGCGGACATGATAAGGCTTGGTACTACTCGAGTGATTTAATCTACCTCGTTTATATATAAGCGGACTTGCCTTGTGGATGCCGAGGCTTCTCCAAGGGCTTCACTGTCGGTGTTAGCTAGGGGTGGCTGAGGAAGTGCAGGGTCGGGGCAGTGGTGATGACCCTCGCGGGGATTGTTGGCCACAATCCCGTTGGAGCGCGTTCCAAACAGGCGACGCATCACCTCTGGGGACACCAAAGCATTTTGATCGATGACCGGGGTAGACCTCAAGGACTCGATCGGCTGTCCGAACAGTACGACTGGGTTGTCGGCGACGGGCTCATCTCCTCCTCTTGCCGGGGCTCGACGAACCAGTTCTCCACGAGCTGCGATCAGATCAAGAGTGATTTGATCAAACAGTTCCTCTAGTGCACTTACATAGCATACCAGATGCAATAATGCAGGATCTGTCTCGTGGTCTCCGTTGGCAACCCTGGGTGTCCTACCATACCCGTAACGGCTGGGGTAGTAGTAGAATGAGCGACAGTTAACTCTGGGCGACAAGTGCCAGAGTTGAACTATAGCCTCTCGAGCAGCTAGTTGGATGGCTTGTGGCTCAAAGGAAGTTGTCCTTCCGGTGAACCTGTAGGGGCGTTCTGGCGACAGACCCCTACCGTAGATGTGCACAGTGGCCCAGAATTGACAGCTTTCAACGCTCATGGACCCTTGGTACACAACATATTCTGGGGGCTCCTCTAATGCAAAGGCACGGCGGGTGAGGTTTGCGAGCACGGTCACAAAACCTCCAAGGTTGGTTGCTGTGGTTTCATTGTGAACAATGGGTCCTGGCATTTTGCTCGTTTGGGGTAGAGGCTGTGCTGTGCTGGGTTGAGGCTATCGTGCCCTTTTTATAGAAAAGGGGACGGAGTCTTCCTTCGCACGCTAGCGGAGGAAACTATTTAGGTGTGGGTCACTGGCGCGTGATCGATGGGCTAGGCAGATAGGTTGGGCACCGACTGCCAAAGGTGTCGATCCACTGTGTGGCTATCTTACACGAGAAGCTTGACTGGGGTTAGGATAAGGTCTGGTGGGGTGGTTAACCTAGGTTTTTCAACCTGGCTAAGATAGGATTAGCCAATGGTCAACCTGGCTCTGATACCAAGGTTGTCAGGACCGGATTTTTGGGGTATTAATTCCCCAAAAGTGGCCCTTGTCCACACCAGCCCCAGGATTACTGTTAGCTGATGAGGCACCACTTGATACAGAAATTCAAAGCAAAAAAAATGTAGTACACGACCATTCTGGCCCGTGAGTACAACACAAGGTCTCTAGTGGCTGATGGCGGAAGCGGTTTATAGAACATCGGTGTGGGACTCCATTTCCAACGGGAACAACCGACCAGGTTAACTCCTATCCTCGCGAGGCTGCTATCACCGTTCCATAGGTTCCGAGGCGGTCGTCGCAATGCTCCTCTCCATGCAAGAAATCTGGCCAAGACAATAGCCAGGGACAAGCCAGTGAGTACTTTGAATGTACTCGCAAATATTGTGAACGCAGGTACAAAACAACAAAAGGTAAACATACTCGTAAAGATTTGATGATCACAAGGTTAGTTACGAAATGATAATCCCTGATGCAAACAGGTTGTTCATATAAATATGAATTTGCAAACAGGGAATGATAATAAAATAAATAGCGATCATGCCATAGTCGGGTGTCTGAGCGACACCACATAAAGGGCTTATAAGGAGAGCGAATAACAAACATGCCACAGTCGGGCGTCTGAGCGACACCACATAAAGGGCTTATAAGGAGAATGAATAACAAACATGCCACAGTCGGGCGTCTGAGCGACATCACATAAAGGGCTTATAAGGAGAGTAAATAACAAACATGCCACAGTCGGGCGTCTGAGCGACACCACATAAAGGGCTTATAAATAAAAGAAAAGACAGTGAATATCTAGGAGGCAGCGCCATCCCAGGGATACCCAATAACTCACATAATAAAAAGGGTTAGTCCAAAATGATAATGATAGTAACAGTCATCATATGTTACAAGTTATGATCCATGTCCTCTTTTAGTAGTTTCTCCTCCGAACACCGACACTAAGACCGACACTTGACCCGTCCCAGACTGTAGTCCTAACTCAGGGACACGGCTATTCGAATAGGTTTAATCTCTGCAGAGGGTGTACTCCTTACCCACAAATAACGGATTCCTTTAGTCCATCAGGACTAATTCCGTCTATGGTCTTTTAAATTTGAAAATACACCTGACCGCACACACCAGTGTAACTTAACGGTGTCCGGATTCACCCACGACACCCGTTAAGCAAAACTCTAAGTGGGGAGGCTGCAACCTCGACTAGCATGGGATCACAAAATTTATAACGCGCGCAAACTGGGGAAGCTACCCCTTCGGCTCCAACCGAAAACACCCATGCCCCCGGACCAGGTGGCATGCCTACCGGATGCAGCCGGTATCTTCCACCATGGCCTCTCTGTACGGTGTGTGCTAGGACAGGGGTTGACCATTTACTGAACCGTACCCTACCTGTGGCACGGACAAGTGGTAGTACGAAACAAGTATGTGGGTTACTAGAACAAGACTCGATCTACGGTCGACTTAGGAGGTACAAGCATTACTTGCATGATTTGCATAACCAATATATTCCACATCAACAGACGGAACCACCACTCTTCATACCTCAGCATGCCATACCGTACACCACCGTCCCGACGGTTCCTTCCGATAGGCATGAAATATATACGAGGGGGATTTCCATCACAAGCATATTAATGTTCAACAGCAAGGAGTCTACATCATGCACTCATGGGTATGATCAAATCATCACATAGGAAATTTGAATGCATCCATGTCAAGGCGGTGTTGTAATCGCATCAAACAGCACACCACTAGTATTGAGCCAGGGTTCAAAAATGCTTGCCTTCAAGTAGTGGAGAGGTAGGGTGCATTCCAAAATTTTAGAACGTTTTCTCCTTCTTCAAAAATCCTATTTAAGAAAATATGAAATCAACACATAGCTTCAAAATAGTACAAAAAAGTTGTCTGGAAAATTTTCAAATAAATTTGAAAATAAACTAGACCAAATTTGAGGAACAACAGAAAAAGAATCAAGTCATTTGGACTTGTATTTAAAAAGTTGTAGCTAGTCAAAGTTTAGTCAAAGTTCTGTTTTTAAATAAAAACCAAAAAAGAAAATGATTCGGGGAAGAATATGCTTTTGAGACAGGGGAAACGTATTTCAGGGTTCTACGCTTCCACTTAAATCCGCGCGGGCCGGCGCTGGGTCACTGACAGTGGGTCCCTTGGGCCCACTGGTCAAGTTTGACCAGTCGCCCGCGTCTTCTTCTACCTTTGTCCGAGCTCCGGCGATCAACGCCGGCGATTGGCGGCTCCCCACGATAGTCTGAGGGCAGGGATGGAACCGCTAGTCTAGGGCGGTCCTTCCGGTGGTCGACAGGCTGGCGGGGATGGAGGGAGTCGCCGGCGGCGAGCTCCGCGGCGGAGGTGGCTTCGGTTGGAATTGGGGGTCTCGGCTACAGTGGTCCCTGGTCGCAGTTGAGAGCATGGGCAGGTCCGCACGAGCAAGGGGAGTCTGGTGGTGGTGCTGGATGGACGAGGGAGGGTCTGATTGCTGCGAATGGAGCTGGGATGCGGCGGCGGCCGAACCGGCCGGAGACGAGGGAGACAGCTCTTCTCCATCCACTGTTGACCACGGGATCTGTAGTGAGGTGGCTTGAGGTCACCTGAGTGCTCGGACGAGCTCGGGGCCTCCTATATATAGTGCTCGAGGTCGGTTCCGCGGAGGCAGCAAGGGGGCGCGTGTCGATGGTTGGCAGGGTCTGGCAGGTCAAGTGGGTGAGCTCGAGCTGTTCCAGGGGTAGCTGGCGTGCGACTGTGGCTCGGGCGGCGCCGTCCATGGCAGAGGCTCACTGTGGACACCGGCATGCCGCCAAGGGGCTCTAACGGCGGCGCTGTAGGGCGCCAGAGATGCTTGGAGGCTTTCGGCGAGTGGACGGGAGTGAGGCGTGGCCCTGCGGACGAGCGAAGGCCAGGGGGCGAGACGCGGCGACTCGGTGCGCGCGTGTGCAAAACGTGCGCTCTGGGAGCGTCCAGAGCACGCACACTAGGTGCTCGACAGATTGCCATTGCCTGCCACGGGGCTCCAATCCATATGAGGTTTAGCAGGATGGGGTTATAGACTAAGTTAATGCCATGAGACATGCTGGTTAGGCCATTAGAGCAACTCCCTAATGTAAGTCCAAAAGTATGTCAAAACTGGCCATGCTCCTAACCTGCTTGATGAAATGCCAGAGGCATCTATGCATCTCTTGGGTTGGTCAAACTCTCCATCCCAGTGTCTCTTTAAGTGTAGGATATGGAGACAAGGTTACTTTGCTAAAACTAGAAACTTGCAAGTGTAAGCTTTTGAGAAAACTAATTCTGGACAGAAACTAAATGGCATTATTGCATGGACCAAAAATGCTCCAAGTGGTCCAATCTTTTGGACTTAAGGGTTTTGTAGGAAGGACTACAAGTAGGAGAAAACTCATGGATAAAAGAACAAGTTAACATAGGGATGTAGTAGAAAATGTCAATGTGGATCAGAGAGCAAAAGAGGATGTTTTGCTCAATTTTTTTCAAAGGGCACCAAAGGGTTTTTGCATAAAAGTGATGTAGGGACTTCACAGGACAACTCCAAATTTTTGTGGAATTTGTAAACAAATTTATCAAAGGGTTGCAGTGTAAATAAAGCTTTAAAGCCAATGAAAATTCACTTTAAGAGATAAAGCTTAGGGTAAAATACTAATGCAAATAAACCCACTGATAGAAGAAATGTTTTTCTTGGGTAGGGCAAACAAGTCCAAATAACATATCTGAAAAGTTTTCACTACGACAAAACTCCATAAATTCAAAAGAAAACGTGGTTCTGAAATCAAGGAAAACTCAGAGAATGAAAGGTTTAAACTCCTGGTAAATTTTTTGATTTATAAATCAAGGTCAAATTTTTTGGGGTGTTACAAGCGTGCCATCATTTCACACATCGCAATGGGCACCCCTTTTTTCTTCAAAAATACATTCACACCCCCGAGGTCGATTCGCTGTCGCAGGCTTCGTCTTCGTCATCGTCACCCGCATCTCCTTCTTCGGCATCAATCAAGACCGTGTCATCCTCAGGAGCGAACACTGCGACCAGGGTATCCACATGATCGTCCACCCATTTCGCCAGGTTGCCCTGAATAGCCTGTGGGACGGGGGCTATCGCCGCGCCAAAATCGAAATGGGGGTCAAGATTCTAGAGATGGCTGAAGACGCGCGAGAACGCATGCCCGAGTAGGCCACGACTTCTCTCTTCAACGAGCTTGTCGGCCCTCGCGGCCTGATCCTCCCGGAGGTCCATGATCTCGGTGAAGAAGCGGATGTGGCTGGTGTAGCCATTCTCATACGGATGAGGAGCGCTCTCCTCACAGATGGTGCCCAGAGCTCGATTGGCCCTTACCCGAAGAGACCGGAGCATCGGGGCATGCTCGTGCTGGAGCACCAAGCAGCGGCACACCTTGTCCTCGTTCTTCTTCACAAGGGAAGCAGCGTCATCAATTTCCCGCTGACGCAAACACAGTTCAGCGCGGGAGGATGCCAGGTTGTCTTGGGCTAAGGCCTAGGCATCCTTGGCGGCCCTCTCGCACTGTTCTGCCTCGTCCAGCTTTGCCTGGAGGGTAGTGGTCCTGTCGTCGGCCTCGGCGCCTAGGAGTTCCAGCTTCAAGCGGTGCTCTTTGGCAAGAACTGCGCAAGCCATCATCACCCTCCGGTCAACCTCCTCCTAGGCTTTGGCCTCATGGACAGTAACGACATCGTCAGCCATGGTCACTTGTCACGTCCTCGCCTCCAGTCGCTCAAGGTCCAGGCTGTGCTCTGAGGCTTCCAGCATCAGCGCCTCTTCGCTCTTCTGGATCTCTTCCTCTTCGGAAGGTGCTCCCTTCATCAGCACCAAGGCGGCCCTGCACGCCTCGATCTGCTGTTCAAGGGTGGCATTCGAGGCCTGAAGTTCCCGCTTGCACTCCTCGGTGGCCTCGCGGCGAAGGTCGATGACCCTGGCCTCCTCCAAGGTCCTAGCACAGGCCTCCCGTGAGGCGGTGAGCTCGAGCGAGGCCTTCGCGTTGGCGCGCTCATGTTGAAGATGCCCGAGATTGATGGCCACCTTTAGCTTGTGCCACTCCTGCGCCAAGCGAAGGCTCTCCGACTCAAGACATGCATCGACATCGGCGAGCTCTTTCCCAAGATGGCCAAGGGAACTGGCAGCCTCATGGAGAAGGTTGGGACAAATGGCGCTGCTTTCGCGCATGAGCTCCAGCGCATGCCCAAGCCCCCCCCCCTCGGCACACGGGCTATCGAGGGGGCGCGAGAAGTTCTGTCCGTCCCTCGTGAGGGGCCGGTGTCTGGCGCCCCCCAACCTCCATATTGACCCTCTCGGACGGACTAGGTGGCACAACCGCAACACTCGAAGACGGACCTGGAGCCGAGGAAGCTCAACCACTCGCAAGGGTGAAGGGGAAAGCCCTCAGCAGGACCTCGGCACCTCGGAAGCAGCGCCAAGGCGAGAACACAGGAGTTCGTCGGTCCTCCGGAGGCACAATAACCTCACAAGTTGTCGCCGCGTCTCGCGCGATCACCTAGAGTGGGGAGCCCGAAGCCGACGACGGGTCAGGAGCCCCCGAGCGGTGGACCTCAGGAGCCTTCGTCACCACGACCGGCGGAGCCCTGGAGAGGCAAGCTCAGGAAGAGGGTCTACGCACAGAGAACCACAAAGATAAGGCACTTACCTTTTCACTGCTTCGTATTTCCTCTATTTCAGGGGCTGGAAACCACTGTTGTCATGTCCCTGCAGCTTTCTCTTCTTGCGAAGTGCCTCCAGGTCTGGGCAAAGCAGGCATAAACTAGGGCGCGATCCTCCACAGCCCGGGGACATGACGGCGCTTTGGATGCGCGCGCCGGGCTCGCGCGCAAGACTTTGCCAGCGGCTATGGGGCCCGCCTACTGGCAACGGGTGACCTCGGGAGCGCACACAGGAACCCCGGGAGCAACTGCCTCAAGAGCGCCAGGTGAACTCTTCTCCTCGCCAATCGCCTCAGGAGTGCCCGGTGGCGCCCGCCCCTCTACACCCGCATTTGGGCCGCGTGTTGCGGGGTTATCAAGTACTGGAGTCACCAAGACAGGGTTCTCACGGGGCCCACCAAGGCCCTCCCGGCGTAGCCCCCACTCGTCGAAGAGGGGCATCTGCTTCACGAAACTCTCCTTGTTCGAGCAGTTGTACAGGAGACAGCCGTTCTTTGGGAGCTTGGCAAGCGTTGGGTCGCCGGTCAGGAGCTCAAGCACTGCGCATAGTGTTCCGAGAGGGAGCGATGGCACCTGGAGCCTTATCTAGTCTTCGGGGCCAGAGAAGGTCCACATCGGGCGAGAATGACGCTGGAGCAGGGCAATGCACTGCCCGACAAACTCCCTCACCAACATTGGAGCGGTCACACCGGCTCTTCTCAGCCTGGCCAGCCTTGTCCAAACAAAGACGAGGCACCGATCGACCAACTCCTCATGGCACCAACCAGAGCTGGGCTTCGCTGGTCTTCGCGGGAGAAGAAGTAAGGGACTAAGAGTGGTAGCATCCACGAACACCCACTGCTTCCAGAATACCTTCACATCCGAATGGAGCGCAAAGTCGATACCCAAGTCAGATGTCATTGCTTGAGGAGGTCAGTGTCAAAGCCGGCGGATCTCGGGTAGGGGGTCCTGAACTATGCGTCTTGAGGATCGATGGTAACAGGATGCTCGGGACATGATGTTTACCTAGGTTCAGGCCCTCTCGATTGAGGTAATACCCTACTTCCTGCTATATTAGTATGGATGGATATGAATACAAGAGTTGATCTACCTCGAGATCGTAAGGGCTAAACCCTAAGTCTAGCCTATGAGGATATTATGATTCTTCTAGCCCCTACGGACTAAACCCTCCGGTGTATATACACACCGGAGGGGCCTAGGGTTTGTACATGCCATCTTGCAGAGGAAGGAAAATCTACACCGGAACCTAAACTTGCCATTATAGGAATACAGGAGTCCTATCCGGATACGAGAGATGATATTCTATAGTAATGTTCGAGGACCACCAGTCCGGCCCACCAGGAGTTTGTCCGGCCACACGAGGACCCCCCAATCGAGGACTCCCTCAGTAGCCCCTGAACATATCTTCGATGACGATGATTTCGGCTTCCGTATTGTCTTCGACATTGCAAGGCAGGTTCCTTCTCCCAAATATATCTTCTGCAAATAAGTAGATTGTGTTCGACTCTGCAATATTAGTACAACCCTTAGCCTCGAAGGCAAGGCTCTTAAAAGAAAATGAATAGTGTGTCTCTACTGACAACTTTTGGGTGAAGCGTCGTGTCCAACCCACTAACATATCGAACAATTTTGTTTGGTCTTAGTTTCGCGTTTCGAGGTATATCCTCATTGACAAGTCCCATCGGAATAGAGATTGTGCCTGCTTATTGTGGGATCCTTATCAGTGCGACGTGAGCACCCATGCCGCGCATTATGCATGAGCGCTTTGGAAACCGGCGTGTTTTATGGCTAAAGTGGGGGGACGCTTTGTATTCACAACATTATAAAAGGACACCAATCCCTTTCATCAGCCCCACGCGTTCCTCAAGCTCGAGCTCTCCAATCTCCCTTGCCCCCGTATTCTCATCTCCTGCGCCCACCGCTCTTCGTTCCTCAACCACTACTCCCCTTCCCAGCAATGGCTGGATCCGGTGCCAGAGGCAAGTGGGAGGCTTCCATGTTCACTGAAAAGACCGTGGAGGATCTACGGAGCGCGGGGTATCTCGCCGGCGACATCGCAAACCAAGTCCCGCCTCAGGGCCAGGTGATTCCCGTTCCTAAGGCGGGTGAGAGGGTGGTTTTTACCTCTCACTTTGTTAGGGGGCTAGGGTTTCCACTCCACCCATTTGTTCGGGGTCTTTTGTTCTTCTACGGGCTAGATTTCCATGATCTAGTCCCGAACTCAATTCTTCACATATCCGCTTTCATAGTGATGTGTGAAGCCTTTCTCCGCATCCCCCCACACTTCGGCCTATGGCCTAAGACCTTCAATGTGAAGCCGATGGTGGTTGACGGGGAACAGGCGGAGTGCGGGGGCGCCATGATCAGCAAGCTCCCAAACGCAACTTGGCCCAAGGGCTCGTTCCTGGAGACAAACAAGGTCTGGTAGCAGGAATGGTTCTACATCACCGAACCCCACGACACCAAGTGGGGGGCGGAACCTGTTTTCAGATCCGGACCCCCAGTGAGGTTGACCTCCTGGAACAAAAAGGGTCTGGACTGGGGGTTGCAGACTGAGGTGACGACTCTTGTGAGCCGTGTGTCTGGCGTGATCTCCAAGGGGAACCTGCTCTCCTTCGTGGTCCAGGTGATGCTGATCTGGCTTGTTCTCCCTTGTCAAAGCTGGGGCTCCTCCCTATGGGAGTTCGATCCGGCAGGAGACAAGCCACTGAAGCATCTTTTTGGATCTACTCACAAGGAGATCTGGAAGCACCTCTTCAAGACTCAGAAGGATTGTCCCGAAGAGACCGAGGATGCGGGCTTCAGCACCGAAGTTTCTGCCCTAGAAGTAACAGTAATCCTTGCTGAACACTTACCCTTTCCCTTATTTAATGATAATAGGAATTGGAATTTGTACGTGATATACAAGGCTAGGCGAAGAAGGAGACCCAGATTAAGTGTCCGGCACCTTTGCCCAAAGAACCAGCACAACCTCTACTGACGGCAATGCTGGTCCCGGCACCGTACAAGGCGCCGACCAAGAAGCCCAAGAAGACAAAGGGCAAGGGGACCAGAGATAGTACCCGTCCCTCGGGTAAGAAGCCCGAGGACCTCCATATCCTCTCCTCTGACGAGGTGGAGGAAGATGATGAGGAGGAAGAGGAGGAAGAAGTGCCCCCTACGCAACGCAGAGGGAGGAAGAGGGGGGCCGCCACTGACGCGGGTACGGCCGTACCCCAGAGGAAACTAAACCTCGGAGCTAATTCAGATTCCTCCGAACATAGCTTTGTGGTGAAGCCCAAGGAGAAACCCCTGCCTGAATCGTAAGTCAATCTGGATTGAAGTGCTGCACCTTTGTTTATTCAATATTTTTGATACTTTACTTAATATTTTTCTACTACTGATGTACAGCCCTCCCGGTGTACACCCCGATGTTACCTCATCGGAGGGGAACTCTCTGGTGCCTGGAGAGACTGAGGGTGACTCGCCAGTCCGGGCACCATCGCCCGTAATCGGTGGGGACACCGAAGTGTCGTCCCAGTGGGTGCTCTCCGCCCAAGGAGATGAAGGAGGGGCAGGAGACAAGGCGGCCGAAGGTAATACCTTGGCGGCCGCTGATCATGGGGAGACGGCCCCCATGGAGGCCGAAGATGTGGGGCCCAAACAGTCCGGGGCCCCACCGAACACCATCCCAGAGCCTAGCGCGGTTCCAGGGTCCGAAGACCCGACTCCTCAAGCGGAGGAGGGTGCGGCGGCGCCCGGAGTTAATCCGAAGGCGCCGGATTCCATGGAGGGAGCACTGCAAAGTGCTTTGGTCATTGAAGAACACCGCACCGTGATGGGTGCGGTGATGAAGAAGATTCAGTCCATCAAGGGCAGACTGAATGAAGCCTTCAACAACCTTTTAACAAGCTTTGAGGTAAGCAATGTAATGCTGTTAAAATTTTTATTTGTTTTAAATACACATATATAACTAGTAGCCCCTGATGCTTTGTGTGATTCTGAAGAGAATCAGACAAAGTATCCGTAGTGTAGCATGCTTACAGAACTGAACTGTTGTGCATGCTTCATTAGTTACGGCAACTGCGTGAGACGCAGAGGTTGCCGAACTAAATCGGAAGCTCGAGGTGGCCAATGCGGACCTCGACCGCGTGAACCGGCATTTGGATGAAACACAAGGTATGCAGATTTTTGAAATGTCAATAAGACTTAACTAATTGAGTATGTTTTGAAAACTCTGATATTGTATTCTGTTTTACACAGTTGGCGCCACTGAACTCGAGGCCCTCAAGGGCGAGGTTGCCGAGGTCAAGAAGGAGGCCGAGGTGAACAAGGCGGCCGCTGACAAAGCGGCTGCCGACTTGGAGGCTGAAAAGGCCGAGGGAGAGAAGCACAAATCTCGGGTGTCCGAAGTTGAGGTGGAGCTCCAGGACGCCATCTGCAAATGTGAGGCATTGGAGAAGAAGACTTCGGAGCAGGCGACCGAGCTGTCTGCGGCAGTGAAATATGCCCAGGATGCGCGAGGCGAGTCGCCCAGTGCTCGTCAGGAAATTGAGCAGGCACGACAGATAGCATATGGCAAGATATTTCTCTTACAAAGCCTCTTCGAAGGGCAGAAGTATATTGGGCTGACACGATTGTGGAGTTCTCCAGGTGTGTTTGCTGAACTTCCGAAGAGCAGCGCAGATGTCGCTCAATACTTCTGAGCCCAGGAGGGGAATGACACGGAGAAATTGTTCTAGTCGCAGTTCTATGCGCCACAACATCTAGTGCCCCTCAGCGACCAGATGAAGCAGCTGGTCGAGCTGCACAACATGGCGGGTTCGTCCATGAAGGACTTGATAGTCCGGCTATGGCCTGCTAAGCCAATCCCAAGTAGTTACTTCGGATTGGTGAAGCGGCTCATCGAGGCGAGTCCGCGGGTCGACGCATTAACGCGTCTGGCCTGCATAGAAAGTGCTCGGATGGCCTTCGCTTGTGTCAAAGTGCACTGGGCGAAGATGAACACAGTGCATATAGCTACTGCTGGCCCGCCCGCAGGCAAGGAGCATCGCAAGCCGGAGAAGTACTTTGAGGACGTCATCGACGGCCCCCGCCTTGTAGAAGGCCAGTGTTCGAAGGATGTTGTCTTCGAGTGATTGTATTGAGATGTAAAGACTACACTTATGAATCCAATGTATATAACTTTTGCGCAATTTATAATATCAGCGTCTTTTACCTCCTGTATGACTATTTATCTAAATCTGAAAGTTTCCAGTCGTCGGCTTCAGCCCCCAGGTACATAGTACTGGGGTGTTCGGTCATATGCATATACACTCTTCATCCAACGTCTTGGTCCGTATAGGAGGTGTATGCGGAGCGAACCAGGCAATCATACTATGCGGCGTTATTGCTTTCACTTAGTCGTAGGAGTTTGACAAGTGGGGCTAGGTACTAGCCCCTAGTGCAGATAAAGTATCCAAGTGCACCTGGCTGGGCGAAAAAACCAACCCTTCGTATAATACAGGATAGATTTCTATCGATCGTAGTACAAAACTAAGTCACCGGACTACTGACCAGGTTCTCGCTTATCATGAGAATCAGTTTTCGTCTTTCTCCACTGAGGTACTTGAATGGACTAGCCAGAAGTACGATCACAATAGTTCTCCCTTTACACCCTAGCCGAATAATCGGGAACATAGGGGTAAGCATAGGAGCCGGGCAACCCAACTATTGACCCAAGACATGATTCAGAAGTGATGCATATAATGCAAACATCCAGGATGTCGAACACTCCCTATAGGTGTTCAGTCTTTTCATCATATACCAAGGCTGAATAGAGCCCCTCGTAATAAACCCTTATTGACAAGGCACATATGGCAATCTGACGCGGGAAGGGAACATTCCATGATGAGTGAATAAAACTCTGGACATAATATGAATAAAACTGCTCTATGAATACCCCTCTATAGTACGGCGAGCCGCAAACTTTACAGATAATGCCGACGACCTTTTTAGGACATTTTACATGCCAAGAAGGTATATAAAAAGAAAAAGAAAAAAGGTTTACACAGGGTCTTGATCTAAAAAGAAACCTTAGTGCGGGTCCCTGCTGCACGTCTACGACGTTTCCTCCTCTGTAATGTATCCTTGAAGGTGTGAGTATGATGGCCATCTGTAGAAAGGAAAAAAGGAGTAAACCTGGAACAGAAGAAATCGATCCGGTGTGGCCATAACAAGTCTGGCTCGTTTAATGAGCCTAAAGAAGGTAAGTTTAAAGTCCGAATAGGGTCTAGCCAAACTATGGACTATATGCGGGTGCCCCCGGTCGTCGCCCAAGGAATTTTTAAGGCATAATTATGTACTCGAGGCTTCAACAAGCGGAATCACTCCTTTAAAGGTCGTGCTGCTTGGGTTGATTCTTGCTGGGTCGGTCCCCATCTTGCGGACAGTGTCCTAATATATCAGATTGAGACTACTGCCGCCGTCCATAAGGACACGGGTTAGATGGTATCCATCTATTCTTGGGTCGAGCACTAAAGCAGCCGAACCCCCATGACAAATACTAGTCGGATGATCCCTGCGATCGAAAGTGATCGGACAAGCTGACCATGGATTGAATTTTGGGGCGACAAGCTCAACGGCATAGACGTCTCGGAATGCACGCTTGCACTCCCTCTTTGGGATATAAGTGGCATATATCATGTTCACTGTTTAGACCACCGATGGAAATTTATTCTGTCCCCCTATATTCGGCTGGCGAGGTTCATGTCGGTGTCCTGGGAACCAGGATACTCATATTTGCCTGCCTGCGTGCCGCGACGCGCTCCTACTACGGCCTCGTACGACCCAGCCGATCGACTAGCTGCTCAAGACCCTCGCGAGGGTGCTAGGCCTCATGAGGAGAACGACACCAAGACCTCCTCAGGAGCGGCCTCGGCTAGGCTGCTCTGGAGGGGCGGAGAACCCAAGGCCAAGCCTGCCTCAGGAGGAGGCAGTGACGCATCGCACCAGCGGGTGTGAGCGCGCGCCAGCGGCGCAGTTGCCGTTCTGGTGCAAAGGAGGCAATGCAGACGCAAGTTCTCGAGGGGCGAGACAAAGGTTTCCCCTTCGGTGCAACAAGACCGAAGACCACAAGGACGACAGGGAGGATGTCACCACCGAGCCCACCACCGCGTCATCGTCTGATCTCTTTGAAGGCAAAGACCGCTTTTGTCAGGATAGGAGCGTCCTTGTGTTCCCGCTCAAAATGGCCGTGGTAGGATCCCTTCCCGCCTAAACATTTCGGGGGAAGAGGACCCGGGCTGCCTATATAAGTAGCTAGGATTCCCACTGTGGGGGGATGGACCTCATCACAAACACCCCACCCATGCATCAAAGAGCAAGAACACTTGCCTCCTGACCATCTTGAGTTCTCTTCCTGAGCTCAAGAACCACTTTACTTGTTCATACTCAAGCCCTCCCGAGGTTAATCCACTCAAGCAGGGCGTAGGGTTTTACACCGCAAGGTGGCCTGAACCTGGGTAAACTCGTGTGTGCTTTTACTTGTTGCTTGCTTGAATCTCACCACCGGGAAAGGGCGAGGCGCTAGGTAGATGTGAGTGGGTGAGATCTTCGTTCATGCCCCTGTGTTCGAACTTGTTGGGTTTGCGGAGCCCGTAATCCGACATTTGGCGCGCCAGGTAGGGGGCGTGTCGAAATCTCTCCTCTCTGACGACCTCATCCCGCTCTCGTCCGACAACCTCGCTTCACCCAGCCTCGACGGATCACGACTCTGATGGCAGAGGCGCAATAGACGCGCGCGGAAGCCCGCGGCGCTCGCACCGCTCGAGCGTCGCCCTTCGGCCACGGGACTCGCCATCACCCGGCCTTGATCGGGGCTGACGGCACGATGAGCATCACCGACCCGCCACCTGTGGACCGGCAGCACCCACTGCCCACGCGGCACCAAAGCCACGCAGAAGCGCGGGCTACCGAGCACGCGGCGGTAAGTTCGCGGGACCGGCGCGAGATGGCAAACATGAGGGCCGCGCTGCTGGTGGCAAGGGAGCTGCTAAGGTGCCGGTTGGTCGACGCCGGCCATGACGCGCTGCTCCTTAGGGTGGCCGAGCTCCTCGATGCCGCCAGCAGCGGGGCCGAGCCATTCTGCTTCCGCACGACAACGCCACGAACCGGAGGTTGCGCCGGCCGCGCCCGGTCACCCATCTGGGAAAAACCGACGGCGACCTACGAGGGCGACATGGGGTATGACCCCCTGAACCCTTCGTATGACGCCGCCCCTCTGCCTCGAAGCCCTTTGTACCCAAGTACCGCCCCTGCTGGGGAACCGTCAGGAGGCGACCGCAGGACTACGCCTGACGCTGGGTGCGATCAGGCACCGGCACGAGGGGGCTCAAGGGCAGAAGGTCGGGAGGCCGACCCCATGCTCTTAGCCCTTGACCCTCCGTCGTCGCCACCGACGGCCATGGAGCACGAATGAAACGCGTGCGGGTGCCTACGGAGGCCGGCACTCGCGGCACTGGCCATAGGTCTCGGGCCAACGGTGTCTCTAGGCCCGAGCCTCGACAGGCCAAGGAAGCACCCCAGGTGTCGTATCAAGACAGAAAGGGAGGGAAGGCCCGGGTCAGGCCCTTGTCCCCTCATGCTTGACCTATCGCGCATGAGCCCGCCCTGGATTTCACCAGGGGCTCGCCAGCGGTGGGTATGATGTGCGTTGGGAGGGGCCTCTTCTCCCTCCGCTTAGACTCAAGACGCCGCGCCTCCCGGCATACCATCCCCCAAGCTGTGGAGGGTATGTCTGGAGGCGGTACGGCAGCCCGTCCTACACATGCTAGGAGGGCCCAAGACCGCGGCTCCGCCCCCCCACTCGCGTAATCCCGTACCCTCTGGGCCCGGCCCTGATCAGGAGGGTTCAGGGGTCATTAGGAGCGTGAGTGGGGCGGGGTCCCTCTTGCACCTCAGGATGTCGTGTCTCCGGACGATGTTAGCTCGCCGGGGCGAAATGCGCCCGGAGGTGGCGTAAGCGGTGTGCCTAGTGCTTGGCAGGGGGTCCTATAGCCAATGTCCCATCCCCCCACTATGCGCAGTGTCCTACCTCATGAATGCCGCCTTCTGGTGAGTTCATGGCGGGAGCGGACTAGCACGAGGCGGGGCCCTCAAAGTGAAGGGGCGGGCACGTCAGAAGATCTCCGCTCGTGACACACTCACGTAATAATGAGTGTGGCTGTACACGCCCCGGAGTCTCCTGAGCGTAGCCCTAGGGCCTCACGGGGGCAACCTCCCACGTCCTAGTGGTAGCACCATGCTCTGCGCTAGCCGTCGACACTGCCCTCCAATGGCTATGCCCACATCCACCGGTGGTAGCTCTACGCTCCGTGCTGGGGAGAAGACTGAAGACCTACTGTAGGATCGAAAGTATGTCTAGAGGGGGGGGGGTGATTAGACTACTTGTAAATATAAAAATTCTGCCTTTTGACAAAGAACAGTTTTTGGCAGATTCACAGTTTTGATCAAGTCAAGCATCACCCTACACATGCAATTCTAGAGTATAGGCAGCGGAAAGTAAATTGCACATGTAGTAAAGAGAGGTGGAGAAGAGCAAACGCAATTTTGGAGACGCGGTGATTTTTCCCGTGGTTCCGATAGGTGGTGCTATCGTACATCCACGTTGATGGAGACTTCAACCCACGGAGGGTAACGGCTGCGAGAGTCCACGGAGGGCTCCACCCACGAAGGGTCCACGAAGAAGCAACCTTGTCTATTCCATCATGGCACATGAAGTAGGCGATCTCCTTGCCCTTACAAACTTCTTGGTTCAACTCCACATCTCGGCAACGGAGGC
Source organism: Secale cereale (assembly GCA_902687465.1). Lineage (NCBI taxonomy): Eukaryota > Viridiplantae > Streptophyta > Magnoliopsida > Poales > Poaceae > Secale > Secale cereale. The sequence goes on from LR738712.1 coordinate 606,211,924, forward strand.
TCCCAAGCGACACCTAACCAATCTAGGAGGCACCACCCTCCAAAAGGTAATAGATGTTGTAGATGATGATGAACTCCTTGCTCTTGTGCTTCAAATGATAATCTCCCCAACACTCAACTCTCCTCACTGATTTGGCTGTGGTGGAAGAAAGGATTGAGTGGAAAGCAACTTGGGAAGGTTAGAGATCAAGCTTCATATGGTGGGAGTGGAGCAACTTGATCTCAACACAAGGGTAGGTAGTTCTCTTCTCAGAAATGTAAGGTAGGAGTGGTAGTTCTTTTTGATGGCTCTCTCCACGAATGAAGAGGGGGTGGAGGGGTATAAATAGCCTCCACACAAAATCCAACCGTTACACACATTTGAGCAATCTCGGTGGGACCGAAGTGGACAACTCGGTGAGACCGAAAGTTCAAATAATGTGAACGTTGGGGTTTTCGGTGGGACCGAATATACAATCTCGGTTAGTCCGATTCGTGCAATGACAAGAGCATGCCAGTTTCGGTGGGACCGACTTCATCATCTCGGTGACACCGATTTGATGACAGAAGGTTACAGAACCTTGGCAACTCATGTTTCGGTGAAACCGATTTCAGAATCGGAAAATCCGAGTTTACTAGGGTTTGGCTTATGGCTGAGGTGGTTCATCTCGGTGTGACTGAGTTTGGAATATCGGTGGGACCGAGATTACTTATGAGTGTATATGGCAGTGAAAGTTGCTGATAGTTTAGGAGATGTATCACTAAGCACTTGAGCAACCAGATCATCATCATAACCTCATCCCCTTTTAATAGTATTGGCTTTTCCTATGGACTCAATGTGATCTTTGATCACTAAACCAAAAATGGAGTCTTGAGCTTTTGCCAATGCTTGCCTTAGCATTTTGAGGGGTCCACTTCTTCAGTCCTTGCCATACCCATATCACTGAACTTCTCTGAAATGATTCTCAAGTAACTATTAGTTCAATGATATATATGTTGTTATTAATTGCCAAAACCACCCGGGGATTAATTGCACTTTCAATCTCCCCCTTTTTGGTAATTGATGACAACATATAGATCAAAGCTTCGACAAAGGATATAATCAAAGAATAATATCGTCGCTTTGAGAAGTATGTGATAAGCAAGAGCTCCCCCTAAATTTGTGCATTATTTAAGATTTGCGTTTGAATGCAAATGCACAATCGATTAGGATCATGGGGCACTCTTCCATGTCACATACATCTTGGTGGAGCGCACAAAATGATAAGAATGAACAACATGCACCCAATCACCAAGACATGAGTAAATAGTCATATGAGATAGGAATGGCATATGATAAGCATTAAGCACACATTAAAGCATAGTACGACCAAGCACTCATTAAGGTAGCATCAAACGGAGTATCAAGCACACTGAATGTCTCGAAAACCAAAAGTATCTCAAAGAAACCGCAAAAGAACGAAAGAGCAAAAGCGCAAAGACAACATCACTCTCTCTCTCTCTCGAAGCCCTATGATCTATACAATTTCTCCCCCTTTGGCAACAAGTTACCAAAAAGTTCGAAAAAGCATAGAGCTAAACGTCACTGTGGACTCTGCTGGCGGCTCCCGTCTGGGTTGATGTCGGAGTGGATATGACAGCATCGGCGAAGACTTCAGCTGATGTCTGTGTTGGAGGAGTGGATACTGGAGCTGGAGCTGGAGTAACTGCTGGAACTGTGGGAGGTGCTGAAGCTGTAGTCCTGGTGTCAGTCACTGGAATAGCAGCTGATCGGGATCCTTTGGGAACCGGAGCAGTCTGTCGATGAGAATCCTGGACTAAGTCATCCTGCAACTCATGTGTAAGCTCTGCCTTGTCCTGCTTTGCTTCCTCAATGTCTGCCTCGAGCTTGTTGACGGTCACTTGTATTTCAGTCAGCTTCACGTCCAGAGCGTGGATCTTCTCGTCAACAATCCTCTCTAAGCTCTTCTGAGACTGTTCAATGCTGGCCAGGCGTTGTTCAATCCTTTGAGTAGCTTCAAGAATTTGCTCTCCGAAACTCTTTGGTTTAGCTGCTGCTGCTGCTGCTGCTTCTTTGTCAGCTTTGGCTTTCTTAGCAGCTTCGATCTTGGCTTGACCTTCAACAGATGTCGGATCCTCCTCATCCATCACAACAACATTGTCTTCATGCTCTGGCTGCAGCGGTAAATGTTTTCTATCCAACAAGAATGTGCCCGTGCCAAACTTGGCATTGATAAGCATCTGAATCTGCGGGGCAAATCCACATGACCTTTTCTGGTCAGCTGCAGTCCTCTTAATGGTCTCTACCATCAAGTCCATCACCTTGAAAGGTGCTTTCTCATCAAGTATATGCAGCATGTTGATAGAGTATCCTCTGATCATGCGATGATCTCCAGACTTGGGCATCAAGGTATGCCTCAAAATGGTATTAGTGGTAGGTAAGCCTGCCTGGAGATGGTAGACTGAGCCGACCTTCCAGACTTCCAAATCCTCTGCTGGAACTTCTTTGTACATGTTTTTCATGGATTCATGATTCTTCTTTGGAATCCCATATTCATCAATATCATCTTCTCGTTGCACTGGAGCATTCAGAATTTCTGCCCATTCTTCAACAGAAGAAGAAAACCTTTGACCTTCAGTCATCCATGTAATCTTTCCATCAGGGTAGAAGTGAGCTGTGGCATAAAATTGCATTATCATCTCATCGTTCCAACTGGTCAATTTCTGACCCACAAAATCTGCAACTCCACATGCAGTGAAACTTTCATGCACATGTGGAAAGAAATCTCTGTGCTATTCGCTGTCAATGTACTCCCAGTCAACATATCTGGTGTCTGCGACTATGGGCTTCTTGTCCATCAGCACGGTCTCATAGAAGTCATGCTGCTCTCTGGTGTGAAATCTGGGATCTACAGCAGTTCTTCTCCTCACGACATATGGGTTAGTTTGTCTCCATAGCCTGAGACCTCTATCTTTCCTTGCCTTCATATCCTCAGCTTGAGGATGAGCATCATTATGAAGTGGCAGTTTTGGACGAAGTTTCAGCAAAACTTGTCCTTCCTCGTCAGACTCAGCAGGTGGCACATCATCCTTGTTCTTTTCAGACGCTGGAATGTTTCTGATGGTCCTCTTGGGCTTGGCAGCAGGCTTTGCTGGAGCTGCCCTAGCGGGAGCAGATTTCTTGGACTTTGATGTGGCTCCAGCCTTAATGGCATCACCCATGAGCTTCCGCTTCTGAGGAGGAGGCTGCGGTGCTTCCTCATCCTCATCCTCTACTGCTGCATCTGCATGAGAATCAATATACATTTCTGCTCTAGCTTCTGATACATGCACTACCCTCTTTTTCTTGGTGGTTTTCTTCACTTTGCTTGGAGCTGCCTCTCCCAAATTCAGCTTCTTAGCAACAGTTGACTGCTTGACTTTGCTGGTGCCCTTCTTGGATTGTTGACCTTGTTGCTCTTTGGCAACAACCTTCCTTTTTGGCTTGGAGGTCACTTCTTCCTCAACAACAAAATCTGAATCCTCATCATCGGAATTCTTCTCCTTTCTAGCTCTGGTGGCTGCAGGAGGCATGCCACTTGGTGTACTCCTCTCACCATCATCAGATGAGCTATCAGGACTAGTGTCTGCCTCTTGAATGTCTGCAATGGGTGTCTCTGACCTGTTCTGACTGTCACTGGTATCTGACATGGCTGACAACCTGTGAATAGATAAGGTATAGGCAGAGAAGAAGATTCATCACAAACTGCAGAAGTTTTTGCAAAAAAAATGAGTTCAAATTCTAGTATTAAGTTTTCACAGAAGACATTTCGGTCAGACCGAGTTTAAGTTTCCGTGAATCCGAAGTGTTAAACAGGAGCTTGGCACACCACTTTCGGTTTGACCGAAGTGGATTTCGGTCCTGCCGAAAACACTAGGGTTTCACAAAAACTTCATTTCGGTCACACCGATTTTGCACAACTCGGTTGGACCGAAGGGTGCAGTGCAATGGCCATAGGCCAAATCGGTCACACCGAAATTATAAAATCGGTTTCACCGAGATGTGTTCCGTGGAAACCTAACCCTAAATTTTTTACAAGAATCTAGTTCAAACGAACCAATCTGGTGTACAGGAGGATTTCAATCGTGGCAAGATACTAGGCAATCCAAACGTGCATTGAATCGGAGATGGGAGCACGAGTGGGATCAAAACTCACCCTAACTTGGTGGAGTTTTTCTACGGCGGCAACGACGCGGAGGAGATGGCCGTTGACGGCGACGGAGACCTGCGGCGAGGGCGCACAGGCGACGACGGCGACGGCAGCAAGGGATGTGGGGGCGAAACGTTTGAAGGAGGAATCAACGCGCGCGGCCCTTGGAATATATACCCCTTTGCTGTCGGTGGGACCGAGTTGTAAAACTCGATGGCACCGAGATGGATAACTGCTAGGCAGTTATGCACTTCGGTCACGCCGAAAATCACAACTCGGTTTCACCGAGATGAAAACCTAGATCAGTCTAAATGCTTTCGGTTCGACCGAGTTTGAGTGAGTTGATCTGACCAAAATCAATTAGAAGGTTTTGGAGATTAGCCCTAGACGGATCGGTGGCTCCGAGTGCTCCTCACCCGGAGGGTCCGAAAAAGACTTGTTCAAAGTTTGTGATGTAAGCATGAATAGAATTTGAGACAAGAAAGCATAGATAGCTAGGGGAGGTACTTAGGCATTCTTGTCCATCCATTTGGTCAGAAAAATCAAAACGACCAAAACAACAAATGGATGTCCTCGAATGGATAAAATCATGCATCCAACATGCTCACACAATAAGATAGCAAATGAAATATGTGTCAAACATGCACAACCAAAACTCTAGCAACTAACACACAATTTGTCGATGACTAGGTCATCTTTATATGAGTATTTTGACTTAGGAGCCAAATTAGAACATTTGATCATAGGTCATACTCATCGTTTAAGCACAAGTGGGGTTACCACTTTTACATAAAGCATTGATGTGTTCACATCATTTGAAGATGCTTTAGCTCAATTTTTAGAGCAAAGCTCCCCCTAGATGTGAGAACCCCTTTTAAAGGGTCAAACTAACCTTGGGTTGTCGTAGAAGACTTCATGTAGATGTTGAAGATGTGGATGCTCAATGTTGATGGAGATCATCAAGAGTTGGGAGCTATCCTTTGGATTCGGGCACTTTCAATACCTACATGGGTTAGTCCCACAAGGAACAAACAAGGATATCCATGGACATAGATTGAAGTTCACAATAGATGATGTCCATGAAAGCAATGATTACCTTGTCCCTTGACTTACCAACAAGAGGGTTTGTGACTCCATGAACTAGTGCACGATATGGAAGTTGATTGCACAAGTTCTTTGCCAAAATGAATGTGAGTGAAGTATGTTGGCGGAGTCACCCTCAAGAACTTTCTAGTTCTTCTTCTTCGGGATCCACATCATATTGATGGGAATCCTTGGGGTTGTAGTTGAGCTTGACGAAGTAGAACTTGACGTTTCCTTGGGAACCCACTTGACCATGGCTTGAGGTGCTTCAATGAATGCATCAATCTCCTCTTGAAGCTTGTCCTTGGCTTTTAGCTTGTGGTCTTGTGGTGGAAGGTCATCTTGAGCTTGTTCCACATTGGAAGAAGTAGGATCATACTTCTCCTTTTGAGAAACAAACTGTGGAGTAGGATATTGACCTTCTTCCCACTAAACACCTTCGGCGTTGAACTTTCGCTCAAAACCAATTCCTTGATTCTTCCGGTGCCTTCCTTGCTTGCGAACAATTTCCTCAAAGTTCTTGCTTCCGGCAAGGCTCTTGTAGACACCTTTCTCTATGATCCCTTTCAATAAACTATTCTCTTGCTCAAGTGTAACTTGGCTTGAAACATTGTTAGTGGAATCAAGAGAACTACTAGAAGCAACAACATTGGATTTAGCATGGTTATTGTTACTGCTAGAGGAAGAATTTTTCTTATGCCTTTCATGCTTTGTCTTAATGGGTGGCAAGAAATTAGACAAGAGAAGTCGTTTGGCAAGATATGAAGAACTCTTCTTTCGAAGATCGTCATTGATTGCTTTTAGAAACTCATGTTCTTGCTCTAGAGTGAGCTTCTCGAAGCGTAGCTTCTCATGAGATCTTAGTTGCTCTCTATGATCTTCTTGAGTTGTTTCATGAGCTAACTTAAGAGTGTTTAGTTCTTTAGTTAGACACTCAATCTCCTTCATAGCATTGTCATTCGACTCTTCTCGACTATAAAGACTACTAGCATGTTCATCGTTACTAGGCTCACTGGATTTATCATGCAAGAGCTCATCTTCACCAAGCAAGTCATCCTCATCACTATTGAAGTCAATGAATTCAGGGTGTGATACCTTGGGGCCTTTAGCCATGAAGCATCTTCCAATTCCCTCATTTGGTGAATCAAATAAGTCGTAGGAGTTGGAGTTGGAGGATACGAGAGCAAGACCGGCAACACCTTCATCTTGACTGTAGTCGGAGTCGGAGTGATAGCTTCCATCGGATTGATTGTCGGAGTCGGAGCCGGAGACCCATTCACCTACATGAGCTTGATGTTTTGTTCTTGTGTAGCTCCTTGATGACTTGTCTTTCCTCTCCGAATCCTTGCTTCTCCGAGAGGGTCTTCGTTCATAACGATCATCTCTACTCCTTCTCTCTTTCCGAGGTGACTCATCTCTTGAACTTCTTCTTCTTGGAGATTCTTCTCTTCTCTTGTGGGGAGCCGTACACTCATTTGAGTAGTGTCCGGGTCTTCCACAATTGTAGCAGTTTCGATCACGACTAGAAGATCTCTTTTCATCATATGATCTAGACTTTGAGCTTCTCTCTTTGCCTCTATTCTTGTAGAATTTGTTGAAGTTCTTAACCATTAGGCTTATCTCTTCATTGGAAACTAACTTGTCACTTGAGGTTGTGGGAGGATTACTTGTAGCTTTGTAAGCACCACTCGACTTGTTGTGAAGCTCTTCCTTATCCTTAAGTGTCATCTCATGAGCAACAATTCTTCCAATGACTTCGGTTGGCTTGAGAGTCTTGTAGTTTGGCACCATTTGGATCAAAGTGCACACGGTGTCATACTTTCCATCCAAAGCTCTGAGAATCTTCTTGATGATGAATCGGTCGGTCATTTCTTCGCTTCCTAAGCCGGCAATCTCATTTGTAATGAGAGCAAGCCTAGAGTACATTTCAGCGACTCCTTCACCATCCTTCATCTTGAGCTTGTCAAGTTGACCTTGAAGAATATCTAGCTTTGATTCCTTCACAGACTCGGTACCTTCGTGCATTTCAACCAAAGTATCCCAAATCTCTTTTGCATTTTCAAGACGGCTGATTTTGTTGAACTCCTCGGGACACAAGGCATTGAAGAGAATGTCACAAGCTTGAGCATTGTTTTGCAACATCCGCAATTCTTCCGGTGTAGCTTCGCGATCCGGAACTTTTCCTTCCTCGAAGAATTCACCTTGCATACCAACACAAATAATGCCCCATGTGGCTGGGTTATGACCAAGAATATGCATTTTCATTTTATGCTTCCAACTAGCGAAATTTGTACCATCAACGTAAGGACCTCTACGAAAATTACCCTCACTAGACGCCATACTCTCCTAGGTTGTGAAACCAAGCTTATGGAGTCCAACGCAATGGAAACCAATACAATGGAGACCAAAGCTCTGATACCACTTGTAGGATCGAAAGTATGTCGAGAGGGGGGGGTGATTAGACTACTTGTAAATATAAAAATTCTGCCTTTTGACAAAGAACAGTTTTTGGCAGATTCACAGTTTTGATCAAGTCAAGCATCACCCTACACATGCAATTCTAGAGTATAGGCAGCGGAAAGTAAATTGCACATGTAGTAAAGAGAAGTGGAGAAGAGCAAACGCAATTTTGGAGACGCGGTGATTTTTCCCGTGGTTCCGATAGGTGGTGCTATCGTACATCCACGTTGATGGAGACTTCAACCCACGGAGGGTAACGGCTGCGAGAGTCCAAGGAGGGCTCCACCCACGAAGGGTCCACGAAGAAGCAACCTTGTCTATTCCATCATGGCCTACGCCCACGGAGGGCTAGCCTTACTCGGGGTAGATCTTCACGAAGTAGGCGATCTCCTTGCCCTTACAAACTTCTTGGTTCAACTCCACATCTCGACGACGGAGGCTCCCAAGCGACACCTAACCAATCTAGGAGGCACCACCCTCCAAAAGGTAATAGATGTTGTAGATGATGATGAACTCCTTGCTCTTGTGCTTCAAATGATAATCTCCCCAACACTCAACTCTCCTCACTGATTTGGCTGTGGTGGAAGAAAGGATTGAGTGGAAAGCAACTTGGGAAGGTTAGAGATCAAGCTTCATATGGTGGGAGTGGAGCAACTTGATCTCAACACAAGGGTAGGTAGTTCTCTTCTCAGAAATGTAAGGTAGGAGTGGTAGTTCTTTCTGATGGCTCTCTCCACGAATGAAGAGGGGGTGGAGGGGTATAAATAGCCTCCACACAAAATCCAACCGTTACACACATTTGAGCAATCTCGGTGGGACCGAAGTGGACAACTCGGTGAGACCGAAAGTTCAAATAATGTGAACGTGGGGGTTTTCGGTGGGACCGAATATACAATCTCGGTTAGTCCGATTCGTGCAATGACAAGAGCATGCCAGTTTCGGTGGGACCGACTTCATCATCTCGGTGACACCGATTTGATGACAGAAGGTTACAGAACCTTGGCAACTCATGTTTCGGTGAAACCGATTTCAGAATCAGAAAATCCGAGTTTACTAGGGTTTGGCTTATGGCTAAGGTGGTTCATCTCGATGTGACTGAGTTTGGAATATCGGTGGGACCGAGATTACTTATGAGTGTATATGGCAGTGAAAGTTGCTGATAGTTTAGGAGATGTATCACTAAGCACTTGAGCAACCAGATCATCATCATAACCTCATCCCCTTTTAATAGTATTGGCTTTTCCTATGGACTCAATGTGATCTTTGATCACTAAACCAAAAATGGAGTCTTGAGCTTTTGCCAATGCTTGCCTTAGCATTTTCAGGGGTCCACTTCTTCAGTCCTTGCCATACCCATATCACTGAACTTCTCTGAAATGATTCTCAAGTAACTATTAGTTCAATGATATATATGTTGTTATTAATTGCCAAAACCACCCGGGGATTAATTGCACTTTCACCTACTCAGGGGCCGGACGCGGCCCCTCCTTTTGCCTTTCGCCGTTGCCTCTTTTGTGTCTGCCTTCTCGATTCGAACTGGTGGCTGCGCGACTTATCTTTGAAATAAAAGGGCGGGGGGG
>LR738712.1:606221224-606330620 GCA_902687465.1 Secale cereale
GGGGGTAGTTTTTTTGTCTGCGTCTTGCATTTGACTGAGTTTTCTTTCGCCCAATCCGTCCTTCGCCTCACTCGGCTAAGCCCGACTACAGCTGCGACCCCACTCGATCGCCCCTCGCGAGAAGGGGCCGGGGCATGGGTGCACCTGTCTGGCCCGCAACCGGACCGCCAATCACTCTTGCACCAGTTGTAGGTACTCGCGAGACGCGCTCAGACAGGGTTGGCAGACGCCCCTCTCGGAAACACAACAAGGGCCCGAGATCCTACCCTCAGGAGCGAACGTCACAAGGGAGTGCTTAAACCCATCCTTACATCATCAAAAGCTTAAGTTTCACGATATTCATCTTACCCGGCTCTGGAGCCACAACTAAAAAATCAAATCTATAGCAGGAACTGGACTAAGCATCGACATCGTCGTCAGGACCATCGGCGACCCCCCCGAGCATCGGCGCATCGTCGATGGCTGGAACAAGCTCCGTCAACAACACGTCCACATGATCGCTCACCCACCCCTCCACAGGGTCGGCGACCGTCATGGGCATCGGCTCCAGCAAGGCCCTGAAGTCCGTACGCGGGTCAAGACGGAGCAAGTTGCCGAAGATGCGGGAGACAGCACACCTGAGGATGTCGCGGCTCTGGTCCTCGACGAGCCATCGTGCCCTCATGACCCCGCCTTCAAGACGCTCCACCACTTTGGTGAAGAACCCGAGATATCCGGCGTCATCATCAACTAGAGGGCCATAGACCCTCGAGTCAAGGAGCTCGTTCAAGGCTCGGCCGGCCCTGCGCCCCAAAGCTTCGAACATCTTCGAGCGGACGCGTTGCATTCCACTAGCTCGCGCAGCCTCCTCGGAGCTCCGGGCCGCGGTAGTGGAAATGTCCTCCACCTGCTTGTGGAAGCAGGACAGCTCTGCCCTGGCAGCGATGCGAGCCTTCTCCGACGCCCGCTCGCGGCGCTCTGCCGCGGCACATGCCTCCTTCGACACCCGCTCACGACACTCGGCCGCGGCGCGAGTCTTCACCGACAGCTGCAGACGGCGCTTGACATCCGCTAGCTTGCCCTCAAGAGCCGTGACCTCGTTCTAGAGTTCATTGCGCTTATCAACGAAGCGAGTCTCGTGAAGCCCCAGCTTCCTGCGGTAATCCTTCCGTAGGCGCTCGATCTCCATGGCAGCCTTCCTCGTAGCATCCTCGCGATCATCGAGGTTGCCCTCGGCTTTGGCCATCTGGCGCTCCATCGTCTCGAGGCGCTCGCGCTCCATGTTCAGCTCCATCATCTCGAGTGCTAGGGCCTCCTCCCGCGCCGAGAGGCCCGTTGGGCTGTCATCATCGGCCGTGGGTGCGGCGAGGGCAGCCCTTCGAGTACGAACCTGACGCTCGAGCATGGCGTTTGAGGCTTCGAGCTCACGCTCACGCTCCTCGGCTGCTGTGCGGCGGCGGTCGGCGTCTCGAGCTTCTTCCAGGTCACGGTTGCACGCCTCCTGAGCCGCAACCACAGACGCTTCCGCTTTCTTCACGATGGTTTCATGCTGCAGCTGGCTCAGGTTAATGGTGGCCCGCAACTGGTGCCAACCCTTCGCCAAAAGTAGGCCCTCGGCCTCGATACGCGCATCCACTTCGGCAACCTCGACCTCAAGGCGCTTCAGGGCATCTGACGCCTCCCGCCCAAGATTATGACGAACCACACTCCTGCGCAGTGCGAGTTCTACGAGGCGGCCGGGCTCGTCCACGACGTTCGGGCCGCCCAAGGGGGGCTCTCCTTCTCCCTCGGCATGCGCCTCGGGGCTAAACCCAAGAGCACGCGCTGCCTCCGGCGCGAGGGGCAGACGTGGCCCTGATGGACGGCCGGCCTCTCGGGCCACCTCAAGAGCTTGCTGATCTACGACGAAGACAAGCCCCGGGGCACAAGACGAGCCCCCAACGCACCAAGAGCCGCCTTGCCCTAGAAGCACTCGGGGGCTGGGAGCACGGTCCACGCGGCAGGGTCCAGGCGTGGCCCCGCGGACCCACGCGAGGTCTACCAAAGACCCAGCATGGTCCGGAGGAGGGGCGCGGTCAGAAGTGTCTGCGAACCTCGCCGGACGGCTCAGGAATGAGTCAGGAGGAACCCTGCAAAGCAAGCGGTCAGGAGAACCGTATCAGAAAGAACTGGAAAAGTCGAGGAACACGCACCTACCCAGTACAGTCAGCTTCGTCCTCTTCAGAGTCCTCGGGGCAGGGCCATAGCTGCCCCTCAGCCTCCACCTTTTGCCCAGTGCCGTGAAGGACGGAAGGAGGCCGCTTGAGGCGGGCGCGCCTCGGGATGGGGCAAGGCCACGGCAGATGCCTGCGACCGGCGCCCCATTCCCCGCTACGACGTCCTCTGGGCTATCCCCAAGAGGGGGCTGCCGCGCTCCATCTTCGTCCACCTTAGGAGCCGGTAGCACCTCGGCCTCTTCGGCCACCTCCGGAGCCGCAGGCGCCCGCGCTTCGTCTGCTCGCTCCAGGGGCGGAGCGGACCCTAGGTCAGGAGCTCCACTTGACGTATCTTCCCCGGAAGGGAAAGTTGGGCTCGTGAGCCCTGGCACCACCATCAGGGGATTGTCATGAGGGCCAGAGACGCCCTCCGGCAATAGTCCCCACGCATCGAAGCAGGGCATCTTCTCGTCAAAGGCTTTTCCAGCCACGGGAGCCAGGTACAAGGGAGTCGCGGAGACGGGGCGTGCTTCAGGCACTCCGCCGACAAGCAGTCGCAGCATCCCGTGGAGCGTCTCAGGAGGGAGCTGCTTCCGCTGAAGATGCGTAGGATCATCAAGACCGGAGAGGCCCCAGATTGGGCGAGAATGGCGCCGAAGTGGGGCGACACGCAGAACAAGGAAGTCCCTCACCACCATCGCCAAAGTCAGCCCATTCTTCCTCAGGCTGACCAGACGATGCATGACCTGCTCTGCCCGCGGATCTGAGAGGACCTCATGCTCCCAGCCCGAGCTCGGCACCGCCGACGCATCGGGAAGGTGGAACATGGCTCTGTACGTAACAGCATCAACATACACCCACTGCCGACGGAACCCTGCCGTGGTCGGGCGGAGCGTGAGGTCGATCCCGGAGGCGGCAGTCGCCTCCGCCGTGCGCAGTGACACGCATCCCGAGTGCTGCCCCTCGTCGACCAGGTGGAGGGCAAAGAACTGGCTAAGTAGGGCCACGGATGGGGAAACACCGACAAAAGCTTCGCATAGAAACGCGAAGCCGAAGAGGAGGATGATGGACCCCGGATCCAAGTGCAGCTCCCGAATCTGGTAATGCGTGAGCACCGCATTGAAGAAGGTGGAAAAAGGGGGGAGGAGACCCGCGAAGATGGCGTGGAGGTGGAGCTGGATGTCGTTGGCATTTAACTCCGCCGTTGGCCGGGAAGCGAGCCAGGCCCGGGTCGGCCCCCACTCATTGGACGCATCGGCCAGGGCGTGCCGCACCTTGTCCATGCCCTCTTGGTTCACCACGAAGGAGCGACCCAGTGCCGGCTCGAGCCCCGGCGGCGGCATGGCAGCCTCACCGGTTCCCCTCTTCTTTGTCCTGCGCGGCATGGCGCAAGGAAGAGGGTCAGAGAAGGCAAGGAAGGGGAGGAGGCAATTGAGAGGCAAGAAAGCTGGGGCGGCAGCAAGGAGTCCGCCTATCAGCTGTGCAATTGTCAAATCGCACGGTTTCCAAGACTACGTGGGAAGCAGAGTCGCCCACGTCCCATCCAACCGTCATGCGCCAGCCTGGCCCGCAGTCCTTTGGGGCCCGCGGTGCTTCGTCCTTGACTAAGGATTCGCCCCAAAGCCAACTCCGTGCGAGCCTTGGGCCCGGGGGCTACTGTCGGCGTCCTGGGAACCATGGTACCCGGACTTGCCTGCCTGTAGGCCGCGACGCGCTCCTACTACGACCTGGTACGGCCCACCTGATCGACCAGCTGCTCAAGACCCTCGTGAGGATAACGACACCAAGACTTCCTCAAGAGCGGCCTCGGCTAGGCTGCTCCGGAGGGGCGGAGAACCCAAGGCCAAGCCTGCCTCAGGAGGAGGCAGTGACGCGAGCAGTGACGCACCGCGCCAGCGGGTGCCAGCGCGTGCCAGCGACGCAGTTGCCATTTTGGTGCAAAGGAGACAACGCAGGCACAGGTTCCTGAGGGACGAGACAAAGGTTTTCCCTTCGGTGCAACAAGACCGAAGACCTCAAGGACGACATGGAGGATGTCACCACCGAGCCCACCACCGCGTCATCACCTGATCTCTTTGCAGGCGAAGACCGCTTTTGTCACGATAGGAGCGTCCTTGTGTTCCCGCTCAAAATGGCCGTGGTGGGATCCCTTCCCGCCTAAACATTTCGGGGGAAGAGGACCCTGGCCGCCTATATAAGTAGCTAGGATTCCCACTGGGGGGGGGGGTCGAGGGGGATGGACCTCATCTCGAACACCCCACCAATGCATCAAAGAGCAAGAACACTTGCCTCCTGACCCTCTTGAGTTCTCCTCCTGAGCTCAAAAACCACTGTACTTGTTCATACTGAAGCCCTCCCGAGGCGAATCCACTCAAGTAGGACGTAGGGTTTTACACCGCAAGGTGGCCTGAACCTGGGTAAACTCGTGTGTGCTTTTACTTGTTGCTTGCTTGAATCTCACCATCGGGCGAGGGCGAGGCGCTAGGTAGACGTGAGTGGGAGATATCTTTGTTCACACCCCTGTGTTCGAAGTTCTTGGGTTTGCGGAGCCCGTAATCCGATAGTTCATCCTCGTCTTCGCTCTGAGGCTCCTTCCCCTTGTGTTCGGCGTTTAGCTTGCCGGCCTTCTTGAAAACCAAACAGTTACGGTTGGTGTGGTTGGCAGGTTTTTCTGGGGTGCCATGGATTTGGCAAGGCCTGTCTAATATTTTGTCCAGACTTGATGGACCGTCTTTGTTGCCTTTAAATGGCTTCTTCCTTTGACCGGGTCTGGAGCCACCGAATCCTGCGTTTAACGTTGTACCATCAGCGCTTCCAGAATTGTTTCGATGTTTGTTTTTGTTACGTCGTGGCTTTCCATTGCCATCACTGACTTCGGATGTTCCAGGGTCACTGGTGCTGCTACGAGCTAACCAGCTATCCTCACCCGCGCAACAGCGAGTCATGAGTGTAGTTAAGGCTGCCATTGTCCTCGGCTTTTCCTGTCCAAGGTGTCTGGCCAGGCATTCGTCCCGGATACTGTGCTTAAATGCCGCTAGGGCTTCAGCGTCCGGACAGTCCACGATTCGGTTCTTCTTAGTAAGAAACCGATTCCAAAGTTTGCGGGCTGACTCCCCGGGTTGTTTGATAATGTGACTTAGATCGTCAGCGTCCGGGGGCCGGACGTAAGTCCCTTGAAAATTGGCCCGAAAAGCATCCTCAAGTTCTTCCCAACTCCCAATGGAGTTCTCTAGGAGGCTTTTTAGCAAGTGCCAAGCTGGTCCTTTTAGCTTGAGGGGTAAATATTTGATGTCGTGGTTATCATCTCCTCGAGCCGTTTGGATGTGAAGAATAAAGTCTTCTATCTAGACGATGGGATCCGTCATTCCATCATACGCTTCGATGTTTACTGGTTTAAACCCTTCTGGGAAAACATGACCTAGCACCTCGTCGGTGAAGCATAGAGGGTGTGAAGCTCCTCTGTATCTTGCTATATCGTGGCGTATGTCCAATGGTTGTGGTGTTCGGTATTGACCCCGAACTGGTATGTTCACCGACGTGATTGGCTTGATAGCCGTCGTCCCGTGCGGGAGCTCGATCCCTAGGTCCGAATATAGATCTTGTCTTGCTAGCTTTTTTGTTTAGGTCCTCACGCAGATCGTGTTTTTGGACTTGGGCCGCACCCACCTTTCCTTTAAGGGGTGGTGGTGCGGTCTTGTTTACACCATTGCTAGCAACTCTATCCCATCCGCGAGGTGGTCGGTCCAGCTTGTCGGCGGTGTTATTCTTTGATGGGATGGGTGCAACGGCCTCGTCGTCGAATTCGGGCAGGAGTTTGCTCTTAGGATAGCCTTTGGTTTGGCCATTAAAGCCATGTTTCTGTTCAGTGTCCAGCACCTTGTTCCATCTATCATTGAGCATGTCTTGTGCAGCTCGAAGCTGTCTCTGCTGCTTTCTTAGGATAGCTTTTTTGATGGAATCGTTTTTGTTCAGTGGTATCTTCTGGGACGGTATATTCATAGTCATCTAGGCTAGCCTCTTCTTCGGAGACCGGTTCGTAGTCACCGTCTTCGGCATTGCTGTCATCGGACTGCGGCTTCGGACTCTGTTCGCCGTCCTCTCGCTCCACCTGCTCTATCGCTGGGTCTGCGGGGTCTTCGGCTTGTTCCAGAATGTCACCGTCATTAGTCACGGTGTTGCTGTCCTTTCCTTTATGGGATTTAGTTCGGCGTTTTGGACGCCGACACTTGGGAGGTTCTTCGGCGGGTTTGTCCTCTACGGTTTTTTTTTCGCCGTCGCATTCCACTTCTTTGGGTGTATCCACCATGTACATGTCGTACGAAGACATGGCCATCCACCATCCGTTTATGGGTCGGCCTTGATCTGGATCCGCTTCAGTTTCGAGGTCCATCCCTTCGAACTTTTCAGAAGCATAGTCAAGTAGATCGGTTAGATCTTCGACCGTGGCTATCAAGTGGGTGGTGGGTGGGGGACGAAATTCTCCATTAGCATCCAGTTCGAACCGGATATAATTCGGCTGCGTACTCTCATCCAAGGAGAGAGATCTTAACGACCTTAACATGTCGCCAAGGGGTGAGTGCTGGAAAATATCCGCAGCACAGAATTCGGCGATATGTGCCTAATCGGATTTGAAGGGCGTGGTTATGCGCAATTCGGAATTAGAAACCAGAGTTGAGTACGGAGTTCCGGTAACACTGACCCCATCCGTAGTTGGGTCCGTCTGCGGCTCCAACGCCGTAGAGTCTGCGGCTCCCGTGGTGGGGTTGAGCTTCCCATCTTTGGGTGACACGATCTGTTCTGGATCTAGGGCCAGAACTGTTGAGGGTGCTATTTCGCCAATCGCCAATCGCCTCAGGAGTGCCTGGTGGCGCCCGCCCCTCTACACCCGCATTTGGGCCGTGCTTGCGGGATCGTCAAGTACTGGAGTCACCAAGACAGGGTTCTTACTGAGCCCTCCAAGGCCGTCCGGGCATAGCCCCCACTCGTCGAAGAGGGGCATCTGCTTCACGAAGCTCTCCTTGTTCGAGCAGTTGTACAGGAGGCATCCGTTCTTTGGGAGCTTGGAAAGCGCCGGGTCGCCAGTCAGGAGCTCAAGCACTGCGCACAACGTTCCGAGTGGGAGCGATGGCACTTGGAGCCTTATCCGGTCTTCGGGGCCAGAGAAGGTCCACATCGGGCGAGAATGACGCTGGAGCAGGGCGATTCGCTGCCCGACAAACTCCCTCACCAACATTGGAGCGGTCACACTGGCTCTTCTCAGCCCGGCCAGCCTTGTCAAACAAAGACGAGGCGCTGGTCGACCAAATCCTCATGGCACCAACCAGAGTTGAGCTCCGCTGGTTTTTGCGGGAGCAGAAGTAAGGGGCTAAGAGTGGTTGCATCGACAAACACCCACTGCTTCCAGAATCCCTTCACATCCGGATGGAGCGCGAAGTCGATACCCAAGCCAGATGTCGCTGCTTTAGGAGGTCGGTGTCAAAACCGGCGGATCCTGGTAGGGGGCCCCGAACTATGCGTCTTGAGGATCGATGGTAACAGGAGGCTGGGGACACGATATTTACCCAGGTTCAGGCCCTCTCGATCGAGGCAATACCCTACTTCCTGCTATATTAGTATGGATGCATATGAATATAAGAGTTGATCTACCTCGAGATCGTAATGGCTAAACCCTAAGTCTAGCCTACGAGGATATTATGATACACTATAAAAAAAGACACATCCGTGACATTTTGGGCCAAACGAAACGTTTTTCTGTCATACTTATGACACTTCTATTACAATAATTGTGACAAAACATGGTATCATCATAGATGTGGTGGGGTCCTACTTCTATGACAAAAAATCATGATAGAAAATGGACTTTTCGTCCTGGGCGGGCCAGAGACGCAGCTGCATGACATTCTTTGGGCCGTCCATGACGAAAAAATCCATGGTAGAAGCGAGGGCGAGGAAAATATCGGGGTGTTCCCAGTTTCGGTGGGTGGTCGGGGCCGAGCGATGCGTGTTTCTCTCGTACACGCACGCGTGTGGGTGCGAAGCGTTGGGCTCTAACTGAACCCGAGAGAGGCGTTGGGCTCTAACTGAACCCGAGCGATTGCACTGCAGGCTACACGTTACTGAACCCGAGCGATCGATCGATGGCTGTTAATTGAACCCGGCCGATCGATTCCTTCGCTACTGCTGCTAACTGAAGCCGATTGATGCTGCCTCTGCATGAACAGTGAGCGTTGCTGGGGGGTTGGATGAACAGTTCCCGGTGGGGGTGGCTGAACAGGACCCCGTAGTGTTGCCTCTGCATGAACAGGACCCCGTTCGACCGAGCCGGTTGGGGCTGCATGAAGAGGACCCCGTGGAGGGCTGCATGAACAGGACCACCCCGTGGAGGGATGCATGAACCGTAGACGGTGGAGGGCTGGATGAACAATAGCCCATGGAGGGGTGGTTGAACATGAGCCCGTGGAGAGGGCTGGTTTAACAGTAGCCCGTGGAGTAGCGCGCGGTGGAGGCTGAACAGTCGCAGGTGGAGGCTGGAGGAGGTCGATAGTGGATGAACAGTAGCCCGTGGAGGCTGGAGGGGGTCGACGGTGGTGATGAACAGTATCCTGTGGAGTCCCGTTTTGCAGTACGCCACACCCCTCCCGATGAACAGGACCCCCATTTTGACCTTAGCGCTCCAAGACAAGTCTGATTCCTCCATTTTGCGGTACGCCACACCCCTCCCGATGAACAGGAACCCCGCTTCAATCGTAGCGCTCCAACACAAGTCTGTTTCCCCCGTTTTGCAGTACTTCACACCCGTCCTGATCAACAGGACCCCCGTTTCGACCGTAGGAGGTCTGTTTCCTCCGTTTTGCGGTATGCCAGACCCCTCCCGATGAACAGGATCCCATTTCGAACGTGGCCGGTCGAACACAAGGCCGTTTCCTCCGTTCTGCGGTATGCTAGGCCTCGTTTCCATCGGCTGTTCCGTCCAAGCCCTCCCGATGAACACGATGACGCATTCCGTTCCAAACCAGCCGGTTGGCTCCCCATGAACACGACGACAATGCCGTTTCTCCGTTCCTACCCAGCCATGTACACGAGCCCTGGCCGTACGTATGCGCGAGTAGGCGTTCGAGACCCTGCCTGTATGTTCGTACCTGGCCGTATTTTCTTTCTTGCACACTTGCCGCTGTATGTACGTGTACATGCTACGTGCGCGCCTTTACTACGGCACATGCGCCCCTCTACATCGACCAATATGTACGTACACGTTCGCGACCAGAATGACAACGCTACGTACGCTTCGACCAGGTGGGTCCCGACTGTCAGGCATTTCCTTGCGTGCGAAGATGTAGCTGGTGGGTCCCAGCAGTCAGGGGGGCGAATCGTTTTTTTCCCGGACGCACTTCCTTGCGTGTGAAGATGTAGCTGGTGGGTCCCAGCAGTCAGGGGGAAACGTTTTTTTCACGAAATATGGTGTCCCATCCGGTGGATCCCTAATGTCAGGTGGATGAATAATTATTTTGCGCGTAATAAGGAGGCACTTCCTTGCTGCGGCCGTGGACCCAGCTGTTAGCCTCTCCACGTACAGTCCACGTCCAATGGAAGCCGTTCCTTGACCACATTGACCACGCTGCGCCGAGAGCACCAGGGCGGTGGACGACGGCGAGGCATAGGAAGGGGACGGCGCGGAGCCGGGGAAGACGTGGCAGTGGATGCCCATGTGTAGAGGAGTGCGAGGGTTCACTGGTTTGCTGCGGTGTAAGGCTGCCGTCGCTGCAGAATAACAGGGGGTGTGGGTGAGCAGAGGGATGGCTTTGCCAGCGGTGGGAATAGTAGGGGGCTGTGAGGCCTTCGCGGTAGCACAGTCGGCCACGGGAGGCAGGAGCATGCGGCATTATCAGCGCTGCTTTGGGCTACTGGAGCAACAAGACCAGAGGTTGAAGAAGAACTACGGCCGTTGGATGGACATCGTACGGTCACTGGAGCTAGAATCGTTCATATTTACTAAGTTGACTAAGCACTCCGTCCCCGTCAACTTAGTAGGCCCGCAAGTCTGCCTCCCACCAAGGTGGGTCCCAACCAGTAGGGGGAGTAATGATTTTTTTGTGCGTAATAAGGAGGCGCTTCTGGTGGGTCCGAGCTGACAGCGGGGGGAACGTTTTTTCGCGCAATACGGTGTCTCGTCCGCTGGGTCCCAGCAGTCAAGGGGGGTTTCGGGAAATACGGTGGCCCGTCCGGTGGGTCCCTACTGTCAGGTGGAGGAATCATTATTTTCCGCGTAATAAGGAGGCACTTCCTTGCTGCCGTCGTGGACCCAGCTATCAGCCTCTCCACGTACAGTCCACGCCCGATGGAAGCCGTTCCTTGACCATGTTGACCACGGCACGCCGAGAGCACCAGGGTGGTGGACGACAGCGAGGCCTAGGAAGGGGACGACGCGGAGCCGGGGAAGACGCGGAAGTGGATGCCCATGTGTAGAGGAGTATGAGGGTTCACTGGTTCACTGCGGTGTGAGGTTGCCGTCGCCACAGAATAACATGGGGT
This sequence comes from Secale cereale, assembly GCA_902687465.1. Classification (NCBI taxonomy): domain Eukaryota; kingdom Viridiplantae; phylum Streptophyta; class Magnoliopsida; order Poales; family Poaceae; genus Secale; species Secale cereale. Next base: position 606,231,928 of record LR738712.1, read on the forward strand.
GTGGGTGCGTATAGGGATGGCCTGGCCAGCGGTGGGAGTAGTAGGGGGCAGTGAGGCCTCCGCTGCATTATAGCTGGACACGGGAGGCAGGAGCACGAGGCACGACCGACACTGGTTTGGGCGGCTGGAGCAAGAAGACCAGTGGCTGAAGAAGCACTACGGCCGTTGGATGTACATCGTACGATCACTGGAGTTAGAATCGTGCATATTGACTAAGTTGACAAAGCCCTCCGTCCCCGTCAACTTAGTAGGCTCACAAGTCAGCCTGCCACTATACTGGGTCCCAGCTAGCAGGGGGAGTATTCATTTTTTGCGTAATAAGGAGGCACTTTCTTGCGTGCAAAGATATAGCTGGTGGGTCCAAGCTGTCAGCGGCGGTAATGTTTTTTTTTCACGAAATACAGAGGCCCTTTCAGTGGGTCCCAGATGTCAGGTGGAGGAATCATTATTTTGCGAGCAATAAGGAGGCATTTCCTTGCGTGCGGCCATGGACCCAGCTCTCAGCCTCTCCACGTACAGTCCACTTCAGATGCATGTCGGTCGTTGACCACGTTGACCAGACGTGTGACACCCCGAGACGATGCGCCAGGTGTCAGCCAGTTATTCGCTGTCTTTGCCATGTCATCTGCTTGTGTGTTGCATTCTGCCATGTCATCGTGTGCATTGCACCTGCATCATTTTAAAAAATTGCATCCTTCCGAGTGCCCCTGTCCTCTCCATTGTGCGTTCTGAGCCCAGACGCACCCACACGCGCCCGCGGCACCTCCGAATATTTATTTTATAAGTGGCTGAAAAAACGTTCTCATAATGGGGTGAAACTTGGCGTGTGGTCTTATTATAGCATAGGTAGACCGCCTGTCAAATTTTGTCGCATTCGGAGTCCGCTTGATAGCCCAACCGTTAAACTCGTAGCGGCACCGTTGCCGGTATTTCCGTCGGACGTTTCGGTCTCCGAAATGCTATGATAGGCTACACTTCCCTTCTCTCCCCGCAGCCCATCACTCTCTACACAGCCCACTAGGTCTCACCTAGACCCACTCCGCTCCGGAACCGTCGGATCGAGATCTGAGGCTCTGAGACGGAGAAAAATACCCCCAAACCTAATACCTAGACCGCCCTGCCTATTTAAGCCCCCCACCTAGGCCAAATATGGAAACCTACTCCCTCCACCTACCTTTAGCCGCCGTGAGCCTCGTTTTTAGTACCGACAAGCCCCGCGCTGCCACCTGGCACTTAGCCATTGGCCAGCACCGTCGCCAGCTTCGCCCTCCACCGCTCAAGCGTTGCCACGTGGCCACCGCAGCCTCCCACCGCCGCCATCCCGCCAGGCCCACGGGGAGCCGCCCCGGGCCGCGACCGGGCCGCACCGGGCCCGTGCGCCCCGCCTCCTGCTCCTCCTCCCGAGCGCGAGCCCCGTCGCCTCATCTCCTCCATCGACAGCGCCCTCCGGCGACCTTCCCGTCGGCTGCCGGAGCCTCGCCGTCCGGCCACCGAAGACCGCCGCCGCCTCCGCAGATGAGCATCGCCTACCCTGCCTTACTCTCCTTCCTTCCCTCATTCTTCTCTTCTCGCCCTCACCGATCTCCCTCTCACGCAGGACCCCGCCGCAGCCATACTCCGCCGCCGCTGTCATGCCCGGATCCGGCCGGGATCCGCCAGATCCGGCCACCGGCGGCCAGGTTCGGCCTCCTCCGTGCCCCTTCGCCCTTGCCATCCCCACCACATGGCGCCACAGCTCCTGCCTTTCGTCGATCCCCTCTGGATCGAGGAGGACGACGACGGGCGCCGCCGGCCACGTGTGCCCCATCGTAGGCCGAGGCCAGATCCGGCCCAGATCCCACCGGCCCGTCTACACACGCGCCCCATGGGCCTCCTCACCGACCCCAGGCTCACCGCACCGGCCTGCATCGTCCTCTCTGCTAACTGGGCCAAGCCCAGTGGTGAGCCACTAAACTCTGCCCGTTGCGCTGAATAGTTATGTGTCGCTCACCGTGTTTTTTTTCTGTCTGTGAAAAACTGCTAAGTCCCTGAGAATGCTTAATATGTTGCATACTTTGTCTGCTTGTAACTTTTTGCATGTTGATCCAAATTGAGTGTTTAATATGTCAAAATGTTTGTTGTGATATGCTCTTCATATTGTTGTACTGTGGCATGCTTGTTTGAGTTCATCTTGATGCCCTAATCATCATTGCAAGAGTGCTATATGTTGTAAAATGCTGAAAACTATTGTTATGTTAGCATGTTTGTGATGTGATAAGTTTGTGCATGTTGGTCCAAATGCAGTGTGTGATATGTCAAAATGTTCATTGTGAAGTGCTCTACATGATGGTTGCTGTAGCATTCATGTTAGGTGCCATATTGCCATGTTTATCTTTGTTGCAAAAGTGCATGTGGCTAAAAAGTGCTGAAACTTGTTATGAGATGCTTATTTGCCTTGCTCATAGCTATTGATGTGTTTGTCTTTTATGCCACATGTCAATATGTTCTAGAAGCACAATCATGCCATCTTTGCTGTGGTGCAATCCAATTTTCATGATATCCCTTGCTTGTTTGCTTGATGCCATGTTTGCTTGATGCCCCACTCACATCCATGCTTGTTTTGAGATATCCAATGACCATGTCTTGTTTTCTATGTTATGCTCTATCCATCCATGCCCTTGTTTGCATATATGGCCTGCTGTAGCTTATTTATATCTCGCTCTCAAGTTGCTATAAAATGTTTCTGTCAGCCTGTTATCAGCAAGTTCAGTTTTGCCATGTGAATAGCTATTTATCTATGCATCCTATGATTATGTTCTGGCCATGAGTAGCTTCATAAACATGCCTTCTTGTTGTTGGTTATGTTCTTATGCCATGCTATGCTTTGAGTTGAGTTGCACAAGTTTGCAAACATGCCTACATGTTATAATTTCTGCTATGCCCAGTTTTTCTCCAAGTCTGGATAAACTTATTGCAACTTGCCATGCTTGTATAATTCTGTTCCAGTAAGTTATTGGGTGTGCTCTGAGTTCATGCTTGTTGAGAATCATGTCTATTTCACATCCATGCCTCTTGTTATCATGTGTGGGTGCTGTAGCATAAATAAACCTTGCTCCAAAGTTGCCATGTTGCTGTTTTTGGACAACTTGTGGTTATATCTTGTTTCATGTGTATGTGTTGAACCGTTGCTCCGTTTTGAGCGTGTCCTATATGAAACTTGTGTGTTTTTGCATGTAGTTGAATAATATCATGTTGAATACCTGTTTGGAGTGTGTTTGCTTGAAGTTTTGATGCACCTTACATAATTACCATGCTTGACTTGTTTTGCTCATATTTTCTAGGCCGTAGCTCCGAATTAAACAAAACTTTCTATGTAACTTGACTAGAATTTCGAGTAGATCATCATGGTGTATGTTAAATTGCTGTTTAACAACTTTAACTTAATGTTTGTTTAGATCTGTACCAATTTCGAAATGTGCATATGAGGACTTACCGGAATTGTTATATGTTGTTTCCGGCCTTATTTAAACTTGTTGGTTTGTGTTGATCTTGTATGCATCATCCCTTGCCATGTTTTGCATCATATATACTTGTCTTACATCATACTTGGTTGAGCATCTTGTCGTGTTCTTGAGTTGTGTGTTTACCATATTGTGTGCTTCTTCTCGCTAGTTCCTTATCCGTTGCTATCGTGAGGATTCGTTCCTCTACACTTGGTTTGACTTCGTGGCTTCTTCTTCATCTTGTTCATGGACTCGTTCTTCTTCGTTGCGGGATCTCAGGCAAGATGACCGTCTCCTTGGATACCCTTACTATCATTGCCATGCTAGTTGTCTCGATGCTATCGTTATTCGCGCTACCCATGTTTTATTGTCAGCCTCTCCTTGTTGCGATGAAACCTCTAACCTTTGACACCTTCCCAACAAACCGTTGTTTGGCTATGTTACCCGCTTGCTCAGCCCCTCTTATAGCGTTCTTAGTTGCAGGTGAAGATGAATATTGCTCCATGTCGGATCTTGGTTTTGGGAATATCACAATATATCTTATATATATTAACACACCTATATACTTGGCAATGGGTGGAAGGCTTGGCCTTTTGCTCGGTGTTTTGTTCCACTCATGCCGGCTTAAGAACCGATAAACTGGTGTTATGTTCCTTGATTTTGCATCCCTAACGCGGTTGGGTATATGGGGACCCCTTGAAAGTTCGTCTTTGAATAAAACTCCTCCAGCAAGGCCCAACATTGGTTTTAATTTGCAACATATTAAAAACTTAATTAATTAATTAAATTGCATAGGGGGTCGCGTCCCCGATGATTCTTTTCTACATAAGAGGGGGGCTAGTGCCGATGGTGTTGGTCCCAAGTAGAGTCGTTTGCGGCGCCACCCCTTGGCAACTTGGGGTTTGGTCGCTGTATGCTGTGCTCATCCGGACGTGGCCCGAGACGAGATACGCGCGGCTACTATCAGGGTGTCGACACGCCGGGAGGTCTCGCTGGACTTGTTTTACCATTGTCGAAATGTCTTGTGCACTGGGATTCCGAGTCTGATCGGATTGTCCCTAAGATAAGGGGTAATATTATTATTATCTCTGCTGATCGTGAGAGCTTGTGATAGGCTAAGTTGGGACACCCCTGCAGGGTTATGATCTTTCGAAAGCCATGCCCGCGGTTATATGGAAGATTGGAATTTGTTAATGTCCGGTTGTAGAAAACTCGACAGAGGATCCGAAATAAAACACATCAACTGCGTGAGTAACCGTGACTGTCTCTTTTCACTTTGAGAAGATAACACAGTGGGGTTATGTTTGACCCGTAAGTAGTTCAGGATCTTTAGCGATCATTACTAGTTTAAGACCGTTTGCGTAGATGCTCATCTTATTCTTGTACTCGTAAGTTAGCCACCATATTTTGCTTAGCCGCTGCTGCAACCTCACCACTTAACCTGTTCCTACCCATTAAGCTTTGCTAGTCTTGATACCCATGGTTATGGGATTGCTGAGTCCTCGTGGCTCATAGTTACTACAACAACAGTTGCAGGTGTAGGTTTCCGATGACTTGATGTGAGAGCGATGTTACCTTTTGTTGGAGTTCTTTCTTCTTCTTCTTCGTCAGTCTTGGGCTAGGTTCCTAGTCGGCAGCCTAGGATAGCGGATGGATGTCGTTGTGCTTTTCATGTTTGCATCCGTAGTCGGATGCCTTGTATTGATATTGTTGTATTCATGTGACTTGTATGAATTGTTGTATCCCCATGTATTATGTAATGGTACGATGTAATGATATCCATCTTGCTAAGCGCCCGGAATGCGGTTGTGCCCCAATCACGAGTGTGCCACGTGATCGGGATAGAATCGCATCTTGGGCCTGACAAGGCCGCGCCGAGAGCACTAGGGCGGTGGACGACGGCGAGGCCTAGGAAGGGAACGACACAGAGGCAGGGAAGACTCGGCAGTTGTTTCCCACACGGAGGGGAGTACGACTGTACAAGGGTTCACTGGTTCGTGTGTCGTCGCCGGAGAATAACAGCTGGTGTGGGTGAGTAGAGGGATGGCTAGGCCAGCAATGGGAGTACGGTGGGGCGGTGAGGCCTTTGCGGCAACACAGCCGACCACGGGGAGGAGGGAGCAGGCAGTCCCGCTGGCGCTTGTTTGAGCGGCTGGATCTGGAAGAGCAGAGATTGAAGAAGCACGACGGCCGTTGGATGGACATCCAACAGTCACTGCTTGTGCGTGAACCGTTTTTTTAGGAAAGCCTCAAATCTATGGAAAACATCATACAACCCATCTGCCCTTATTTGTAATAATTTACAACCCATTTGCTAATTCTTAAGGTTTTTTTGGAGCCCATATTCTTTTTGTTAGCATTATAGCCCATATTGTGTCTACGGTTAAAAAATTATACGAATTTTTGCATATTTCAGTGCGGTCCAAACTGTTTTTAATTCTGAAATTTCGAGTCACATTCAAACTGATTTTAGAAATAAATGTATATCAATATAAAATCCAACAAATTGTCCACGCATAAAAATCAATGCAATTTAAAATCTTGAAATGAAAAAAAAGAAATTTGAAACTAATTGCCGGTTTGATGTGTTTTAAAAATGTACATCCCATTTCTCATTACTGATAGGCCATTTTCTCGGCCAGCCGAATGAAGCTCTCCTCATCTTGAAAGATTTGTAGCCCAACAGGCCTAACAAAGCGACTTACTTGGCAAATCACAAAAAAACTGGGATGTGGCCATGGACCCAGCTGTCAGCCTCTCCATGTACAGTACTGTTCCAATGGAAGTCGGTCGTTGACCACATTGACCACGCCGCGCCGAGAGCACCAAGGCGGTGGACGACGGCAAGGCCTAGGAAGGGGACGGCGCGGAGCCGGGGAAGACACGGCAGTGGATGCCCACGCGTAGAGGAGTACGAGGGTTCACTGGTTCGGCTGCAGTGTGAGGCTGCCGTCGTCGCAGAATAACATGGGGTGTGGGTGAGTGGAGGGATGGCCTGGCCAGCGGTGGGAGTAGTATGGGGGCGGTGAGGCCTCCACGGCAGCACAACCGGCCACAGGTGGCAGGAACAGGCGGCACGACCGACACTGCTTTGGGCGGCTGGAGCAAGAAGATGAGAGGTTGAAGAAGCACTATGGCCGTTGGATTGACATTGTATGGTCACTGGAGCTAGAATGGTTCATATTGACTAAGTTGACAAAGCACTCCGTCCCCGTCAACTTAGTAGGCCCACAAGTCAGCCTCCCACTGTGGTGGGTCCCAACTAGCAGGGAGTCACAGACGGAGAGGTGTACGAGGGTTAACTGGTTCTGGTGCAGTGTGGTTCGACAGTCGGTGGAGAAGAACAGGAGGTGTGGAGGGGTGGAGGGATGGCCTGGCCAACGGTGGAGTAGCGCTTCACAGCGAAGCATGCTAAGCAGAGCTGCTAGCAGCAGGAGGCGTGAGCAGGTGGTCCCGGTGGCGCTGGAGGAAGAAGACGAGAGATTGAAGATGGATGCCGGTCATTGGATGTAAATCCAACGGCTAACAATGTCAGAATCATTTGTTGACTAAGTTGACAACGACTTGCATTGGCTTCGGCCTATTGGCCCACATTTCAGCCTCCAAAAATGTGGCACGTATTCAACCCAGTTTTCAGAATTTCTAGTCTTTTTTTTGCGGGGTAGAATTTACAGTCCATTTGATCTATTTTTTTTGAATTACTGTCCATTAGCTGGGCTGGGTGAACAAATAATGTAGCGTTCATGCGGTCCATTTATGTTTTTCCAAAAAATTACAGGCCAATTGCACTTTCTCGAAATATACGATTTTGCTGGGCTAATTCTAATTATAATGTTGGGGTGGGCGCAACAATGTTATCAAAAAATAAAGAGGGGCTGACCATTTTGTTATATATATATATATATATATATATATATATATATATATATATATATAAATAATAAGTGATTTATTATTACATTGGTCCTTAAATCTTACCAAGCTTTTGTACAGAATCACCAGGATTTTCGTTGCCAAAACAAATCCAGGATTTTATTGTTAAGAAATTATTTTTATAAGTTAACAAGATGTGGGATATTGTTTTCTTACATATGTAAGTATCCGTTAAATATATGATGATAATAACAATAATATATAATAACATATAAAATAATTTAAATATATATAATATAGTTAAAAGGGAAACATAAGTTGGACCAGGCATTCCTATTCTTATATAGAAAAATAGAACAGACCTCTGCGTTTTCTTCAATTTTTTTACATAAATTGGGCTGCCGATGTTTCAGGAAAAATAAAACCTCGGATGGGAGGTCCATAGGCCGGTCGATACATTACAGCCCTCAAGAAAATACAAACAAGCCTATGGACCTCCCATCCGAGGTCGTGGGCTGCGCATGTTAAAAAAGAAAGCCTAGACGGGACAGCCCAAAACCCAGCTGATACTTGCTGCCCCAGTGATAATAAATGATACGTGCCAGCTCCCAGGAATCATTGTGAATTTATCTGCTATAGTAACTACGTTGAAGCACCTAAAAAAATGTAACTTTGTTGACGAACCTGTGGGCCCCAACGTCAGTATAGCATTAGGAGGAAGTATTTTTTCGATGAGGCACTTGCTTGCGTACGGCCATAGACCTGGTGATTCCCAACTGTCCGCCTCTCCACGTACAGTCCTCTCCAGATTCCTCTCATTTGTTAAGAATATTCACAACGGCAGACAACGGCGTTGCGGCGAGCGCACAAAGGCGCAGGAGGAGATCCGACCACCTGACGAAGTGTCTTATTAGTAACAAAACAACTGAACTAGCCCAGTGGCCGAGTGACACTACCCAACAGCTGTTCCGCCCGGGTTCGATTCCACATGTGCAAAGAAAATATCTTCAAATTTTTTCCCTCTGCCTTTATTGACATGTGGATCCCAATTGTCATCTACGCACACCATGTCCTGCACTTGACAAAACTTCGTCCCTCGTTTTCTCTGTTTTTCGCACACTCGACATTGTGTGGGCATTTTGAAAATAGCATATCTTTTTGACTATGCATCATATGAAGATGTGCTATGCATGAATGTTGATCAGCATGATGTTAACTGGCTGGTAGTTCCAGTTTCGACCATGAATAAAACTTCCGGCATGATGTCAACACTGTTTGAAAAGGCCGTGTTAATATAAATGCTCTGCCTCTGAAAGTTGCAGTTTCTTATATGAAACTGAACTTGGAGTTTCTTATCTGAAACTGAAACTTGCTGTTTCTTCTATGAGAATCACATTGTCTACACTTTTATACACCTATGAAACTACATTTTTTTAAGTGCAGAGAAAATATCTTCAAATTTTTTGCCTCTGCCTTTATTGACATGTGGGTCCCAATTGTCATCTATGCACACCACGTCCTACAGTTGCCAAAACTTCGTCCCTTGTTTTCTCTGTTTTTTGCACACTCGACATTGTGTGGGCATTTTGAAAATAGCATATCTTTTTGACTGTGCATCATATGAAGATGTGCTATGCATGAATGTTGATCAGCATGATGTTAACTGGTTGGTAGTTCCAGTTTCAACCATGAATAAAACTTCCAGCATGATGTTAACACTGTTTGAAAAGGCCGTGTTAATATAAATGCTCTGCCTCTAAAAGTTGCAGTTTCTTATCTGGAACTAAACTAGGAGTTTCTTATCTGAAACTGAAACTTGCAGTTTCTTCTCTGAGAATCACATTGTCTGCACTTTTATACTCCTATGGAACTACATTTTTTAAGTGCTAAAAATAGATCTCTAGAATTCATAAAATACTTCATATGCTCAATACTGCAAATCTATAATTCAAAAGACATTCATATCTGAAAGTACTCTCAAAATACACAACACAAAACACAATTCACAACCTGCAAATACTAACTACCCTAAGCTCCTCCTGACAATTCACAACCTGCCCGACTATTGGTCTGGGGGAGGGATCCCTCCTATTCCTCGGCGGTAGACAGCCGCCCCGTGAGACGATATGAATGGCGAGGGAGAGGATGGCGGGGAAGCGTCGTCGGGCCAACTGTTTTTCTCCTCTTGCAGTAGGGTTCGATCGAAGACTCCACCGGCTCGCTCTGGCACGACACCCACACAAACAGCACCCTGAAGATGCTCGATCCTTCAATCTCTGGTGGATGCTCCATCTGGGATCGATACTCCAAAGTGAGCGCCACACATCCCACTGATGGTGGTGGATGCCAATGCTTAGATGGAGCAGGGTTGGTGTCGGTAATTTTTACTTCGATGCCTAATGGATGTAATATGTGTAATAGCCGTGATAGCCTAGCGTAAGTTGCTTGCCTATTTATTTCCTTATTGTCTTGTTTATTTGTTTTCTTGTAGTCAATGCAGTTCTTTTTCCACAGTTTGCTAGTGGCCGCAATAGTCTATTTTTTAAACTAGGCCACATTAACCATGGGCTACATATTTACTGTAGTTAACATGGGCTTCTTACGGGCCGTAGAAACAATGGGCCTTCTAAGGGCCGTAGAAACAACGGGCCTTCTACGGGGCGTAGAAACAATGGGCCTTATACGAGCCGTAGACACAATGGGCCTTCTACGGGCCGTATGATCGGTTGGCCAAACATGGGCCAATAATAGACCACATTATGGCCGTAAATGGGCTAGAGTTGAAATCATCCGTTCATGGGCCGACCATAACGGGCCGACCATAATGGGCCGTCGTTAATCGGTCGTATTTGATGATGCTATGAAAACGGGCCAACGTATTAACGTGCCACAAATGGGCCGACTGTAACCACGGGCTGAATTTGGCCCACAAGCAGAAAAAGACAGTAACGGGCCTAAAGTAAACGAATGCTGGAAATGACCCCAAGAATACTTGGGCCCTGAGAAGGCCGAAAGATAACATGGGCTGGGAACGGCCCAACGGAATAATGGGCTGTTAATGGGTATGAAGTGAAACACTGTTCAATATGGGCCAGTTTTACCACGGGCCGTTAATGGGGCGAGGGTTACTAAGGACCTCATATGGGCCGAAAGACATCATGGGCCATACATGTGCCGGAAGTTAAAACGGGCTAGAATTATATTGGATGGCCCAGATGACGCTACTGGGCCTAATTCAGATAGGCCGTAAACGGGCCCTGGGTTAGCGGGCTGTAAATGGGTTATATGCGAATAGGCCGTTAACAGGCTTGCCGTGGGCCGGCCCGTCACCTTTTGACCAAGTCAAATGGGCCGGCCTTTTCACATGAATGGGCCTCTGTTGGGCACTGTTCAATATGGGCCAGTTTTACCACGGGCCGTTAATGGGCCGAGGGTTACTAAGGGTCTCATATGGGCCGAAAGACGTCATGGGCCATACATGGGTGGAAGTTAAAACGGGATGTAATTATAGTGGACAGCCCAGATGACGCTACTGGGCCTAATTCAGATAGGCCGTAAACGGGCCCTGGGTTAGCGGGCTGTAAATGGGCTATATGCGAACATGCCGTTAATAGGCATACCGTGGGCCGACCCGCCACCTTTTGACCAAGTCAAACGGGCCGGCCTTTTCACAGGAATGGGCTTCTATTGGGCCATGCCACGTGTCGACGTATCATAGGCGCTTTTGGTCCAATGAGTGGATGACATCTGTCCCAACGGTGAGCTGACACGTGTTTCCTCCAGCCAATGATGATTTTACACATGGAAAATCCCCATTGGTCGGTGTTGTTAACGGGTTATCGGATCCAAAACCGGACCCGATAGCTTAACGGCGCTCCGTTACGGTGGATGCCACGTGTCGGTCACCCTTGACGAAAGCACTTCTGTGACGCGCGATTTATCGTCATGGAAGTGGACACTTCCGTGATGATCCTTTTGGTAATGTCATGGAACACTTCTACGACAGCACAGGTATGACTATCTTCATTCTGTCATAAATTTGTCATGGATGTACATGCATGACAAAAAACGTGACTTACCGTGACAAACACATATCATCGCGGGAGTGTATTTTTTTGTAGTGATTCTTCTAGCCCCTACGGACTAAACCCTCCGGTTTATATACACACCGGAGGGGCCTAGGGTTTGTACATGCCATCTTGCGGAGGAAGGAAAATCTACACCCGAACCTAAACTTGCCATTACAGGATACATGATTCCTATCCGGATACGAGAGATGATCTTCTATAATAATCTTCGCGGCCCACAAGTCCAGCCCACCAGGAGTTTGTCCGGCCACATGAGGACCCCCAATTCCAGGACTCCCTCAGGGACGAATCCAGCCAAAAGAGCGTGGAGGTGGATAGGGATCTCAGTGGCCTCCATGTCCTCCATGCGCCGGGAAGCATGCTAGACCACCATTGCTTTCCACTCATTGGAGCCAGTGGTGAGAGCCGGCCGGACCTTGGCCAGCCCCTCTAAGTTAATCACCGTCGACTGGTCAAGCGCAGGCTCCCAATCGAGACGAGACTCGGCGGGAGCGCTACTTCTCCCCTTCTTCTTCTTTGACCTAGGGTCCATGGAGGCGAAAGGAAGATTGACGAGGCACCGAATCAAGGAAGAAGGCGGCGGGGACGCAAGATGGAGAGGCACCAGGAAGGACGAGTCTGTGCGCGGCATGTGAGTCTGGTAAGGTTGTGCTAGTAACAGGCGGCCGTCAAGTCAAGCAGTTGCCAGGCGGCGTGGGGGAGTGGAAACTCCCATGTCAAATCCAAGCGGCACGCATCAACCGGGCCCACAGGTGATTGGGGCCCGCGGCGCTTCGCCCTTGTCCTTTGGCTTCGCCTCGAAGCCATGTTCGAGTGCGCCTTAGGCCCGGGGGCTGTTGTGGGTGTTCTGGGAACCAGGGTACCCAGACTTGCCTGCCTGTGGCCGATGACATGGCACCCTTTCAGGCCTGGTATGGCCCATCTTCCGCATCGACCCTCAAGACCCTCGCGAGGGACCAAGCTTCGTGGGGCAGATGACGCCAAAGACCTCCGGAAGGGGCTGCCTCGGCTGGCTGGCTCCCGAGGAGCGGAGAACTCTATGCAACCCCACCTCGCGAGGTTTCCATGACGCAAGCCATGACGACCAAGGCCAGGTGGGCGCCAGCGGGCGTAGTACAACAGTTTCCTCTTTGCTGCTAAGGAAGCGGGCACAGACGTAGAGTCTCGAGGAATCTGCCAAAGGTTCCCATTCCAGTGCAACAAGACCAAGACCGCCAGGACGGCAGGACAGAGGTCATCACCAAGCGCACCATGGCGTCAGGATCAGATGCTTTGCAGGTGAAGACCACCTTTAGTCAGGATAAGATGTACTAGATGTCCTCATTCAAAATTGACCGTTATGGGATCCCTTCCCGCCAAACATTTCGGGGAAGAGGACCAATGCCACTATATAAGTAGGATAACCTCCACCCAGCGAGGGTATTGGATCCATTCCACCCTGACACGCTCATCAGCTCACCCAAGCCTAAGAACACCTCTCCTCCGGAGGTCGTTGTCCCATTGTACTAGTTCATCCACAGCCCATTTCGAGGCTAATCCACCACACTGCTGGAGTAGGGCCACTCACCGCTAGGTGGCCTAAACAAGGATAAACTACCTCGTGTCCCTTTTACATTCATGTTCATCGTGCTATTTGGTGATACGGCGAGTAGATAGATGGGTGAGGTTGGGATCTTCGCACGCACCCCAGAGTTCAAACCTAGTAGGGTTTTGTAGAGCCCTGAATCCGACAAGTCTTGCCGTTGTATATTTTCGGGACCTCTGGTATGAACGAGCAGGAAGTGGGCCACTAGAATAGGTGTAGCTCGCGGGTGAAAGCTGGACAACCCGCCTCATAAGGTAAGTCACCAGAAACCCCCAGCGCAGGCCTGTCTATAGTGGGCCCTGCGCGCCTATTAGATTGATGATGCGCTTCCCGCCGCCGCTCGATGGTAGTTCGAGTGTGTTCTTCGACCTGTTCCGGAAGAACTTGATGCTAGTCGCAATGAGCTCGTGGATCGGACGACGCCGTGGATCCATCATCGCGGGCATCGACCCGCTGAGCTGGCGACCATTGTTGTCGTGGTGGAGGAGAGTGCACTAATGTCGCTTAAAGCTACGTCGGTTTTCCCCCAAAGAGGAAGGGATGATGTAGCTCAGCGGCGATAGGTATTTCCCTCAGATGTGAAACCAAGGTTATTGAACCAGTAGGAGAACAAAGCAACACAACGTAAACAGCACCTGCACACAAATAACAACACCTCCCAACCCTACGTGTTAAAGGGGTTGTCAATCCCTTTCAGGTAACGAACGTGAGAGAGAGATAAATATTGGTAGATTGGTTGATAAATATGATAAATTGCAGCAAGGTATTTTTGGGTTTTAGTTTTAGTAGATCTGAAAATAAAAGCAAAGGCAAATAGATCGCAAAGGCAAATATATGAGAAAGAAGACCTGGGGGCCGTAGGTTTCACTAGTGGCTTCTCTCGAGAAAATAGCAAACGGTGGGAAAACAATTACTGTTGGGAAATTGATAGAACTTCAAATAATCATGAAGATATCCAGGCAATGATCATTACATAGGCATCACGTCCAAGATTAGTAGACCGACTCCTGCCTGCATCTACTACTATTACTCCACACATCGACCGCTATCCAACATGCATCTAGTGTATTAAGTTCATGGAAAATGGAGTAAGGCATTAAGGGCGATGACATGATGTAGACAAGATCCATTTATCTATGGCGTTAGGTATGGATCTCATCGTTTTATCCTTAGTGGCAATGATACATACGTGTCGGTTCCCGTTCTGTCACTAGGATCAAGCACCGTAAGATCGAACCCACTACCGGGCACCTCTTCCCATTGCAAAATCAATATATCAAGTTGGCCAAACAAAACCCAAATATCAAAGAAGAAATATGAGGCTATAAGAGATCATGCATATAAGAGATCAAAGAAATTCAAATAACTTTCATGGATATAAAAAGATAGATCTAATCCTAAACTCGAAGTACATCGGATCCCAACAAACACACCGCAAAAAGAGTTACATCATATGGATCTCCAAGAGACCATTGTATTGATAATCAAAATAGAGAGAGAGAGAGAGAGAGAGAGAGAGAGAGAGAGAGAGAGAGAGAGAGAGAGGGAGAGAGGAAGCCATCTAGCTACTAACTACGAACCCGAAGGTCTACAAAGAACTACTCACGCATCATCGGAGAGGCACCAATGGAAGTGGTGAACCCCATCCGAGATGGTGTCTAGATTGGATCTGGTGGTTCCGGACTCTGCGGCGGCTGGATTAATATTTCGTCGACTCCCCTAGGGTTTCTGGAATATTGTGGTATTTATAGAGCAAAGAGGCAGTGTGGGAGGCCACCGAGGTGGACACAACCCACCTGGGCGCTAGGGGGCCTGGCGCGCCCTGGTCGGTTGTGCCCCCCTCGGGGCACCCCCAGGTGCTACCTTGGCCCATGAGGTGTCTTCTGGCCCATCAAAATTCTCCAAAAAGTTTCGCGATGTTTGGGATCTGTTTGATATTGATTTCCCGCAATGTAAAAAACATGCAGAAAACTGCAACTGGCACTTGGCACTATGTCAATAGGTTAGTACCAAAAAATGATTATAAAATGATTGTAAAACATCCAAGAATGATAATATAACAACATGGAACAATCAAAAATTATAGATACGTTGGAGACGTATCATGCACCGTGGTTGCAGCACCTCCGTTCCTTCCGCCGTCGGCACGCGCCGTCTCGATGGACCGACGCCGCGAAGGCCTACTTCCTGGTGCCTATCTTTATTGATGAAACCAATAAAGCTCTGGATAGCAGCTCCCCATTCCTCTTGCTTTTCCGCGGTGGGAGGGAAATCCCGGAGTAGCTGCGCTCGCGCCAACGCTTCGGCTGGTGTAGGTGGCAGCGACATGCGCGAAGAACGGGAGGTGCTCAGACTTCTAACTGCGTTAGAAGGAGCCCCGTAACGGTTCCGTGGTCGTGCGCCGTTTCCACCAGCATCTTGGCGTGCATGCCGGCCTTGGGCATCTCGAGAATGATGCTGAGGGCTCTTTCCATGGGGATGCTCGGGGTCTCCAGCATCGCGGCGCTGCTCGTCGGGCACGACTTGGGAAGACAGTGGCGGATGTGATGGCGGGGGCGTCTTGGACATCGCTGCGCCGCCCGTAGGCAGCACGGCTCCGTCCTTGGACCCAGCGGGCGCGGGTCATCACCGTGGCCGCGGACGATACCGCTCGCCTGGCTCTGGTCATCAGAACGTCGTGGACGCTTGATATCTTCGCCTCCACCAACGCCCACTCCATCACCCATCCGTGCTGGCAAGGGCGGATTGGCTGTAGATGAACCGATCACCGTGATCTTCTTCCTCTTGGGAGACATGGTGATCAAGAAACCGATGCGCTAACTGCTAGATCAGGTTTGCACAACCTAAAGACCCCTACCTGGCGCGCCAAAGATGTCGGGGAAATGACACCTACGAGATCACGTGGATCCCTTCTACGATTTGGAAGGGAAGAGGAGGGCACAAAGAGCTGATCTAACAATCAACACGAGGGATTTTTACCTAGGTTCGGGCCACTGAGAAGTGTAAAACCCTAGTCCTACTGTGGGTGTATATTCAGTGTTCTTGAGGTTTGGCTAGCTACTATGCATGCAAACTGGGCCAAAAAGTCCCAAAAGTCCCCTCTCGTATCACCTTAGGCCTCCTTTTATACGAAGAGGCTATCATAGTGGCATACAGACACAGGAGGTGTAAAGTTTCTACAGTGCGTATACTTATCACTGACGGTAAACGCATTAAATGCGCTGGTTACGTGCCCCTAACTTTATTGGGGATGGAAACAGAGCTCGTCTCGTCCGTCGCTGTCTCACCCTGTCTTGACACGCACCCAGGATGAAGAGGCATGCAATGCCAAGCTGACTAGCTAGCCGCTGCGCTGGAGCGGTGGAGGGATCTTCACGAAGATCTGCATGCCACCACGCAGGTGCTTGCCAGGCTGGCTGGTCGCTGTGCTGGAGCGGTGGCAGGGCAGCGAAACCTTGCCATGCGCGAGACTTGTCGTGGCCTCGCAAACGTCCCCAACAAGATTCTTGCCGGGGCCTCGCAAACGTCCCCGGCAAGAATCTTGCTGTGAACCTTGCCTTCTGGTCTTCACAAAGATCTGCAAGCCACCACGCAGATGCCAAAGCTCTTAACCTCAAGGGTGATGGTCTTGATGGTGCTTCGCAGATCATCTTGGAAAGGATCTTGTCGGGGCTTCGCAAGCCATCCCGACAAAGGACCTTGCCGGGAAGTCAATTGTGTCCTATGTTCTCTAATAACTGGCTTGGATGCTATCTTGGTCGCCTTGTATTTACTCGCAGCTGTCCCCGGCAGGCCCTTGTAGGATCGAAAGTATGTCTAGAGGGGGGGGGGGTGATTAGACTACTTGTAAATATAAAAATTCTGCCTTTTGACAAAGAACAGTTTTTGGTAGTTTCACAATTATGATCAAGTCAAGTATCACCCTACACATGCAATTCTAGAGTATAGGCAGCGGAAAGTAAATTGCACATGTAGTAAAGAGAGGTGGAGAAGAGCAAACGCAATTTTGGAGACATGATGATTTTTCCCGTGGTTCCGATAGGTGGTGCTATCGTACATCCACGTTGATGGAGACTTCAACCCACGGAGGGTAACGGCTGCGCGAGTCCACGGAGGGCTCCACCCACGAAGGGTCCACGAAGAAGCAACCTTGTCTATTCCATCATGGCCTACGCCCACGGAGGGCTAGCCTTACTCGGGGTAGATCTTCACGAAGTAGGCGATCTCCTTGCCCTTACAAACTTCTTGGTTCATCTCCACATCTCGATGACGGAGGCTCCCAAGCGACACCTAACCAATCTAGGAGGCACCACCCTCCAAAAGGTAATAGATGTTGTAGATGATGATGAACTCCTTGCTCTTGTGCTTCAAATGATAATCTCCCCAACACTCAACTCTCCTCACTGATTTGGCTGTGGTGGAAGAAAGGATTGAGTGGAAAGCAACTTGGGAAGGTTAGAGATCAAGTTTCATATGGTAGGAGTGGAGCAACTTGATCTCAACACAAGGATAGGTAGTTCTCTTCTCAGAAAGTGTAAGGTAGGAGTGGTAGTTCTTTCTGATGGCTCTCTCCACGAATGAAGAGGGGGTGGAGGGGTATATATAGCCTCCACACAAAATCCAACCGTTACACACATAATTGAGCAATCTCGGTGAGACCGAAGTGGACAACTCGGTCAGACCGAAAGTTCAAATAATGTGAACGTTGGGGTTTTCGGTGGGACCGAAAATACCATCTCGGTTATTCCGATTTGAGCAAAGACAAGAGCATACCAGTTTCGGTGGGACCGACTTCATCATCTCGGTGACACCGATTTGATGACAGAAGGTTACAGAAGCTTGGCAGCCCATGTTTCGGTGAAACCGATTTCAAACTCGGAATATCCGATTTTTCTAGGGTTTGGCTTATGGCTGAGGTGGTTCATCTCGGTGTGACTGAGTTTGGATAATCGGTGGGACCGAGATTACTTATGAGTGAATTTTGTAGTGAAGGTTGCTGATAGTTTGAGGAGATATATCACTAAGCACTTGAGCAACCAGATCATCAACACAACCTCATCCCCTTTTAATAGTATTGGCTTTTCCTATGGACTCAATGTGATCTTGGATCACTAAACCAAAAATGGAGTCTTGAGCTTTTGCCAATGCTTGCCTTAGCATTTTGAGGGGTCCACTTCTTCAGTCATTGCCATACCCATATCACTGAACTTCTCTGAAATGATTCTCAAGTAACTATTAGTTCAATGATATATATGTTGTTATTAATTGCCAAAACCACCCGGGGATTAGTTGCACTTTCAATCTCCCCCTTTTTGGTAATTGATGACAACATATAGATCAAAGCTTCGACAAAGGATATAATCAATGAATAATATCGTCGCTTTGAGAAGTATGTGATAAGCAAGAGCTCCCCCTAAATTTGTGCATTATTTAAGATTTGCGTTTGAATGCAAATGCACAATCGATTAGGATCATGGGTCACTCTTCCATGTCACATACATCTTGGTGGAGCGCACAAAATGATAAGAATGAATAGCATGCACCCAATCACCAAGACATGAGTAAATAGCCATACAAGATAGGAATAGCATATGATAAGAATTAAGCACACATTAAAGCATAGTACGACTAAGCACTCATTAAGGTAGCATCAAACGTAGTATCAAGCACACTAAAAGTTTCGAAAACCAAAAGTATCTCAAAGAAACCGCAAAAGAATGAAAGAGCACTCTCTCTCTCGAAGCCCTATGATCTATACAATTTCTCCCCCTTTGGCAACAAGTTACCAAAAAGTTTGAAAGAGCATAGAGCTAAACGTCACTGTGGGCTCTGCTGGCGGCTCCCGTCTGGGTTGATGTCGGAGTAGATATGACGGCATCGGCGAAGACTTCAGCTGATGTCTGTGCTGGAGGAGTGGACACTGGAGCTGTGGCTGGAGTAACTGCTGGAGCTGTAGGCGGTGCTGAAGTTGTAGTCCTGGTGTCAGTCACTGGAATAGCAGCTGATCGGGATCCTCTGGGAACCGGAGCAGTCTGGCGATGAGAGTCCTGGACTAAGTCATCCTGCACAAGCTCTGCCTTGTCCTGCTTTGCTTCCTCCATGTCTGCCTCAAGCTTGTTGACGGTCACTTGTATTTCAGTCAGCTTCACGTCCAGAGCGTGGATCTTCTCGTCAACAATCCTCTCTAAGCTCTCCTGAGATTGTTCAATGCTGGCCAGGCGTTGTTCAATCCTTTGGGTAGCTTCAAGAATCTGCTCTCCGAAGCTCTTTGGTTTAGCTGCTGCAGCTGCTGCCTCTTTATCAGCTTTGGCTTTCCTAGCAGCTTCAATCTTGGCTTGACCTTCAACAGATGTTGGATCCTCCTCGTCCATCACAACAACATTGTCTTCATGCTCTGGCCGCAGGGGTAAGTGTTTCCTATCCAACAGGAATTTGCCCGTGCCAAACTTGGCATTGATAAGCATCTGAATCTGTGGGGCAAATCCACATGACCTTTTCTGGTCAGCTGCAGTCCTCTTAATGGTCTCTACCATTAAGTCCATCACCTTGAAAGGTGCCTTCTCATCAAGTATATGCAGCATGTTGATAGAATACCCTCTGATCATGCGATGATCTCCAGACTTGGGCATCAAGGTATGCCTCAAAATAGTGTTAGTGGTAGGTAAACCTTCCTGGAGATGGTAGACTAAGCCGAGCTTCCATACTTCCAAATCTGCTGCGGGGATCTCCTTGTACATGTTCTTCATGGAATCATGATTCTTCTTTGGAATCCCATAGACATCAATGTCATCCTCTCGTTGCACTGGAGCATTCAGAAGTTCTGCCCATTCTTCAACAGAAGAAGAATACCTTTGACCTTCAGTCATCCAGGTGATCTTCCCATCAGGATAGAAGTGAGCTGTGGCATAGAATTGCATAATCATCTCATCGTTCCAACTGGTCAACTTCTGACCCACAAACTCTGCAACACCACATGCAGTGAAGCTTTCATGCACATGGGGAAAGAAGTCTCTGTGCTCTTCGCTGTCAATGTATTCCTAGTCAACATATCTGGTATCTGCAACTATGGGCTTCTTGTCCATCAGCACAGTCTCATAGAAGTCCTGCTGCTCTCTGGTGTGGAATCTGGGATCTACAGCAGTTCTTCTCCTCACGGCATATGGATCAGTTTGTCTCCATAGCCTGAGACCTCTATCTTTCCTTGCCTTCATATCCTCGGCTTGAGGATGAGCATCATTGTGGAGTGGCAGTTTTGGACGGAGTTTCAGCAACACTTGTCCTTCCTCATCAGACTCAGATGGTGGCACATCACCCTTGTTCTTCTCAGATGCTGGAATGTTCCTGGTAGTCCTCTTGGGCTTAGCAGTAGGCTTTGCTGGAGCTGCCTTAGCTTGAGCAGATTTCTTGGGCTTTGAAGTGGCTCCGGCTTTAATGGCATCACCCATGAGCTTCTGCTTCTGAGGAGCAGGCTGGGGTGCTTCTTCTTCTTCTTCTTCCTCGACTGCTGCATCTGCATGAGGATCAGTATACACAACCCTCTTTCTCTTGGAGGTTTTCTTCACTTTGCTTGGGGCTGGCTCTCCCAAGTTCAGCTTCTTGGCAACAGTGGATTGCTTGACTTTGCTGGTGCCTTTCTTTGACTGCTGACCTTGTTGCTCTTTGGCAACAACCTTTCTGTTAGGCTTGGAGGTCACTTCTTCCTCAGCTACAAAATCAGAATCCTCATCATCGGAGTTCTTCTCTTTTCTAGCCCTGGTGGCTGCAGGAGGCAAGCCACTTGGTGTACTCCTCTCACCATCATCAAATGGACTACTAGTCTCAGGACTAGTGTCTGCTTCAGGAATGTCTGCAATAGGTGACTCTGACCTGTTCTGGCTGTCACTGGCATCTGACATGGCTGACAACCTGTGAATAGATAAGGTATAGGCAGAGAAGAAGAGTTATCACAAACTGCAGAAGTTTTTGCAAAAAAAAAATGAGTTCAAATTTTAGTTTTAAGTTTTCACAGAAGGCATTTCGGTCAAACCGATTTTCAGTTTCGGTGAATCCGAAGTGTGTAACAGAAACTTTACACACCACTTTCGGTTTGACCGAAGTGGGTTTCGGTCCTGCCGAAACACTAGGGTTTCACTAAAACTCTATTTCGGTCACACCGATTTGCACAACTCGGTTGGACCGAAAGGTGCAGTGCAATGGCCAGAGGCCGAATCGGTCACACCGAAATTTTAAAATCGGTTTCACCGAGATGTGTTCCGTGGAAACCTAACCCTAAGAATTTTTACTCGAAACTGGTTCAAACGAACCGATCTGGTGTAAAAGAAGATTTCAATCGTGGCCAGATATTGGGCAAACCAAACGTGCATTGAATCGGAGATGGGAGCACGAGTGGGATCGAGACTCACCCTAACTTGGTGGAGTCTCTCTACGTCGGCAACGGCGCGGAGGAGAAGTCCGTTGACGGCGATGGAGACCTGCGGCGAGGGCGCACAGGCGATGACGGCGACGATCCGGAGATCAGGGCGACGGCAACAGGGGACGTGGGAGCGAAAACGTTTGAAGGAGTAATCAACGCGCGCTGCCCTCAGTATATATATCCCTTTGCTGTCGGTGGGACCGAGTTGAAAAACTCGGTGGCACCGAGATGGATAACTGCCAGGCAGTTATGCATTTCGGTCACGCCGAAAATTACAACTCGGTTTCACCAAGATGAAACCTAGATCAGTCTAAATGCTTTCGGTTTGACCGAGTTTGAATGAGTTGGTCTGACCGAAATCACTTAGAAGGTTTTGGAAGTTAGCCCTTGACGGATCGGTGGCTCCGAGTGCTCCTCACTCGGAGGGTCCGAAAATGACTTGTTCAGAGTTTGTGATATAAGCATGAATAGAATTTGAGACAAGAAAGCATAGATAGCTAGGGGAGGTACTTAGGCATTCTTGTCCATCCATTTGGCCAGAAAAATCAAAACAACCAAAACAACAAATGGATGTCCTCGAATGGATAAAATCATGCATTCAACATGCTCACACAATAAGATAGCAAATGAAATATGTGTCAAACATGCACAACCAACACTCTAGCTACTAGCACACAATTTGTCGATGACTAGGTCATCTTTATATGAGTATTTTGACTTAGGAGCCAAATGAGAACATTTGATCATAGGTTATACTCATCGTTTAAGCACAAGTGGGGTTACCACTTTTACATAAAGCATTGATGTGTTCACATCATTTGGAGATGCTTTAGCTCAATTTTTAGAGCAAAGCTCCCCCTAGATGTGAGAACCCCTTTTAAAGGGTCAAACTAACCTTGGGTTGTCGTAGAAGACTTCATGTAGATGTTGAAGATGTGGATGCTCAATGTTGATGTAGATCATCAAGAGTTGGGAGCTATCCTTTGGATTAGGGCACTTTCAATACCTACATGGGTTAGTCCCACAAGGAACAAACAAGGATATCCATGGACATAGATTGAAGTTCACAATAGATGATGTCCATGAAAGCAATGATTACCTTGTCCCTTGACTTACCAACAAGAGGGTTTGTGACTCCATGAACTAGTGCATGATGTGGAAGTTGATTGCACAAGTTCTTGACAAAATGAATGTGAGTGAAGTATGTTGGCGGAGTCACCCTCAAGAACGTTCTAGTTCTTCTTCTTCGGGATCCACATCATCTTGATGGGAATCCTTGGGGTTGTAGTTGAGCTTGACGAAGTAGAACTTGACGTGTCCTTGGGAACCCACTTGACCATGGCTTGAGGTGCTTCAATGAATGCATCAATCTCCTCTTGAAGCTTGTCCTTGGCTTTTAGCTTGTGGTCTTGTGGTGGAAGGTCATCTTGAGCTTGTTCCACATTGGAAGAAGTAGGATCATACTTCTCCTTTTGAGAAACAAATTGTGGAGTAGGATATTGACCTTCTTCCCACTCAACACCTTCGGCGTTGAACTTTCGCTCAAAACCAATTCCTTGATTCTTCCGGTGCCTTCCTTGCTTGCGAATAATTTCCTCAAAGTTCTTGCTTCCGGCAAGGCTCTTGTAGACACCTTTCTCTATGATCCCTTTCAATAAACTATTCTCTTGCTCAAGTGTAACTTGGCTTGAAACATTGTTAGTGGAATCAAGAGAACTACTAGAAGTAACAACATTAGATTTAACATGGTTATTGTTACTGCTAGAGGAAGAATTTTTCTTATGCTTGTCATGCTTAGTCTTAATGGTTGGCAAGAAATTAGACAGGAGAAGTCGTTTGGCAAGATATGAAGAACTCTTCTTTCGAAGATCGTCATTGATCGCTTTTAGAAACTCATGTTCTTTCTCTAGAGTGAGCTTCTCGAAGCGTAGCTTCTCATGAGATCTTAAGAGCTCTCTATGATCTTCTTGAGTTGTTTCATGAGCTAACTTAAGAGTGTTTAGTTCTTTAGTTAGACGCTCAATCTCCTTCATAGCATTGTCATTCGACTCTTCTCGACTATAAAGACTACTAGCATTTTCATCGTTACTAGGCTCACTAGATTTATCATGCAAGAGCTCATCTTCACTAAGCAAGTCATCCTCATCACTATTGAAGTCAATGAATTCAGGGTGTGATACCTTGGGGCCTTTAGCCATGAAGCATATTCCAATTCCCTCATTTGGTGAATCAAATAAGTCGTAGGAGTTGGAGTTGGAGGATACGAGAGCAAGACCGGCAACACCTTCATCTTGACTGTAGTCGGAGTCGGAGTGATAGCTTCCATCGGATTGATTGTCGGAGTCGGAGCCGGAGACCCATTCACCTACATGAGCTTGATGTCTTCTTCTTGTGTAGCTCCTTGATGACTTGTCTTTCCTCTCCGAATCCTTGCTTCTCCGAGAGGGTCTTCGTTCATAACGATCATCTCTACTCCTTCTCTCTTTCCGAGGTGACTCATCTCTTGATCTTCTTCTTGGAGATTCTTCTCTTCTCTTGTGGGGAGCCGTACACACATTTGAGTAGTGTCCGGGTCTTCCACAATTGTAGCAGTTTCGATCACGACTAGAAGATCTCTTTTCATCATATGATCTAGACTTTGAGCTTCTCTCTTTGCCTCTATTCTTGTAGAATTTGTTGAAGTTATTAACCATTAGGCTTATCTCTTCATTGGAAATTAACTTGTCACTTGAGGTTGTGGGAGAATCACTTGTAGCTTTGTAAGCACCGCTTGACTTGTTGTGAAGCTCTTCCTTATCCTTAAGTGTCATCTCATGAGCAACAATTCTTCCAATGACTTCAGTTGGCTTGAGAGTCTTGTAGTTTGGCATCATTTGGATCAAAGTGCACACGGTGTCATACTTTCCATCCAAAGCTCTGAGAATCTTCTTGATGATGAATCGGTCGGTCATTTCTTCGCTTCCTAAGCCGGCAATCTCATTTGTGATGAGAGCAAGCCTAGAGTACATTTCAGCGACTCCTTCACCATCCTTCATCTTGAACTTGTCAAGTTGACCTTGAAGAATATCTAGCTTTGATTCCTTCACAGACTCAGTACCCTCGTGCATTTCAACCAAAGTATCCCAAATCTCTTTTGCATTTTCAAGACGGTTGATTTTGTTGAACTCCTCGGGACACAAGGCATTGAAGAGAATGTCACAAGCTTGAACATTGTTTTGCAACATCCGCAATTCTTCAGGTGTGGCTTCGCGATCCAGAACTTTTCCTTCCTCGAAGAATTCACCTTGCATACCAACACAAATAATGCCCCATGCAGCTGGGTTATGACCAAGAATATGCATTTTCATTTTATGCTTCCAACTAGCAAAATTTGTACCATCAAAGTAAGGACCTCTACGATAATTACCCTCACTAGACGCCATACTCTCCTAGGTTGTGAAACCAAGCTTATGGAGTCCAATGCAATGGAAACCAAAACAATGGAGACCAAAGCTCTGATACCACTTGTAGGATCGAATGTATGTCTAGAGGGGGGGTGATTAGACTACTTGTAAATATAAAAATTCTGCCTTTTGACAAAGAACAGTTTTTGGTAGTTTCACAATTATGATCAAGTCAAGTATCACCCTACACATGCAATTCTAGAGTATAGGCAGCGGAAAGTAAATTGCACATGTAGTAAAGAGAGGTGGAGAAGAGCAAACGCAATTTTGGAGACACGATGATTTTTCCCATGGTTCCGATAGGTGGTGCTATCGTACATCCACGTTGATGGAGACTTCAACCCATGGAGGGTAACGGCTGCGCGAGTCCACGGAGGGCTCCACCCACGAAGGGTCCACGAAGAAGCAACCTTGTCTATTCCATCATGGCCTACGCCCACGGAGGGCTAGCCTTACTCGGAGTAGATCTTCACGAAGTAGGCGATCTCCTTGCCCTTACAAACTTCTTGGTTCAACTCCACATCTCGATGACGGAGGCTCCCAAGCGACACCTAAACAATCTAGGAGGCACCACCCTCCAAAAGGTAATAGATGTTGTAGATGATGATGAACTCCTTGCTCTTGTGCTTCAAATGATAATCTCCCCAACACTCAACTCTCCTCACTGATTTGGCTGTGGTGGAAGAAAGGATTGAGTGGAAAGCAACTTGGGAAGGTTAGAGGTCAAGTTTCATATGGTAGGAGTGGAGCAACTTGATCTCAACACAAGGATAGGTAGTTCTCTTCTCAGAAAGTGTAAGGTAGGAGTGGTAGTTCTTTCTGATGGCTCTCTCCACGAATGAAGAGGGGGTGGAGGGGTATATATAGCCTCCACACAAAATCCAACCGTTACACACATAATTGAGCAATCTCGGTGAGACCGAAGTGGACAACTCGGTCAGACCGAAAGTTCAAATAATGTGAACGTTGGGGTTTTCGGTGGGACCGAAAATACCATCTCGGTTATTCCGATTTGAGCAAAGACATGAGCATACCAGTTTCGGTGGGACCGACTTCATCATCTCGGTGACACCGATTTGATGACAGAAGGTTACATAAGCTTGGCAGCCCATGTTTTGGTGAAACCGATTTCAAACTCGGAATATCCGATTTTTCTAGGGTTTGGCTTATGGCTGAGGTGGTTCATCTCGGTGTGACTGAGTTTGGATAATCGGTGGGACCGAGATTACTTATGAGTGAATTTTGTAGTGAAGGTTGCTGATAGTTTGAGGAGATATATCACTAAGCACTTGAGCAACCAGATCATCAACACAACCTCATCCCCTTTTAATAGTATTGGCTTTTCCTATGGACTCAATGTGATCTTGGATCACTAAACCAAAAATGGAGTCTTGAGCTTTTGCCAATGCTTGCCTTAGCATTTTGAGGGGTCCACTTCTTCAGTCATTGCCATACCCACATCACTGAACTTCTCTGAAATGATTCTCAAGTAACTATTAGTTCAATGATATATATGTTGTTATTAATTGCCAAAACCACCCGGGGATTAGTTGCACTTTCAGCCCTGCCGCGAGTGTGGCTGCAACTGTCCGTGCATAATTACGGGGTACTAAAGGGCCCAATCTATAGTGCACCGACAACGACACATTATTCATTCCTTTGAAGAAGCAAGTTTTACCTGACAAACATGCTTTTTAGGCATGTATGGAATCAAAACTTAATATTTTTCACTAAAATTTCAAAATTAGTACTTGAAAATACAAGAAAATCACATAAACATTTCTAATCGTTCTAATGATCTCAATGATAACTGTACAATATCATGATTCTGTGATATTATAAATGAAAGCAAATGAGTGTGCATGAGTAATCGTAAAATAGTTACTGTGACCATAGTGATGTCTAATAACCATAACATGATCATACTTGCAATTATATAATATTTTATCATAACCAAAGTATTGAACGGTGTTCTCAATTTACGACAACTACCTATGCCACTAACTCTAAAGTAAGTTGAATGACCTGGTGAAAAGTTATAACATCATATAAACTACCATTGTTAAATATAATCTTGTTAGGACAAAACAAATAATGAACACAAGTTGACTCCAATGTTAACTGTCGCATAGAAATGAAACCGAACCATTCAATAAGAAACTACCATTCAGTATTGAGAAGTAAAACATAAAACTGATCATCATATCTTGTAAAAGTCAATTCCCACACAATTATTAATAAATTACTCTACTTGTGTTTAAGAATTTGACTACAAATAAGGAAGAACGTGAAATAAATTACGTATGTTCTTTGTGAGTCCAATTATTTCTAGTCCTTGGTGCGAGAATCGGTTAGTGGATGGACTTTCCGTTCTTTGGAACATTCACGGTATTTTCCATTAACAACATCACCTACTTGTCTCGGTCCGTAACTCGCATACCCTGATACAGAGAAAACATATACAAAAATGGGTGTCGTTTATGGAAAGTTAGTGCCCTAATAGTCCTTTGATGCCTCAATATTCTTATCGCACCACTTAACTCCCTCACTTAACACTACGTCCTAAAAAGTTCCACTACCGGATCAACACAGAAGTACATTAATTACTTGTTGTATAGCCTCACTAGGTTACCATAGGCGGAGCTCAACCAAAGTGCCAGGCATCTTGTTCTTGTCCTGATTGACACCATCGTTACTAGTATCGTTGTTGTTGAACTTAGTGACGATTGGCCCTGGCTCCTCTAATGTGACTCTTGCATTCATGTTAGACCGGAGAGAGTTGGTTACCATAAACAACTAAAAGTATGAAGTTTATGTAGGGGAACGTTGCATGGGAAACAAAAATTTTCCTACCGTTCACCAAGATCAATCTAGTAGATGCAACTACGAGGGGAGAGTGTGATCTACGTACCCTTGTAGATCGCTAAGCGGAAGCGTTATGAACGCGGATGATGGAGTCGTACTCGTCGCGATTCAGATCGCCGAAGACCTAGCACCGAAGCAACGGTGCCTCCGCGTTCTTCACACGTACGGCTCGGGGACGTCTCCTCCTTCTTGATCCAGCAAGGGGTGGAGGAGAGGTTGATGGAGAACCGGCAGCACGACGGCGTGGTGGTGATGGTGGAGAAGAACTCCAGCAGGGCTTCGCCTAAGCACCGCGGGAGAAGAAGATGTAACGGGAGAGGGAGGGCAGCACCGAGGCACAAACTGTGTTGGCTGCCCTCCCTTTGCCCCACTATATATAGGGGGGGTGGAGAGGTGAGGGCGCCCTAGGGTTTCCCCCTAGGGGCCGGCGGCCAGGGCAAGGGGAGGGGGCGGCGGCCAGGGCAGGGGGGGCGGCCAGGCCCTAGGGTTTCCCCCCCCTAGGTGCCTTGCCCCCCAAGGCCAAGGGGTGCGGCCAGCCCTAGGGGGTCCCACCCCCTTAGCCGCATGAGGAGAGGGCCCAGGGGGGGCGCACAGCCCCTTGAGGGCTGTGGTGTTCCCCCTTGTGGCCCAATAGGCCCAGAACAACTTCCGGACCCCCCGAAATCCCTTCCGGTACTCCGCCGATTTCCCGATGCTCCCCGGAACACTTCCGGTACTCCGAAACCTTTCATCCTATATATCAATCTTCGTCTCCGGACCATTCCGGAGACCCTCGTCATGTCCGGGATCTCATCCGGGACTCCGAACAACCTTCGGTAACCATGCACTCTTCTCACTAACAACCCTAGCGTCACCGAACGTTAAGTGTGTAGACCCTGCGGGTTCGGAAACCATGTAGACATGACCGAGACACTCCCAGGTCAATAACCAATAGTGGGATCTGGATACCCATATTGGCTCCTACATGTTTCTCGATGATCTCATCGGATGAACCACGATGTCAAGGATTCAGGCAATCCCGTATACAGTTCCCTTTGTCTCGTCGGTATGTTACTTGCCCGAGATTCGATCGTCGGTATCTCTATACCTAGTTCAATCTCGTTACCGGCAAGTCTCTTTACTCGTTACCGTAATACATAATCCCGTGACCAACTACTTAGTCACTTTGAGCTCATTGAGATGACGTATCACCGAGTGGGCCCGGAGATACCTCTCCGTCACACGGAGTGACAAATCCCAGTCTCGATCCATGTCAACTCAACAGACACCCTCGGAGATACCTGTAGAGTACCTTTATAGTCACCCAGTTACGTTGCGACGTTTGGCACACACAAAGCACTCCTACGGTGTCAGTGAGTTACATGATCTCATGGTCATAGGAACTTTATACTTGACATGCAGAAAACTATAGCGATAACTGACACGATCAAAAGCTATGTTAACGTTTGGGTCTCGTCCATCACATCATTCTCCTAATGATGTGATCCCGTTATCAAATGACAACTCATGTCTTATGACCTGGAAACCGCGGTCATCTTTGATTAACGAGCTAGTCCTGTAGAGGCACACTAGGGACACAAAGTCTGTCTATTCATCCACACGTGTATCTGAGTTTCCAATCAATACAGTTATAGCATGGATAATAAACGATTATCATGAACAAGGAAATATAATAATAACTCTTTTATTATTGCCTCTAGGGCATATTTCCAACAGTTCTGTTGGGGAACGTTGCATGGGAAACAAAAATTTTTCCTACCGTTCACCAAGATCAATCTAGTAGATGCAACTACGAGGAAGGAGTGTGATCTACGTACCCTTGTAGATCGCTAAGCGGAAGCGTTATGAACGCGGATGATGGAGTCGTACTCGTCGCGATTCAGATCGCCGAAGACCTAGCACCGAAGCAACGGTGCCTCCGCGTTCTTCACACGTACGGCTCGGGGACGTCTCCTCCTTCTTGATCCAGCAAGGGGTGGAGGAGAGGTTGATGGAGAACCGGCAGCACGACGGCGTGGTGGTGATGGGGGAGAAGAACTCCAGCAGGGCTTCGCCTAAGCACCGCGGGAGAAGAAGATGTAACGGGAGAGGGAGGGCAGCACCGAGGCACAAACTGTGTTGGCTGCCCTCCCTTTGCCCCACTATATATAGGGGGGGTGGAGAGGTGAGGGCGCCCTAGGGTTTCCCCCTAGGGGCCGGCGGCCAGGGCAAGGGGAGGGGGCGGCGGCCAGGGCAGGGGGGGCGCGGCCAGGCCCTAGGGTTTCCCCCCCTAGGTGCCTTGCCCCCCAAGGCCAAGGGGTGCGGCCAGCCCTAGGGGGTCCCACCCCCTTAGCCGCATGAGGAGAGGGCCCAGGGGGGGCGCACAGCCCCCTGAGGGCTGTGGTGTTCCCCCTTGTGGCCCACTAGGCCCAGAACTTCTTCCGGACCCCCCGAAAACCTTTCCGGTACTCTGCCGATTTCCCGATGCTCCCCGGAACACTTCCGGTACTCCGAAACCTTTCATCCTATATACCAATCTTCGTCTCCGGACCATTCCGGAGACCCTCGTCATGTCCGGGATCTCATCCGGGACTCCGAACAACCTTCGGTAACCATACACTTCTCTCACTAACAACCCTAGCGTCACCGAACGTTAAGTGTGTAGACCCTGCGGGTTCGGAAACCATGTAGACATGACCGAGACACTCCCAGGTCAATAACCAATAGCGGGATCTGGATACCCATATTGGTTCCTACATGTTTCTCGATGATCTCATCGGATGAACCACGATGTCAAGGATTCAGGCAATCCCGTATACAGTTCCCTTTGTCTCGTCGGTATGTTACTTGCCCGAGATTCGATCGTCGGTATCTCTATACCTAGTTCAATCTCGTTACCGGCAAGTCTCTTTACTCGTTACCGTAATACATAATCCCGTGACCAACCACTTAGTCACTTTGAGCTCATTGAGATGACGTATTACCGAGTGGGCCCGGAGATACCTCTCCGTCACACGGAGTGACAAATCCCAGTCTCGATCCATGTCAACTCAACAGACACCCTCGGAGATACCTGTAGAGTACCTTTATAGTCACCCAGTTACGTTGTGACGTTTGGTACACACAAAGCACTCCTACGGTGTCAGTGAGTTACATGATCTCATGGTCATAGGAACTTATACTTGACATGCAGAAAACTATAGCGATAACTGTCACGATCAAAAGCTATGTTAACGTTTGGGTCTCGTCCATCACAACATTCTCCTAATGATGTGATCCCGTTATCAAATGACAACTCATGTCTATGACCTGGAAACCGCGGTCATCTTTGATCAACGAGCTAGTCCTGTAGAGGCTCACTAGGGACACAAAGTCTGTCTATTCATCCACACGTGTATCTGAGTTTCCAATCAATACAATTATAGCATGGATAATAAACGATTATCATGAACAAGGAAATATAATAATAACTCTTTTATTATTGCCTCTAGGGCATATTTCCAACAGTCTCCCACTTGCACTAGAGTCAATAATCTAGCATTACAAGGTAATGAATCTAACACCCATAGAGTCTTGGTGTTGATCATGCTTAGCCCGTGGAAGAGGCTTAGTCAACGGATCTGCAACATTCAAATCCGTGTGTACTTTGCAAATGTTTATGTCCTCCTCCTTGACAGAATCGCGGATGGAATTGAAGCGTCGCTTTATGTGTCTGGTCCTCTTGTGAAACCTTGGTTCCTTGGCTAGAGCAATGGCACCAGTGTTGTCACAGAACAGAGTCATTGGGTTCAGTGCACTAGGCACAACTCCAAGATCTGTCATGAACTCCTTCATCCAGACACCTTCCTTCGCCGCCTCCGAGGCAGCTATATACTCCGCTTCACATGTAGAATCAGCTACCACGCTCTGCTTGGAACTGCACCAGCTTACCGCTCCCCCGTTGAGAATATATACGTATCCGGTTTGAGACTTAGAGTCATCCGGATCAGTGTCAAAGCTTGCATCGACGTAACCCTTTACGACGAGCTCTTGATCACCTCCATAAACGAGAAACATATCCTTAGTCCTTTTCAGGTACTTTAGGATATTCTTGACCGCTGTCCAGTGATCCATACCAGGATTACTTTGAAACCTTCCGGCCATACTTATGGCAAGGCTGACATCTGGTCTTGTGCACAGCATTGCATACATGATAGAGCCTATGGCTGAAGCATAGGGGACGACACTCATCTTTTCTCTGTCATCCGCAGTCACTGGGCATTGAGTCTTACTCAACTTCGTACCTTGCAATACCGGCAAGAACCCCTTCTTGGATTGATCCATTTTGAACTTCTTCAAAACTTTATCAAGATATGTGCTTTGTGAAAGTCCTATCAAGCGTCTTGATCTATCTCTATAGATCTTGATGCCCAATATGAAAGCAGCTTCACCGAGATCTTTCATCGAAAAACTCTTGTTCAAATACCCCTTCACGCTATCCAAAAATTCTATATTGTTTCCAATCAGCAATATGTCATCCACATATAATATTAGAAACGCTATAGAGCTCCCACTCACTTTCTTGTAAATACAAGCTTCATTGTAAACTTGTATAAACCCAAACGCTTTGATCACCTCATCAAAGCGAAGATTCCAACTCCGAGATGCTTGCACCAGCCCATAAATGGAACGCTGGAGCTTGCATACTTTGTCAGCATTCTCTGGATCGACAAAACCCTCTGGTTGCATCATATACAACTCTTCCTTAAGAAAACCGTTAAGGAACGCTGTTTTGACATCCATCTGCCAAATTTCATAATCGAAATATGCAGCTATTGCTAACATGATTCGGACGGATTTAAGCATCGCTACGGGTGAGAAAGTCTCATCGTAGTCAATCCCTTGAACTTGTAAAAAACCCTTTGCCACAAGTCGAGCTTTATACACGGTGACATTACCGTCAGCGTCCGTCTTCCTCTTAAAAATCCATTTATTCTGAATGGCCTTCCGCCCTTCAGGTAATACTTCCAAAGTCCATACTTTGTTTTCATACATGGATCCCATCTCGGATTTCATGGCCTCTAACCATTTGTCGGAATCTGGGCCCACCATTGCTTCTCCATAGCTCGTAGGTTCACCGTTGTCTAACAACATGACCTCCAAGACAGGGTTACCATACCACTCAGGTGCAGCGCGTACCCTTGTCGACCTACGAGGTTCGGTAGTAACTTGATCAGTAGCTTCTTGATCATCATCATTGGCTTCCTCTTCAATCTCTGCAGGCTCCACAAAAACATCTTTCTGTGCTGCGCTACTTTCTGGTTGAAGCAGAGGTTCAATAACCTCATCAAGTTCTACCTTCCTCCCACTCAATTCTTTCGAGAGAAACTCTTTCTCGAGAAAGGACCCGTTCTTAGCGACAAACACTTTGCCCTCGGATCTGAGATAGAAGGTGTACCCAACTGTTTCTTTTGGGTATCCTATGAAGACACATTTGTCCGCTTTGGGTTCGAGCTTTTCTGGCTGAAGCCGTTTGACATAAGCATCGCAACCCCAAACCTTGAGAAAAGACAACTTCGGTTTCTTACTAAACCATAGTTCATACGGTGTTGTCTCAACGGACTTAGATGGAGCCCTATTTAAAGTGAATGCAGCTGTCTCTAACGCATATCCCCAAAATGATAGTGGCAAATCGGCAAGAGACATCATAGAACGTACCATATCTAATAGGGTTCGATTACGACGTTCGGACACACCATTACGCTGTGGTGTTCCAGGTGGCGTCAACTGTGAAACAATTCCACATTTTCTCAAGTGATCACCAAACTCATAACTCAGATATTCTCCCCCTCGATCAGATCGTAGGAACTTGATCTTCTTGTTACGATGATTTTCAACTTCACTCTGAAATTGCTTGAACTTTTCAAAAGTTTCAGACTTATGCTTCATCAAGTAAATATACCCATATCTACTTAAGTCGTCAGTGAAGGTGAGAAAATAACGATATCCACCGCGCGCCGTTACACTCATCGGACCGCACACATCAGTATGTATGATTTCCAATAAGTCACTTGCCCGTTCCATTGTCCCTGAAAACGGGGTCCTTGTCATCTTGCCCATAAGGCACGGCTCGCACGTGTCAAGTGATTCAAAATCAAGAGACTCCAAAAGTCCATCAGCATGGAGCTTCCTCATGCGTTTTACGCCGATATGACCCAGACGGCAGTGCCACAAGAAAGTGGTATTATCATTATCTACTTTACATCTTTTGGCATCAATGTTATGAACATGTGTATCATCACTATCGAGATTTAATAAGAATAAACCCCTAACTTCGGGTGCATGACCATAAAAGATATTACCCATATAAATAGAACAACCATTATTCTCTGATTTAAATGAGTAACCGTCTCGCAATAAACAAGATCCAGATATAATGTTCATGCTTAACGCAGGCACTAAATAACAATTATTCAGGTTCATAACTAATCCCGATGGTAATCGAAGAGCGAGCGTGCCGACGGCGATCACATCAACCTTGGAACCATTTCCCACGCGCATCGTCACTTCGTCCTTCGCCAGCCTCCGTTTATTCCGCAGTTCCTGTTTAGAGTTGCAAATGTGAGCAACCGAACCGGTATCAAATACCCAGGCACTACAACGAGAGTTGGTAAGGTACACATCAATAACATGTATATCACATATACCTTTGTTGTTGTTGTTGTTGGCCCCCTTCTTGTCTGCCAGATACTTGGGGCAGTTCCGCTTCCAGTGGCCGTTCCCTTTGCAATAGAAACACTCAGTCTCTGGCTTAGGCCCAGCCTTGGGTTTCTTCTTAGAGTTACCCTTCTTGCCCTTGCCATTCTTCTTGAAACTGGTGGTTTTATTGACCATCAACACTTGATACTCCTTCTGGATGTCTGCCTCAGCGACTTTCAGCATCGAAAACAGCTCGGCGATGGTTTTGTTCATCCCTTGCATGTTATACTGCTGCACGAAGCTCTTGTAGCTAGGCGGGAGTGACTGGAGAATTCTGTCAATGATAGCCTCATCCGGGAACACAAGTCCCAGATCAGCTATGCGGGTATAGTACCCAGACATCTTCAGTAAGTGCTCACTGACAGACGAATTCTCCTCCATCTTGCAGGCAAAGAATTTATCGGTGGTCTCATACCTCTCGATCTTAGCATTCTTTTCAAAGATGAACTTCAACTCCTGGTACATCTCATATGCCCCATGACGTTCAAAACGCCTTTGAAGTCCTCCTTCCAAACCATACAACATGGCACACTGCACTATTGAGTAGTCATCCGAACGCGACTGCCAGGCGTTCATAACGTCCGCAGAGGCTGTAGGAGCGGGGGGTTCACCTAGCGGTGCATTTAGGACATAAACCTTTTGGGCAGCTGTGAGGATGATCCTCAGATTGCGGAGCCAGTCCACAAAGTTGCTCCCATCATCTTTCAGTTTAGCTTTCTCTAGGAACGCATTAAAATTCAGGGGAGCTACTGCACGAGCCATCTACAACAAAAGATTTGCAAAGACATTTTAGACTATTGTTCATGATAAGTGAGTTACTACCTAATCAAATTATTTATAACTCCCACTCAAATTGACATCCCTCTGGTCATTCGAGCGTGACATGATCCAGATCCACCAACCCAAGTCCGATCATCACGTGAGATGAGGTGGTGTCAATGGTGAACATCTACATGTTGATCATATCTACTATATGACTCATGCTCGACCTTTCGGTCTTCCGTGTTCCGAGGCCATGTCTGTACATGCTAGGCTCGTCAAGTCTAACCTGAGTGTTCTGCATGTGCAAAACTGGCTTGCACCCGTTGTATGCGAACGTAGAGTCTATCACACCCGATCATCACGTGGTGCTTCGAAACGACGAACCTTCGCAACGGCGCACACTCGGGGGGAACACAATTTTATCTTGAAATTTTAGTGAAGGATCATCTTATAATGCTACCGTCGTCCTAAGCAAAATAAGATGCATAAAAGGATTAACATCACATGCAAATCATAAGTGACATGATATGGCCATCAACTCGTGCTTTTGATCTCCATCTCCAAAGCACCGGCATGATCTCCATCGTCACCGGCGCCACACCATGATCTCCATCATCATGATCTCCATCATCGTGTTGCCATCGGGGTTGTCGTGCGCCCACCATGCTCTTACTACTATTGCTACCGTTTAGCGATAAAGTAAAGCATTACAAAGCGCTTAAAGATTGACACGCAGGTCATACAAAATTAAAGACAACCCTATGGCTCCTGCCGGTTGCCGTATGCATCGACATGCAAGTCGATATTAACTATTACAACATGATCATCTCATACATCAAATATATTTCATCATGTCATTGGCCATATCATATCACATACATACCCTGCAAAAACAAGTTAGACGTCCTCTAATTTGTTGTTGCATGTTTTACGTGGCTGCTATGGGTATCTAGCAAGAACGCTTCTTACCTACGCAAAACCACAACGGTGATATTCAAGTTGCTATTTAACCTTCTACAAGGACCGCCTTGTTCTATTCCGATTCAACTAAGATAGGAGAGACAGACACCCGCCAGCCATCTTATGCAACAAAAGTCACATGTCTGTCGATGGAACCGGTCTCATGTACGTGGACATGTAAAGTTGGTCCGGGCCGCTTCATCCTATAATACCGTTGAATCAAGAAAGACTAAGGAGGGCAGCAATCTAAACATCAACGCCACAAACCCTTTTGTGTTCTACTCGAGAAAGCATCTACGCAAGATCCTAGCTCTGATACCACTGTTGGGGAACGTTGCATGGGAAACAAAAATTTTCCTACCGTTCACCAAGATCAATCTAGTAGATGCAACTACGAGAGGGGAGTGTGATCTACGTACCCTTGTAGATCGCTAAGCGGAAGCGTTATGAACGCGGATGATGGAGTCGTACTCGTCGCGATTCAGATCGCCGAAGACCTAGCACCGAAGCAACGGTGCCTCCGCGTTCTTCACACGTACGGCTCGGGGACGTCTCCTCCTTCTTGATCCAGCAAGGGGTGGAGGAGAGGTTGATGGAGAACCGGCAGCACGACGGCGTGGTGGTGATGGTGGGGAAGAACTCCAGCAGGGCTTCGCCTAAGCACCGCGGGAGAAGAAGATGTAACGGGAGAGGGAGGGCAGCACCGAGGCACAAAACTGTGTTGGCTGCCCTCCCTTTGCCCCACTATATATAGGGGGGGTGGAGAGGTGAGGGCGCCCTAGGGTTTCCCCCTAGGGGCCGGCGGCCAGGGCAAGGGGAGGGGGCGGCGGCCAGGGCAGGGGGGCGCGGCCAGGCCCTAGGGTTTCCCCCCCTAGGTGCCTTGCCCCCCAAGGCCAAGGGGTGCGGCCAGCCCTAGGGGGTCCCACCCCCTTAGCCGCATGAGGAGAGGGCCCAGGGGGGGCGCACAGCCCCCTGAGGGCTGTGGTGTTCCCCCTTGTGGCCCACTAGGCCCAGAACCACTTCCGGACCCCCCGAAAACCCTTCCGGTACTCCACCGATTTCCCGATGCTCCCCGGAACACTTCCGGTACTCCGAAACCTTTCATCCTATATATCAATCTTCGTCTCCGGACCATTCCGGAGACCCTCGTCTTGTCCGGGATCTCATCCGGGACTCCGAACAACCTTCGGTAACCATACACTTTTCTCACTAACAACCCTAGCGTCACCGAACGTTAAGTGTGTAGACCCTGCGGGTTCGGAAACCATGTAGACATGACCGAGACACTCCCAGGTCAATAACCAATAGCGGGATCTGGATACCCATATTGGTTCCTACATGTTTCTCGATGATCTCATCGGATGAACCACGATGTCAAGGATTCAGGCAATCCCGTATACAGTTCCCTTTGTCTCGTCGGTATGTTACTTGCCCGAGATTCGATCGTCGGTATCTCTATACCTAGTTCAATCTTGTTACCGGCAAGTCTCTTTACTCGTTACCGTAATACATAATCCCGTGACCAACCACTTAGTCACTTTGAGCTCATTGAGATGACGTATTACCGAGTGGGCCCGGAGATACCTCTCCGTCACACGGAGTGACAAATCCCAGTCTCGATCCATGTCAACTCAACAGACACCCTCGGAGATACCTGTAGAGTACCTTTATAGTCACCCAGTTACGTTGTGACGTTTGGTACACACAAAGCACTCCTACGGTGTCAGTGAGTTACATGATCTCATGGTCATAGGAACTTATACTTGACATGCAGAAAACTATAGCGATAA
The DNA here is from genome assembly GCA_902687465.1 of Secale cereale. NCBI lineage: Eukaryota > Viridiplantae > Streptophyta > Magnoliopsida > Poales > Poaceae > Secale > Secale cereale. The sequence goes on from LR738712.1 coordinate 606,269,906, forward strand.
CTGTCACGATCAAAAGCTATGTTAACGTTTGGGTCTCGTCCATCACATCATTCTCCTAATGATGTGATCCCGTTATCAAATGACAACTCATGTCTATGACCTGGAAACCGCGGTCATCTTTGATCAACGAGCTAGTCCTGTAGAGGCTCACTAGGGACACAAAGTCTGTCTATTCATCCACACGTGTATCTGAGTTTCCAATCAATACAATTATAGCATGGATAATAAACGATTATCATGAACAAGGAAATATAATAATAACTCTTTTATTATTGCCTCTAGGGCATATTTCCAACAGTTTAAGGGGCTGTATAGGGAGGGTGAGGAGCAGAGCAATGTATTTGTATCATGCCCAGATGGAATCCAGCTGTCTTGATGAAGATGATTAATTATAATATAAATATGGGTTATGCCATATTTGATTTTCGAAAATAATTTCCAAGATGTAGAGATCAAATTGTATATGCATCCATAAAAAAACAAATAATAGCCTATGTCGTTTCTTAGTTGAGCACAAATATGTTCTAGACGATACTAATTAAGGTGGCCTGTTCAAATAATGTGTGTGCCATTGCCACTCAATTGTGGTATTTCCACTTTTGTACATAATATTGTCCACGTTCATGGTGTTTTGGACATTATGTCCTTGAGAAAGACAACAAAAATTGAGCAATGTTGTTCATGATGCGGACTTAACTCACTATGGGGTTTACATGCTGAAACTTGGGTTCTGGCTTACAACATCATCGAAGATGAGAGATTGATGGGAACTAGAGCTATTTCCCATTGGCCATGGTATGGACATTTCAAACTCTAGATCATTAATGATGTATTGCTGCCTTCCCTTATCTCCCCTTTCTATGCTCCTTAAGTGCATTTTTGAATGGCTTGAAACCTACACGTCTAGTGGTGACGATGTACTTGGATATGTCCTTACAATTTCCACGCCCACGAACACTCAATCCATGGACAAATAGCCTTTCATAACTAAGGGAGTCCTGGATTAAGGGGTCCTCGAGCGGCCGGATTACTTGTTATGGGCCGGACTAGTGGGTCGTGAAGATCATCGCTGAAGATTATCCCCCGTATCCGGATAGAATTCCTACGTGTGTAGATTGGCAAGTTTAAATTTCAGGTGTAATGTTTCCTTCCTCTGCAAGATGGTCATGTACAACCCTAGGTCCCTCTGGTGCATATATAAACCGGAGGGTTAGGTCCATAGGGACAGAATCACAACATCATTGGCTAGACTTCTAGGGTTTACACTTTACGATCTGGTAGATCAACTTTTGTAACCCCATATCCATCAAGATCAATCAAGCGGGAAGTAGGGTATTACCATGATAGAGAGGGACCGAACCTGGGTAAAACATCCTGTCCCCAGTCCCCTATTACCATTGGTTCTCAGACACACAGTTCGGGAACCCCTACCTGAGATCTGCCGGTTTTTACACCGACATTGGTACTTTCATTAAGGGTTCCACCGTGTCGTCGACAGAAGTATTGATGGCTCACTTCCTCACCAACGACGACACCACCCCCAGGGAGATTTTCCTCCCCGGATAGCTTTTTGTGTTCGGCAGCTTTGTGCTACGCGCCAACTCGGATGGCCACCTCTAGCAGGTTGACAGCTGCGCCCCTGGTCATCAGATCAGGTTTGGAAGCTTGAATTATGTTGCTGACATCTGAGGTGACTTGATCTTCGATGGATTCACACCCAGGGCTATTGCTCCTTGCCTACACGATGAAGATGTCTCAGATTTATCATCAGATCCCATCTAGCGGTCAACAGCCACGATGGCTCTGGCCCAAGATCTAGAGCAGACCGCTTTATCCAAAGACCGGAGGGTAAACCCCGCCATGGAATGTGTAACCGCATACTTAGCGGTGGTTGAGCCGCTCACAGACCCAGAATTGAGCGGGATCGTCCACGCCACTGGCAAGCCAGACTTGTCTCAGATTACGAGCTCCGGACTTATGGGAACCGCACTCTCTGGGCTCAATCGAACGCTCATCATCGAACCTGGTCCCGCAGACCCCCAAGCTCCTATCCAGCTCTCACTCAATTCTGGTGCTGGACTTCCTGCAATCTCTCACCATAACATAGGATTCTCAGTCGAACTATGCCCAATCAAAATTGGGGGCTGAGGTCAAGGAATTTTGCTCCACACCCACCACCCACTTGGTAGCCACAATCGAAGACTTAACCGACATACTAGACTATTCTTCCGAAGACTTCAATGGGATGAATGACGACGTCGAAGCCGATCTAGTTCAAAACCCTCGTGCGAACGGGCGATGGACGGCCACTTCTACCTATGATGTGTACATTGTGGACACACCCAATGAGAAAGAAGACAACAACGATAAAGATCCAGAGCAGAATAAGCATGTTGATGAACCTCCTAAACGCCAGCGACAGAAACACCACTCACGATCGCGTCGAGGGGAGGAAAGTAACACCAGCACCGGAGACGATGATGATCTGGAGGAAGCCGAAGACCCCGTAGAACCAGCTGTGGAGCAGGACGAGCTGGAGGGTAGACAATGCAGTCCCGAACAACTCACCGGTCACAATGATTCTGAAGACAATAATTATCTACCTGTCTCCGAAGAGGATGTCAGCCAGCGAGATGAGGAATTCATAGTCCCAGAAGAACCCCTCGAACAACAACTCTTACAGCAACAACTTATTGCCACAGGAAGGAGCTTTAAAAACAACAGCAGCGGCTTAAGGCCGAGCAGGATACACTCAATGATAGATGGAATGAAATGCTAGACGCTGAAGAGAGATACGACCGTGAGAGCCAAACAAAGAGCTATCCAAACACAAATTGCTGCCCCAACTCCACGACGAGGCCCTTGCGCCAATTCATCTGAGGCACAATCAGGCCGATCAACCAGACCGACCACCCCGTGGACGAGAGAAAGCAGCTAGCAATGCCATACACCAGCCCGCGCCTCTCCACCGTAAAGGAAAGGATACAGCGGCTCAGGGCCATAATAAAGTACGATTTACGTCAGGACCTGAATATAAAAGCAGGCCAGGTCAGATCAAGAGAACGTTCTCCCACACAGGACGGAGGCTATCAAGCCAAGCACGCCGGATACAATCAAGTTTGGGGTCAACACCAAACACAGATGCAGTCCAAACTACGTCACGATGTCGCATGATATAGGGGTGTCGTGCACCCTCTTTGCTTTACCGATGTGGTGATGGATCAACTATTTCCGGAAGGGTTCATGCCCGTCAACATTGAGGCATATGATGGAACGACGGATCCTGTGGTATGGATCAAAGACTTTATTCTTCACATCCACATGGCTCGTGGAGATGACCTCCATGCCATTAAATACTTACCTCTCAAAATTAAAGGACCATGCTACTTCTCGAGCTTGCGGTGTATTCCCTCGAAGAGGAAAGGGTGATGCAGCATAGTAGCGTAAGTATTTCCCTCAGCTTTTGAGAACCAAGGTATCAATCTAGTAGGAGACCACGCAAGAGTCCCTCGCACATGCACAAACAAATAAGAACCTTGCAACCAATGCGATAAAGGGGTTGTCAATCCCTTCATGGCCACTTGCAAAGGTGAGATCTGATAGATATGATAAGATAATATTTTTGGTATTTTTGTTATAGAGACAGAAAGTAAAGAATGCAAAGTAAAACAAACGCGACAGAAATTGGCAAGTTGACGGGAAACTAATATGATAAAAGATAGACCCCGGGGCCATCGGTTTCACTAGTGGCTTCTCTCATGGTAGCAGATTTCTATGGTGGATGAACAAATTACTGTCGAGCAATTGATAGAAAAGCGCATACTTATGAGAATATCTAGGCATGATCATTGTATATATGCATCACGTCCATGATAGGTAGACCGAAACGATTCTGCATCTACTACTATTACTCCACACATCGCCCGCTATCCAGCATGCATCTAGAGTATTAAGTTCGTAAGAACAGAGTAACGCCTTAAGCAAGATGACATGATGTAGAGGGATAAACTCAAGCAATATGATATAAACCCCATCTTTTTATCCTCGATGGCAACAATACAATACGTGCCTTGTTGTCACTGGGAAAGGACACCGCAAGAATGAACCCAAAGCCAAGCACTTCTCCCATTGTAAGAACTACCGATCTACTAGGCCAAACCAAACCGACAATTCGAAGAGACTTGCAAGGATATTTAAATCATGCATAAAAGATTTCAGAAAATAATCCAATATTATTCATAGATAATCTTGATCATAAACCCACAATTCATTGGATCTCGACAAACACACCGCAAAAAGATTACATTGAATAGATCTCCACGAAGATCATGGAGAACTTTGTATTGAGATCCAAAGAGAGGGAATAAGCCATTTAGCTACTAACTATGGACCCAAAGGTCTGTGTAAACTACTCACAACTCGTCGGAGAGGCTATGGTGTTGATGTAGAAGCCCTCCGTGATCGATGCCCCCTCCGGTGGAGCTCCGGAACACGCCCCAAGATGGGATCTCACGGGTACAGAAGGTTGCGGCGGTGGAATTAGGGGTTCGTGGTGCTCCTCGATAGTTTCAGGGTACGTAGGTATATATAGTAGGAACAGGCATGTCAGGGAGCCATGAGGGGCCGAGGAGGGTGGGGGGCGCGCCTACCCCCCTGGGCGCGTCCCTGCCCTCGTGTCCGCCACTCTCGCTTCCCGGCGTGTACTCCAAGTCTTATGTGTTGATATTGTTCCAAAAATAACTCTCCCGAAGGGTTCATTCCGTTTGGACTCCGTTTGATATTCCTTTTCTGCGAAACATTGAAATAGGCAAAAGAACAAAAATTTGCACTGGGTTTTGGGTTAGTAGGTTTGTCCCAAAACTAATATAAAAGTGTATAATAAAGCCCATTAAACATCCAAAATAGATAATATAATAGCATGGAACAATAAAAAAATTATAGATACATTGGAGACGTATCAAGCATCCCCAAGCTTAATTGCCGCTCGTCCTCGAGTAGTTAAATGATAAAAACAGAATTTTTGATGTGGAATGCTACCCAACATAATTCTCAATGTAATTTTCTTTATTGTGGCATGAATGTTCATATCCGAAAGATTCAACACAAAAGTTTAATATTGACATAAGAATGATAATACTTCAAGCATACTAACAAAGCAATCATGTCTTCTCAAAATAACATGGCCAAAGAAAGTTCATCCCTACAAAGTCATATAGTTTGGCTATGTTCCATCTTCGTCACACAAAATACTCAAATCATGCACAACCCCGGTTTCAGCCAAGCAATTGTTTCATACTTAAATAATTTCAAACTTTGTCAACTTTCACGCAATACATGAGCGTGAGCCATGGATATAGCACTATAGGTGGAATAGAGTGGTGTTTGTGGAGAAGACAAAAGAGGAAGTTGGTCTCACATCAACTAGGCATATCAATGGGCTATGGAGATGCCCATCAATAGATATCAATGTGAGTGAGTAGGGATTGCCATGCAACGGATGCACTAGAGCTATAAATGTATGAAAGCTCAACAAAAGAAACTAAGCGGGTGTGCATCCAACTTGCTTTCTCACGAAGACCTAGGGCATTTGAGGAAGCCCATCGTTGGAATATAAAAGCCAAGATCTATAATGAAAATTCCCACTAGTATATGAAAGTGACAAAACAAGAGACTCTCTATCATGAAGATCATGGTGCTACTTCGAAGCACAAGTGTGGAAAAAGATAGTAGCATTGTCCCTTTTTTTTCTTTTTTTTTCTTTCTTTCCTTTTTTGGGCCTTTATTTTTTTGGACTTTCTTCTTATTTTTCCTTTTTTTTTCTTTGGGACAATGCTCAATAGTGATGATCATCACACTTCTATTGATTTACAACTCAAAGATTACAACTCGATACTAGAACAAAGTATGACTCTATATGAATGTCTCCGGCAGTGTACCGAGATGTGCAATAAATCAAGAGTGACATGTATAAAAAATTATACATGCTGGCCTAGCCACAAATACGATGTCAACTACATGATCATGCATGGCAATATGACAATGATGAAGCGTGTCATAATAAACGGAACAGTGGAAAGTTGCATGGCAATATATGTCATAATGGCTATGGAAATGCCATGATAGGTAGGTATGGTGGCTGTTTTGAGGAAGGTATATGGTGGGTGTAAGATACCGGCGAAAGTTGCGCGGTACAAGAGAGTCTAGCAATGGTGGAAGGGTGAGAGTGCTTATAATCCATGGACTCAACATAGTCATAAAGAACTCACATACTTATTGCAAAAATCTACAAATCATCAAAACAAAGTACTACATGTATGCTCCTAGGGGAAGGGTTGGTAGGAGTTAGCCATCGCGCGATCCCGACCTTCACACAAAGGATGACACTCAATGAAATACCTCATGCTTCAAATTTGTCACACAACGGTTACCATACGTGCATGCTACGAGACATGCAAACCTCAACACAAGTATTTCTCAAATTCACAACCACTCTACTAGCATGTCTCTAATATCACCATCCTCATATCTCAAAACAATCATTATGTATCAAACTTCTCATAGTATTCAATGCACTTTTATGAAAGTTTTTATTATACCCATCTTGGATACCTATCATATTAGGACTAAATTTATAACCATAGCACATTACCATGTTGTTCTAAAAGACTCTCAAAATAATATAAGTGAAGCATGAGAGATCAATAATTTCTACAAAATGAAACCACCACCGTACTCTAAAAGATATAAGTGAAGCAGTAGAGCAAAACTATCTAGGTCAAAAGATATAAGTGAAGCACAGTATTCTAATAAATTTTGATTCATTTGTATCTCTCTCAAAAGGTGTGTCCAGAAAGGATAATTGTGGTAAGTAAAAAGCAAAGACTCAAATCATACATGATGCTCCAAGCAAAACACATATCATGTGGTGAATAAACATATAGTCTCAAGTAAAGTTACCGATAGACGAGGACGAAAGAGGGGATGCCTTCCCGGGGCATCCCCAAGCTTAGGCTGTTGCTTGTACTTGGATTTTACCTTGGGGTGCCTTGGGCAACCCCAAGCTTAGGCTCTTACCACTCTTTGTTCCATAGTCCATCAAATCCTTACCCAAAACTTGAAAACTTCACAACACAAAACTTACCAAAAATCTCGTGAGCTCCGTTAGTATAAGAAAACAAACCACCACTTCAAGGTACTGTAATGTCGGCGTATTGGATCGACACCTATGGGATCACAGGAATCCCTACTACGGTTGCGGGGCGCGGGGTTGAGAGAAGATCAGATCAAACAGATAGTACACGGTTCGTTTATCCAGGTTCGGACCGCAAGGATGCGTAAAACCCTACTCCTGCTTTGGTGGATTGTATATTTGTGTTCTTCAGCTAGCTATGGGGTGTGAGGAGCTCCAAAAAGCCGAACCCCCCTCCTCGTCGCCTCGGGCCTCCTTTTATAGGGAAAAGGGGTCGCCACAGTGGCACACAGGAGGTGGAAAGGGTACAGTGATGCGAGGTTATCCCTCGCATTACATGACAAGGCGCATTTAATGCGTCTTGCTTAGGTGTCCTTGCATTATCGAGGACGGGGGGAGAGACCCGTCTTGTCTGTCGCCGCTCCTTCCTGTGTCGACACGCGCCTTGGCCAGCGATGCCTGAGATGCCATGTAGGCAGGCAGGCAGCTGAGGTGGTGATGTCTACACACGCTTCTATTCTTGTAGACTATGTTGGGCCTCCAAGCGTAGAGGTTTGTAGGACAGCAGCAATTTCCCTCAAGTGGATGACCTAAGGTTTATCGAACTCAGGGAAGTAGAGGTTGAAGATGGTCTCTCTCAAGCAACCCTGCAACTAAGATACAAGAAGTCTCTTGTGTCCCCAACACACCTAATACAACTAGGAGTTGTATAGGTGCACTAGTTCGGCGAAGAGATGGTAAAATATGGATGATTGGAGTGGCAAAGCAAAGTAATATAAATCTGTAATAAAAAGTGCAGCAAGCAAACAAGTGGTAAACGTGAGCACAAATTGTATTGCAATGGTGGAAACAAGGCCTAGGCTTCATACTTTCACTAGTGGCAACTCCCAACAACATTAACATAGTCTAATCACATGATATTTCCCATAAAACATGCAATGGAGACGCACTCGGAGGTCATTCCTTTGTGGTCAAGAGAGGACGAGAATTATGTAGGGCTACAAAAGCACTCCTCAAAGTTCGTAGTTCTCAATCTATGGATTTCCCAATGTCACCGCGGCCATCCAAAGAGAGTACCACAATCACCACAACATATCTCAAGGATAGTCAAAGACAAGCACCAAGAGACTCTCAATCTTCAATCAACACACAAAAGAGGAAATCACTCATGAAAATATTCTTCTAATCCATGTCCAATAGACCGCTGTCACCTTGGTCTCGGGGATTATACTAGATAAAGACAAGTGAGTACATCAATCCAATACATAGAGGAAGGGGAAATATAATGGGATCACCCTAGATTAACATAGCCTATGATCACAACGAAGATCACATCATGGGAGAGAGAATTGACCACATAGCTACTGGTAGAAACCTCAGCCCCGAGGAGGAACTACTCCCGCATCATGGAGGGAGGAAGCAACGTTGATGGAGATGAATCCGGGGGCACTTCCCCGTTCCGGGAGGATGCCGTCACAGGAATTCTGGTCCCCCGAAACTTGGTGGCGATGGCGGCGGAGATCGGTATTGCTTTTGGAGAAAAGGGTTCTAGAATTAGGGTTTCCGTGACGGGAGAATAAATAGGAGGCCAAGTAGGGCACTAGAGGAGGTGGGAGCCCCCCAGGCGGCCCCTTGGCGCGACCAGGGGTGGGGCCGCGCCATCAGGGCGCCTGGGGCCCCTCCGGCCCCCCTCCGGCCCCACCTCTGGCACATGGAAGCTTCTGGAGCGCTGATTTTTTATATATTTTTCCCGGAATTTTTCTGGCAATTTAAGTAATGGGAAAACCTGAAATACAAAAACAGCAGAAAACAGAAACTAGCACTGGGGTGCACTGAGTTAATAGGTTAGTCCAAATATGATCAAAAGTGTATGAAAGTGTATCAAAAGCATAGCAATATCACCCAAAATATGCATGGAGCAAGAAGAAATTATAGATACGTTTGGGACGTATCAACATCCCCAAGCTTAATTCCTGCTCGTCATCGAGTAGGTAAATGATAACAAGCACAATTTCTGTGGTGACATGCTACCAAAGAGTCTTTCACAATCACATGACAAATACTTATTGAGATAATGAATTTTTAGTAATTAAGTTGCCTCATGAGAATATCACAAAGAACTGAAAGTTTACAATATGATACTGAAACACCCAATAGATTTGTATTGAGCATGGTGTGCAAACATGACAAAGTGATACCTCGCTTGCCCCCTTTAGTGAAGAAAAACATAAATGCAGGAGCACCTCCGAAGTTTAAGTGACGACTAGATACAATGATTTCAGAATAAGCGATATCACAATCATGCAGAAGACAATGGTACTTTGGGACAATGCACATTACACTCAGAATGACAATCATGCTCTCAATAGTTGGTGCTTTGAAGAAAGAAGGTGGAGACTCTCGAACCGTGGATTTTGATGGCAAGGTTGAAAACTCGTGGCTGGAAGCAAAGACTAAACAAGTACCATAGCTCGTGGTTTTAAAAACAGAGATAAAAAGCTTCAACGAATGCTAGTAGATAACCCAATTACTTCTTATGCTGGACAAGTTTCGAGGAACGGCTCCCACGCGGGGACGATCACATCCCCTTAATCTCCTTTGTTTATCACTGCCAGAGTTTTCTGATTTCTCATGAACAAAGCGTGAAGGAGGGTTTGTTTGTTGCTATTATCTTTTGTGAGCTGGGCGCACTCATGCCAGTCCCTCCTCGTATTAGGGGTTTGCAGATTAGACATGCAATCCCGGGGTAAAATTTGTCCAACATAAGAAGATCATGAATTACCTACTACTTCCTCATGAGCTAAAGCAGAGGCACAAAAGAGAAATGCTTTTGAATAATTTTGAGATGGTACAAGAAAGTCTTCGTTAGGAATGGCAAGTAAATACCATATATAGGAAGGTATGGTGGACTCATATGGCATAACTGGTTTCAAGGATTTTGGATGCACAAGCAGTCAGTCCGCTTAGTACAGGTGAAGGCTAGCAAAAGACTGGGAGCGACCAACTAAGAGAGCAATGACGGCCATAATCATGCAAAGCGACAAAGCAACATTGAATCGGGCATGGAAGTTATATCACTACTCAGAAATTAAAGATCATCAAGGCTTGATAGACTTTCTTTACGGTCTTAAATATGCGTGAGCATATGCCAAGTCAATCAAAATAAATTCTTGGAGGAAGATATCACTAAACCATACCACATCATAGGCAAACAAATCATGTTGGTACTTCAATAACACATTAAGAACCCCCAGCTATTTGAGACTAACCATAAGAAAACATGAACTACTAAGCACCATTATGCACATAGCATTTTTATCATAGACATATCAACCAGTGCCACAGAAGCCAACTCTCTTAACAAGATAAGCATGATAACTCAAGAGAGTTCCAGAAGCAACAACCTAAACAAAAGCTCTTAAAAAGATAAGCATGAAAACTAAGAGCTAAGCATGACAGCAGCTATGAAAAGATAAAGAACACACACAAGAAGATACACATGCAAGCCTATGTTGTGTTCTACAGTGGAGTGGAGCGTGTTTCTCTCCCAAACAATGAAGGCTAGGATCCAACTTGTTAAGAACATCAAGTAAAACTAAATAAACTAAAAAGAAAAGAGCAAGACGCTCCAAGGATAGCACATAACGCATGAAGTGATAAAAATATAGTGGAACGAAGGACGAACTGATAATTGTTGATGGAGAAGGGGATGCACGGGGGCATCCCCAAGCTTAGATGCTTGAGTCTCCTTGGATATTTCTTGGGGGTGCATGGGGGCATCCCCAAGCTTGAGCGTTTGACACTCCTGAATCTTCTTTTATCATCTTCCCTCGCACACTTGAAAACTCCCTTCATACATAACTCATCATAATCTGATTAGAGAGGTTAGTACCCACAATAAAATAATTTTTCTCTACTGGAAACAAAGATATTCTTGAAGTTCTACTGTTTCTCAAGATCGCCAAAAAGTTTTTGCAAAGAAAAAGCAAGCTTAAGGTCTGCAAAACGAAGAAAAGGCAAAACATGGCAGAATCTGTGAAAAACAGACCAGCAGGTAGTAAATAAATTTTTTGGGGTACTTCTGCAACTCAAATCAAAAAACTCAGAACGGACGCTCGAAAGCCAATTGTATAGGGCATGCTGTCAAAAAAATTCAGATCAAAAAGATGACCTGGTGATTTTATTCGAATTTTTCTTTCCAAGGATAGAATCTGTTTTCTGGACAGCATGTCACAACTTTTGAACTTTCTTGCAATCAGAGGCTAAAATTGGCACAAAGCTGAAAAATAAAGATACAATGATGTTGCTACAGTAGTAACAAACATCAGGACCACTAAAAACTGAAAGAACAAACTGAAAGCAAAGATAACAAGGGTTGTCTCCCTAGAGCTCTTTCTTATAGCCATAAAGATAGGCTTAAGACTTTAATGATGCTCTCGTAGGAATAAGAGTTGAAAAACAAAAGAGAGCATCAAGAAGCAAATACCAAACACATTTAAGCCTAACATGCTTCCTATGCATAGGAATATCGCAATAGAATAATTCATTGAAGCACAAAGCAATAAGCATAGGAAGACAAAACAAGTGCAGCTTCAAAACCTTCAACATAAAGAGAGGGAACTTGATATTATTGAAATATCTATAAGCATATGTTCCCTTCTCATAATAATTTTCAGTGGGTCACGAATAAACTCAACAATATAAGCATCACATAAAGCATTGTTACCATGATCCACATGCAAAAAGGTACTCTTACTCTCTACATAAGCATAATCTTTCTCATTGGTAATAGTGGGAGTAGGACTATCATAAACAACTTGAACACTATAGATTAATTGTGTATTAGGAAGATGGTGTTCAACAAGGGAGTAATTCCCTCCATGATTATGACAAGTTTCATAAGGATAATTTCTCCTTATGTCATAGGTACCTTTATAATCACTATAGATTGGAGTTATAACATCATCATAGTAGAGAAGAGCATTATCATTGCTAGCAACTATATTTGTAAACATGTTGTTTTTATTCTTACTAGCAAAAGAATTATCAATTATCACATCACTAGTGGGTAAAGGATTTGCAATCCTATCATCCCCAAGCTTAGAGCTTTCCATGTCATCACTTTCAGAGTTGGTACCAAAAAGATTTTCAAGATCATAAGTAGCATTATCATCATTTTTCCAATCACAATAAGTAACATGCATATCATAATCAAAATCATCTTCAATAGTACCTACAGACGTATCATCAAGATGATAATTAAGGCAATAAACTTCACCTTCTTCTTTAAACTTACAACCATTAGGATAAAAGTTGATGGGAGGAATATGCTAAGGCTAGGTTGATACCCATTCTTCTTCCTTCTTGCTCCTCTTCCTCCTCCTCTTCTTTTTCTTCTTCTTCACCTTAGGAGGGAGTGGTTGGAGATGAAGCTTCTCCACATATCGTGGTTTATCATTAGAAACAATAGGGGAAACTTGGGAGAAACTCTCCTTTTTATTAGCAGAAATATAAGAGACATTTTTATACTTTGGTAAAGTTCCCTCCTTTCTAATCTTACTTATGTAATCATTTTTATGGAAATTAACAACACAATAGAGATGGCAATTTTGCAAAGTGTTTTTTTATTCCTATGGCATTAACATCTAGCCAAGAAGTCTTTTCTGATAACTCTTCACACATCAAAAATAACATAAGCTCATCATAAAGATCAGGGGTGATCATGTTATCACACAACTGGTTAACAATTATGTTTTGAAAGTGCATGCATTGAAAATTAAAGTGACCCTCTATACAGCAAAGTTCACAAGTAAAAGGATAAAGGTCACACAATTCTCTAGCAATTTCATTTAAATCTTTGACCCAAGTGATTGTTCTTTCATGCTTATGTTGCTTACAATACTTCTCTTCTTCGATCATAGGCCTTTCACAAGGTCTATCCACTCCACAAAAATTAACATGCTTATATAAAACTTCATTTTTAGGAATTGGATCATGCATGTTGCAATCATCATGAACAATTTCATTTTCTTTGCAAATCTCTTTAAAAGGTTCATGATGCTTGATCCAATCCTCCTTAGGCATATTAAGATGTGAAGCAAAAGATTTGAGGAAATCAACAAGGAGTTGAGAATCAAGCCCAAACATAGCACTAAACTTATTAAAACTTGTAGTTTCAACAAAGGACTTAATGCAATCATACTCATAAATTATACCTGACTCTTTACCTTTGTCGATCTCCCAATCTTCAGTGTTGCGTTGAATTCTTTCAAGGAGTTCCCATTTAGCATCAATCTTTTCGTTTGTGAAAGAACCCATAGAGGAAGCATCGAGCAAATCTTTATCCTGTCGAGAGAGCCTCGCATAGAAATTAGTAATAATCATATCTTTGGGGAGCCCATGGTTAGGACATTTTAGCATTAACGTTTTCAGTCTCCCACAAGCTTGAGATATGCTCTCTCCGTCATGAGGATAGAAATTATAAACATAATTCCTATTCTCATGGACTTCATGAAGAGGATAAAACTTGGAGTAAAAGAGAGACTAGATCTCTTCCCAATCCAACAGGTGATAGTCATCTAGTAGCCTATACTATTCCAATGCTTTTCCTTTCAGTGACAAGGCAAATAATTTCCTCATGACTCCATCTCTTGTCAAACCTGAAATCTTAAACAACTCACAAAGTTCTGTAAGTTTCAACAAATGAATACTAGGATTGACTGTCCCATCATAACAATCATTCCTAATTGTTTCAATTATCCCAAGTGGTATTTGGAACGGGATACATTCAGTAGGTGGAGGAGACTTCTCTACCACGGGTGTGGTAAAGCGGCCTTCCCCAAGCAGCGAACTAAGAGTGCGGTTTTCCATAAACATAACTAGTGAAACTAAAAACAAGAAACGAAAAGATTTAATTGCAAGATCTAAAGATATACCTTCAAACACTTACTTCCCCGGCAACGGCGCCAGAAATAGCTTGATGTCTACACACGCTTCTATTCTTGTAGACTATGTTGGGCCTCCAAGCGCAGAGGTTTGTAGGATAGCATCAATTTCCCTCAAGTGGATGACCTAAGGTTTATCGAACTCAGGGAAGTAGAGGTTGAAGATGGTCTCTCTCAAGCAACCCTGCAACTAAGATACAAGAAGTCTCTTGTGTCCCCAACACACCTAATACAACTAGGAGTTGTATAGGTGCACTAGTTCGGCGAAGAGATGGTAAAATATGGATGATTGGAGTGGCAAAGCAAAGTAATATAAATCTGTAATAAAAAGTGCAGCAAGCAAACAAGTGGTAAACGTGAGCACAAATTGTATTGCAATGGTGGAAACAAGGCCTAGGCTTCATACTTTCACTAGTGGCAACTCCCAACAACATTAACATAGTCTAATCACATGATATTTCCCATAAAACATGCAATGGAGACGCACTCGGAGGTCATTCCTTTGTGGTCAAGAGAGGACGAGAATTATGTAGGGCTACAAAAGCACTCCTCAAAGTTCGTAGTTCTCAATCTATGGATTTCCCAATGTCACCGCGGCCATCCAAAGAGAGTACCACAATCACCACAACATATCTCAAGGATAGTCAAAGACAAGCACCAAGAGACTCTCAATCTTCAATCAACACACAAAAGAGGAAATCGCTCATGAAAATATTCTTCTAATCCATGTCCAATAGACCGCTGTCACCTTGGTCTCGGGGATTATACTAGATAAAGACAAGTGAGTACATCAATCCAATACATAGAGGAAGGGGAAATATCATGGGATCACCCTATATTAACATAGCCTATGATCACAACGAAGATCACATCATGGGAGAGAGAATTGACCACATAGCTACTGGTAGAAACCTCAGCCCCGAGGAGGAACTACTCCCGCATCATGGAGGGAGGAAGCAACGTCGATGGAGATGAATCCGGGGGCACTTCCCCGTCCCGGCAGGATGCCGGCACAGGAATTCTGGTCCCCCGAAACTTGGTGCCGATGGCGGCGGAGATCGGAATTGCTTCTGGAGAAAAGGGTTCTGGAATCAGGGTTTCCGCGACGGGAGAATAAATAGGAGGCCAAGTAGGGCACCAGAGGAGGTGGGAGCCCCCCAGGCGGCCCCCCGGCGCGGCCAGGGGTGGGGCCGCGCCATCAGGGCGCCTGGGGCCCCTCTGGCCCCCCTCTGGCCCCACTTCTGGCACATGGAAGCTTCTGGAGCGCTGATTTTTTATATATTTTTCCTGGAATTTTTCTGGCAATTTAAGAAATGGGAAAACCTAAAATTCAAAAACAGCAGAAAACAGAAACTGGCACTGGGGTGCACTGAGTTAATAGGTTAGTCCAAATATGATCAAAAGTGTATGAAAGTGTATCAAAAGCATAGCAATATCACCCAAAACATGCATGGAGCAAGCATAAATTATAGATACGTTTGGGACGTATCAGGTGGCGCAATGGTGGGTCTTCACGAAGATCTGCATGTCGCCACGTAGGTGCCTGCCCAGCTGGTTGGGTCGGCAGCTGCATAAGGCGGTGGTGGTTTAGTCGGCGTGGGCCCGATGGTGGCCCTACGGATGTCCCCGGCAAGGGCCTTGCCGGGGCCCCGGCAAGGGTCTTGCCGCGGCGCCTGCTGTCATCTCCGGCAAGGTGCTTGCCGGAGGTCTTGCGGTCTTCCTTGGCTGGGATCCCGCCAAGGGTCGTCATCTTCTTAGTGTGTATCTGATCTTAAATGTCTTCACAAAGATCTGCATGCCACTACGGGGGATGTCTCCCGAATCCTTGCCCCATGGGGGCAGTGGACTCAAGGGTGATCTGCTCCGTAGGCCTGGGGCGAGTTGACGCGGCAAGGGTCTTGCCGGGGCTGCTAAAGCCGGCCCCGGCAAGGATCTTGCTGGGGCTGCTAAAACTGGCTCCCGGCAAGGATCTTGCCGGGGGAACCCGCTTCGTCCCTTTGCTCTTTGTGGTCTTGGCTTCGGGCTTCAGTCTTACCCTGGCTTACCTCCCTGGCCTTGCTTGGTGCGGTGGTGCCCGTGGCTCAGACTGCCCGTGCATAGTCATAGGGGTACAAAAAGTGTACCCCCACACCGACATGTAATGAACTAATTCTTTGTTTATATTGGTGTTAAACCTACTATATTCCAGCTTCTCTATGATTCATACCCCCCCGATACTACTCATATATTCATCAAAATAAGCAAACGACACACAAAAAACAGAATCTGTCAAAAATAGAACAGTCTGTAGCACTCTGTAACTTTCGAATACTTTTGTAACTCTAAAACATTGAAATAAATTGGTGGACGTGAGGAATCTGTATATTAATCATCTTCAAAAAGAATCAACTAAAAATCACTCCCCAGTAAAAAATGGTAGCTAATCTCGTGAGCGCTAAAGTTTCTGTTTTCTACAGCATGATCGCATAAACTTCACCCAAGCTTTCCCAAAGGTTCTACTTGGCACAAACACTAACTAAAACACAAAACCACATATAACCAGAAGCTAGATGTATTATTTATTGCTAGACAGAAGCAAAAACAAAGAAAATAAAATTGGGTTGCCTCCCAACAAGCGCTATCGTTTAACGCCCCTAGCTAGGCATGATACATGAATAGATCTAGGTATTGCCATCTTTGGTGGGCAATCCATAAGTGGCTCTCATAATAGATTCATAAGGTAATTTTATTTTCTTTCTAGAAAAGTGTTCCATGACTTTCCTTAAAGGAAATTGGAATCTAATATTTCCTTCCTTTGTATCAATAATTGCACCAATCGTTCTAAGGAAAGGTCTACCAAGAATAATGGGACATGCGGGATTGCAAACTATATCAAGAACGATGAAATCTACGGGCACATAATTCCTATTTGCAACAATGAGAACATCATTAAGACTTCCCATAGGTTTCTTAATGGTAGAATCCGCAAGATGCAAATTTAAAGAGCAATCAGCAAGTTCATGGAAATCTAGGATATCGCACAAAGTTTTTGGATTTGTTGAAACACTTGCACCCAAATCACACAAAGCATAGCATTCATGATCTTTAATCTTAATTTTAATAGTAGGTTACCACTCATCATAAAGCTTCCTAGGGATTGAAACTTCTAATTGAAGTTTTTCTTCATAAGATTGCATTACATCATCAATTATGTGTTTGGTAAAAGCTTTATTTTGACTGTAAGCATGCGGAGAATTTAGCACGGATTGCATGAAGGAAATAAAATCTATTAAAGAGCAATTATCATAACTAAATTCCTTGAAATCCAAGATAGTGGGTTCATTGCTGTGTAAAGTTTTGACCTCTTCAATCCCACTTTTAACACTTCTAGCAACAAGATCTAAAAACTCCGAATCATTGGGATGCCTTTTAAATAAAGTAGACCCATCTCCAGTCCCATCTTTATCAAGATTCATACTAGAAAACAAGGATTTAATAGGAGACACATCAATCACTTTCAGATCTTGATCTTTATTATCTTGAAAATTAGAAGAACACGCTTTCATAAAGCAATCTCTTTTAGCACGCATCCTAGCAGTTCTTTCTTTACACTCATCAATGGAAATTCTCATCGCTTTGAGAGACTCATTGATATCATGCTTAGGTGGAATAGATCTAAGTTACAAAGAATCAACATCACGAGAAATTCTATCAACGTTCCTAGCCAACTCATCAATCTTAAGAAATTCTTCTTCAAGCAAAGCATTGAAATTCTTTTGCCAATTCATAAAATCTTTAACACTAGTCTCAATTTCAGAGGGCATTATATTAAAATTTCCATAAGAGTTGTTGTAGGAATTACCATAATTATTAGAGGAATTACTAGGGAACGGTCTAGAAATAAAGTTTCCTCTATATGCATTATTACCAAAATTATTCCTACCAAGAAAATTCACATCCAAAGATTCATTATTATTCTCAATAACGTGGACAAAGGCATATCATTAGGATCAGAAGAAGCACTCTTAGTAGCAAATAATTCCATAAGTTCATCCATCTTTCCACTCAAAACACTAGCCTCTTCGATAGCATGTACTTATTTACTAGTAGATCATTCGGTGTGCCATTGAGAGTAATTAACCATAATATTATCTAGGAGTTTAGTAGCTTCTCCTAAAGTGATTTCCATGAAAGTGCCCCCCACGTCCGAATCTAAAAGATTTCTAGAAGCAAAATTCAAGCTAGCATAAAAGTTTTGTATAGTCATCCATAATTTCAGACCATGTGTAGGGCAATTACGTATCATTAATTTCATTCTCTCCCAAGCTTGTGCAACATGCTCATGATCTAGTTGCTTAAAATTCATGATATCGTTTCTAAGAGAGATAATCTTAGCGGGAGGAAAATACTTAGAGATAAAGGCATCTTTGCACTTATTCCATGAATCAATACTATTTCTAGGTAAAGAAGAGAACCAAGTTTTAGCATGATCTCTGAGAGAAAAAGGAAATAGCTTAAATTTGACAATATCATTATCTGTATCTCTCTTCTTTTGCATATCGCACAAATCAACAAAGTTGTTTAGATGGGTAGCGGCATCTTCAGTAGGAAGGCAAGAGAATTGATCTTTCATGACAAGATTCAACAGAGCAACATTGATCTCACAAGATTCAACATCGATAATAGGAGCAATCAGAGTGCTAATAAAATCATTATTGTTGGTATTGGAGAAGTCACACAATTTGGTATTGTCTTGAGCCATAGTGAGAAGCAAGCAATCCAACGCACAATCAAACAAGAAGCAAGCGAACGGAAAAAAGGGTGAATAAAACGGCAAGGGTGAAGTGGGGGAGAGGAAAACGAGAGGAAAATGGCAAATAATGTAATGCGAGGGATAAGTGTTTGTGATGGGTACTTGGCATATGAATTTTGCGTAGATCTCCCCGGCAACGGCGCCAGAAATTCTTCTTGCTACTTATCGAGCTTGCGTTGTATTCCCTCGAGGAGGAAAGGGTGATGCAGCATAGTAGCGTAAGTATTTCCCTCAACTTTTGAGAACCAATGTATCAATCCAGTAGGAGACCACGTGCGAGTCCCTCGTACCCGCACAAAAAAATAAGAACCTTGCAACCAACGCGATAAAGGGGTTGCCAATCCCTTCACGACCACTTGCAAAAGTGAGATCTGATAGAGATGATAAGATAATATTTTTCATATTTTTATTATAGAGACAGAATGTAAAGAATGCCAACTAAAACAAAGAAAACAAAAATTGGCAAGTTGGCGGGAAACTAATATGATAAAAGATAGACCCGGCCGCCAAAGGTTTCACTAGTGGATTCTCTCATGATAGCAGATATCTACGGTGGGTGAACAAATTACTGTCGAGCAATTGATAGAAAAGCGCATAGTTATGAGAATATCTAGGCATGATCATTGTATATAGGCATCACGTCCGTGACAAGTAGACCGAAACAATTCTGCATCTACTACTATTACTCCACACATCGACCGTTGTCTAGCATGCATCTAGAGTATTAAGTTTATAAGAACATAGTAACGCCTTAAGCAAGATGACATGATGTAGAGGGATAAACTCAAGCAATATGATATAAATCCCATCTTTTTATCTTCGATGGAAACAATACAATACGTGCCTTGCTGCCCCTGCTATCACTGGGAAAGGACACCGCAAGATTGAACCCAAAGCCAAGCACTTCTCCCATTGCAAGAACTACCGATCTAGTAGGCCAAACGAAACCAAGAATTCGAAGAGACTTGCAAGGATACTTAAATCATGCATAAAAGACTTCAGAAAAGAATCCAATATTGTTCATTGATAATCTTGATCATAAACCCACAATTCACCGGATCTCGACAAACACACCGCAAAAAGATTACATCGAATAGATCTCCACGAAGATCATGGAGAACTTTGTATTGAGATCCAAAGAGAGATAGGAAGCCATCTAGCTAATAACTATGGACCCGAAGGTCTGTGGTAAACTACTCACAACTCATCGGAGAGGCTATGGTGTTGATGTAGAAGCCCTCCATGATCGATGCCCCCCCGGTGGAGCTCCGAAACAGGCCCCAAGATGGGATCTCATGGATACAGAATGTTGCGGCAGTGGAATTAGGGTTTCGTGGTGCTCCTCGATAGTTTCAGGGTACGTAGGTATATATAGGAGGAAGAGGCACACCAGGGGAGCCATGAGGGGCCCACAAGGGTGGGGGCGCGCCTACCCCCCTGGGCGCACCCCTGCCCTCGTGGCCGCCTCTCTTGCTTCCTGGCGTGTACTCCAAGTCTTCTGTGTTGATATTGTTCAAAAAATAACTCTCCCGAAGGTTTCATTCCGTTTGGACTCCGTTTGATATTCCTTTTCTGTGAAACACTGAAATAGGCAAAAAAATAACAATTTGCACTAGGCCTTGGGTTAGTAGGTTAGTCCCAAAAATAATATAAAAGTGTATAATAAAGCCCATTAAACATCCAAAACAGATAATATAATAGCATGGAACAATCAAAAATTATAGATACGTTGGAGACATATCAGACCAGCTCGGCACTGGTTGAAGAGCCTCCCAGAGAACTCCGTTGGAAGTTGAGAATATTTAGAGGATGCTTTCCGGGCTAACTTTCAAAGGACTTATGTCCGGCCTTCAGATGCGAATGATTTAAGTCACAAAATCCAGCAACCCGGGTAGTCAGCTTGCAAGCTTTGGATCGGTTCTTGACTAAAAAGAATCAAATTGTAGACTTCCGGACGCCGAAGCCTTAGTAGCATTCAAACGTAGCGTCCGAGACGAATGGCTTGCCAGACACATCGGCCAGGAGAAGTCGAAGACAATGGCAGCCCTTGCTACCTTATGACCCGCTTTTTCGTAGGTGAAGACAGCTGGCCAGCTCTTAGAAGCAATAGTACCAGCGACCCTGGCACTTCCGAAGTCAGGGACGGCAACGGCAAGCCATGGTGCCATAAGATCACGCGTCGGAACAACGCCAGAGAAATAGATGACACGGCAGTAAACGCCGGATTCAGCGGCTTCAGGGCTGGTCAACGGAAGAAGCCGTTCAAAGGCAACAGAGACAGTCCGTCTAGCTTGGACCAAATATGAGAGAGACCTTTGCTAGATTCATGGCACCCCTCACAAACCTGCAAACCACACCAACATAAATTGTTGGGTCTTCAAGCAGGCCGACAAGTTAAATGATGAACATAAGGGAAAAGGACATCAAAGCGAGTATGAAGACGAGCCTCACCAACCGAATACTAGGGAGGCAGAAGAAATTTTCCCCTAAGGTGAAAACGGTCAATATGATCTATGCCACCCATATCCCCAAGAGGGAACGCAAGCGCGCACTCAGGGAGGTTTATGATGTAGACCCCGTTGGCCCCAAGTTCAACCCAAGGTCGGCTTGCCTGATCACCTTTGATTGCAGGGATCCAACCAACATCTGTCACAGAGGTTCGGCGGCCCTAGTACCCGATCCTATAATCGATGGATATCGTCTTACTGTAGTCCTTATGGATGGTGGCAGCAGTCTCAACCTGATATATCAAGACACTGCCAGCAAGATGGGGATAGACCCGTCAAGAATTAAGCCTAGCAGCACTACCTTTAAAGGAGTTATACCCGGCGTGGAGGCCCGCTGCACGGGCTCATTAACAATGGAAGTAGTATTCGACTCTCCAAACAATTTTTGAAGCGAGTAGTTAATCTTCGGCATCGCTCCGTTCCGAAGTGGATATCATGCACTACTCGAAAGAATGGCCTTCGCCTTCTTTAACACAGTCCCGCACTATGCTTACTTGAAGCTCAAAATGCATGGACCACGTGGAGTCATCACGGTCAATGGAAACATGGAGCGCTCCCTCCGTACAAAGGAGGACAATGCGGCCCTAGCAGCGAAAGTTCAAAATGGCTTATTCAAGCCGAAGAGGTCATCGGTCGGCAAGACCAGAGACACTTCTAAACTTGTCACACTGCTAAACGTGTCCGACCTGCACTACAATGCGGCAAGTCACAAGAAACTGAGCTCGATTAGTAGTCATGCCCCCACCGACTGCCTTACAAGGTGGCAACATATGTACCTTGCGTACACAATTACGACCTTAACATACCTTGGGCGGCGCTGGGGGCACACTGCATAAAAATAGTCCATAGTTCGGCATGACCCTATTCAGACTCTAAAATTTATTTTCTTCAAAAGCTTCATTAAAAGAACCCACCTTATGTACGGCTATGCAGGGCATTCTTTTCAGAGTTCCCCTTCCTTTTTTTCGCAGGCGGCAATCATAACTCCCCCTTCAAGGACGTGTTATAAAGGAGAAATGTCGCAGACGTGCAGCAGGACCCCCATCGAAATTAATTTTTCGTTAGATTTAGGCTCTGTGTAAACCCTTTCCCTTTTTCGTTTCTTTTTTTTGGCATGTAAAATGCCCAAGATGTTATTGGCATTATCTGTAACCACGCGGTTCGCCGTATAAAATGGGAAATAAAAGAAGCAGTTTGGTTCCAGTTTTTTTGGAGTTTATCTTATTACCACCTACATTCTCTTCCTTCCTCAGATTGCCACATATGCTTCAAATCTGCATTCAATACCAGGGGCTGTATTCAGCCTGGCACACATCAAAGTCGGAACACCTATAGGGAACTGTTCGGCGTCCCGGATATTGCGTTATATGCATCGGCTCCGAATCATGTCTTGGGTCTATAGTTGGGTTGCCCGGCTCCTGAGCTTGCCACCTTATGTTCCACATTGTTCGGCTAAGATAGTGAAGGGATAACTACTGCGATTGTATTTTTGGTTCATCCAGTAAAGTACCTCAGTAGAGAAAGCCGAAAACTAACTGTCATGATAAGCAAGAGCCGGTCGACGATTCGGCGACTTAGTGTTATACAACAATCGTTAGCGATCTACTCTGTGTTATACGAGGGGATGGTCTTTGCCCAGCCGCGTAAAGTGGGCACCATAATTCGGATAGCCGCACACGCACCAGCGGCTAGTACTTAGCCCCACAATTCAAGCTCCTAGGGCTAAGTGAAAGCAATAAAGCCGCATAGTCTGATTGCCTGGTTCGCTCCGCGGACACCTCCTTTATGGAGCAAGACGTTGGATATAGAGTGATCACGCGCAATACCGAACACCCCTGTAGTATCTATATGGGGGCTGAAGCCGACGACTAGAAACTTTTAGACATCATAAATGGCCGGACAGGAGGAAAAGTTGCTTGAAATATAAAGGGCAAAATTATATAGACATCGGTTCGTAAGCTTAGTCTTTACAATCTGAATACAATTACTCAAAGACCACGTCCTTTGAGCACTGGACCTCTACAATGCGGGCTCCTTCTAGTATATCATCAAAGTACCTCTCCGGCCTCCGATTATCCTTGCCCTCTGGCAGGCCAGTAGTTGCTACTTCGGCGGCCTTCATCTTCGCCCAGTGCATCTTGATGCGGGCAAAGGCCATCCGTTCACCTTCTATACAAGCCAAACACTTATAGCGTCGACCCGCGGCCTCACATCGACAAGCCCCTTCACCAATCCAAAGTGGCTACTCGGGATTGGCTCGGCGGGCCAGAGCCGAACTATCAAGTCCTTCATGGCTCCACCCGCCATGTTGTGCAGCTCGACCAACTGCTTCAACTGGTCGTTCATAGGTACTGGATGTTTTGGCGCAAGGAATTGCGACCAGAACAGCTTCTCCGTGCTATTACCCTCCTGGCTCTGAAGAATTGGGCGGCGTCGGCGATGCTCTTCAGGAGATCCGCAAACGCGCCTAGAGAACTCCACAATCACATTAGCGCAAGATACATATGACCTCTAAAGATACTCTGTAGAAGAAAGGCCATACCAACCACTATCTGTCGCGCCTGCTTGATCTCCTCGCGCGCACTGCGCGACTCGATCTGCGCCTCCTTGGCAGCATTGACTACCTTGTTGAGTTCGGATGCTTGATCCGAAGTTTTCTGCTCTAGCTCCTCGCACTTGCGAATAGCATCTCGCAGTTCTTGTTCAACCTCGGCCACCCGAGACTCATGTCGCTGGCGGGAGGCCTGTTCGGCCTCCAAATCAGCAGCCGCCTTGTCAGTGGCCATCTTGTTTATCTGGGCCTCCTCCCTAGCCTTTGTAAGTGCGCCCTTGAGGGTCTCGACCTCGGCAACGTCCACTTTGATATAATTGCATAGCGTAATGAGTTCATACTCTTACAATCAAAGCACATTATGTTTTTGACATAATCATTATTTGAAAGTCCGCATACCTCGCGTTTCATCAAACCGCTTGTTGACGCAGCCGAGCTCCTCATCAGCTAATTGAAGCTTCTGATAGAGATTGGAAACCTCTGCGGCCTAGGCGGATGCCGCCACCAGGGAAGCCTGTTCAAAAATAAAGAAAGTATCAGCTGAAACTGTATGGATCCTCTGTCTGATTCTTTTTCGAATCAAACAAAGTATCAGTGGCTACTGTCCGTTTATAGATTTGTTTCCTTGTACAAATAAAACATGAAGTTCTTTTAAGAATATTACATCGCATACCTCGAAGCCTGCCAGTAGGATGTTGAAGGCATCATTCAGTCCATTCTTGGCTGACTGAATCTTTCCCAGCACCGCACCCATCAGGGTACGATGTTCCGCCATGATGGAACACCTTACAGTGCTTCCTCCAGCGTATTCGGCGCCTTCGGATTAGTGGAGGACACTGTTGGAGCTGATGCTCCTCCCATATCGTAGGGGGCTAACTTCCCAATTCCGGAGCCATACTGGCCTCCGGAATAGTGTTTGGCGGTGTCCCGAATTGCTTGGGCTCCCCGCCGTCGGTCGCCATAGGGATTTCTCCCCATTGGCTGACGGCGACTGAGGTGTTGGGTTCAGGCGCCTTCTCGTCTGCCCCAATCCTGCCTGCTCGTGCAGGGGACACCTATAGGGAAGATACTTCGGTATCCCCTAGGACGGGCGATTGAGCCCGCGGTGGTGTATCACTCTCCACCATTTCAGCTAGCAGAGAGCTCGCTGTTGACAGTGAAGCCTCATGGAATGTGTGGGGAGGGCTGCAAAACAACCATATGAATTTCCTTAAAACAATGAAAGTTATCTAAGCCAACACAACAACAATAGTCCGAATACTTACGATGCAGCCAGGGGCTTGATCCTGGGCCATACTCAGAAGCTGGCCTCGTACGTTGAGTCTGAGCTGTCTGGGATGTTCATTTTTTTCCTGGGCGCCCCTTTTCCTGTTTCTATGGGGGCTGCCCTCTTCTTCCCCCCTTGCCTTGATGGGGGAGTCACTCTCTTCCTCCTCTTCCTCCTCCTCGTCTTCTTCATCTTGGGAGGAGTGGGCATTGGTTTCCCCTGACACTGTGTCCGCAGGACCCTTAGGGCGGGGGTCGCTCTTGACCTCCTTGCCCTTTTCTTGGCCTTCTTCTCTGACGCCTTGTACGGCGCCGGAACTAGCATCGCCGTCAGCTGAGGCGTTGCTGGGTTTTCGGGCAACGAAATCGGATAGTTGATCCGCTTCGCTTTCTTCGTCCAAGCTTGAATAGAACGTAGAAGTTCTAACTCCTGTTATAATTGAAATATGGACAGGGTACGTATTCGGCAAAATTTTGATTACCTCTGAAGTCGAAGACACGCTGTTGAAGCCCTTGTCTTCGGTCTCCTCGGGCCACTCCTTCTGGGCCTTGAAGAGCTGCTTCCAAATAGACAGGAGGCCCGGAGTTGGCAAGGGAGGGTGCGGCGAAAGAGCATCACATGTATCACGTTAGTGAGGTGGGTGCCCTTCGCCATCTTGCTGCAGATGCGGTTTTGGAGTGTCTTCACCTCCGTCTAAGACCCCCATTCAAGCCCCTTGGTGGTCCATGAGGTGAGCCTCTCCGGGGGTCCGGATCTAAATTCGGGCGCTGCCGCCCACTTGGCATCGCGGGGTTCGGTGATATAGAACCATTCCTGCTGCCATATCTTGTTGGTCTCCACAAAGAACCCCTTGGGTCAGGTGGTGTTCGGGAGCTTGCTCACCATAGCTCCCCCGCAGTCTGCATGCTGCCCGTGACCACTTTGGCTTCAGATTATAGGTCTTGAACCATAAGCCGAAGTGCGGAGGGACGCGGAGGAAAGCCTCACATACGACTATAAAAGCCGATATGTGGAGGATAGTGGCCAGATCATGGAAATCCAGCCCATAGAAGAATATGAGGCCCCAGACAAAGGAGTGAAGTGGAAACCCCAACCCCCGAACAAAGTGAGGGATGAATACCACCCTCTCACCCGGCTCAGGGACATGGATCACCTGATTCTTATCAGGAATCCGGTGTGCTATGTCGTCGGCAAGGTAGCCCGCACTCCGGAGATTCTTCACGTTCTTCTCCCTGACCATGGAAGCCTCCCACTTGCCCTTGGAACCAGATCCAGCCATTCCTGGAGAAGGAGGCGGTGGTGGAGAAGTTGAGAGTTGCGGGCGCTGGAGCTGTGAGCGCTGGGGCTAAGGAGATTGGAAAGCAAGGGCTTGAGGAGAGTGTGAGGTGAAAAGGGAGGATATGTGTCCTTTTATAGACGGCAAATACCAAACGTCCCCCAACTCCAGCCATAAAACTCGCCAGTTCCCAACGTAATCATGCGTAAGGCGCGGTTGGGTTACCCAGGTAATATTGACGAGGATCCCGTAATAAGCGGGCACGATCTCTGCTTCGATAAAACGTGCCAATAGGGGCTATGCCTTGAAACACAAAACCAGAGCCCAGGAACGGTTCAAAATATTAAAGGGTCAGACATGACGTTTCACTGAAAAGTTGCAATAAAGACACAATGCCCGTTTTGACACATTTCCTTAACGGCTACGGGTTGTACTAATAAAGCAGAACCGGAGATAGTTCCTTTGTGCAGGGAATAAACACTTCAATATGGTCAAATGGAGGAACCCTCCTTGCAATACCGAAGATAGTATGCGTGCCGGACTCATCGTCATCGAAGACTGGTTCAGGGGTTTTTGAGGGAGTTCTGGATTAAGAGGTCCTCAGGCGGCCAGATTACTCGTTATGGGCCAGACTGGTGGGCCGTGAAGATCATCACTGAAGATTAGCCCCCGTATCCGGATAGGGCTCCTATGTGTGTAGATTGGCAAGTTTAAAGTTTGGTGTAATGTTTCCTTCCCCTGCAAGATGGTCATTATCAACCCTAGGTCCCTAAGGTGCATATATAAAACAGAGGGCTAGGTCCGTAGGGTCAGAATCACAACATCATTGGCTAGAATTCTAGGGTTTAGCCATAACGATCTCAAGGTAGATCAACTCTTGTAACCCCATATTCATCAAGATCAATCAAGCAGGAAGTAGGTATTACCTTGATTGAGAGGGCACGAACCTAGGCAAAACATCGTGTCCCCAGTCCCCTGTTACCATCGATTCTCAGACACACAGTTCGGGACACCCTTCCCGAGATCCGCCGGTTTTGACACTAACAATAACCACGTTAGATATGAAAAGGTTGGGTTATCTAAACAGCGACACATTATTCATTCATTTGAATAAGCAAGTTTTACCTAACAAACCTGGTTTTTAGGCATGTATGGTAGCAAAACTTAGTATTTTTCACTTAAATTTTGAAATTAGTACTTGAAAGTACAAGAAAATCACATAAACATTTGTACTCATTCTAATCATGTCAATGACAACTTTACAATTTCATGATTGTGTGATATAATAAATGAAAGCAAATGAGTGTGCATGAGTAATCATAGAATAGTTACTATGACCATAGTGATGTCTAATAACCATAACATGATCATACTTGCAATTATATTATATTTTATCATAACCAAAGTATTGAACGGTGTTCTCAATTTAGGACAACTGCCTATGCGACTAATTCTAAAGTAAGTTGAATGACCTGGTGAAATGTTATAGCATCATATAAACAACCATTGGTAAATATAATCTTTTTAGGACAAAGCAAATAATGAATACAAGTTGACTCCAAATATTATCTTTAGCATAAAAATGAAGCTGAACCATTCAACATTTATATTCAGAAGTTAAACATACAAATGATCATCATATCTTGTAAAAGTCAATTCCCACACAATCCTTAATAAATTACTATACTTGTGTTTAAGAATTTGATTAAAAATAAGGAAGAACGCGAAATAAATTATGTATGTTCTTTGTGAGTCCAATTATTTCTAGTGCTTCGCGCGATAATCGGTTGATGGATGGACTTTCCGTTATCTAGACATTCACCTTATTCTCCATTAACACCATCACGTACTTGTCTTTCTCCATAACTCGCATACCCTCATACAGAGAAAATATATACAAAAATGGGTGTCATTTATGGAAAGTTAGTGGCCTCCTAGTCCTTGGATGCCACAGTATTCTTATCGCACCACTTAACACCCTCTCTTAACACTACATCTTAAGAAATTGCACTATCGGATCAATATAGAAGTACATTACTTGTTGTATAGCATCAGTAGGTTACCATAGGCGGAGCTCAACCAAAGTGTCAGGCTTCTTGTTCTTGTCTTGATTGACACAGTCGTAACTAGCATCGTTGTTGTTGAACCTAGAGATGACTGGCCCTGGCTCCTCCACCGTGACTCTTGCATTCATGTTAGACCAGAGAGAGTTGGTTACCATAAACAACGAAAAGTATGAAGTCTAGAGCGCTATATAGGGAGGGTGAGGAGCAGATCAATGTATTTGTATCATGCCCAGATGGA
The DNA here is from genome assembly GCA_902687465.1 of Secale cereale. Classification (NCBI taxonomy): domain Eukaryota; kingdom Viridiplantae; phylum Streptophyta; class Magnoliopsida; order Poales; family Poaceae; genus Secale; species Secale cereale. The sequence continues at coordinate 606,298,736 of LR738712.1, forward strand.
ATCCAGCTGTCCCGATGAAGTTGATTAATTATAATATAAATCTATGTTATGCCATATTTAATTTTCGATAATAATTTCCATGATGTAGAGATTAAATTGGATATGATCAATAGCACAACAAATAATACGTTTTGTCGTTTCTTAGCTGAGCACAAATATGTTCTAGATGATACTAATTAAGGTGGCATGTTAAAATAATGTCTGTGTCATTGCCACTCAATTGTGTATTTCCTCTTTTCTACTTAATGTTGACCACATTCATTGATTTTTGGATATTGTGTCCTTGAGAAAGACAACAGAAATTGAGCAATGTTGTTCATGATGCGGACTTGACTCACTATGGGGACTACTGACCGAAATTTGGGTTCTGGTTTTCAGCATCATCGAAGATGGGAGATTGATGGGCACTAGAGCTATTTCACATTGGCCATTGTATGGCCATTTCAAACTCTAGATCATTGATGATGTATTGCTGCCTTCCCTTATCTCCTCTTTCTATACTCCTGAAGTGCTTTTTTGCATGGCTTGAAAGTTACATGTCTAGTGGTGATGATGTACTTGGATATGTCCTTCCAATTTCCATGCCCACGAACACTCAATCCATGGACAAATAGCCTTTCATAACCACGTTAGATACGAAAAGGTTAGGTTATCTAAAGAGGGACACATTATTCATTCATTTGAAGAAGCAAGTGTTACCCAAAAACAGGGTTTTAGGCATGTATGGAAGCAAAACCTAATAGTTTTCACTTAAATTTTGAAATTAGTACTTGAAAATACAAGAAAATCACACAACATTTCTACTCGTTCAAATCATCTCAATGACAACTTTACAATTTCATGATTGTGTGATATAATAAATGAAATCAAATGAGTGCACATGAGTAATCGTAGAATAGTTACTATGACCATAGTGATGTCTAATAACCATAACATGATCATACTTGCAATTACATTATATTTTATCATAACCAAATTATTGAACGGTGTTCTCAATTTAGTACAACTGCCTATGCCATGAACTCTAAAGTAAGTTGAATGACCTGGTGAAAAGTTATATCATCATATAGACTACCATTGTTAAATATAATCTTGTTCGGACAAAACAAATAATGAACACAAGTTGACTCCAAATATTATCTTTAGCATAAAAATGAAACCGAAGCATTCAATATTTGTATTCAGAAGTAAAACATAAAATGATCATCATATCTTGTAAAAGTCAATGCCCACACAATTCTTAATAAATTACTATACTTTTGTTTAAGAATTTGACAACAAATAATGAAGAACGCGGAATAAATCAAGTATGTTCTTTGTGAGTACGATTATTTCTAGTGCTTTGTGCGATAATCGGTTGATGGATGGACTTTCCGTTCTCTGGAACATTTACCTGTTTCTCCATTAACACCATCACCTACTTGTCTTGCTCCATAACTCGCATACCTTGATACGGAGAAAACTTATAGAAAAATGGGTTTCATTTATGGCAAGTAAGTGCCCTCCTAGTCCTTTGATGACTGAATTTTCCTATAGCACCAGTTAACTCCCTCTCTTAAGACTACATCCTAAGAAATTCCACTACTGGATCAACACGGAAGTACATTGCTTGTTGTATAGCGTCGCGAGTTTACCATAGGCGGAGCGCAACCAAAGTGTCAGGCTTCTTGTTCTTGTCTTGATTGACACAATCGTAACTAGAATCATTGTTTTTGAACCTGGAGATGACTGGCCCTGGCTCCTCTACCGTGATTCTTGCATTCATGTTAGACCACAGAGAGTTGGTTACCATGAACAATAAAAAGTATGAAGTCTAGAAGGCTATATAGGGAGGGTGTGGAGCAGAGTAATGTATTTGTATCTGTCCAAAAACCCTGGTCCTTTGATGCCTCAATATTCTTATAGCACCAGTTAACTCCCTCTCTTAAGACTACATCCTAAGAAATTCCACTACCGGATCAACACAGAAGTACATTACTTGTTGTATAGCGTCGCGAGGTTACCATAGGCGGAGCTCAACCAAAGTGTCAGGCTTCTTGTTCTTGTCTTGATTGACACAATCGTAACTAGTATCGTTGGTTTTGAACCTAGAGATGACTGGCCCTGGCTCCTCTACCATGACTCTTGCATTCATGTTAGACCACAAAGAGTTGGTTACCATAAAAAACAAAAAGTATGAAGTCTAGAAGGCTATATAGGGATGGTGAGGAGCAGAGCAATGTATTTTTATCATGCCCAGATGGAATCCAGCTATCCCGATGAAGTTGATTAATTATAATCACTGTTCAAGATATCTTCCGATATGCCGATAAATCGGCCGATTTATCGCTTACCTCTGTCTGACCGATAAGATAAATCGGCCGATAAATCAGCCGAGATGGCGATAAATCGGCCGATATGCCGATAAACTGGCCGATTTACCCCTTATCATGGGTCGACCGATAAGTTCCCGATAAGCGATATCCCCAACATTGATTAAAATATAAATCTATGTTATGCCATATTTGATTTTTGATAATAATTTCCAAGATGTAGAGATTAAATTGGATATGCATCAATAGCACAGCAGATAATTTGTTTTGTCGTTTCTTAGCTTAGCACAAATATGTTCTAGACGATACTAATTAAGGTGGCCTGTTTAAATAATGTCTGTGTCATTGCCACTCAATTGTGGTATTTCCACTTTTGTACTTAATGTTGCCCACATTCATTGTTTTTTGGAAATTGTGCTTCAGAAAGACAACAAAAATTGAGCAATGTTCTTCATGATGCGGACTTGACTCACTATGGGGTTTACAACCCAAAACTTGGGTTCTGGCTTTCAGCATCATTGAAGATGAGAGATTGATGGGCACTAGAGCTATTTCCCATTGGCCATTGTATGGCCATTTCAAACTTTATATCATTGATGATGTATTGGTGCCTTCCCTTATCTCCTCTTTCTATACTCCTGAAGTGCTTTTTTTGCATGGCTTTAAACTTACATGTCTAGTGGTGAGGATGTACTTGGATATGTCCTTCCAATTTCCACGCCCAGGAACACTCAATACCTGGACAAATAGCCTTTCATAACCACGTTAGATACGAAAAGGTTAGGTTATCTAAAGATCGACACATTATTCATTCATTTGAAGAAGCAAGTTTTACCTAACAAACATGGTTTTTAGGCATGTATGGAAGCAAAACCTAATAGTTTTCACTTAAATTTTGAAATTAGTACTTGAAAATAAAAGAAAATCACACAACATTTCTAGTTGTTCAAATCATCTCAATGGCAACTTTACAATTTCATGATTGTGTGATATAATAAATGAAAGAAAATGAGTGCGCATGAGTAATCATAGAATAGTTACTATGACCGTAGTGATGTCTAATAACCATAACATGATCATACTTGCAATTACATTATCTTTTATCATAACCAAAGTATTGAACGGTGTTCTCAATTTATTACAACTGCCTATGCCACTAACTCTAAAGTAAGTTGAATGACCTGGTGAAAAGTTATAGCATCATATAAACAATTATTCGAGAATTCGGTAACTGGTAACTGCTCGGTCGACTACTGATCGGTGATTAATCGGTTAATCGGCCATTTAACTGAATTAATCGGCCAATTATTAATCGGCTGCACATGAGAATATATTGGCAACATGTAACTAGTTTTTCATGTATTGTACACCACATAATCCAATGCTCACAGCTGCACATGAGATGAATCTTAGCAGAACTGTTCCTTGTTGGTTGATGAATCCTTGGGGACCTGGTTTGATGGGTCGCCAGCGCTGCTGCCTGGCCTAGGTCGTCAGCATTACTGCCTGGCCTAGGTCAATGCTGCTGCCAGTCCTATGCCTCCGATGTTGCAGTGTGCGGGTAGGGCCTGGAGGAGAGACATGGAGAAGAGGATGGGAGGGGATGGGGGTTCAGAGAAGGAGGCTAGGGCCAGCGACGGGAGCAGGGCGATCGCTGGCGATGGCTAGGGCTAGTTAGGAGAAGCCATGGCCATGACTCGTGAGGAGTCAGAAGAGGAAGGGGCACTGTGATTTGGGGGAGGGAGGATGCGGCGCTAGAGGTTACGGGGCCAAATAATGGCCTGGACTGCCGCTTCGGTACCCCCTTTTTGTATGGATGCCGCTTCAATTACCTGACCCATCACCGATTAATCAGTTTGACAACCAGTTAATCGTCTGACAACCGATTAAATGCCAGTTAATCGGCCTGACCATTTAATGAACCGAGTATGTGCTATTTGCCTCAGTTAGGCACTGAGTAGCGATTAAATGGGCATTTAAATAGTAACTCAGTCGAGTTCTTGAACAATGATATAAACAAAGATTGTTAAATATAATATTGTTAGGAGAAAACAAATAATGAACACAAGTTGACTCCAAATATTATCTTTAGCATAAAAATGAAACCGAAGCATTCAATATTTGTATTCAGAAGTAAAACATAAAAATGATCATCATATCTTGTAAAAGACAATCCCCACACAATTCTTAATAAATTACTATACTTTTGTTTAAGAATTTGACTACAAATAAGGAAGAACGCGAAATAAATCACGTATGTTCTTGGTGAGTACGATTAGTTCTAGTGCTTTGTGCGATAATCGGTTGATGGATGGACTTACCTTTTTCTCCATTAACACCATCACCTACTTGTCTTGCTCCATAACTCGCATACCTTGATAGAGAGAAAACATATAGAAAAATGGGTGTCATTTATGGCAAGTTAGTGCTCTCCTAGTCCATTGATGCCTCAATATTCTTATCGCACCACTTAACTACCTCTCTTAAGACTACATCCTAAGAAATTCCACTACCGGATCAACACAGAAGTACATTACTTGTTGTATAGCGTCGCGAGGTTATCATAGGCGGAGCTCAACCAAAGTGTCAGGCTTCTTGTTCCTGTCTTGATTGACATCATCGTAACTAGTATCGTTGTTGTTGAACCTAGTGATGACTGGACCTTGCTCCTCTACCGTGACTCTTGCATTCATGTTAGACCAGAGAGAGTTGGTTACCATAAACAACAAAAAGTATGAAGTCTAGAGGGCTATATAGGGATGGTGAGGAGCAGAGTAATGTATTTGTATCATGCCCAAATGCAATCCAGCTGTCCCGATGAATTTGATTAGTTATAATATAAATCTGGATTATGCCATATTTTATTTTTGATAATAATTTCCAAGATATAGAGACCAAATTGGATATGCATCAATAACAAAGCAAATAATACCTTTTGTCATTTCTTAGCTGAGCATAAATATGTTATAGACGATACTAATTAAGCTGGCGTGTTCAAATAATGTGTGTGTCATTGCAACACAATTGTGGTATTTCCACTATTGGACTTAATGTTGTCTACATTCATGATTTATTGGATATTATGTCCTTGAGAAAGACAACAGAAATTGTGCTATGTCGTTCATGAAGCGGGCTTGACTCACTGTGTGGTTTACAGGATGAAACTTGGGTTGTGCCTTTCAGCATCATCGAAGATGAGAGATTGATGGGCACTACAACCATTTCCCATTGGCCATGGTATGTCCATTTCAAACTCTAGATCATTGATGATGTATTACTACCTTCCCTTATCTCCTCTTTCTATGTTCCTAAAGTCCTTTTTGCATGGCTTGGAACCTACACGTCTAGTGGTGACGATGTACTTGGATAAGTCCTTCTAATTTCCATGCCCACGAACACGCAATCCATGGACAAACAGCCTATCATAACCACGTTAGATACGAAAATGTTAGGTACTCTAAAGAGCGACACATTATTCATTCATTTGAAGAAGCAAGTTTTACCGAACAAACATGGTGTTTAGGCATGTTTGGAAGCAAAACTTAATATTTTTCACTTAAATTTTGAAATTAGTACTTAAAAATACAAGAAAATAACACAAACATTTCTACTCGTTCTAATCATCTCAATGACAACTATACAATTTCATGATTGTGTGATATAATAAATGAAAGCAAACGAGTGTGCATGAGTAATCGTAGAACAGTTACTATGACCATAGTGATGTCTAATAACCATAACATGATCATAATTGCAATTATATTATATTTTATCATAACCAAAGTATTGACCAATGTTCTCAATTTAGGACAACTTCCTATGCCTCTAACTCTAAATTAAGTTGAATGACCTGGTGAAAAGTTATAGCATCATATAAACTGCCATTGTTAAATATAATCTTGATAGGACAAAACAAATAATGAACAAAAGTTGACTCCAAATATTATCTTTTGCATAAAAATAAAACTGAAGAATCAATATTTATATTCAGAAGTAAAACATAAAAATGATCATCATATCTTGTAAAAGTCAATTCCCACACAATTCTTAATAAATTACTATAATTGTATTTTAGAATTTGACTAGAAATAAGGAAGAGGGCGAAATAAATTACGTATGTTCTTCGTAAGTCTGATTATTTCTAGTGCTTGGTGCGATAATCGGTTGATGGATGGACTTTCCGTTCTCTGGTACATTCACCTTTTTCTCCACTAACACCATCACCTACTGCTCTTGCTCCACAACTCGCATACCCTGATACAGAGAAATAATATACAAAAGTTGGTGTCATTTATGGAAAGTTAGTGCCCTCCTAGTCCTTTGATGCCTAAATATTCATATCGCACCACTTAACTCCCTCTCTTAACACTACATCCTAAGAAAATTCCACTACCGGATCAACACACAAGTACATTACTTGTTGTATAGCGTTGCTAGGTTACCATAGGCGGAGCTCAACCAAAGTGTCAGACTTCTTGTTCTTGTGTTGATTGACACCATCGTAATTAGTATCGTTGTTGTTGAACCTAGTGATGACTGGCCCTGGCTCCTCTACCATGACTTTTGCATTCATGTTAGACCGAAGAGAGTTGGTTACCATAAACAACGAAAAGTATGATGTCTAGAGGGCTATATAGGGAGGGTGAGGAATAGAGCAATGTATTTGTATCATGCCCAGAGGAAATCCAGCTGTCGCGATGAAGTTGATTAATTATAATATAAATCTGGGTTATGCCATATTTGATTTCGATAATAATTTCTAAGATGTAGAGATCAAATTGGATATGCATCAATAACAAAGAAAATAATACCTTTTGTCGTTTCTTAGCTGAGCATAAATATGTTCTAGATGATACTAATTAAGGTTTGCTCTTCAAATAATGTGTGTGTCATTGCCACTCAATTGTGGTATTTCCACTTTTGTACTTAATGTTGTCCACATTCATGGTTTTTTGGATATTATTTCCTTGAGAAAGTAAACAGAAATTGAGCAATGTTGTTCATAATGCAGACCTGACTCACTATGGGGTTTACAGGCCGAAACTTGGGTTCTGGCATTCAGCATCATCGAAGATGAGAGATTGATGGGCACTAGAGCTATTTCCAATTGGCCATGGTATGTCCATTTCAAACTTTAGATCATTGACGATGTATTGTTGCCTTCCCTTATTTCCTCTTTCTATGCTCTTGAAGTGCTTTTTTTGCATGGCTTGAAACCTACACGTCTAGTGGTGACAATGTACTTGGATATGTCCTTCCAATTTCCAAGCACACGAACACTCAATCCATGGAAAAATAGCCTATCATAACCACGTTAGATACGAAAAGGTTAGGTTATCTAAAAAGAGGCACATTATTCATTCATTTGAAGAAGGAAGTTTTACCTAACAAACATGGTTTTCAGGCATGTATGGAAGCAAAACTTAATATTTTTCACTTAAATTTTCAAATTAGTACTTGAAAATACAAGAAAATCACACAGACATTTCTACTCGTTCTAATCATATCAATGACAACTGTACAATTTCATGATTGTGTGATATAATAAATGAAAGCAAATGAGTGTGCATGAGTAATCGTAGAATAGTTACTTTGACCATGGTGATGTCTAATAACCATAACACGATCATACTTGCAATTATATTATATTTTATCATAACCAAAGTATTGACCAGTGTACTCAATTTAGGACAACTGCCTATGCCACTAACTCTAAAGTAAGTTGAATGACATGTTGAAAGTTATAGCATCATATAAAATGTCACTGTTAAATATAATCTTTTTAGGACAAAACTAATAATGAACACAAGTTGACTCCAAATATTATCTTTAGCATAAAAATCAAACCGAAGCATTAAATATTTATATTCAAAAGTAAAACATAAAAAAAATCATCATATCTTGAAAAAGTAAATTCCCACACAATTCTTAATAAATTACTATATTTGTGTTTAATAATTTGACTACAAATAAGGAAGAACGCGAAATAAATTATGTATGTTCTTTGTGAGTCCAATTATTTCTAGTGCTTGGTGCGATAATCGGTTGATGGATGGACTTTCCGTACTCTGGAACATTCACCTCTTTCTCCATTAACTCCATCACCTACTGGTCTTGCTCCATAACTCGCATAACCTGATACAGAGAAAACATATAAATAAGTGGGTGTCATTTATGGAAAGCTAGTGCCTTCCTAGTCCTTTGATGCCTCAATATTCTTATGTCACCACTTAACTCGCTCTCTTAACACTACATCCTAAGAAATTCCACTACCGGATCAACACAGAAGTACATTACTTTTTGTATAGAGTCGCTAGGTTACCATAGGCGGAGCTCAACCAAAGTGTCAGGATTCTTGTTCTTGTCTTGATTGACACCATCATCACTAGTACCGTTGTTGTTGAACCTAGTGATGACTGGCCCTGACTCCTCTATCGTGACTCTTGCATTCATGTTAGACCAGAGAGAGTTTGTTACCATAATAAACGAAAAGTATGAAGTCTAGAAGGCTATATAGGGAGGGTGAGGAGTAGAGCAATGTATTTTTATCATGCCTAGATGGAATCCAGCTGTCCCGATGAAGTTGATTAATTATAATATAAATCTAGGTTATGACATATTTGATTTTCGATAATAATTTCCAAGATGTAGATATCAAATTGGATATGCATCAATAACAAAGAAAATAATACCTTTTGTCGTTTTCTTAGCGGAGCAGAAATATGTTCTAGATGATACTAATTAAGGTGGCCTGTTCAAAAATTGTGTATGTGTCATTGCCACTCAATTGTCGTATTTCCACTTTTGTACTTAATGTTGTCCACATTCATGTTTTTTTTGGATATTATGACCTTGAGAAAGATGACATAAATAGAGCAATGTTTTTCATGACGCGGACTTGACTCACTATGGCATTTACAGGCCGAAACTTGGGTTCTAGCTTTCAGCATCATTGAAGCTGAGAGATTGATGGGCAGTAGAGCTATTTCCCATTGCCATGGTATGCCCATAGAAAACTCTAGATCATTGATGATGTATTGCTGCCTTCTCTTATCTCCTCTTTCTATGCTCCTAAAGTGCTTTTTAGTTTGGCTTGAAACCATATGTCTAGTGGTGATGATGTACTTGGATATGTCCTTCCAATTTCCATGCCCACGAAAATTCCATCCATGGACAAATAGCCTTTCATAACCACGTTAGATACGAAAAGGTTAGGTTATCTAAAGACCGACACATTACTCATTCATTTGCAGAAGCAAGTTTTACCTAACAAACATGGTCTTTAGGCTTGTTTGCAAGCAAAACTTAATATTTTTCACTTAAATTTTGAAATTAGTACTTGAAAATAAAATAAAATCACATAATCATTTCTACTCGTTCTAATCATCTCAATGACAACTTTACAATTTCACGATTGTGTGATATAATAAATGAAAGCAAATGAGTTTGCATGAGTAATCGTAGAATAGTTACTATGACCATAATGATGTCTAATAACCATAACATGATCATACTTGCAATTATATTATATTTTATCATAACCAAAGTATTGAACGTTGTTCTCAATTTAGGACAACTGCCTATGCCACTAACTCTAAAGTAAGTTGAATGACATGGTGAAAACTTATAGCATCATATAAACTACCATTGTTAAATATAATCTTGACAGACCAAAACAAATAATGAACACAAGTTCACTCCAAATATTATCTTTCGCATAAAAATGAAACACAACCATTCAATATTGATATTGAGAAGTAAAACATAAAAATGATCATCATATCTTGTAAAAGTCAATTCGTACATAATTCTTAATAAATTACTATACTTGTGTTTAAGAATTTGACTACAAATAAGGAAGAACGTGAAATAAATTACGTATGTTCTTTGTGAGTTCAATTATTTATAATGCTTCGTGCGATAATCGGTTGATGGATGGACTCTCCGTTTTCTGGAACATTTACCTTATTCTCCATTAACACCATCAACCTACTTGTCCTGCTCCATAACTCGCATACCTTGATACTGAAAAAACATATAAAAATGGGTGTCATCTATGGAAAGTTATTTACCTCCTAGTCCTTTGATGCCTCAATATTCTTATCGCACCACTTAACTCCCTCTCTTAACACTACATCCTAAGAAATTCCAATACCGGATTAACACAGAAGTACATTACTTTTTGTATAGCGTCCCTAGGTTACCATAGGTGGAACTCAACCAAAGTGTCAGGCTTCTTGTTCTTGTCTTGATTGACACCATCGTAACTAGTATCGTTGTTGTTGAACCTTGCGATGACTGGCCCTGTCTCCTCTACCGTGACTCTTGCATTCATGTTAGACCAGAGATAGTTGGTTACCATAAACAATGAAAAGTATGAAGTCTAGAGGGCTATATATGTTGGATAAGGAGTAGAGCAATCTATTTGTATCATGCCCAGATGGAATCAAGCTATCCCGATGAAGTTGATTAAGTATAATATAAATCTGGGTTATGCCATATTTGATTTTCGATATTAATTTCCAAGATGTAGAGATCGAATTGGATATGCATCAATAACAAAGCAAATAATACCTTTAGTTGTTTCTTACTTAAGCATAAATATGTTCTAGACGATACTAATTAAGGTGGCCTGTTCAAATAATGTGTGTGTCATTGCTACTCAATTGTGGTATTCCCACTTTTGTACTTAATGTTGTCCACATTCATGGTTTTTCGGATATTATGTCCTTGAGAAAGACAGCAAAAATTGAGCAATGTTGTTCATGATGCGGACTTGACTCACTATGGGTTTACTAGCCGAAACTTGGGTTCTGGCTTTCAGCATCATCGAAGATGAGAGATTGATGGGCACTAGAGCTATTTCCCACTGGCCATGGCTCCTTTTTCTATGCTCCTGGAGTGCTTTTTTTGCCTGGTTTGAAACCTACACGTCTAGTCAAATTCCACTACCGGATCAACACAGAAGTACATTACTTTTTGTATAGAGTCGCAAGGCTACCATAGGCGGAGCTCAACCAAAGAGTCGGGATTCTTGTTCTTGTCTTGATTGACACCACCATCACTAGTACCGTTGTTGTTGAACCTAATGATGACTGGCCCTGACTCCTCTACCGTGACTCTTGCATTCATGTTAGACCAGAGAGAGTTTGGTACCATAATAAATGAAAAGTATGAAGTCTAGATGGCTATATAGGGAGGGTGAGGAGTAGAGCAATGTATTTTTATCATGCCTAGATGGAATCCAGATGTCCCGATGAAGTTGATTAACTATAATATAAATCTGGGTTATGACATATTTGATTTTCGATAATAATTTCCAAGATGTAGATATCAAATTGGATATGCATCAATAACAAAGAAAAAAAAATACCTTTTGTCGTTTCTTAGCTGAGCAGAAATATGTTCTAGACGATACTAATTAAGGTGACCTGTTAAAATAGTGTGTGTGTGTGTGTCATTGCCACTCAATTGTCGTATTTCCACTTTTGTACTTAATGTTGTCCACATTCATGTTTTTTTGGATATTATGACCTTGAGAAAGACGACAGAAATAGAGCAATGTTGTTCATGATGCGGACTTGACTCACTATGGCGTTTACAGGCCGAAACTTGGGTTCTAGCTTTCAGCATCATCGAAGATGAGAGATTGATGGGCAGTAGAGCTATTTCCCATTGCCATGGTATGCCCATAGAAAACTCTAGATCATTGATGATGTATTCCTGCCTTCTCTTATCTCCTCTTTCTATGCTCCTGAAGCGCTTTTTTGTTTGGCTTGAAACCATATGTCTAGGGGTTCAGATGTACTTGGATATGTCCTTCCAATTTCCATGCCCACGAAAACTCAATCCATGCACAAATAGCCTTTCATAACCATGTTAGATACGAAAAGGTTAGGTTATCTAAAGACCGACACATTACTCATTCATTTGAAGAAGCAAGTTTTACCTAACAAACATGGTCTTTAGGCTCGTATGGAAGCAAAACTTAATATTTTTCACTTAAATTTTGAAATTAGTACTTGAAAATACAAGAAAATCACATAAACATTTCTACTCGTTCTAATCATCTCAATGACAACTTTACAATTTCACGATTGTGTGATATAATAAATGAAAGCAAATGAGTGTGCATGAGTAATCGTAGAATAGTTACTATGACCATAATGATGTCTAATAACCATAACATGATCATACTTGGAATTATATTATATTTTATCATAACCAAAGTATTGAACGTTGTTCTCAATTTAGGACAACTGCCTATGCCACTAACTCTAAAGTAAGTTGAATGACATGGTGAAAACTTATAGCATCATATAAACTACCATTGTTAAATATAATCTTGAGAGAACAAAACAAATAATGAACACAAGTTCACTCCAAATATTATCTTTCGCATAGAAATGAAACCGAACCATTCAATATTGACATTGAGAAGTAAAACATAAAAATGATCATCATATCTTGTAAAAGTAAATTCCTACATAATTCTTAATAAATTACTATACTAGTGTTTAAGAATTTGACTACAAATAAGGAAGAACGTGCAATAAATTACGTATGTTTTTTGTTAGTTCAATTATTTATAGTGCTTGGTGCGATAATCGGTTGATGGATGGACTTTCCGTTTTCTGGAACATTCACCTTATTCTCCATTAACATCATCAACCTACTTGTCCTGGTCCATAACTCGCATACCTTGATACTGAAAAAACATATAAAAATGGGTGTCATTTATGGAAAGTTATTTATCTCCTAGTCCTTTGATGCCTCATTCTTATCGCACCAGTTAACTCCCTCTCTTAACACTACATCCTAAGAAATTCCAATACCGGATCAACATAGAAGTACATGACTTTTTGTATAGCTTTCCTTGGTTACCATATGTGGAGCTCAACCAAAGTGTCAGGCTTCTTGTTCTTTTCTTGATTGACACCATCGTAACTAGTATCGTTGTTGTTGAACCTTGCGATGACTAGCCCTGTCTCCTCTACCGTGACTCTTGCATTCTTGTTAGACCAGACAGAGTAGGTTACCATAAACAACAAGAAGTATGAAGTCTAGAGGGATATATATGTTGGATAAGGAGGAGAGCAATGTATTTGTATCATGCCCACATGGAATCCAGCTATCCCGATGAAGTTGATTAATTATAATATAAATCTGGGTTATGCCATATTTGATTTTCGATAATAATTTCCAAGATGTAGAGATCGAATTGGATATGCATCAATAACAAAGCAAATAATAACTTTTGTCGTTTCTTACTTAAGCATAAATATGTTCTAGACGATACTAATTAAGGTGGCCTGTTCAAATAATTTGTGTGTCATTGCTACTCAATTGTGGTATTTCCACTTTTGTACTTAATGTTGTCCACATTCATGGTTTTTTCGGATATTATGTCCTTGAGAAAGACAACAAAAATTGAGCAATGTTGTTCATGATGCGGACTTGACTCACTATGGGGTTTGCTAGCCGAAAGTTGGGTTCTGGCTTTCAGCACCATCGAAGATGAGAGATTGATGGGCACTAGAGCTATTTCCCATTGGCCATGGCTCCTTTTTCTATGCTCCTGGAGTGCTTTTTTGCCTGGTTTGAAACCTACACGTCTAGTGGTGACGATGTACTTGGATATGTCCCTCCAATTTCCACTCCCACGGACACTCAATCCATGGACAAATAGCCTTTCATAACCATGTTAGAGATGAAAAGATTAGGTTATCGAAAGAGCGACACATTATTCATTCAATTGAAGAAGCAAGTTTTACCTAACAATCATGGTTTTTAGGCATGTATGGAAGCAAAACTTAATACATTTCACTTAAATTTTGATATTAGCACTTGAAAATACAAGAAAATCACATAAACATTTCTACTCATTCTAATCATCTAATTGACAACTGTACAATTTCACGATTGTGTGATATAATTAATGAAATCAAATGAGTGTGCATGAGCAATCGTAGAATAGTTACTATGACCATAGTCATGTCTAATAACCATAACAAGATCATACCTGCAATTATATTATATTTTATCATAACTAAAGTATTGAACAGTGTTCTCAATTTAGGACAACTCCCTATGCCACTAACTCTAAAGTAAGTTCAATGACCTGGTGAAAACTTATAGCATCATATAAACTACCATTGTTAAATATAATATTGATAGAACGAAACAAATAATGAACACAAGTTGACTCCAAATATTAGTTTTCGCATAAAAATGAAACCGAACCATTCAATATTGATATTGAGATGTAAAATATAAAAATGATCATCGTATCTTGTAAAAGTCAGTTCCCACATATATCTTAATAAATTACAATACTTGTGTTTAAGAGTTTGAGTATAAATAAGGAAGAATGTGAAATAAATAACATATGTTCTTTGTGAGTTCAATTATTTCTTGTGCTTGGTGCGATAATCGGTTGATGGATGGACTTTCTGTTCTCTGGAACATTCACCTTATTCTCCATTAACACCATTGACCTACTTGTCTTGCTCCATTACTCAAATACCCTGATAGAGAAAAAGCATATAAAAATGGGTGTCATCTATGGAAAGTTAGTGCCCACCTAGTCCTTTGATGTCTCAATATTCTTATCGCACCACTTAACTCCCTTTCTTAACACTACATCCTAAGAAATTCCACTACAGGATCAACACAGAAGTACATTACTTGTTGTATAGAGTCGCTAGGTTACCATAGGCGGAGCTCAACCTAAGTGCCAGGCTTCTTGTTCTTGTATTGATTGACACCATCGTAACTAGTATCATTGTTGTTGAACCTAGTGATAACTGGCCCTGACTCCTCTATCGTGACTCTTGCATTCATGTTTGACCACAGAGAGTTGGTTACCATAAACCACGAAAACTATGAAGTCAAGAGGGCTATATAGGAAGGGTGAGGAGGAGATCAATATATATTTATCATGCCGAGATGGAATCCAGCTATCCCGATGAAGTTGATTAATTGTAATATAAATCTGGGTTATGCCATATTTGATTTTTGATAATAATTTCCAAGATGTAGAGATAAAATTGGACAGGCATCAATAACAATGCAAATAATACCTTTTGTCGTTTCTTAGCTGAGCACAAATATGTTCTAGACGATACTAATTAAGGTGGCCTGTTCAAATAATGTGTGTGTCATTGCCACTCAATTGTGACATTTCCCCTTTTGTACTTAATGTTGTCAGCATTCATGGTTTGTTGGATATTATGTCCTTGAGAAAGACAACAGAAATTGTGCAATATTTTTCATGATGCAGACTTGACTCACTATGGGTTTGCGGGCCGAAACTTGGGTTCTGGCTTTCAGCATCATCGAAGATGAGAAATTGATGGGCACTAGAGCTATTTCCCATTGGCCATGGTATGGCCATTTAAAACTCTAGATCATTGATAATGTATTGCTGCCTTCCCTTATCTCCTCTTTCTATGCTCCTAAAGTTCTTTTTTGCCTGGCTTGAAACCTACACGTCTAGTGGTGACGATGTACTTGGATATGTCCTTCCAATTTCCACTCCCACATACATTCAATCCATGGACAAATAGCCTTTCATAGCCACGCTAGATACGAAAAGGTTAGGTTATCTAAAGAGCGGCACATTACTCATTCATTTTAAGACGCAAGTTTTACCTAACAAACATGGTTTTTAGACTTGTATGGAAGCAAAACTTAATATTTTTCACATAAATTTTGAAATTACTACTTACAAATACAAGAAAATAATATAAACATTTCTACTCGTTCTAATGATCTCAATGACAACTGTACAATTTCAGATTGTGTGATATAATAAATGAAAGCAAATGAGTGTGTATGAGTAATCGTAGAATAGTTACTATGGCCATAATGATGTCTAATAACCATAACATGATCATACTTGCAATTATATTATATTTATCATAACCAAAGTATTGAACGGTGTTCTCAATTAAGTACAACTGCCTATGCCACTAACTCTAAAGTAAGTTGAATGACCTGGTGAAAACTTATAGCATCATATAAACTACCATTGTTAAATATAATCTTGATAGACCAAACAAATAATGAACACAAGTTGGCTCCAAATATTATCTTTCGCATAAAAATGAAACCGAACCATTCAATATTGATATTGAGAAGTAAAACATAAAAATGATCATCATATCTTGTAAAAGTCAATTCCTACATAATTCTTAATAAAGTACTATACTTATGTTTAAGAATTTCACTACAAATAAGGAAGAATAAGAATTAAATTATGTATGTTCTTTGTGAGTTCAATTATTTCTAGCGCTTGGTCCGATAATCGGTTGATGGATGAACTTTCCGTTCTCTGGAACATTCACCTTATTCTCCATTTACACCATCACCTACTTTTCTTGCTACATAACTCGCATACCCTGATACAGAAAAAACATATAAAAATGGGTGTCATTTATGGAAAGTTAGTGCCCTCCTAGTCCTTTGATGCCTCAATATTCTTATCACACCACTTAACTCCCTCTCTTAACACTACATCCTAAGAAACTCCACTACCAGATCAACACAGAAGTACATTACTTTTTGTATAGCGTCGATAGGTTACCATAGGTGGAGCTCAACCAAAGTGTCAGGTTTCTTGTCTTTGTCTTGATTGACACCATCGTAACTAGTATCCTTGTTGTTGAACCTTGCGATGACTGGCCCTGTCTCCTCTACCGTGACTCTTGCATTCATGTTAGACCAGAGAGATATGTTACCAGAAAGAACGAAAAGTATGATGTCTAGAGGGCTATATATGTTGGATAAGGAGCAGATCAATGTATTTGTATCATGCCCACATGGAATCTAGCTATCCCGATGAAGTTGATTAATTATAATATAAATCTAGGTTATGCCATATTTGATTTTTGATAATAATTTCCAAGATGTAGAGATCGAATTGGATATGCATCAAGAACAATGCAAATAATACCTTTTATCATTTCTTAGTTGAGCACAAATATGTTCTAGACGATACTAATTAAGGTGGTCTGTTCAAATAATGTGTGTGCCATTGCCACTCAATTGTGGTATTTCCAATTTTGTACTTAATTTTGTCCACATTCATGGTTTTTCGGATAATATGTCCTTGAGAAAGATAACAAAAATTGAGCAATGTTGTTCATGATGCGGACATGACTCACTATGGGGTTTACAAACCGAAACTTGGGTTCTGCCTTTCAGCATCATCGAAGATGAGAGATTGATGTGCACTAGAGCTATTACCCATTGGCCATGGTATGGTCAGTTCAAACTATAGATCATTGATGATGTATTGCTGCCTTCCCTTATCTCCGCTATCTATGCTCGTGGAGTGCTTTTTTGCCTGGCTTGAAACATACACGTCTAGTGGTGACGATGTGCTTGGATATGTCCTTCCAATTTCTACTCCCACAGACACTCAATCCATAGACAAATAGCCTTTCATAACCACGCTAGATACGAAAAGGTTAGGTTATGTAAAGAGCGACACATTATTCATTCATTTGAAGAAGCAAGTTTTACCTAACAAACATGGTTTTTAGGCATGTATGGAAGCAAAACTTAATATTTTTCACTTAAACTTGGAAATTAGTACTTGAAAATACAAGAAAATCACATAAACATTTCTACTCGTTCTAATCATCTCAATGACAACTGTACAATTGCATGATTGTGTGATATAATTAATGAAAGCAAATGATTGTGCATGAGTAATCGTAGAATAGTTACTATGACCATAGTGATGTCCAATAACCATAACATGATCATACATGCAATTGTATTGTATTTTACCATAACCAAAGTATTTAACAATGTTCTCAATTCAGGACAACTCCGTATGCCACTAACTCTAAAGTAAGTTGAATGACCTGGTGAAAACTTATAGCATCATATAAACTACCATTGTTGAATATAATCTTGATAGTACAAAACAAATAATAAACACAAGTTGTTTCCAAATATTATCTTTCGCATAAAAATGAAACCGAACCATTCAATATTGATATTATGAAGTAAAACATAAAGATGATCATCTTATCTTGTAAAAGTGAATTCCCACAAAATTCTATATAAATTAATAAACTTGTGTTTAAGAATTTGACTACAAATAAGGAAGAACAGAAAATAAATTACGTATGTTCTTTGTGAGTCCGATTATTTCTTGTGCTTGGTGCGATAATCGGTTGATGGATGGAATTTCCGTTCTCTAGAACATTCACCTAATTCTCCATTAACACCATCACCTACTTGTCTTGCTCCATTACATGCATACCCTGATACAGAAAAAACATATAAAAATGGGTGTCATTTATGGAAAGTTAGCGCCCTCCTAGTCCTTTGATGCCTCAATATTCTTATCGCACCACTTAACTCCCTCTCTCAACACTACATCCTTAGAAATTCCACTACCGTATCAACACAGAAGTACATTACTTTTTGTATAACGTCGCTAGGTCACCTTAGGCGGAGTTCAACAAAAGTGTCAGGCTTCTTATTCTTGTCTTGATTGACACCATTGTAACTAGTATCATTGTTGTTGAACCTAGTGATGATTGGCCCTGGCTCCTCTACCGTGACTCTTGCATACATGTTAGACCACAGAGAGTTGGTTACCATAAACTACGAAAAGTATGAAGTCTAGAGGGCTATATAGGGAGGGTAAGGAGTAGAGCAATGTATTTGTTTCATGCCCAAATGGAATCCGGGTGTCCCGATGAAGTTGATTAATTATAATATAAATATGGGTTATGCCATATTTGATTTTCAATAATAATTTCCAAGATGTAGAGATGAAATTGGATATGCATCAATAACAAAGAAAATAATACCGTTTGTCGTTTCTTAGCTGAGCATAAATATGTTCTAGACGATATTAATTAAGGTGGCCTGTTCAAATAATGTGTGTGTCATTGCCACTCAATTGTGGTATTTCCATGTTTATACTTACTGTTGTCCACATTCATGTTTTTTTTTGGATATTATGTCCTTCAGAAAGACGATAGAAATAGAGCAATGTTGTACATGGTGCGGAATTGACTCACTATGGGGTTTACAGGCCGAAACTTGGGTTCTAGCTTTCTGCATCATCGAATATGAGAGATTGATGGGTAGTAGAGCTATTTCCCATAGCCATGGTATGCCCATATTAAAGTCTAGATCATTGATGATGTATTGCTGCCTTCCCTTATCTCCTCTTTCTATGCTCCTGAAGTGCTTTTTTGCATGGCTTGAAACCTACATGTCTAGTGGTGACGATGTACTTGGATATGTCCTTCCAATTTCCATTCCCACGAACACTCAATCCATGGAAAAATAGCTTTTCATAACCACGTTAGATACGAAAAGGATAGGTTATCTAAAGAGCGACGCATTACTCATTCATTCGAAGAAGCAAGTTTTATCTCACAAACATGGTTTTTAGGCTTGTATGGAAGCGAGACTTAATATTTCTCACTTAAATTTTGAAATTAGTACTTGAAAATACAAGAAAGTCACATAAACATTTCTACTTGTTCTAATCATCTCAATGACAATTGTACAATTTCACGATTGTGTGATATAATAAATGAACGCAAATGAGTGTGCATGAGTAATCATAGAATAGTTACTATGACCATAATGATGTCTAATAACCATAACATGATCATACTTGCAATTATAATATATTTTATCATAAGCAAAGTATTGAACGATGTTCTCAATTTTGGACAACTGCCTTTGCCACTAACTCTAAAGTAAGTTGAATGACCCGGTGTAAACTTATAGGATCATATAAACTACCATTGTTAAATATAATCTTGATAGAACAAAACTAATAATGAACACAAGTTGACTCCAAATATTATCTTTAGTATAAAAATGAAACCGAACCATTCAATATTGATATTGAGAAGTAAAACATAAAAATGATCATCATGTCTTGTAAAAGTGAATTCCCACATAATTCTTAATAAATTACTATACTTGTGCCTCAGAATTTGACTACAAATAAGGAAGAACGCGAAATAAATTACGTATGTTCTTTGTGAGTCGAATTATTTCTAGTGCTTGGTGCGATAATCGGTTGATGGATGGACTTTACGTTCTCTGGAACATTCTCCTTATTCTCCATTAACACCATCACCTACCTGTCTTGCTCCATAACTCGCATACCATGATACAGAGAAAACGTATAATAAAATGGGTTATATTTTTGGAAAGTTAGTGCCCTCCTAGTCCTTTGATGCCTCAATATTCTTATCGCACCACTTAAATCCCTATCTTATCACTACATCCTAATAAATTCCACTACCGGATCAACAAAGAAGTACATTAATTTTTGTATAGCGTCACTAGGTTACCATAGGTGGAGCCGAACCAAAATGTCAGGCTTCTTGTACTTGTCTTGATTGACACCATCGTAACTAGTATCGTTGTTGTTGGACCTAGCGATGACTGGCCCTGGCTCCTGTACCGCGACTCTTGCATTCATGTTAGACCAGAGAGTGTTGGTTACCATAAACAACAAAAACTACGAAGTCTAGAGGGCTATATATGTTGGGTGAGGAACAGAGCAATGTATTTGTATCATGCCCACATGGAATCTAGCTATCCCGATGAAGTTGATTAATTATAATGTAAATATGGGTTATGCCATATTTAATTTTGGATAATAATTTCCAAGATGTAGAGATTGAATTGGATATGCATCAATAAGAAAGCAAATAATACCTTTTGTCATTTCTTACTTGAGCACAAATATGTTTTAGACGATACTAATTAAGGTGGCATGTTCAAATAATGTGTGTGTCATTGCCACTCAATTGTGGTATTTCCACTTTTGTACTTAATGTTGTCCACATTCATGGTTTTTCGGATATTATGTCCTTATGAAAGACAACAAAAATCGAGCAATGTTGTTCATGATGCGGACTTGACTCACTATGGGGTTTACAAGCCAAAACTTGGGTTCTGGCTTTCAGCATCATCGAAGATGAGAGATTGATGGGCACTAGAGATATTTCCCATTGGCCATGGTATGGCCATTTCAAACTCTAGATCATTGATGATGCATGGCCCCCTTCCCTAATCTCCTTTTTCTATGCTCCTGAAGTGCTTTTTTTCCTGGCTTGAAACATACACGTCTAGTGGTGACGATGTACTGTGATATGTCCTTGCAATTTCCACTCCCGTGGACACTCACGCCATGGACAAATAGCCTTTCATAACCACGCTAGCTACGAAAAGGTTAGGTTATCTAAAGAGCAACACATTATTCATTCATTTGAAGAAGCAAGTTTTACCTAACAAACATGGTTTTAAGGCATGTATGGAAGCAAAACTTAATATATTTCACTTAAATTTTGAAATTAGTACTTGAAAATACAAGAAAATCACATAAACATTTCTACTCGTTCTTATCATCTCAATGACAACTGTACAATTTCACGATCGTGTGATATAATTAATGAAAGCAAATGAGTGTGCATGAGTAATCATAGAATAGTTACTATGACCATAGTGATGTCCAATAACCATAACATGATCATACCTGCAATTTTATTTTATTTTATCATAACCAAAGTGTTGAACGGTGTTCTCAATTCAAGAGAACTGCCTATGCCACTAACACTAAAGTAAGTTGAATAACCTGGTGAAAACTTATAGCATCATATAAACTACCATTGTTAAATATAATATTGATAGAACAAAACAAATAATGAACACAAGTTGACTCCAAATATTATATTTCACATAAAAATGAAACCGAACCATTCAATATTGATATTGAGAAGTAAAACATAAAAATGATCATCATATCTTATAAAAATAAATTCCCACATAATTCTTAATAAATTACTATACTTGTGTTTGAGAATTTAACTACAAATAAAGTGAGTTCGATTTTTTCTAGTGCTTGGTGCGATAATCGGTTGATGGATGGAATTTCCGTTCTCTAGAACATTCACCTTTTTCTCCATTAACACCATCACCTACTTGTCTTGCTCCATGACTCGCATACCCTGATATAGAGAAAACATATAAAAAATGGGTGTCATTTATGGAAAGTTAGTGCCCTCATAATCCTTTGATGCCTCAATATTCTTATCGCACCTTTTAACTCCCTCTCTTAACACTACATCGTTAGAAATGTAACTACTAGATCAACACAGAAGTACATTACTTGTTGTATAGCGTCGCTAGGTTACCATAGGCAGAGCTCAACCAATGTGTCAGGCTACTTGTTCTTGTCTTGATTGACACCATCGTAACTAGTATCGTTTTTGTTGAACCTAGTGATGACTGTCCCTCGCTCCTCTACCGTGACTCTTTATAATGCCCAGTATGTGATTATGCCTCCCACGTGTCGAGGCACGACTTAAAGGCATAATCACATACTAGAATGATCTCAAGTATGGTATCTTTGCACAACTCATGTAAAAGAGGGGATGAAAATGTAAATGAGTAGTTGGCTTACACTCGCCACGTCACACGATGTAATACATTAACATACATCATCCGAATAACATCAGTGTCCAACTACGCTCGAAAAGCCAAACGAAAGATACCATAAATAAAGCAACACAAGGTCCCGATCATCCTAGCAAGAGCCCTACTGATCCTCGGGATAAGACACGTAGTAACGTCCACGCTCTTCATCGAACTCCCAATACAACTCTGAACCACCCCCTGTGTAGTTCTCAACGGTACCTGCATCTGGTGTTGTCTTGAATCTATGAGCCACAGAGGACTCAGCAATCCCGTTCCTGGGTAACAAGACTATCAAAGCCTTAGGTGTGGAAAAGGCTTAAACAATGTTGCAGCAGCACTAAGCACTATCTTACGGGTTTAAAGCGAGAAGAGAACAAGTGCCAATGATCGCCAAGTTGATCAGGAAGTGATCCTAACTACTCACGATCAAACATAACCCCACCATGTTCAATTCCCGAACCCCTTCGGAAAGAGACCATCACGGTTACTCACGCTGGTAGTGTAGTATGAACATGGTGTCAAGTTATCTACAACCGTATATTAACAAATTCCCATCGGCCACATAACCGTGGGCACGACTTTCGAAAGATCAAACCCTACAGGGGTGTCCCAACTTAGCCCATCACAAGCTCATGATCTGCGTACTCGCAAGTCCAAGGTGGGAAGACCTGAGTATTCTCAGAATCCCGTGCTCATGATATTACGACAAAGGTAAAACTAATCCAGCAAGACCTCCCGGCGTGCCGACACCCTGATAGTAGCCGCGCGTATCTCGTCTCAGGCCATGACCGGATGGGCGAATCTACAGTTTTTTACCAGCCCTCGGGTTTCTCCAAGGTGGCCCAGCAGGACCCCCAGTTTGGACCAACACTCATGAGGAGCACTGGCCCAGGGTTGTTAATTAAGAACTCGGGTTTGAAACGCCCTATGCAAGTTTTAGTTATTAGGCAAATGAAAAACCAATGTTGGGCCTTGCTGGAAAAGCTTTAGCGTTAAGCGGGTTATCAAGGGGGGCCCATAAACCCCAACCGTGTTAGGGACGCAAAAATCAAGGAACATAACACCGGTTTAACAGGTTCCTAGGGTGGCATGAGTAGAACAAAACACCAAGCAAGAGGCTTAGCCTTCCACCCATTACCGATATATAGATGATTTAGTTTAACAGATTATATATTGTGATATCCCAACAATAACTTCAACATGAAGCAAGAATCTTCAAATCTTCACCTGCAACTAATAACGCTATAAGAGGGGCTGAGCGATGCTTACGTAGCCAAACAACGGTTTGCTAGGTGGGTGGTTAGAGAGTTTCATGGCAACAATAGGAAGGCTGACAAACAGACATAGGCATCAAGGAAATATCTAAAGAGCAAGACAGGTAGCATAGGCAAAGATAGTAGTGATATCTAGGTAAGGTCATCTTGCCTGTTGATTCCACGGAGGGATCGTAACCTTGCTCCTCAAACTCAACCTCGGTAGGAACCTCGTACTCCAAATCGTCACCGGGCTCTAACCAAACACAACAAGCAACACCGGAACAACAGTCAATCAACATGCAATGCTCAACCACATGATGCATGAACATGATGAACAAGGACAAGAGTACATATGATGCATGGCCTAGGGTCACAAAGCGCAATAGCATCAAAGCAACAAGATCACCCACATGAAAGAAAGTAAGCAAAAGAACAACTAACAAGTTTATGTAGGTTATTCAAACAAGCATCCAACAAGTTTTAAGGAGTTGGTTAACTTGGCACGGGTGCAACTAATATTACAGCAACATGCTAGCACATTTAAATGGGCTAGAAATACCAAACCACATTTCCCAGAAACTCCCATATTAATTTAATTGCATTTGGGACAGATCTGAAAAACTTCTGTTATAAAGTTGTCAAACATGCTAAACAACAGCACCAAAATAATTCTACACATTTTCCACCCCAAATGCATATAAAGTTTGTTAAATTTGGAGTTGTAGATATTTAGTTATGAATTTTACAAGTTTAGGCATATGTAAAACAAGAATAATTCAAACAACATTTAGAATGTTTTTAAACATGGCAACAAACAGCATATTCATAATCTACATGAAATTCTAAGCACTTTTCATATATGACTTATTTGCATCAGAAGAATATATCAACATATATTAATAAAAGAAAGAAAAAGCAGAAAAAGAAAAAGAAAAATAAAAACAGAAAAGAAAACAAGCACAGGGGTCAAAGTTGACCCACGCCTGCGCTAGCCAGAGCCACTAACAAGGGGGCCCAACTGCGCTGAGGTGGCACCAGTGGGTGCGCGAGGGGGCTGGAGTGCACAGTGGGGATGACAGGTGGGTCCTGCCTATCAGCCAGACGCGAAAACAAAAAAAAAGGGGGGGGGAAATAACCCACTGCCCCGCACGGATTTGAACCCACGACGTGAAGCTTAACTGACGGAGACAAAAGCCACTGCGCTAGCGTTCGTTTCTTGAAAGTATACAGGTGCTAATTCTGAAGAGGTAACTGAAGAAAGCAGAGCAGGGAAAAAACAAGCGGCTCGTCGGAGCTGCTCCGGCGACCTAAAGGCACGGCGGAGTGGTGCGGTGTGCTCCTGGGGGAGTGCCGCACCCACTCGAAGCATCTGCAACACCTAACATCCACTACATCACCGGCGGCGAGCACTTGACAGAACGACGGCGACGGGCAACGACGAGGCGATGCAACGGCCTAGGCAGAGCGGCGATTGCACATGCAGCATCTACGCTACGAGCTGAAGCGAACGTGCAACACTAGACGGCCTACGGTGGTCGGGACACTCACCGGAGACGAGGCCCGGCGGCGACGAGCTCGGGTGCTCGGTGAACTCGGAGCTAGAGGGTGCTAAAGAGGGGGAAAAGGGCACGAGGAGGTGGAGGTGCTCACCACGAACACGGAGGTGAGTTCGGCTGGCCCGGAGGTGGTCCAAGTCGAAGGCGGCGAGGCTTGAATAGTTGCGGGCGCCGGAGTGGAAGAAGAGGAAGAATATGTCGGCGACGAGGCGATCGGCTCCGCGTAGAGGACGTAGTCGACGTAGTTGACGTAGTCGATGACGAGGAAGCAGCTGGACACGCTTGGCGAGGCTGAGGTCGACGGGAGGCACGCCGGTGACGAGCTGGCGCTCCCAGATGTGTGCGAGACTTCACTGCAGCAGCGGATCTGGTGGAGCTTGGCTCTCCAAGCGGCGAGAGGAGGAAGAGGAACCCTAGGGAAAGGGGTTGGACACGTCACGGGTTTAAAAGGAGGGCTCGGATCATGAGACCTTGACGTCCGTGATCACGGCGCGACGGCGAGCGCGCGCTCTGGCTTCGCAAATGCGTGACGGAGGTAGACGGCGACGCGGGGCTGTGAGGCTGACATGTGGGCCCGGGTGCGAGGGGAGAGAAGGCGCGACTGCGAGCGGCTCGGTCGGGCCTGCGGGCGTTAGCTGGGCCGCGGGAGAGACTGGGCCTGGGGGAGGAGGAGGAGGAGACCCAGGCCACTGCTATAGCTTCTTTCCTCTTTTATTTTTCATTTATCTTCAGACAGGAAAGAAAAAGAAAAGCACATGATTAAAGGAAAAGAGTTAGGGGAAAAAGAAAATATCCCCATGCTCCGTGATTTATGCCCTATTTAATAAAATTGACTTGGACATTTTTAGAGGCAAAAAAATAAATGGAGTTTGAATATGGTTCAAACTCTTGTCATTTTTAAACCCAACCAAATCAATTCTAAATGGGGTGATATTTGGCAGAGCGGGTGTAGACATGGTGCAAGATTTTTAGGAAAAGAAAGAACAATAAAACACTTGGCTAGGTGACTTGCAAAATAGAGTAAAGAAAAGAAAAGGAAATAGAAGAAGAGGGAAACAAGGAGGGGGTCTAGGGTTTAGCAAGTCATGTCTAGAACCACACTCACATATACACAAGGTCTCTCACACACACACACACACACACAACAAGAAGTAAACTAAGATGCCATGATGATGAAAGCAATGCATGGATGCAAAATAAAATAAATGACATTGCAATGCAAAAATAAAATGAGCTCAAAAGACAAGAACTCCCAAGGATAAGGACAAGGATCAAAATGAGAATGCTTTATTGCCATTATAGGAAAGTACCACATATGGGGTGTTACAAACTCTCCTACACTACAAAAATATCTCGTCCCGAGATCTAGGACTAGAAGAAGGAAGGATACTCGGAACGAAGGTGATCTTCTCGTTCCCACGTAGCTTCTCGGTTGGTATGGTGTGACCACTTCACTTTCAAGAACTTGATGGACTTGTTGCGGGTTTTGCGCTCAGTTTCCTCAAGAATAGCAACAGGGTGCTCACGATAAGACAAGTCTTGTTGAAGATCAATCTCCTCGAACGGAATGGTGCGTTCAGGTGTCTTGAAGCACTTGCGGAGTTGATACACGTGAAACACATCATGAACATTTGCAAAGTTGGAGGGAAGCTCGAGTTGGTAGGCTAGATCGCCTCTTTTGCCAAGAATCTTGAAAGGGCCCATGTATCTAGGAGCAAGCTTGCCTTGGATACCGAATCTTTGGGTTCCTTTCATAGGAGAAACACGGAGATAGACATGATGTCCAATGTCGAAAGCCAAATCACGATGATTGCCGTCATAGTAACTCTTTTGACGCGATTGAGCAGCTTTGAGATTCTCACGTATGACTTTGCACATTTCTTCGGCTTCTTAGATCAAATCGTTACTAAGAAGTTGACGTTCACCAGTCTCGGACTAGTTGAGCGGGGTACGACACTTTCTGCCATAGAGGATTTCAAAAGGAGCTTTGCCGGCACTTGCTTGGAAGCTGTTGTTGTATGAGAATTCGGCAAAACGGGAGACAATCTTCCCACTTCATACCGAAAGAGATGACACAAGCTCTCGGCATGTCATCGAGGATCTGGTTCACTCTTTCGACTTGACCACTAGTATGAGGGTGAAACGCAGTGCTGAAGCAAATTTTTGTGCCCATGGCTGACTGAAAGGAGTCCCAGAACTTGGATGTGAACAAACTTCCACGGTCTGAGGAGATGACTTGAGGAATGCCATGCAAAGAAACAATTCTGGAAGTTTACAACTCTTCTAGCTGAGCTGCGTTGATGGATTCTTTAACGAGAAGGAAATGAGCTACTTTAGTTAGCTTGTCAATCACTACGAAGATAGCATTATTACCCTTCTTGGACATAGGAAACCCAGTGACGAAATCCATTTCAATGTGGTCGAATTTCCACTTGGGGATGGGTAGAGGTTGAAGGATACCGACTGGACATTGATGCTGTGCCTTCACTCTTCTGCAGACATCACATTCATTCACGAATTGGGCAATCTCCCTTTTCAAGCGAGTCCACCAATATGATTCCTTGAGGTCTTGGTACATCTTAGAACTTCCGGGATTAATCGAGAGGAAGGAGTCATGTGCTTCGTTCATTATGAGCTTCCTGATATCACCCTTGGGAACTACAATTATGTCCTCAAAGAACAAGGTGTCTTTCTCATCAACGTGATAGCACTTGTATTTGGGAGTACCCTTAGCAGTACCATGTTTCACTTTCTGCACCATAGCATCACTGATTTGGGCCTCACGGATTTGATCTTCCAAGGTAGGAGCAACTTGAAGGTTTGCAAGAAAGCCTTGCGGAACAACTCGGAGGTTGAGCTTCCTGAATGAATCACAAAGTTCAGGATGGAACGGTTTGAGAAGGAGACTGTTGCAATATGCCTTTCTGCTCAAGGCATCTGCAATGACATTGGCCTTGCCAGGTGTGTACTCAATGCTTGGATGATACTCTTGGATCATCTCAACCCAACGAGTCTAGCGAAGGTTAAGGTTTGGCTGTGTGAAGATGTACTTCAAGCTCTAGTGATCGGTGAAGATGTCCAGTTTTCTACCCAACAGAAGGTGTCTCCACGTGATCAAGGCATGTACAACTGCTGCTAGCTCGAGATCATGTGTGGGATAATTCTTCTCATTTGGTTTCAACTGACGAGAAGTGTATGCCACAATCTTCTTGTCTTGCATGAGAACACCACCAAGACCTTGCAAAGAAGCATCACAAAAGACTTCATAGGGCTTGGACTCATCCGGAGGAGTAAGAACCGGAGCAGAAATGAGCTTCTCTTTGAGTGTTTTGAATGCCACATCACAATCAGGAGTCCAGGACTACTTGACAATCTTCTGCAACAGGTTGGAAAGAGGCTTGGCAATCTTGGAGAAGTTCTCAACGAACCTTCTGCAATAACTAGCAAGACCAAGGAAGCTTCGGAGTTGCTTGACATTCTGCGGTGGTTCCCAATTGACAGTAGCTTCAACTTTCTCGGGGTTCACAGAAATGCCCTCGACAGAGATAATATGGACCAGATATAAGACCTTATCCAGCCAGAATTCATATTTGGAGAACTTCACATAGAACTTGTGTTCACGGAGCCTACCAAGGACCAAACGGAGGTGCTTGGCATGGTCTTCTTCATTCTTGGAGAATACCAAGATGTCATCCAGATAGACGAGAACAAATTCATTTGTGTAGGGGTTGAATATGAAGTGCATCATCCTTGAGAAGGTGGGTGGAGCATTTGCGAGGCCGAAAGACATGACCGTGTATTCATAAGAGCCCAAACTCGTTTTGAATGCGGTCTTGGGAATATCCTCTTCACGGATACGGATCTGGTGGTAACCCATCCAGAGATCGAGCTTTGAGAACACCTTTGCTCCCTTGAGCTGCTCAAACAATTCATTGATATTGGGGAGTGGATACTTGTTCTTTATTGTCTTCTTGATTAATGGCCGGTAATCAACGCAAAGGCGTTCCATGCCATCCTTCTTCTTGACAAATAGAACACCACAGCCCCAAGGACAAGTACTAGGCCTGATTATACCCATACGTTCTTGCTCATCGAGTTGTTTCTTCAGCTCCTTCAACTCATCAGGGGAAAGCTTATACGGACGCCGACATGCTGGCTCGGTACCGGGCTCAAGTTCAATGACGAATTCGACTTGACGATGGGGAGGCATGCCTGGAAGGTCTTCAGGGAAAACATCTTCATACTCATTGACCACCGGAATCTGAGAAATGGCATTAATCTCGCCCTTGTCATTGAGAGAGAATAGCTTGATTGTGTTATCTCGAGAGGCAAAGATAATCACGTCTTCGTCAGGATGAGTAAGCTTGACTTCCTTATTCGCACAATCAATGTTTGCAGCATGCTTGGAAAGCCAATCCATCCCAAGAATAAGATCAATGTCAGAGTTGCCGAGAATAACCGGAGAAACCAGAAAACTATAATCACCCAAGTGAATAGATATGTCCGGAGCAAACACACTAGAATGCATTCGTTTACCCGGAGAAACAATTGATAACTCCCTTGGCAAATTTTTGGTGGCAAAATTGTGCTTCGTTGCAAATGGGTGAGAAATGAAAGAGCATGATGCACCCGAATCAAACAAGACTTTAGCAGGTATAGAGTTAACTAGAAGATTACCAAGTATCACATCTGAAGAATTCTCTGCTTGAGATGCATTCATCAGATTCACTCTTGCTGCCTTAGGGTTGTGCTTGACAATAGCAGTGCTGACAGGTGGAGGAGGCGGAAGGCGCCTTGGGTTGGGACACTTGTTGGCATAGTGACCCTTCTGAGTACACTTGTTGCAAATCACTTCTGAGAGAGGCCGGTGATCAGGACCACTTGATCTTGAAGCTTGAAACTAAGGCTTGGACTGATTGCTTGGGTTGGGTGGGTGGGAGAAACCACGGCCACATGAGTGCTTGTTGTTGTTGTTGTTTGGAGGAGGAGCACTGGAGGAGGCGGTAGCCAGAACTTCTGCTGCTTGGCAACCACTTGGGAAGAAGAGGAGGAGTGAATAGCATCTCTGATCCTCTTTTTGGAAGCTTCAACCTTGAGCTGGGCTGCCTCTTGCTTAAGAGCCATATTGTAGAATTGGTCAAATTCATCCGGCTCGAACAAGGTGAGAGCTAGTTGGAGTTCATCATTCAAACCACCACGGAACTGATAAATCTTGCTCTTGGCATCTGGGATGTCTTGCTTGGCATAGCGGGCAAGATTCTGGAACTTGACATTGTATTGATAGACGGACATGGTGCCTTGCTTCAGGTTGCGGAATTGCTCACGCATACCTTCAATGACACTGGTTGGAATGTGGTGAGAGTGGAAATCCTTGCAGAAGTCAGTCCACGAGATCTCACGTCCACCTCTGGAATCTTTGTACTGTTTCCACCAATCAACAGCTTGATCTTTGAGTTGGAAAGTGGCAAACTTGACATAATCCTTATGTCTCATGTTACTGCATTCAAAGTGCTTTTTGATGTCTGTGATCCAGTCTTCAGCATCTAGCGGATCCACACAGTAACTGAACGACTTCGGTTGGTTTGCCAGGAATTGGTTGAGGGTTGCAAAGTGAGGTTGATTGAACAGATTGCCTTGGCCTTGGTTCCCATGACCACCTTGATTTGCTTGGTTGGCTTGAAAGTTCTGCATCATTTTCATAAGCATCTGGGTGTTCTGGTTGGTCCCTTGCATAATTGCTCTCCATGCCTCAGATGGAGGAGGAGGGGAAGGTTATGCAATCGGGTGTTGGGGATACAGGGGAAGCACCGCGCACTCAACTCTAATCCTACATCCAGCTGTATCTATCCTTCAACACCTAACCAGTCATCCTCGGAAACTGTATACCTCGGACCTTCGAAACACATCCTCTATACAAGCTGTGGCAATACTCCCGAACTACCACCCCAGTACTGGGTGATGTCGGGGTTATCTCACCACTAACCGCATAGAAGAGTTTTCGATGTCGGCCGTCTTAAGTATTCTAGAACTGCTGCGATACATTTGTGACGACAACACCTCGGAGCTCAACTCCCCGGGACACTGCCACAACCCCTAAATAACAGGAGGCATCGAGAACAATGTTCTCGTAACAAAGATATTGGAACAATCCAAAAAATACTCGCGTGATCCTAAAATTTTTTTAGTGAATTTTTTAGAGTAGAAGAGATAGAACAACGTCCGGAGTCCTCACCAGAGTGATAAAGGGATGAGGAGTAAAAATAAATCCTACTCTCCGATATAT
>LR738712.1:606330664-606351757 GCA_902687465.1 Secale cereale
ATATATATATATATATATATATATATATATATATATATATATATATATATATATATATGTTGGTTTTATAAGAATGATCATGATGCCCTCATGTCCGTATTGCACAGGCAGCATCTACGCGACGAGCTGAAGCGAACAGGCAGACTAGACGGCCTACGATGGTCGGGACACTCGCCGGAGACGAGGCCCGACGGCGACGAGCTCGGGTGCTCGATGAACTCAGAGCTAGAGGGTGCTAAAGAGGGGGAAAAGGGCACAAGGAGGTGGTGGCGCTCACCACGAACACGGAGGTGTGTTCGGCTGGCCCTGAGGTGGTCGGAGTGGAAGGCGGCGAGGCTCGAACAGTTGCGGGCGCCGAAGTGGCAGAAGACGTCGGTGGCGAGACGATCGGCTCCGCGTAGAGGATGTAGTCGACGTAGTCGACGACGAGGAAGCAGCTGGACACGCTTGGCAAGGCTGAGGTCGACGGGAGGTACGCTGGCGACGAGCTGGCGCTCCCAGATGCGTGCGGGACTTCACTAGAGCGGCGGATCTGGTGGAGCTTGGCTCTCCAGGCGGTGAGAGGAGGAAGAGGAACCCTAGGGAAAGGGGTTGGACGCGGCGCGGGTTTAAAAGGAGGGCTCGGATCACGAGACCTCGATGTCCGTGATCACGGTGCGCCGGCGAGCGCGCGCTCTGGCTTCGCAAACGCGTGACGGAGGTAGACGGCGATGCGGGGCTACGAGGCTGACATGTGGGCCCGGGTGCGAGGGGAGAGACGGCGCGACTGCGAGCGGCTCGGTCGGGCCTGCGGGCGTTAGCTGGGCCGCGGGAGAGACTAGGCCTGGGGGAGGAGGAGGAGGAGGCCCAGGCCACTGCTGTAGCTTCTGTCCTCTTTTATTTTTCATTTATCTTTAGACAAAAAAGAAAAATAAAAGCACAGGCTTAAAGGAAAAGAGTTAGGGGAAAAAGAAAATATCCCCTTGCTCCTTGATTTATGCCCTATTTAATAAAATTGACTTGGACATTTTTAGAGGCAGAAAAATAAAAGGAGTTTGAATATGGTTCAAACTCTTGTCATTTTGGAACCCAACCAAATCAATTCTAAATGGGGTGATATTTGGCAGAGAGGGTGTAGACATGGTGCAAGATTTTTAGGAAAAGAAAGAACAATAAAGGACTTGGCTAGGTGACTTGCAAAATAGAGTAAAGAAAAGGAAAGAAAAGAAAAGGAAGAAGAAGAAGAGGGAAACAAGGAGGGGGTCTAGGGTTTAGCAAGTCATGGCTAGAACCACACTCACATATACACAAGGTCTCACACACACATAAACACACAACAAGAAGTAAACTAAGATGCCATGATGATGAAAGCAATGCATGGATGCAAAATAAAATAAATGACATGGCAATGCAAAAATAAAATGAGCTCAAAAGACAAGAACCCCCAAGGATAAGGACAAGGATCAAAATGAGAATGCTTTATTGCCATTATAGGAAAGTACCACATATGGGGTGTTACACTCTTGCATTCATCTAAGACCAGAGAGAGTTGGTTACCATGAACAATGAAAAGTATGAAGTCTAGAGGGCTATATAGGGAGGGTGAGGAGCAGAGCGATGTATTTGTATCATGCCCAGATGGGATCCAGCTGTCTCGATGAAGTTGATTAATTATAATATAAATCAAGGTTATGCCATATTTGATTTTCGAAATAATTTCCAAGATGCAGAGATCGAATTGGATATGCATTCATAACAAAGAAAATAATACCTTTTGTCCTTTCTTAGCTGAGAACAAATATGTTCTAGATGATACTAATTAAGGTGGCATGTTCAAATAATGTGGCGTCATTGCCACTCAATTGTGGTATTTCCACTTTTGTACTTAATGTTGTCCATATTCATGTTTATTTGGATAGTATGTCCTTGAGAAAGACAACAGAAATAGAGCAATGTTGTTCATGATGCGGACTTGACTCACTATGGGGTTTACAGGCCGAAACTTGGGTTCTGGCTTTCAGCATCATCGAAGATGAGAGATTGATGGGCACAAAAAGTAAGTTGAATGACATGATGAAAACTTATAGCATCATACAAACTACCATTGGTTAAATATAATCTTGATAGGACAAAACAAATAATGAACACAAGTTGACTCCAAATATTATCTTTTGAATAAAAATGAAACCGAACCAATCAATATTGATATTCAGAAATAAAACAATAATGATCATCATGGTAAAAGTCAATTCCCACACAATTCTTATAAATTACTGTACTTTTGTTTAAGAATTTGACTACAAATAAGGAAGAACGCAAAATAAATTATGTATGTTCTTTGTGCGTCCAATATTTCTGGTGCTTGGTGCGATAATCGGTTGATGGGTGGACTTTCCGTTCTCTGGAAGATTCACCTTATTCTCCAGTAACACCATCACCTACTTGTCTTGCACCGTGTAATGCCCCGGATGTAATACTTTCCCTTTTGGGTATATATAATATATCTCCGGCTTCATCTATTTCCATTCCGGGTTCCTTGTCTTTCGGGTTTCGTCGTTTTGTTGTGTGAGTGTGTGGCATTCATTCATATCATGTAGACATGTGCATCGCATTGCATTTGTGTTGTCGGTTGCATCCGGTTCCGCGTGTTTCTTCCCGTTGTCCGTTTCGCGTTCCGGAGCTCCCTCACGTGACCGTGATGTCCCGTAGGCCTACTTTATTGTTCGGGCATGTAACGTTACCGGTGTGCCGCGAGGTTGTTGTGTGTGTTGTTGTTTTGTGGTGTGCAACCCGCCTCTCAAATCTCGTCTCGTTTGGACTCCGTCAGCTTTTCAATCCGTTGTTCGTGTGGGTCCAAAGTGCCTTCACTTCATGTCCCGGAAACACCCCTACTGCAGTCTGTTATCTTCTCCTAGGCCCTTTAAAACTATCCCCGCGATCGGATCCGTCGGATCGCGATCGGAGGGCTCCTAGCGCCCCTAAATCCCCCCAAACCCTACAAAACTGCTATATATAGACCCCTCTAGGTCTATTTTGGCATCCCCTATTTTTTTCTCAGATCCAATCTTCCCTTCCTCTTCACTTGAAAATATCCTCGAATCCCGAAGGATCCGAGCAGGTCAACGCCGTGGGCGCTGGACCACTTGGCCGGCGCCTCGCTCCCGCAGCTCGATCGGTGCCTGGGCGCGGGGGCCCAGGTCCCCACATCGTCGCCCCAGCCGCCTGGGCTCGGCCCCGCACCAGGCGACACCGCGCTAGTTCCTTCGCCCGACCGCGACCGCCTCGCTCCAGCGGCCCATCTCCCGGGTCCCCACTTCGCCGCTCCCTTCGACGCCACCAGATCCGCCGCCTCGCTCCGCATCCTCGCCCTGGGCCAGGCCCGACTCGTCGCCTCCCGCGCGCCGACCGCACCGCCCCGCGGGCCAGGCCGCCTCCCAGCAGCCGCCAGCCGCCCCGGCTGGGCCGGCTCTCCCCTCCGCGGCCCGCCTCCCGCGCAAGTTCCTCGCCGCCGAGGTGGGCCGTCCGCCGCATCGCCTCGCCTTGGGCCCCTCCAGCCGCCTGGGCCGCCGCACCGCAGCTCCAACCGGGCCGGCCCACTCCGTCTATCTCCAGATCTGGATCTGTGAGGTTGTTTCCCCATCACTAAGTCCCTGTTAAAATTGTTCTGAGATGCAATGTTTGACCTGCTCTAACTTTTTGCCTGCTGCTCCGTTTCACGCGTATAATATGTCCACACGTTCGTGGAGACTTGCTCTACGTTTTACCTGTTGTTGTCATGCATGTTAGAGATCGTTTAGGTGCTCGTTTTGCTGTTGCAAGAGTGCATCATGTTATAAACTGCTGCTATGTGATGTTTTTATGTCACCTTTGCCATGTGATATCTTTTAGCTCGTTTGTCCGAATGATGCAAATGACATGTCCACGTGTTCGTCTTGCCACGATCTACGTGTTGCTTGTGATAGGTTGCATGGTAGATTTATTATTGCCTTGTTATCATCGTTGCAAAGTGCCATGTGGCTGTGATGTTATTTCACTTGTTATGAAATGCCATCTTGTTGAGCTCGTTGCTATCGTTGTGTTTACCTCTATGATGCATGCTTGTGTGTTTCGGGATCACCGTCATGTGTACTTTGATGAGGTGCTTACCCTTTGCCATGTTTAGTTTCGAGGTGACTTAAACATGCTCTTTTATATGCCTTGATGTTATTGCTGTTTTAGGACTTAGTGGATTTTCACTAAGTCTGAAATCTGTAACGTTCCGATGCCATGTTCGTGTGCTGCTCTAGGACAAAGCATGATAGTTTTGGAGTGGATCTTGATTGTTCCTTGTAGTATATATTGTTGTCTTTCCATTCATGTCCTCACATGTCCATTTAAGTGGCTGTAGCATGTTTATCTTTTGCTCCAAAGTTTGAATAAAATTCTGCTGCCAGAATTTTATTGTCAAGTTCAATATGTCCAAGATCATTGCTATTGATCCGTGACTCCGTTGGGGGTGCACCTTGGACTTAGTTGCTGTAGTATATGTCTAGTTTGTGTTCATGCCCTTTGCCGTGTCATTTGAGTGCTGTAGCTTAATTATTTTGAGCTCCGAAGATGCTATGTTGCTGTAATTTTCAGCTTTCGCTCAAATCTTGTTTCGGGCTTAACTTTTAGCCCGTAACTCCGATTTCAGCGAATCTTATATCAAACTTGATTGATTTTCTGTGTAGATTAATAATATCAGATTGTTATCATGTTTTGAGGTGTTTTGCTTGAGTGATATTTTCCGTGCTCCGTGTGCATCCTTAGTGCATCCATCATGCATTCATCTTTTCCGAGTGCGCATTGCATCTTGTTGATTGGTGCTTGGTGTGATTGTTTTGTTTAGAGCCGGAAGCTGAGACCGAGTACGAGGTTGAGCACGAGGTTACCAACGATGTTGAGCACGAGGACCCTTCTTACGATCCGAACGACTTCTCTTCAGGCAAGATGACCGAACCCCGATAACATTACTATCTTTGCCTATTGCTAGTAGTCTCGATCTATAGTTTTGCCTCGATGCCCATGATCTTCTTGTCAGCCTCCTACTTGTAACCAATTTCCATGTTTAACCAACCTACCTATGCAAACCGTTGTTTGGCTAAGTACGCTTCGCTCAGCCCTTCTTATAGCTTTGCTAGTTGCAGGTGAAGTGAAGATGCTTGCTTCATGTTGAAGTTTGGTTGGGTTATATCACACTATATAAATGCTTTAACTAAAATCATCTATATATTGGCAAGGGTGGAAGGCTAAGCCTTTTGCTTGGTGATTTGTTCCACTCATGCCGTTAGGAACCGTATAAACCGGTGTTATGTTCCTTGATTATGCGTTCCTAACACGGTTGGGGTGTATGGGACCCCCTCGATAAACCGCTAAGTGCTAAGTCTTTTCCAGCAAGTCCCAACATTGGTACTATTTGCCTAATAACAAACTAAACTTGCATAGGGAGTTATAAACCCTTTTCTTAATTCAACAACCCGGGCCAGTGCTCCTCATGAGTGTTGGTCCAAACTGGGGGTTACGCGGGGCCACCTCGAGGGAACTCAAGGTCTGGTAAAAACCTGTGGGATCACCCATCCGGTCGTGGCCTGAGACGAGATACGCGCGGCTACTATCAGGGTGTCGGCACGCCGGGAGGATTTGCTGGATTAGCCTTACCTTAGCTCGGTATATCTTGAGCACGGGATTCCGAGAATACTCGGGTCTTCCCACTTTGGAGTTGCGACTCCGCGGATCGTGGGCTTGTAATGGGTCAAGTTGGAACACCCCTGCAGGGTTTGAACTTTCGAAAGCCGTCCCCGCGGTTATGTGGCAGATGGGAGCTTGTTAATTCCGGTTGTAGATAACTTGACACAATGTTTCTAATACACTACCAGCATGTGTTCCGTGACTGTCAATTTCCTAATAGGGATTCGGGAGTTGAACACAGAGGGGTTATGATTGTGGAGCTTGTAGCTAGGATCACTTCGTGATCACTTCTCGCCGAGGCTTCTCTTCTCGCTCTCACTTACGTAAGCTAGATGCTAGTTGCTGCTGCAGACACTTGTTCTTTCTTCAGCCTTATCCTCACCCAGAGGCTTAAATAGTCTTGTTACCCGGAGACGGGATTGCTGAGTCCTCTGTGGCTCACAGTTACTTCACACACCAGATGCAGGTCCAGCTGTGAGCTATCCAGGTGATGGCACCGAGCTGGATTGGGAGTACGACGAGGAGCGTAGTCGGTACTATGTGCGCTACCCGGATGATCAGTAGTGGAGACTCTTACTAGGATTCGATCCGCCTGTGGTTTATTTATCTAAGTTTGGTACTTTGACATTTGGATTTTGCCCTTAGAGGGTTGTGATGTTCTTAATGTATGATGTTTGAGACTTGTACTGTTATTCTGCGACGTGGCGAGTGTAAGCCAACTATTTTTCTGTTTACTATCCCCTCTTTTACATGAGTTGTGCAAAGATTACCAAACTTGAGATCATTCTAGGATGGATTTATGCCTTTAAGTCGTGCCTCGACACGTAGGAGGTATAACTCCATCCTGGGCATTACAAGTTGGTATCAGAGCCTTCTCCGACCTAGGAGCCCCCACTGTTTGATCGAATCGTTGACGGTCGAGTCTAGGCACACACTGAAAACTTTTTGAGTCCTATATTATATCGGAGAGTAGGATTTCTTTGCTTCTCATCCTCTTTCTCTCTGGTGAGGACTCCTGACGTCTACTCTTGTCTCTCCTATCTTCAAAATTGCACAATTTTTTTTAGGAATCCCGCGAGTATTCTGGGATTGTTTCGATGTTCTTGTGACAAGGATATTGTTCTCGATGCCTCCTGTTACCGAGGAGTGGAGCTTCAGGGTATCATTGACACAAGCATATCGCGGCAGTACTAAATACTTAAGACGGCCGACATCGAAAATCTCCCCTATACGGCCAGTGGCAAGATAACCCCGACATCACCCAGTACTGGGGAGGTAGTTCGGGAGTATTGCCATAGCTTGTTATAGTGGATGCTTTTCGAAGGTCCGAGGTACACAGTTTCCGAGAAAGACTGGTTATGTGTTGAAGGATGGATACACCTGGATGTAGGTTCAGAGTTGATTGTGCGGTGCTTCCCGTGTATCCCCAACACCTGATTGCATAACTGGAATCTTTCGAAAATCTATAGGTGGGTTTTATCCAGTAGATCGTAGGCATTCTTCCAACGAATGCAGGTTAGTGAGTTCGGGGTTCGACATTGAGTGAAGGGGTTATATGACCGATGTTACTATCAGGAGTTGCATCTTAAAGGGTCCTTGGCTACGCTGATCCGGGGATTGCAAAACCTTTTCGTAACGCGTTCATATGCTTTCAGCACAAAGATGTTAGAACGAAACTCCTCTCTTGTGTTTGTTCCCATCCGTACCTTGTTGTTTTCTTATTTTATCCTTTTGTCCCCTATGTGGCTTCTCGTGAAGACTGATGTTATCATTTAACTGAGAATTTCATCCGTTCCTCTTGTTCGGATGTTTTCATTCGTTCTATTGTTCGAATGATTATTGTGAAGACTTGTTGCAATTCATTCCATTCATTCAGCTTATACCTTTTGTCAATCAATTGCTGATTCGTGGTCATCTCTTTCAGGATGGCTCCGAAAAAGGTTCCCAACGCTAACCCAGAGGTGGAAGAGGTCCCAGATCATCCTCCTTCCCCTCCTCCTCCGCCTGAGGCTTGGAGAGCGATTATGCAGACTACAGCTCAGAACACTCAGTTGATGATGCAGATGATGCAGCAGATGCAAGCCATGCAAGCTAATCAGGGTGTTCCAGGGAACCAAGGCAAATTCTTCCAGCAGCACCATGCTACCCTCAACCAGTTCCTGGCTAACAATCCTAAAGCTTTCAGTTACTGTGTCGACCCTCTTGATGCTGAGGATTGGTTGACCGACATAAAGAAGCATTTCGAGTGCAGTAACGTGAAGGAAGATGATTATGTGAAGTTTGCAGCCTTCCAACTGAAAGATCAAGCAGCTGACTGGTGGCAGCAGTACAAAGGCTCCAGGCCGGGTCAAGTGATCTCTTGGGAGAATTTCTGCAAGGATTTCCGTTCGCACCACATTCCTGCAAGTGTCATCGAGGGTATGCGTGAGCAATTCCGCAACCTGAAGCAGGGCTCCATGACAGTCTATCAGTATAATGTCAAGTTCCAAAACCTCGCTCGCTATGCTAGGCAAGACATTCCTGATGCCAAGAGTAAAATCTACCAGTTCCGTGGAGGTCTCAAAGATGAACTTCAGCTTGCTCTCACTTTGTTCGAGCCCGATGAATTCGACAAGTTCTATAACATGGCTTTGAAACAAGAAGCAGCTCAGCTCAAGATGGAGGCTTCTAAGAAGAGAATTCGAGATGCCGTTCACTCTTCCTCATCGTCTCAGATGGTCTCGAAGCATTAGAAATTCTGGCTTCCTCCTCCTCCAGTGATTCGAGCTCCATACAACAACTCCAACTACTCCAACAACAAGAACTCTAGTGGTCGTGGTTTCTCCCACCCACCCAACCCGAGCAACCAGTCGAAGAAGCAGTTTCAGTCTCAAGGCTCCAAGTCAAGTGGCTCTCATTTCCGTCCTCTCTCAGAAGTGACTTGCAACAAATGCACTCAGAAAGGTCACTATGCCAACAGATGTCCGAATCCGAAGCGTCTTCCACCTCCTCCACCTATGAGTTCAGCTATTGTCAGGCATGATCCAAAGTCTGCAAGGGTCAATCTGATGAATGCAGCACAAGCGGAGGCTTCTTCTGATGTCATTTTGGGTAACCTTCCAGTTAACTCTTTTCCAGCTAAAGTGTTATTTGATTCGGGTGCTTCATGCTCTTTCATGTCTCAACCATTTGCATCCAAGTATAATGTGGACATCAAAAGTTTGCCAAGGGAGTTATCAGTTGTTTCTCCGGGTAGATTGATGCATTCTCGTATATATGCTCCGGATGTTTCTATTCGCATGGGTGATTATCGATTTTTGGCTTCTCCGGTGGTTCTTGGTAATTCTGACATCGACCTCATCCTCGGAATGGATTGGCTTTCTCAGCACGATGCTCATATTGATTGTGCACAGAAGGAAGTCATGATGACTCATTCTGATGAAGATGTGATTATCTTCGCCTCCAGGGATAATACTATCTGGCTTTTCTCTCTCAATGATAAGGGCGAAATTAATGCCATAAATCAAATTCCGGTGGTGAACGAATATCAAGACGTCTTTCCTGAAGAACTTCCAGGCATGCCTCCACACCGTCAGGTGGAGTTTGTCATTGAACTCGAGCCGGGCACTGAGCCTGCATGCCGGCGTCCGTACAAGCTCTCTGCGGATGAATTGAAGGAATTGAAGAAGCAGCTTGATAAGCAGGAGAGTATGGGTCTCATTAGGCCTAGTACATCTCCGTGGGGCTGTGGTGTCTTATTTGTTAAGAAGAAAGATGGCACGGAGCGTCTCTGTGTTGACTACCGGCCATTGAACAAGAAGACGATTAAGAACAAGTATCCGCTCCCCAACATCAACAAACTCTTTGAGCAGCTCAAAGGAGCTAAAGTGTTCTCTAAGATTGACCTCCGAATGGGCTATCATCAAATTCGCATTCGCGAGGAAGACATTCCCAAGACGGCCTTCAGAACGAGCTACGGTTCATACGAGTATACCGTCATGTCCTTCGGTCTCGCCAATGCTCCTCCTACCTTTTCAAGGATGATGCATTACATCTTCAACCCCTATACTAGCGAGTTTGTGCTTGTGTATCTGGATGATATTCTGGTGTTTTCCAAGGATGAAGAAGATCACGAAAAGCACTTGCGTCTGGTTCTTGATCGACTCCGAGAGCATAAATTCTATGCCAAGTTCTCCAAGTGCGAGTTTTGGCTCGATAAGGTTTTGTACCTGGGCCACATCATCTCAGCTGACGGTATTGCGGTTAATCCCGAGAAAGTTGAAGCAATTGTCAACTGGGAAGCTCCTCAGAACGTCAAGCAGCTCCGCAGTTTTCTGGGTCTTGCCAGCTATTGCAGAAGGTTTGTGGAGAACTTCTCCAAGATTGCCAAGCCTCTTTCCAACCTGCTTCAGAAGAATGTCAAATACTTTTGGTCTCCCGAATGTGAAGTGGCATTCAAAACCCTCAAAGAGAAGCTTGTTTCTTCTCCAGTTCTGACTCCTCCAGATGAAACCAAGCCCTATGAAGTATTCTGTGATGCTTCTCTTCAAGGTCTTGGTGGTGTGCTTATGCAAGATAAGAGAATTGTGGCATACACTTCTCGTCAGCTAAAGCCAAGTGAGAAGAACTATCCCACACATGATCTCGAGCTAGCAGCTATGGTACATGCTCTGATTACGTGGAGACATCTGTTGTTGGGCAGAAAGGTCGACATCTTCACCGATCACAAGAGCTTGAAGTACATCTTCACACAGCCGCATCTGAACCTCCGTCAGACTCGTTGGGTTGAAATGATCCAAGAGTATAATCCCAGCATTGAATACACTCCTGGCAAGGCGAATGTGATTGCAGATGCTTTGAGCAGAAAGGCATATTGCAACAGCCTTCTTATCAAGCCATACCAGCCTGAGCTTTGTGAAGCATTCAGGAAGCTCTACCTCCAAGTTGTTCCGCAGGGTTTTCTTGCAAATCTCCAAATTGCTCCTACCTTGGAAGATCAAGTCCGTGAGGCCCAGCTCAGTGATACCATGGTGAAGAAGGTGAAACATGGGATTGCAAAGGGCACTCCAAAATACAAGTGCTTCCGTGTTGATGAGAGAGATACCTTGTTCTTCGAGGACAGACTCGTTGTTCCCAAAGGTGATCTCAGGAAGCTCATAATGGAAGAAGCTCATGATTCTCTCCTTTCCATTCATCCTGGCAGTTCCAAGATGTACCAAGACCTCAAGCAGTCTTACTGGTGGACACACATGAAAAGGGAGATTGCCCAATTCGTGAATGAATGTGATGTATGCAGAAGAGTGAAAGCAGAACATCAACGTCCAGCCGGTCTTCTCCAACCTCTTCCTATTCCCGAGTGGAAGTTCGACCACATTGAAATGGACTTCGTCACTGGCTTTCCTAAATCCAAGCGAGGAAATGATGCTATCTTTGTGGTGATTGACAAGCTTACCAAAGTCGCTCACTTTCTTCCAGTCAAAGAATCAATCAATGCAGCTCAACTTGCAGAGCTGTACACTTCCAGAATTGTGTCCCTACATGGCATTCCTCAAGTTATATCCTCAGACCATGGAAGCTTGTTCACATCAAGGTTCTGGGACTCCTTTCAGTCCGCCATGGGCACTAAGATCAGGTTCAGCACTGCATTTCACCCTCAGACCAGTGGTCAAGTCGAGCGTGTGAATCAGATTCTAGAAGACATGCTCAGAGCCTTTGTCATCTCCTTCGGCATGAGATGGGAAGACTGCCTTCCATTTGCCGAGTTCTCTTACAACAACAGCTTTCAAGAAAGTGCAGGCAAAGCACCGTTTGAAATTCTCTATGGCAGAAAGTGCCGTACCCCTCTCAACTGGTCTGAAACAGGCGAACGTCAACTTCTTGGCAATGACTTGATCTCAGAAGCCGAAGAAATGTGCAGAGTCATACGTGAGAATCTCAAGGCCGCTCAGTCGCGTCAGAAGAGCTACTATGACGGAAAGCATCGTGATTTGGTTTTCGACATCGG
Organism: Secale cereale; assembly: GCA_902687465.1. Classification (NCBI taxonomy): domain Eukaryota; kingdom Viridiplantae; phylum Streptophyta; class Magnoliopsida; order Poales; family Poaceae; genus Secale; species Secale cereale. The sequence goes on from LR738712.1 coordinate 606,342,336, forward strand.
TGATCATGTCTATCTCCGAGTTTCTCCGATGAAAGGCACCCAAAGATTCGGTATCAAAGGAAAACTTGCTCCTAGATACGTCGGACCTTTCAAGATTCTTGGCAAAAGAGGCGATCTAGCCTATCAGCTTGAGCTCCCTCCCAACTTTGCAAATGTTCAAGATGTCTTCCATGTGTCTCAACTTCTCAAATGCTTCAAGGAACCTGAGCGCATGATTCCGTTTGAGGAGATTGATCTTCAACAAGACCTGTCCTACCGAGAGCATCCAGTTGCAATTCTCGAAGAAACCGAACGCAAGACCCGCAACAAGTCCATCAAGTTTCTGAAAGTCAAGTGGTCACATCACACCGACCGAGAAGCTACCTGGGAACGAGAAGATCATCTTTGTTCCGAGTACCCTTCCTTTTTCCAGTCCTAGATCTCGGGACGAGATCTTTTTGTAGTAGAGGAGAGTTTGTAATGCCCCGGATGTAATACTTTCCCTTTTGGGTATATATAATATATCTCCGGCTTCATCTATTTCCATTCCGGGTTCCTTGTCTTTCGGGTTTCGTCATTTTGTTGTGTGAGTGTGTGGCATTCATTTATATCATGTAGACATGTGCATCGCATTGCATTTGTGTTGTCGGTTGCACCCGGTTCCGCGTGTTTCTTCCCGTTGTCCGTTTCGCGTTCCGGAGCTCCCTCACGTGACCGTGACGTCCCGTAGGCCTACTTTGTTGTTCGGGCGTGTAACGTTACCGGCGTGCCGCGAGGTTGTTGTGTGTGTTGTTGTTTTGTGGTGTGCAACCCGCCTCTCAAATCTCGTCTCGTTTGGACTCCGTCAGTTTTTCCATCCGTTGTTCGTGTGGGTCCAAAGTGCCTTCACTTCGTGTCCCGGAAACACCCCTACTGCAGTCTGTTATCTTCTCCTAGGCCCTTTAAAACTATCCCCGCGATCGGATCCGTCGGATCGCGATCGGAGGGCTCCTAGCGCCCCTAAATCCCCCCAAACCCTACAAAACTGCTATATATAGACCCCTCTAGGTCTATTTTGGCATCCCCTATTTTTTTCTCAGATCCAATCTTCCCCTTCCTCTTCACTTGAAAATATCCTCGAATCCCGAAGGATCCGAGCAGGTCAACGCCGTGGGCGCTGGACCACTTGGCCGGCGCCTCGCTCCCGCAGCTCGATCGGTGCCTGGGCGCGGGGGCCCAGGTCCCCACATCGTCGCTCCAGCCGCCTGGGCTCGGCCCCGCACCAGGCGACACCGCGCCAGTACCTTCGCCCGACCGCGACCGCCTCGCTCGAGCGGCCCATCTCCCGGGTCCCCACTTCGCCGCTCCCTTCGACGCCACCAGATCCGCCGCCTCGCTCCGCATCCTCGCCCTGGGCCAGGCCCGACTCGTCGCCTCCCGCGCGCCGACCGCACCGCCCCGCGGGCCAGGCTGCCTCCCAGCAGCCGCCAGCCGCCCCGGCTGGGCCGGCTCTCCCCTCCGCGGCCCGCCTCCCACGCAAGTCCCTCGCCGCCGAGGTGGGCCGTCCGCCGCATCGCCTCGCCTTGGGCCCCTCCAGCCGCCTGGGCCGCCGCGCCGCAGCTCCAACCGGCCGGCCCACTCCGTTTATCTCCAGATCTGGATCTGTGAGGTTGTTTCCCCATCACTAAGTCCCTGTTAAAATTGTTTTGAGATGCAATGTTTGACCTGCTCTAACTTTTTGCCTGCTGCTCCGTTTCGCGCGTATAATATGTCCAGACGTTCGTGGAGACTTGCTCTACGTTTTACCTGTTGTTGTCATGCATGTTAGAGATCGTTTAGGTGCTCGTTTTGCTGTTGCAAGAGTGCATCATGTTATAAACTGCTGCTATGTGATGTTTTTATGTCACCTTTGCCATGTGATATCTTTTAGCTCGTTTGTCTGAATGATGCAAATTACATGTCCACGTGTTCGTCTTGCCACGATCTACGTGTTGCTTGTGATAGGTTGCATGGTAGATTTATTATTGCCTTGTTATCATCGTTGCAAAGTGCCATGTGGCTGTGATGTTATTTCACTTGTTATGAAATGCCATCTTGTTGAGCTCGTTGCTATCGTTGTGTTTACCTCTATGATGCATGCTTGTGTGTTTCGGGATCACCGTCATGTGTACTTTGATGAGGTGCTTACCCTTTGCCATGTTTAGTTTCGAGGTGACTTAAACATGCTCTTTTATATGCCTTGATGTTATTGCTGTTTTAGGACTTAGTGGATTTTCACTAAGTCTGAAATCTGTAACGTTCCGATGCCATGTTCGTGTGCTGCTCTAGGACATAGCATGATAGTTTTGGAGTGGATCTTGATTGTTCCTTGTAGTATATATTGTTGTCTTTCCATTCATGTCCTCACATTTCCATTTAAGTGGCTGTAGCATGTTTATCTTTTGCTCCAAAGTTTCAATAAAATTCTGCTGCCAGAATTTTATTGTCAAGTTCAATATGTCCAAGATCATTGCTATTGATCCGTGACTCCTTTGGGGGTGCACCTTGGACTTAGTTGCTGTAGTATATGTCTAGTTTGTGTTCATGCCCTTTGCCGTGTCATTTGAGTGCTGTAGCTTAATTATTTTGAGCTCCGAAGATGCTATGTTGCTGTAATTTTCAGCTTTCGCTCAAATCTTGTTTCGGGCATAACTTTTAGCCCGTAACTCCGATTTCAGCGAATCTTATATCAAACTTGATTGATTTTCTGTGTAGATTAATAATATCAGATTGTTATCATGTTTTGAGGTGTTTTGCTTGAGTGATATTTTCCGTGCTCCGTGTGCATCCTTAGTGCATCCATCATGCATTCATCTTTTCCGAGTGCGCATTGCATCTTGTTGATTGGTGCTTGGTGTGATTGTTTTGTTTAGAGCCGGAAGCTGAGACCGAGTACGAGGTTGAGCACGAGGTTACCAACGAGGTTGAGCACGAGGACCCTTCTTACGATCCGAACGACTTCTCTTCAGGCAAGATTACCGAACCCCGATAACATTACTATCTTTGCCTATTGCTAGTAGTCCCGATCTATAGTTTTGCCTCGATGCCCATGATCTTCTTGTCAGCCTCCTACTTGTAACCAATTGCCATGTTTAACCAACCTACCTATGCAAATCGTTGTTTGGCTAAGTACGCTTCGCTCAGCCCTTCTTATAGCTTTGCTAGTTGCAGGTGAAGTGAAGATGCTTGCTTCATGTTGAAGTTTGGTTGGGTTATATCACACTATATAAATGCTTTAACTGAAATCATCTATATATTGGCAAGGGTGGAAGGCTAAGCCTTTTGCTTGGTGATTTGTTCCACTCATGCCGTTAGGAACCGTATAAACCGGTGTTATGTTCCTTGATTATGCGTTCCTAACACGGTTGGGGTGTATGGGACCCCCTCGATAAACCGCTAAGTGCTAAGTCTTTTCCAGCAAGTCCCAACATTGGTACTATTTGCCTAATAACAAACTAAACTTGCATAGGGAGTTATAAACCCTTTTCTTAATTCAACAACCCGGGCCAGTGCTCCTCATGAGTGTTGGTCCAAACTGGGGGTTACGCGGGGCCACCTCGAGGGAACTCAAGGTCTGGTAAAAACCTGTGGGATCACCCATCCGGTCGTGGCCTGAGACGAGATACGCGCGGCTACTATCAGGGTGTCGGCACGCCGGGAGGATTTGCTGGATTAGCCTTACCTTAGCTCGGTATATCTTGAGCACGGGATTCCGAGAATACTCGGGTCTTCCCACTTTGGAGTTGCGACTCCGCGGATCGTGGGCTTGTAATGGGTCAAGTTGGAACACCCCTGCAGGGTTTGAACTTTCGAAAGCCGTGCCCGCGGTTATGTGGCAGATGGGAGCTTGTTAATTCGGGTTATAGATAACTTGACACAATGTTTCTAATACACTACCAGCGTGTGTTCCGTGACTGTCAATTTCCGAATAGGGATTCGGGAGTTGAACACGGAGGGGTTATGATTGTGGAGCTTGTAGCTAGGATCACTTCGTGATCACTTCTCGTCGAGGCTTCTCTTCTCGCTCTCACTTACGTAAGCTAGATGCTAGTTGCTGCTGCAGACACTTGTTCTTTCTTCAGCCTTATCCTCACCCAGAGGCTTAAATAGTCTTGTTACCCGGAGACGGGATTGCTGAGTCCTCTGTGGCTCACAGTTACTTCACACACCAGATGCAGGTCCAGCTGTGAGCTATCCAGGTGATGGCACCGAGCTGGATTGGGAGTACGACGAGGAGCGTAGTCGGTACTATGTGCGCTACCCGGATGATCAGTAGTGGAGACTCTTACTAGGATTCGATCCGCCTGTGGTTTATTTATCTAAGTTTGGTACTTTGACATTTGGATTTTGCCCTTAGAGGGTTGTGATGTTCTTAATGTATGATGTTTGAGACTTGTACTGTTATTCTGTGACGTGGCGAGTGTAAGCCAACTATTTTTCTGTTTACTATCCCCTCTTTTACATGAGTTGTGCAAAGATTACCAAACTTGAGATCATTCTAGGATGGATTTATGCCTTTAAGTCGTGCCTCGACACGCAGGAGGTATAACTCCATCCTGGGCATTACAAGTTGGTATCAGAGCCTTCTCCGACCTAGGAGCCCCCACTGTTTGATCGAATCGTTGACGGTCGAGTCTAGGCACACACTGAAAACTTTTTGAGTCCTATATTATATCGGAGAGTAGGATTTCTTTGCTTCTCATCCTCTTTCTCTCTGGTGAGGACTTGTGACGTCTACTCTTGTCTCAACTATCTTCAAAATTGCACAATTTTTTTTAGGAATCCCGCGAGTATTCTGGGATTGTTTCGATGTTCTTGTGACAAGGATATTGTTCTCGATGCCTCCTGTTACCGAGGAGTGGAGCTTCGGGGTATCATTGACACAAGCATATCGCGGCAGTACTAAATACTTAAGACGGCCGACATCGAAAATCTCCCCTATACGGCCAGTGGCAAGATAACCCCGACATCAGCCAGTACTGGGGAGGTAGTTCGAGAGTATTGCCATAGCTTGTTATAGTGGATGCTTTTCGAAGGTCCGAGGTACACAGTTTCCGAGAAAGACTGGTTATGTGTTGAAGGATGGATACACCTGGATGTAGGTTTAGAGTTGATTGCGCGGTGCTTCCCGTGTATCCCCAACACCTGATTGCATAACTGGAATCTTTCGAAAATCTATAGGTGGGTTTTATCCAGTAGATCGTAGGCATTCTTCCAACGAATGCAGGTTAGTGAGTTCGGGGTTCGACATTGAGTGAAGGGGTTATATGACTGATGTTACTATCAGGAGTTGCATCTTAAAGGGTCCTTGGCTATGCTGATCCGGGGATTGCAAAACCTTTTCGTAACGCGTTCATATGCTTTCAGCACAAAGATGTTAGAACGAAACTCCTCTCTTGTGTTTGTTCCCATCTGTACCTTGTTGTTTTCTTATTTTATCCTTTTGTCCCCTATGTGGCTTCTCGTGAAGACTGATGTTATCATTTAACTGAGAATTTCATCCGTTCCTCTTGTTCGGATGTTTTCATTCGTTCTATTGTTCGAATGATTATTGTGAAGACTTGTTGCAATTCATTCCATTCATTCAGCTTATACCTTTTGTCAATCAATTGCTGATTCGTGGTCATATCTTTCAGGATGGCTCCGAAAAAGGTTCCCAACGCTAACCCAGAGGTGGAAGAGGTCCCAAATCATCCTCCTTCCCCTCCTCCTCCGCCTGAGGCTTGGAGAGCGATTATGCAGACTACAGCTCAGAACACTCAGTTGATGATGCAGATGATGCAGCAGATGCAAGCCATGCAAGCTAATCAGGGTGTTCCAGGGAACCAAGGCAAATTCTTCCAGCAGCACCATGCTACCCTCAACCAGTTCCTGGCATACAATCCTAAAGCTTTCAGTTACTGTGTCGACCCTCTTGATGCTGAGGATTGGTTGACCGACATAAAGAAGCATTTCGAGTGCAATAACGTGAAGGAAGATGATTATGTGAAGTTTGCAGCCTTCCAACTGAAAGATCAAGCAGCTGACTGGTGGCAGTAGTACAAAGACTCTAGGCCGGGTCAAGTGATCTCTTGGGAGAATTTCTGCAAGGATTTCCGTTCGCACCACATTCCTGCAAGTGTCATCGAGGGTATGCGTGAGCAATTCCGCAACCTGAAGCAGGGCTCCATGACAGTCTATCAGTATAATGTCAAGTTCCAAAACCTCGCTCGCTATGCTAGGCAAGACATTCCTGATGCCAAGAGTAAAATCTACCAGTTCCGTGGAGGTCTCAAAGATGAACTTCAGCTTGCTCTCACTTTGTTCGAGCCCGATGAATTCGACAAGTTCTATAACATGGCTTTGAAACAAGAAGCAGCTCAGCTCAAGATGGAGGCTTCTAAGAAGAGAATTCGAGATGCCGTTCACTCTTCCTCATCGTCTTAGATGGTCTCGAAGCATCAGAAATTCTGGCTTCCTCCTCCTCAAGTGATTCGAGCTCCATACAACAACTCCAACTACTCCAACAACAAGAACTCTAGTGGTCGTGGTTTCTCCCACCCACCCAACCCGAGCAACCAGTCGAAGAAGCAGTTTCAGTCTCAAGGCTCCAAGTCAAGTGGCTCTCATTTCCGTCCTCTCTCAGAAGTGACTTGCAACAAATGCACTCAGAAAGGTCACTATGCCAACAGATGTCCGAATCCGAAGCGTCTTCCACCTCCTCCACCTATGAGTTCAGCTATTGTCAGGCATGATCCAAAGTCTGCAAGGGTCAATCTGATGAATGCAGCACAAGCGGAGGCTTCTTCTGATGTCATTTTGGGTAACCTTCCAGTTAACTCTTTTCCAGCTAAAGTGTTATTTGATTCGGGTGCTTCATGCTCTTTCATGTCTCAACCATTTACATCCAAGTATAATGTGGACATCAAAAGTTTGCCAAGGGAGTTATCAGTTGTTTCTCCGGGTAGATTGATGCATTCTCGTATATATGCTCCGGATGTTTCTATTCGCATGGGTGATTATCGATTTTTGGCTTCTCCGGTGGTTCTTGGTAATTCTGACATCGACCTCATCCTCGGAATGGATTGGCTTTCTCAGCACGATGCTCATATTGATTGTGCACAAAAGGAAGTCAAGACGGCTCATTCTGATGAAGATGTGATTATCTTCGCCTCCAGGGATAATACTATCCGGCTTTTCTCTCTCAATGATAAGGGCGAAATTAATGCCATAAATCAAATTCCGGTGGTGAACGAATATCAAGACGTCTTTCCTGAAGAACTTCCAGGCATGCCTCCACACCGTCAGGTGGAGTTTGTCATTGAACTCGAGCCGGGCACTGAGCCTGCATGCCGGCGTCCGTACAAGCTCTCTCCGGATGAATTGAAGGAATTGAAGAAGCAGCTTGATAAGCAGGAGAGTATGGGTCTCATTAGGCCTAGTACATCTCCGTGGGGCTGTGGCGTCTTATTTGTTAAGAAGAAAGATGGCACGGAGCGTCTCTGTGTTGACTACCGGCCATTGAACAAGAAGACGATTAAGAACAAGTATCCGCTCCCCAACATCAACGAACTCTTTGAGCAGCTCAAAGGAGCTAAAGTGTTCTCTAAGCTTGACCTCCGAATGGGCTATCATCAAATTCACATTCGCGAGGAAGACATTCCCAAGACGGCCTTCAGAACGAGCTACGGTACATACGAGTATACCGTCATGTCCTTCGGTCTCGCCAATGCCCCTCCTACCTTTTCAAGGATGATGCATTACATCTTCAACCCCTATACTAGCGAGTTTGTGCTTGTGTATCTGGATGATATTCTGGTGTTTTCCAAGGATGAAGAAGATCACGAAAAGCACTTGCGTCTGGTTCTTGATCGACTCCGAGAGCATAAATTCTATGCCAAGTTCTCCAAGTGCGAGTTTTGGCTCGATAAGGTTTTGTACCTGGGCCACATCATCTCAGCTGACGGTATTGCGGTTAATCCCGAGAAAGTTGAAGCAATTGTCAACTGGGAAGCTCCTCAGAACGTCAAGCCGAGCTGGATTGGGAGTACGATGAGGAGCGTAGTCGGTACTATGTGCGCTACCCGGATGATCAGTAGTGGAGACTCTTACTAGGATTCGATCCGCCTGTGGTTTATTTATCTAAGTTTGGTACTTTGACATTTGGATTTTGACCTTAGAGGGTTGTGATGTTCTTAATGTATGATGTTTGAGACTTGTACTGTTATTCTGTGACGTGGCGAGTGTAAGCCAACTATTTTTCTGTTTACTATCCCCTCTTTTACATGAGTTGTGCAAAGATTACCAAACTTGAGATCATTCTAGGATGGATTTATGCCTTTAAGTCGTGCCTCGACACGTAGGAGGTATAACTCCATCCTGGGCATTACACACCATAACACGCATACCCTGATACAGAGAAACATATACAAAAATAGGTGTCATTTATGGAAAGTTAGTGCATTCCTACTCCTTTGATGCCTCAATATTCTTATCGCACAGAAGTACCGGATCAACACAGAAGTACATTACTACTCTCTTAACACTACATCCTAAGAAATTCCACCACCGGATCAACACAGAAGTACACACTACTAGAAAAAAGCTTATTAGTGGCGCACCACTTTTGGGTATTAGTGGCGCACCTCTGGTGCACCACTATTACCACGCCACTAGTAATGTGTATTAGTGGCGCACCAGAGGTGCGCCATTACTAATCCAGATATCAGTGGCGCACCACCTGGTGCGCCACTACTAAGTATAAGGGTGCGCCACTGATATTTTTTCAGAATTTTTTTTTTCAAATTTTTTTTTCAAATTTTATTCCAGAATTGCTACAGGTGCGCCACTGATATTGCTACAGGTGCGCCACTAGTAACAATTTTTTTTTCAATTTTTTTTTCAATTTTTTTCAAATTTTTTTCCAGAATTTTTTTCAATTTTGGCGGGAATTTTTTTTTCAATTTTTTTTTCCTTAATCTCGGGTCACTATGGCTTAATCTCGGGTCAATATGGCTTAATCTCGGGTCAAATCGCACTCCGTGGTCAAACTTCCCGGAAGGTCACCCATCCTACACTACTCCAGCCCAAGCACGCTTAACTTCTGAGTTCTATCCAACCCCAGCACCAGCTCACTTAGCAGGCACTTGTTGATATATCTATCATATCAATCCTATTAAACCTTGTTGATGTCTAGGAGTTTGTTCATGTTCATGAGTGTGATGAAATTTTGAAAAAATATTTCAAACTTCCCGGTCATTTTACATATCATATTTTGAATTTTTTAAAAAAAAACTATTTTTTTTAAAAAAACCATTTTTTTTTCAAAAAAACTATTTTTTTCAAAAAAAACATTTTTTCAAAAAAACCATTTTTTTCCCAAAAAAACATATTTTCAAAAAAAAATATTTATTCCAAAAAAATAGTTTTTCAAAAAGAAAATTCAA
>LR738712.1:606352134-606428683 GCA_902687465.1 Secale cereale
AAAAAATAGTTTTTCAAAAAAAAAATTAAAAAAAAAAACTATATTAGTGGCGCACCACACCCACGGTGCGCCACTACTATTTTTGAATTTTCAAAAAAAAATATTTATTCCAAAAAAAATAGTTTTTCAAAAAAAAAATTTCAAAAAAAAAAACTATATTAGTGGCGCACCACACCCACGGTGCGCCACTAATAGTTTTTGAATTTTGGACCACCATGCCCAGCCTTACCAGTGGCGCACCAGGGCAAGGTGCGCCACTACTATCAAAAATAGTAGTGGCGCACCTTGTCCTGGTGCGCCACTGGTAAGCCTGGGCATGGCTGGTTACTGTTCAAAAACATAGTAGTGGCGCACCCCACACCTGGTGCGCCACTAGTAATGTCACTATTAGTGGAGCACCTGTTTGTGGTGCGCCACTGCTATATAGTAGTGGCGCACCACATCTCTGGTGCGCCACTAACAGTGATATTACCTATAGCCTTTTTTCTAGTAGTGACATTACTTGTTGTATAGCGTCGCTAGGTTACCATAGGCGGAGCTCAACCAAAGTGTTAGGCTTCTTGTTCTTGTCTTGATTAACACCATCATAACTAGTATCGTTGTTGTTGAACCTAGTGATGACTGGCCCGGGCTCCTCTACCGTGACTCTTGCATTCATGTTAGACTAGAGAGAGTTGGTTACCCTGAATAACGAAAAGTATGATGTCTAGAGGGCTTTATAGGGAGGGTGAGGAGCAGAGCAATGGATTTGTATCATGCCCAGATGGAATCCAGCTATCCCGATGAAGTTTATTAATTATAAATATAAATCTGGGTTATGCCATCTTTGATTTTCGATAATAATTTCCAAGATGTAGACATTAAATTGGATATGCATCAATAACAAAGCAAATAATAAATTTTGTCGTTTCTTAGCTGAACACAAATATGTTCTCGACGATACTGATTAAGGTGGCTTGTTCAAATAATGTGTGTGTCATTGCCACTCAATTGTGGTATTTCCACTTTTGTATTTAATGTTGTCCACATTCATGGTTTCTTGGATATTTTGTCCTTGAGAAAGACAAAATAAATTGAGCAATGTTGTTCATGATGCGAACTTGACTCATTATGGGGTTTACAGGCCGAATCTTGGGTTCTGGCTTTCAGCATCATCGAATATGAGAGATTGATGGGCACTAGAGCTATTTCCCATTGGACTTCGTATGGCCATTTCAAACTCTAGATCATTGATGATGTATTGCTGCCTTCTCTTATCTCCTCTCTCTATGCTCCTGAAGTTCTTTTTTGCATGGCCTAAAACCTACACGTCTGGTGGCGACGATGTACTTGGATATGTCCTTCCAATTTCCAACCCCACGGACACGCAATCCATGGACAAATAGCATTTCATAACCATGTTAGAGATGAAAAGGTTACGTTATCTAAAGAGCGACACATTATTCATTCATTTGAGGAAGCAAGTTTTACCTAACAAACATGGTTTTTAGGCATGTATGGAAGCAAAATTTAATATTTTCACTTAAGTTTTAAAATTAGTACTTGAAAATACTCGAAAATCACATAAACATTTATACTCGTTCTAAACATCTCAATGACAACTGTACAAGTTCACGATTATGTGATATAATAAAAGAAAGCAAATGAGTGTGCATGAGTAATCGTAGAATTGTTACTATGACCATAGTGATGTCTAATAACCATAAAATGATCATACTTGCAATTTTATTATATTTTATCATAACCAAAGTATTGAATGGTGTTCTCAATTTAGGACAACTTCCTATGCCACCAACTCTAAAGTAAGTTGAATGACCTGGTGAAAACTTATTGCATCATTTAAACTACCATTGTTAAATATAATCTTCATAGGACAAAACAAATAATGAACACACGTTGAATCCAAATATTATCTTTCGCATAAAAATGAAACCTAACCATTCAATATTGATATTCAGAAGTAAAACATAAAAATGATCATCATATCTTGTAAAAGTCAATTCCCACATAATTATTAATAAATTACTATAGTTGTGTTTAATAATTTGACTACAAATAACGAAGAACGTGAAATAAATTACGCATGTTCGTTGTGAGTCCAATGATTTCTAGTGCTTGGTCCGATACTCGGTTGATGGATGGACTTTCCGTTCTTTGGAACATTCACCTTATTCTCCATTTACACCACCACCTACTTGTCTTGCTCCATAACTTGCATACCCTAATATAGAGAAAACATATAAACAAATGGGTGTCATTTATGGAAAGTTAATGCCCTCCTAGTCCTTTGATGCCTCACTGTCGGGGAAACTGATCGCCCACGAACACCTATGGGACCGGAGCCCCTTTTCGGTACGGCAAGGAGGCGGAGGATGCACAAAGAGCGGATCGAGGCGAGCACGCGAGCAGTTTACCCAGGTTCAGGCCGCACGGATGCGTAAAACCCTACTCCTGCCTTGGTTTGTATTGCGTTCTTGGATCGGGAGCGAGAAGAGCTACAGTGCCTATCGCTAGCAATACCGAGCGTGAGAGTGATCGAAGATCGGAACCCCCTCTACGTTGCGCCTGGGCCTCCTTTTATAGGTCAAAGGGGTCACCGACAGGTGGCAACGCAGGTGAGGGTAAAAACGTAAAAGTGGTGGTAGTTGGAACAGTGTATGCATAGTGCTCTATACCTAACTCTGACGGCAAGGGACAAGGGCATTAAATGCCCGTCGCTGTCACCCTAAACAGTGCAAAAAGCGTCCGTCAGGGCGCCACCGTCCGCCACGACGGTGGCCTTGTCATCGCAGCTCGCCATCGTGTACCCCAGGCTGCACAGCCTTCCGCCACGTGCGCCTGGAAGGGTCCCAGGGCGACGCGTGGGCGGATGAGCTGGAGCGCGGGCACTTAGTGGGAGTTTGCCGCGGCAAGCGCCTTGCCGCGGTTGTCATCTTGTCGCGCCTGGGAGCTTGTCGCCCGCCAGGCCTTGTCGGGACGCGCGGCGCGTCACGGCAAGTTTCATGAAATGCCATGTTTGGCCTTCCCGGCAACCTCCTCTTGCCAGGGTCTTGTGCCAAAAAGGTGGTCTTGATCCTGGAGTGGCCTTCCCAGCAAGCTCCTCTTGCCGGGGCCTTGTCTCTTCAACTTGAATACTTTGTTCTTGAATGGCTTCAGAGGAACCACAGTGGGCCTTGGTGGGTGCGCGGCAAGCCCTGCCACGAGACGCTGCAACTGCCCGTGCACAAGTTCGGGATACTAAGGTACCCCTACTTTAGTACACCGACAGGAGCCCCCGGGCCTGGGCCACACACGGTGCCGAGCGCTGTTGGGCCAGGCCCAAAATAGTGCACTGGCACACGCGGCCCGCGGCGCGCCGTATCCTACTCCGTATCCACTGCGCCCCTCCCTAACGGCACGCGTCAATCGCGGCGTCGTGGGAGAGATCGTGGCCTGTTTCTTTAATGGGGAAATGCGGAACGCCCCCCTCTCCCACCTTAAAAGCAGGGGAAACAGGGGCAGTTCCTTCCATTCGCCCGTTGCTTCTTCATCCTCCAGAAACCCCCGCCGCACCCCTCCTCCTCGAAGGTTGAAAGAGAGCTGCGCTCCGCCCTTCCTCCGCCGCCGCCAGCATCTCCAGCGCCGTCGACTTCTCTCGCCGTCCCCGCCATGGCCCCGAAGGGCGACAAGGTGAAGGCCGCGAAGTCCGCCAAGGCGCTGAAGCTAGTAGCAATGCGGAAGAAGATGGCGGTCTTCCCGCCGAGGCTCAGCGCGGAGGAGCTAAAGGACACCTTCTACCTCTTCTGGTCGAGGGAGACAAAGGCGCATCCGCGCACCAAGGTACTCCCCGCCGTGGCCTGCGATATGTTCCCGGGAGGCTACGCCTTTTTCGCTCTGTTCTTCTACTACGGGCTCTGCCCACCCTTCTCGGAGTTCTTCTGCGATATCATGAATACCTACGGGTTTCATCTCCTTGACTTCACCCCAAACGCCGTCTTGACCATGGCCATTTTCGCACATTTGTGCAAAAATTTCGTCGGAGTTTACCCCAATGTAGCCCTCTTCCGCCATTATTTCATTCCTCGAGTCGAGTCAGGGTCTCCTCTTTCCGGCAGAATCTCTTGGATCTTTAGGCTCCATAAGAAAGAGGCTTACTTGACGGGGGAGCTCCGCGGCAAGTGGGACGAGTGGAGGGCCAACTGGTGTTGGATTATGGAGGATGACCCGCAGGAGTTCACTTCGCGGCGCCAAGTCGCAGTAGTGTGTGGCAATGACTGGAGTGACCTGGCTCCTGGGGACGACAAGCTGAAGATAGCCACCACTAGGATCCTCCGCCTCCGGCAAGCCAGGCTCACTGTAGGTGCCGTCGGGGCGGACTTTCTTCGCCGCCGCATCGCTCCCTTGCAGGAGAGGAAGAGGGCTGCTTGGGAGTTTGATAACGCGGCAGACATCATGAGGCTGCGCCCGGGCCTTAACTACAATTTCACTGTCTTGGAGCTCAACGCAATGCTCCAAGCGCTATTCAAGTACGACTCCGCCCATCGAGAGTGGTTCGCGCTGCCACAGGGCGTAGTCCCATTGTGCAACAACTCGTCGCTCAGCGCCATCCGCGTGGTGATGCCGTTGTGTGATTCCCACGGGATCATCCCCACTTGGCGGGAACCTTCTGACGAAGCCGTGCAGATGTTCTTCGACAACCTGGTGGAGCTGCCAATCAAACCAGACGAGAAGAGGGGCCTTACCCGTGACACCACCGACCAGGAGATGGCGTATATTGCCACCAGGTTGGAGGAGGCAGCTGCAGCCAGGGCCGCGGGCGAGTTTGGATATACTTTGGAGGAGGCGGATGCAGCGGAGGCGGTAAATCTCGCCGAGGAGGAAGAGCTCCTTAAAGCGGGAAAGCTTGCCGGGCAACCTGCCGGGACAAGCGAGGCCGCCGAGTAAGGCGCAGAGTCGAGCGGGCCCGCCGAGCAGGGCGTCGGATCAAGTGATCCCGCCGAAGACTCAGGTGGTTCGTTGAACCTCGACTCCTCTTCTTCGTCCTCGGGCAGCTCACCACCACCAGCAAGTCCTCCGGCTCAAACAAGGAGGCGCCTCCGCAAGGCCGCAGACGTGGCGGGGCGGCCGACGGGCCAGCAGCCTCAGCGCCGTCCGACACGCGCCACCGCGGCGAGCAAGGCCGCCAAGGGAGTGCCTCGCGCTTCAACGGCAGCTGGAGGGGGGTCTTCCCGCGCCGGCTCTATTGCTCCTTCCGCCCCTCGTGCCTCGGCGACAACTGGAGCGGGGTCTTCTCAGACCACCGCCCCAGCTCCCGCCAAGCGGCCGAGGGAGCCCACTCCTCCAGCTCCTCGCTCCGGGACGTGCGAGCCGGACTTCGATTTTTTGGCGCTCAGTTCTGACGACGAGGAGGAGGAAGAGTAAGTCTTCGCGGTTCTTGTTTCTCGTTGGTTTTCTGTTGATCCTTTGTCTTGTATCTTCTTTGCCAGATTCTGATCTTGTTTTTCTTCCAGGACCCTGGCCTAGAGGGCGGCGAAGAGGGCCAAAGTCCCAGTAATCGTCATTGAGGACGAGCCCGCCGCCGCAGCAGGGGGTGCGCCTGCGTCAAGCTTGCCGGACCAGGCAGCTGCTCTCCAGAGCAGCCCCCAGAGCAGCCCCCAGCGAAGCCCCCAGCGTAAGTCTTCTGTCGACTCTCCGTTCGTCGGGCGCGCGCGGGCTTCCTGTCCTTGTTGACGTTTTGTTTGTTTGTTGACTTGTGCAGAAGCAGAGCAGCAGCCTCAGGAGCGCCAGGAGATTGCTCCCGACGAGCCGCATGTCTCGACCTCTCCGCCAAGAAGGAGCCCCCCGGCGAGGGAGGACACTCCGCCAAGGGCGAGTACCCCGCCAAGGGCGAGCACTCCGCCAAGGGAAGGCGCCAGTGGCCCTCCGCCGACGGGGGCTACCACCACGCCGCCGAGGGGGAACTCCCCGGCAAGGAACCCCATCGAAGAGGAGGCCCGCGCAGGTAGAATCTTGGACTTTTCTTTTTCGGAATTTCTCTTTTTGGATATTTGCTTGACTATTCTCTTTCTTCTTTTTCTTTCTGTCAGACCCGTCCGCCCTAGAGCCGATGGAGACGGAAGTCGCCGTCGAGGAGGACGCGCGAGGCGACACCGGCGACGCCGCAGCCACTGAAGGGGCGGCCGGTGCCGATGAGCCCGCCGCCGAAGAGGCAGCCAAAGCTACTGGCGCGGCAGCTGAGGAGGGGACCGGCAGTCGCACTGACGGCCCTGAGGCCGCAGGAGTGTCGGACGCTGCGCCGGCTGCCGATCCCGCTGCTGCCGCGGCCGAGCCAGAAGCCTACCTGGAGGCCGGCAACGGAGTCTTCACCGAGCTCCCGTGGGCGTCCACGTCGAGGGCGCCCGCGGAGGGAGAGGTCTTCGACAGGGAGGTCCTCGCCTCCGCCGGGTTGAAGTTCGTCGACGCGCCAAGCAGCAGCAGCGAGCCCGAAGAGGAGCGGCTTCTGCGGAGGCTCCTGTCTTTGTACCGCGCCCGGCAGGCCAAGCTGGAGTCCCGAGAGACTCTGGCCGCCAAGGCAGGTGCTGACTTGGAGAAGCGCGCAGAAGAGCTCCGGGCCAGCAACCAAGCAGCTCTCCGGTCCTTGGCGGAGGAGCGAGAGCAGCTTGCCGAGGCGCATCAGGCGTTTATTCTTGAGAATGCCAAAGTAGAGGAGCAGCAACGGCTCGCCGCCGAGGAGTTGTCCGGGCGAGAAGGTGAACTGACGCAGCGGAAGGTCGACCTTGATAGCCACGAGGACGAGCTTGCCGCGCGCGAACAGTCTCTTGGTGGAGATCTGCAGGAAGCGAAGGACGCCGCTGCAGCTGCTGAGACCGCCAAGAGAGACTTGGAGGCGAGGGTGGCGCAACTGGAGGTCCACTTGAAGACGAGCGAAGAGAAGGTTGCCGCACTTGTGTCGGAGAGGGAGAAGGACGCCCACAGCCACTCCAAGCTGCAGGTCCGCCTTTCCGACAAGGGCAAGGAGCTCGCCGTCGCCAAGGATTCCGTTGCTGACTTGGAGTTGAAGCTGTCCACCCTCACCGCGACGCTTGACGGCGCCAGAGAGCGGGAGACAAAACTGAAGGAGGAGCTCAGGGCCGAGAAGGCGTTGTTGGACAGCGCCGCCATCACCCAAAACAACTTCAGGCTGACCGTCGAGCTCTGGACGGAATGTCTTGTCCTTGCCGCCACCAACATTGACAAGGAGCTGGAACTGCTGGGGGCGGAGTATCTCGGGTACTCCACCGACGAGAATCTCCACCCCAGCGCCAAGCTTACCTTGTTCCTCCAGGGCGTGGGGACGGCCCTCCTGCAGCTCCGGGAAAAGATTCCCACGCAGCTGGCGAACGAGGCGCGCAGGCTTTGCACGGGCGTCTTGGAGAAGGTGCTGATGAAGATAGTCTTCCGCAATCCAGGACTCAACCTCAATAACGTCTTCAGGACCTTGCCGCCTGACGCCGATCAGGAGACGCTCAAGGCCCTTGTCGCACCTATCGTGGCCAAGGTGGGCAAGATCAAGAGAGTCGAGGGCGACCACGCAGATTAGGCTGTTTTTCTTTCTGCTTCCTTTGTCGCTGCCAACCATGTTATGAACAATAGTCTATTACAACAGCGACAAGTCATTTTGTAATATAACTTTATCTTGGGTAGTTAATGCAATGTTATTTCCTTTTCTTGACCCCTTCGCTTTGTATGCTTTTACCCTACGCTTTTAGGGAACTTGCGGGCGTAGGGACCCTTGCCGCGAGTGCCGAGTGCGGAACTTCAGCAGCCTGCTGGCAATGCCGTTGCTGGCAAGAAACCTTGTCGCAGCTAGTCGCGGCACACTTAGATTGTTGAGGGAACTCGAAAATGAAGTAAGGGCGCGACACTTGTCGCAGCACGCTTAAGCCGTTGAGCGTGCTCGAAATAAAGTAAGGGCGCGGCTAGCCACGAGTTGGTTCCTCTGCGCACATGTTTTCCATACAAAGTACAGTCGTTCAAGGAAGATAACTTTAATTTTTTTTTAAAATTTGATTGCTCAAACTTTGGCGACTTAGCTTTTGTGTCGTTTGCTTCCCGGCAAGGCAAGGCTTTCCTGAACGGCACTTGGTCCATACCACTGTCTCCTTCCCCCTCGGCAAACTTGTGCGCGAGGAAAACTTCTTCTGCTTGTGAGAAAAGAAAAGGGAGGAAACATAGATATGGAGCCTTGCGGCTCGTTATTGCTTACCGGGGATGCGTGCTGCACAAAGTGTCAGATAGTACATGCAAGAAAAATGAAAAGGCATGAAATGACAAGTTGTGTGATGCACATAAGTTTTACTGATGCACGGGGTCTGCGCCCGGCTTTGTACAAAGGTTTACATGCAACAGCGGCAAGACATGTACAAAAGGTGGTTGCCGGAGCGGATCACGGCAACCGCGCCTTATGGGTAGAACTTGCGAAGGTGCTCAATGTTCCAGGAGTTGCTCACCGGTAAGCCTTCTTCGGTCTCAAGGCGGACAGCACCGGGCCTTGTGACTTGTCTCACCCGATAAGGGCCTTCCCACTTCGGCGTCAACTTATTGGAATTCTTGGCGGACTGAACGTGCCGAAGAACAAGGCCGCCTTCCTCAAGACTTCTGGCTTTAACTTTGCGGCTATGGTAGCGGCGCAAAACTTGCTGGTATCGAGCAGCTCGTACAGCAGCCTGAAGACGGTCTTCCTCAAGGAGCAGTGCGTCATCTTGTTGCAGCTGCTCTTGCTGGAGCTCATCATAAGCGAGCACTCGAGGCGACCCGTATACGAGTTCCGTGGGGAGAACTGCCTCTGCTCCATAGATAAGAGCAAAGGGTGTCTGCCCGGTGGCTCGATTTGGTGTCGTCCTGATTGACCAAAGAGCCGCCGGCAACTCCTCGATCCAGTTTCTTCCGCACTTGTGCAGCCTGTCGAAAGTTCTCGTCTTGAGTCCGCGAAACACTTCAGCATTTGCCCTCTCCGCTTGACCGTTGCTCCTCGGGTGAGCAACAGAAGCGAAACAGACCTTGGCGCCAAGGTCTTGGACGTACTGCATGAAGGTGCGACTTGTAAACTGTGTGCCGTTGTCGGTGATGATCCTGTTAGGGATTCCGAAACGGCAAACTATTGATCTGAAGAATTTGAGTGCTGACTATGCGGTCGCCTTTCTCACTGGTTCCACTTCTGGCCACTTTGTGAACTTGTCGATGGCAACGTACAAGAACTCAAAGCCCCCGGCTGCGCGGGGAAAAGGGTCGAGGATGTCGAGCCCCCAGACCGAAAAGGGCCAGGACAAAGGGATCGTCTAGAGAGCTTGAGCTGGTTGGTGTATCTGCTTGGAATGGAACTGGCATGCTTCACACTTGGTTACTTGCGTAGTTGCATCCTGGAGGGCTTTTGGCCAAAAGAAACCTTGCCGGAACGCCTTGCCGGCAAGTGCTCTTGTGCCAATGTGGTGACCACATATGCCTCCATGTATCTCTGCCAACAACTTTTGTCCATCTTCCCGGGGAATACACTTCAATTTGACACCGTTGAGTCTTCTTCTGTACAGTTCGTCGCCGACAAACTGATACATACTTGACTGCCGGGTTATTCTTTCCGCTTCTTCTGGCTCTTCGGGAAGTTCTCCTGTTTGAAGGAAACGGACAATCTGTTGTGCCCATGCTGGAGCCTGAGGCTCAACAACAAGGACTAAAGGCATCAGTGCTGCAGCGGGAACGTCAGCTTCTACGGCAAGAACCTGCGGCTCGGCCGGAGCTTGACATTCCCCGGCAAGCTTGCCGGGGCAAAACTTGTCGGGAACGCCTACTTCAACTGTACAAACCCTAGGGTCTGCAGGAGCAGACTGTTCCTCAGCAACTTTGTCGTTGATCTTGGGGACCTTGTTAGCGGCGGCTTCAGGAAGTTCTGCTGGCAAGTATTCGCCAGAAATCAACTTTCTTTTCTTACTTTGTCCAGCTGATGGCGTTACGGATGGTTGAGTTAGCTTGAGCACAAAGATTCCCGGTTCCACGGGTAGCTTTAGTGCAGCACACTTTGAGAGGCCGTCTGTGATGTTGTTTTGAGCTCTTGGGACGTGTTCCATCTGTAAGCCTTCAAAGTGTTCTTCAAGCTTTCTTACTTCGTCGACGTAAGCTTCCATCAACGGACTCTGGTAGCTCTTGTTCACTTGGCGAACGACCAACTGTGAATCACCCCGCACAATCAGCTTCTTGATCCCAAGCTCTGCTACGATTCTGAGGCCGGCAAGCAAACCTTCATACTCCGCAGTATTGTTCGTTGCTTGCTCCTTGGGAAAGTGCATTTGGACGACGTACTTGAGGTGCTCGCCGGTGGGCGCGACAAGCAGCACGCCGGCGCCGACGCCTTGCAGCGAGAAGGCACCATCAAATTACATTATCCATTCCTTGCTTGCTTCTTTGACGGGGATGCTTGTCTCCGGAATCTCTTCGTCTGTCGTTGGCGTCCATTCTGCTATGAACTCTGCCAATGCTCTGCTCTGGATAGTTGAAGTACTTTCAAACTTGAGGCCAAAGCTTGACAGTTCTAGTGCCCACTCGACAACCCTGCCTGTCGCTTCTGGATTTTGTAGTATCCTCTTCAGCGGAAAGCGAGTGACCACTGTTATCTCGTGTGCTTGGAAGTAATGGCGCAGCTTTCTCGAGGCCATGAGGAGGCCGAAAACCAGCTTCTGCACCCCAGAGTACCTTGACCTAGCCCCCTGCAATAGGGAACTGACAAAATAAACTGGGCGCTGCACCATCTTCTTCCGCACCTCTTCTTGCATCTGCGCAGACCCATCCTTGTCGGGACCAGAGCTTGTCGGGGAAACCCTCTGCTTGTCGCTGGATGTGCTTGCCGGGGCTGTCGGCTCTTCATCTGCCTCCCTTTCTGCTACCAACGCAACACTAACCACTTGATTGGTTGCTGCTAAGTACAGCAGCAACTTCTCTTGTGGCTTAGGTGCGACAAGTATTGGAGTGGAGGACAGGTACCTTTTCAAGTCCTGCAGCGCTGCCTCCACTTCCGGAGTCCATTTCATTGGACCTGCCTTTTTCAAGATTCTGAAAAACGTCAGGGCGCGTTCTGCGGACTTAGATATGAACCTGCTGAGAGCAGCCACACAGCCGGCAAGCCTTCGTACATCCTTGACGCGCTTCGGAGCTTCGATCTGCTCGATGGCTTTAATCTTGTCGGGATTGGCTTCAATCCCCCTCTGGGACACAAAGAACCCGAGAAGCTTGCCGGAGGGGACTCCGAACACGCACTTCTCGGGGTTAAGCTTGAGTTGTATCTTGCGGAGATTCGCAAAGGTTTCATCTAGATCTTGAATCAGGGTAGCCCTGTCTTTGCTTTTGACTACTATATCATCCATGTAAGCTTCTACATTCCTGTGTATCTGTTGCTCAAAAGCAGTGTGGACTACCCTCACAAACGTTGAACCGGCATTCTTCAATCCAAAGGGCATCCGTATGAAGCAGTAAGTGCCACATGGAGTAATGAATGCGGTCTTCTCTTCATCTTCTTTAGCCATAAATATCTGGTGGTATCCTGAATAGGCATCAAGAAATGAAAGCAACTCACATCCAGCCGTGGAGTCAACAATCTGGTCAATGCGCGGCATGGGAAATGGATCTTTGGGACAAGCTTTATTCACATCGGTGAAGTCTATACAAAGCCTCCACTTCCCATTTGCTTTGCGCACGACAACAGGATTGGCCAGCCACGTGGGATGGAGTACACCTCTGACAAGGCCTGCCGCGTCCAGCTTCTTGATTTCTTCAGCGATAAACTCTTGGCGCTCCATCGCTTGCTTTCTAACCTTCTGCTTGACGGGCCGCGCGTGAGGACAAACGGCAAGCTTGTGCTCAATCACTTTCCTGGGAAGACCGGGGATGTCAGACGGTTGCCATGCAAACACGTCGACATTCGCCCGCAGGAAAGCAACGAGCGCGCTTTCCTATTTGGGATCGAGTGTGGCACTGATGGTGAAAGTACCACCAGTGCCGTCCTCCTTGGCGGACACCTTCTTGGTTGTGGGTGGAGCTGCCATCGCCTTCTTGCACTTGCCGGTGGAGCTCAATGGTGCGTCCTCGACGGCAGCGCAGCACTCCGAGGAGGTGCGTTTGCCGGAGTGGGCCCCAGAGCTCTTGCCGGACTTGGTCTTGTTCTTCCCCCCGGGAGCTTCAGCGGCAAGTGTCTTGCTATCTGTTGCGGCTGCTGCGTCTCGGTAAATCTTGTCGGCGCAGATAAGCGCGTCCTTCTTGTCGCCGGGGACAGAGATGACGCTTATTGGGCCTGGCATCTTGAGCATGTTGTAGGCATAATGAGAGGCTGCCATGAACTTGGCGAGCGCTGGACGGCCAAGTATCCCATTGTAAGGCAATGGGATATCGGCAACGTCAAAGGTGATCCTCTCAGTACTGAAGTTCAGCTCTCCGCCAAAAGTCACTGGCAGTGTGATCTTCCCCTTCGGCTTGCTCCTTCCCGGGTTGATCCCTTGGAATGTGCCGGTCTCCTCGAGCTCGCTGTCGGGGATCTGGAGTTTCCGGACCACAGCAGAGGAGATCAGGTTCAGGCCGGCCCCACCGTCAACCAACATCTTGGTGACCTTGAGGTTGCGAATAGTTGGTGAAACCAACATCGACAAGCACCCGACCGCAGTTGTGCGATCAGGGTGGTCCTCAATGTCAAAGATGATGGGCATGCTGGACCACTTTAGAAGTTTGCGCGACTCGACGGGTGGTTCTGCCGCATTGACTTCCCGCACCCATTGTTTGAGTTGGCGGGGGAAGTATGCAGAGAAGCACCATCGTCTACGCACAAAACCTCTATTGCCTTCTGGAACTCCTGCTCGCTGTTATCTCCGTCTTCCATGTCTTCGTCGTCGTCTTCGTCTTTGTCCTTGTCGCGGCCGCGGGGAGGTCTATCTCCCTGCCGCTGCTTGGCCTTGCCGCGGCGTCCTCCCCGGCCATTGAATGGCCGCTTCTTGCCGGAGTCTCCACCACCTCCCTGGGCCTTCTCCTTGTCGCGTTGCTCGTATTCAGCCTTCTGCTGCTCAACGAGGTACTCGACCCTTTTGCAGTCCTGGAGGTCGTGGCCCTTGGTGCGGTGGATCTTGCAGTATTGCTTGTCGGAGCCGTCCTGCTTGTCGGCGGCTACCACAGTCTCCTTGCCGGAGCTGCCAGCCTGGGCTTTCTTGGCGCCAGCCTCCTTGCCGGACTGCTGGACGACCAGTACTTCTTTGTTCTTCTTTTTCCTGTTGTTCCGCCGCCGGTTCTTCTTTGCCGGGGCGGCATCCTCACTATCTGTTCCCCCTGCTCCAGTATCCTCTCCGGGGAGTCTCCTCCCCTCCTCAGCGTGTGCGCACTTGTCGGCCAGGGCATAAAGCTCACTGACATCTCGGATCTTGCACATCGCCATTTCCACCCTCATCCTGCGGTTACGCACGTTTTGGTGGAACGTGCTAATAACCGCGGCAGGGTGGACGTCTGGGATGTTGTGCTGGACGCGGCTGAATCTTTGGATGTACTTTCGCAGGGACTCTCCTTCCTTCTGGGCGAGTATATGAAGGTCACTCTCCTGGCCATCGGGCTTGTGGCCGCCCGTGAAGGCGCCGACAAACTGATGGCACAGGCCGGCCCAAGAAGAAATGGAGTTTTCCGGCAAGTGCATGAGCCAAGATCTGACGTTTGGCTTGAGCACTAGCAGGAAGTAGTTCGCGAGTATCTTCTCGTCTCGTCCCCCGGCAGCCTGCACCGCGATGGTGTAAATGCTGAGGAACTCTGATGGATGAGTTTTGTCGTCGTACTTCTCGGGTACGTCGGGCTTGAAGTTCTTCATGCTGGGCCACTGGACTTGCCGCAGCTCACGGGTGAACGCAGGGCATCCTGTCGCGTACCGCAGGTCGCCTGGTCCCCCGGGTGCATGCACGTCAATAGTGGGCCCAGCGCGCTGGTCGGATTGACGCCGCACTTCTCTCCGACGCTCGATGCGGGTTCGAGCGTCTTCTTGCCGTCGGTCATCAAGGACTTGGCGCTGATCGCGGCGAGCCCGCGGATCCGATGACGCGGTGGAGTCGTCGTCGAGGTTGATCCGGCGGGTCGGCGGTTTTGGCCTTCGGGGCGGGGAGTGCACGGTGGTTGCACCCCCGGCAGTCTTGTCTTCATCAGCCCGCGCCTGGCTAACTTGCCGCGGCCGCGACGTCATCGGCTGCTTCGGAGTGTCGTTGTTGGCGAAGGCGATGAGGCTCTGGATGGTGGCCCTCCAGTCGTCGGCTTTGTCTGCCGCTGGAGGGAAGTCAAGGAGCAGCTGGGCTCGAGCTAGAGCTTCTTCTGGATTGGCGGGGAGCGGTGGCGAGCGGTGCGAGGAATGAGATATGCTCGGACTTCTAACTGCGTTAGAAGGAGCAGCGTCTCGTCCCGGCGACCGCGCCTTGCTCGTGCCAACACGTTGGCCTTGAGCGTCCCGCGAACCGCCAGCTTGACCTTGGCCCAGCAAGCGTATGGTACCTTGCGTACCACGTCGCTGCCGGTCCTGCGCCTCCTGAGAGGGGCGCGGTGCATGTACGGACGCCGAGGCCTTAGAGTGCGCTCGGTCATCCGTCTTGTCCTTGGACTTGGCGGCGCCGTGAGTTTCCTCGCCGACGTCCGTCCTTCCGCCGGCGTCTATCCCACCGATCTTTGACTCCGGTGGCGGTGGGATCGACGCGAACGGGCCTGCTACCTCCGACTCTTTCTTCTTCGGCGGCATGTCGATGAAGTCGATGGAGTCGATGAAGTTGGTGCAGATTTCGCTCGCGTGAACGCCGAATCAGGTTCACAGAACCTCGACGCTCCCCCTACCTGGCGCGCCAAAGATGTCGGGGAAACTGATCGCCCACGAACACCTATGGGACCGGAGCCCCTTTTCGGTATGACAAGGGGCGGAGGATGCACAAAGAGCGGATCGAGGCGAGCACGCGAGCAGTTTACCCAGGTTCGGGCCGCACGGATGCGTAAAACCCTACTCCTGCCTTGGTTTGTATTGCGTTCTTGGATCGGGAGCGAGAAGAGCTACAGTGCCTATCGCTAGCAATACCGAGTGTGAGACTGATCGAAGATCGGAACCCCCTCTACGTTGCGCATGGGCCTCCTTTTATAGGTCAAAGGGGTCACCGACAGGTGGCAACGCAGGTGAGGGTAAAAACGTAAAAGTGGTGGTAGTTGGAACAGTGTATGCATAGTGCTCTATACCTAACTCTGACGGCAAGGGACAAGGGCATTAAATGCCCGTCACCGTCGCCCTAAACAGTGCAAAAAGCGTCCGTCAGGGCGCCACCGTCCGCCACGACGGTGGCCTTGTCATCGCAGCTCGCCACCGTGTACCCCAGGCTGCACAACCTTCCACCACGTGCGCCTGGAAGGGTCCCAGGGCGACGCGTGGGCGGATGAGCTGGGGCGCGGCACTTAGTGGGAGTTTGCCGCGGCAAGCGCCTTGCCGCGGTTGTCATCTTGTCGCGCCTGGGAGCTTGTCGCCCGCCAGGCCTTGCCGGGACGCGCGGCGCGTCACGGCAAGTTTCATGAAATGCCATGTTTGGCCTTCCCGGCAAGCTCCTCTTGCCAGGGTCTTGTGCCAAAAAGGTGGTCTTGAGCCTGGAGTGGCCTTCCCGGCAAGCTCCTCTTGTCGGGGCCTTGTCTCTTCAACTTGAATACTTTGTTCTTGAATGGCTTCAGAGGAACCATAGTGGGCCTTGGTGGGCGCGCGGCAAGCCCTGCCACGGGACGCTGCAACTGCCCGTGCAAAAGTTCGGGATACTAAGGTACCCCTACTTTAGTACACCGACACTCACTATTCTTATCGCACCAAATAACTCCCTCTCTTAACACTACAACCTAAGAAATTGCACTAGCAGATCAACACAGAAGTACATTACTTTTTGTATAGCATCGCTAGGTTACCATAGGCGGAGCTCAAGCAAAGTTTCAGGCTGTTGTTATTGCCTTGAATGACACCATCGTAACTAGTATCGTTGTTGTTGAACCTAGTGATGATTGTCCCTGGCTCATCTACCGTGATTCTTGCATTCGTGTTAGACCAGAGAGAGTTGGTTTCCACAAACAACGAAAAGTATGAAGTCTAGAGGGCTATATAGGGAGGGTGAGAAGCATAGTAATGTATCTGTATCATGCCCAGATGTAATCTAGCTCTCCCGATGAAGTCGATTAATTATAATATAAATTTGGGTTAGGCCATTTTGGTTTATGATAATAATTTCCAAGATATAGAGATGAAATTGGATATGCATCAATAACAAAGCATATATTACCTTTTGTCGTTTCTTAGCTGACCACAAATATGTTCTAGACGATATTAATTAAGGTTGCCTGTTCAAATAATGTGTGTGTCATTGCCACTCAATTGTGGTATTTCCACTTTTGTACTTAATGTTTTCCACATTCATTGTTTTTTGGATTTTATGTCCTTGTGAAAGACAATAGAAATTGAGCAACGTTGTTCATGATGCGTACTCGACTCACTATGGGGTTTACAGGCTGACACTTGGGTTCTTGCTTTTAGCATTATTGAAGATGAGAGATTGATGGGCACTAGAGCTTTTTCCCATTGGCCATGGTATGCCCATTTGAAACTCTAGATCATTGATGATGTATTGTTGCCTTCCGTTATCTCCTCTTTCTATGCTCCTAAACTGCTTTTTTGCATGGCTTGAAACCTACACGTCTAGTGGTGAACACTCAATCCATGGACAAATAGCCTTTCATAACCACATTAGATATGAAAAGGTTAGGTTCTGTAAAGAGCGACACGTTATTCATTCATTTGAAGAAGCAAGTTCTACCTAACAAACATGGTTTTTAGACATGTATGGAAGCAAAATTTTATATTTTTCACTTAAATATTGAAATTAGTACTTGAAAATACAAGAAAATCACATAAACATTTCTACTCGTTCTAATGATCTCAATGAAAACTGTACAATTTCACGATTGTGTGATATAATAAATGAAAGCAAATGAGTGTGCGTGAGTAATCGTAGAATAGTTACTATGACCATAGTGATGTCTAATAACCATAACATGATCATACTTGCAATTATCTAATGTTTTATCATAATCAAAGTATTGAACGGTGTTCTCAATTTAGGACAACTTCCTATACCACTAACTCTAAATAAGTTGTATGACCTAGTGA
Source organism: Secale cereale (assembly GCA_902687465.1). NCBI lineage: Eukaryota > Viridiplantae > Streptophyta > Magnoliopsida > Poales > Poaceae > Secale > Secale cereale. Next base: position 606,369,320 of record LR738712.1, read on the forward strand.
AAACTTATAGCATCATATAAACTATCATTGTTAAATATAATCTTGATAGGACAAAACAAATAATGAACACAAGTTGACTCCAAATATTATCTTTCGCATAAAATGAAATCGAACCATTCAATATTGATATTCAGAAGTAAAACATAAAAATGATCATCATATCTTGTAAAAGTCAATTCCCACATAACTCTTAATAAATTACTATAGTTGTGTTTAAGAATCTGACTACAAATAAGGAAGAACGCGAAATAAATTACGTATGTTCTTTGTGAGTCAAATTATTTCTAGTGCTTGATGCGATAATCGGTTGATGGATGGAATTTCGGTTCTCTTGAACATGCACATTATTCTCCATTAACACCATCACCTACTTGTCTTGCTCCATAACTCGCATACCCTAATACAGAGAAAACATATAAAAAATGGGTGTCATTTATGGAAAGTTAGTGCCCTCCTAGTACTTTGATGCCTCAATATTCTTATCGCACCATTTAACTCCCTCTCTTAACACTACAACCTAAGAAATCCCACTACCGGATCAACATAGAAGTACATTACTTTTTGTATAGCGTCGCTAGGTTACCATAGGCGGAGGTCAACCAAAGTTTCAGGCTTCCTGTTCTTGTCTTGATTGACACCATCGTAACTAGTGTCGTTGTTGTTGAACCTAGTGATGATTGGCCTTGGCTCCTCTACCGTGATTCTTGCATTCATGTTAGACTAGAGAGAGTTAGTTACCATAAACAACGAAAAGTATGAAGTCTAGAGGGCTATATAGGGAGGGTGAGGAGCAGAGTAATGTATTTGTATCATGCCTAGATGGAATCCAGCACTCCCGATGAAGTTGATTAATTATAATATAAATCTGGGTTATGCCATATTTGATTTATGATAATAATTTCCAAGATGTAGAGATCAAATTGAATATGCATCAATAACATAGCAAATAATACCTTTTGTTGTTTCTTAGCCGAGTACAAATATGTTCTAGATGATACTAATTAAGGTGGTATTCTCAAATAATGTGTGTGTCATTGCCACTCAATTGTGCTATTTCCACTTTTGTACTTAATGTTTTCCACATTCATTGTTTTTTGGATTTTATGTCCTTGTGAAAGACAACAAAAATTGAGCAACGTTGTTCATGATGCGGACTCGACTCACTATGGGGTTTACAGGCTGAAACTTGGGTTCTTGCTTTCAGCATTATTGAAGATGAGAGATTGATGGGCACTAGAACTATTTCCCATTGGCCATGGTATGCCCATTTCAAACTCTAGATCATTGATGATGTATTGTTGCCTTCCGTTATCTCCTCTTTATATGCTCCTAAATTGCTTTCTTGCATGGCTTGAAACCTACACGTCTAGTGGTGACGATGTACTTGGATATGTCCTTCCAATTTCCACGCCCACGAACACTCAATCCATGGACAAATAGCCTTTCATAACCACGTTAGATATGAAAAGGTTAGGTTCTGTAAAGAGCGACACGTTATTCATTCATTTGAAGAAGCAAGTTCTACCTAACAAACATGGTTTTTAGACATGTATGGAAGCAAAATTTTATATTTTTCACTTAAATATTGAAATTAGTACTTGAAAATACAAGAAAATCACATAAACATTTCTACTCGTTCTAATGATCTCAATGAAAACTGTACAATTTCACGATTGTGCGATATAATAAATGAAAGCAAATGAGTGTGCGTGAGTAATCGTAGAATAGTTACTATGACCATAGTGATGTCTAATAACCATAACATGATCATACTCGCAATTATCTTATGTTTTATCATAATCAAAGTATTGAGCAGTGTTCTCAATTTAGGACAACTTCCTATACCACTAACTCTAAAGTAAGTTGTATGACCTAGTGAAAACTTATAGCATCATATAAACTATCATTGTTAAATATAATCTTGATAGGATAAAACAAATAATGAACACAAGTTGACTCCAAATATTATCTTTCGCATAAAAATGAAATCGAACCATTCAATATTGATATTCAGAAGTAAAACATAAAAATGATCATCATATCTTGTAAAAGTCAATTCCCACATAACTATTAATAAATTACTATAGTTGTGTTTAAGAATTTGACTACAAATAAGGAAGAACGCGAAATAAATTACGTATGTTCTTTGTGAGTCAAATTATTTCTAGAGCTTGGTGCGATAATCGGTTGATGAATGGAATTTCTGTTCTCTTGAACATTCACATTATTCTCCATTAACACCATCACCTACTTGTCTTGCTCCATAACTCGCATACCCTAACACAGAGAAAACATATTAAAAAATGGGTGTCATTTATGGAAAGTTTGTGCCCTCCTAGTACTTTGATGCCACAATATTCTTATCGCACCATTTAACTCCCTCTCTTAACACTACAACCTAAGAAATTCCACTACCGGATCAACACAGAAGTACATTACTTTTGTATAGCGTCGCTAGGTTACCATAGGCAGAGGTCAACCAAAGTTTCAGGCTTCTTGTTCTTGTCTTGATTGACACCATCGTAACTAGTATCGTTGTTGTTGAACCTAGTGATGATTTGCCTTGCCTTCTCTACCGTGATTCTTGCATTCATGTTAGACTAGAGAGAGTAGGTTACCATAAACAACAAAAAGTATGAAGTCTAGAGGGCTATATAGGGAGGGTGAGGAGCAGAGTAATGTATTTGTATCATGCCTAGATGGAATCCAGCACTCCCGATGAAGTTGATTAATTATAATATAAATCTGGGTTATGCCATATTTGATTTATGATAATAATTTCCAAGATGTAGAGATCAAATTGAATATGCATCAATAACATAGCAAATAATACCTTTTGTTGTTTCTTAGCTGAGTACAAATATGTTCTAGATGATACTAATTAAGGTGGTATTCTCAAATAATGTGTGTGTCATTGCCACTCAATTGTGCTATTTCCACTTTTGTACTTAATGTTTTCCACATTCATTGTTTTTTGGATTTTATGTCCTTGTGAAAGACAACAGAAATTGAGCAACGTTGTTCATGATGCGGACTCGACTCACTATGGGGTTTACATGCTGAAACTTGGGTTCTTGCTTTCAGCATTATTGAAGATGAGAGATTGATGGGCACTAGAGCTATTTCCCATTGGCCATGGTATGCCCATTTCAAATTCTAGATCATTGATGATGTATTGTTGCCTTCCGTTATCTCCTCTTTCTATGATCCTAAACTGCTTTTTTGCATGGCTTGAAACCTACACGTCTAGTGGTGACGATGTACTTGGATATGTCCTTCCAATTTCCACGCCCACGAACACTCAATCCATGGACAAATAGCCTTTCATAACCACGTTAGATATGAAAAGGTTAGGTTCTGTAAAGAGCGACACGTTATTCATTCATTTGAAGAAGCAAGTTCTACCTAACAAACATGGTTTTTAGACATGTATGGAAGCAAAATTTTATATTTTTCACTTAAATATTGAAATTAGTACTTGAAAATACAAGAAAATCACATCAACATTTCTACTCGTTCTAATGATCTCAATGAAAACTGTACAATTTCACGATTGTGTGATATAATAAATGAAAGCAAATGAGTGTGTGTGAGTAATCGTAGAATAGTTACAATGACCATAGTGATGTCTAATAACCATAACATGATCATACTCGCAATTATCTTATGTTTTATCATAATCAAAGTATTGAACAGTGTTCTCAATTTAGGACAACTTCCTATACCACTAACTCTAAAGTAAGTTGTATGACCTAGTGAAAACTTATAGCATCATATAAACTATCAATGTTAAATATAATCTTGATAGGACAAAACAAATAATGAACACAAGTTGACTCCAAATATTATCTTTCGCATAAAAATGAAATCGAACCATTCAATATTGATATTCAGAAGTAAAACATAAAAATGATCATCATATCTTGTAAAATTCAATTCCCACAGAACTCTTAATAAATTACTATAGTTGTGTTTAAGAATGTGACTACAAATAAGGAAGAACGAGAAATAAATTACGTATGTTCTTTGTGAGTCAAATTACTTCTAGTGCTTGGTGCAATAATCGGTTGATGGATGGAATTTCTGTTCTCTTGAACATTCACATTATTCTCCATTAACACCATCACCTACTTGTCTTGCTCCATAACTCGCATACCCTAATACAGAGAAAACATATAAAAAATGGGTGTCATTTATGGAAAGTTAGTGCCCTCCTAGTACTTTGATGCCTCAATATTCTTATCGCACCATTTAACTCCCTCTCTTAACACTACAACCTAAGAAATTCCACTATCGGATCAACACAGAAGTACATTACTTTTTGTATAGCGTCGCTAGGTTACCATAGGCGGAGGTCAACCAAAGTTTCAGGCTTCGTGTTCTTGTCTTGATTGACACCATCGTAACTAGTATCGTTGTTGTTGAACCTAGTGATGATTGGCCTTGGCTCCTCTACCGTGATTCTTGCATTCATGTTAGACTAGAGAGAGTTGGTTACCATAAACAACAAAAAGTATGAAGTCTAGAGGGCTATATAGGGAGGGTGAGGAGCAGACTAATGTATTTGTATCATGCCTAGATGGAATCCAGCTCTCCCGATGAAGTTGATTAATTATAATATAAATCTGGGTTATGCCATATTTTATTTATGATAATAATTTCCAAGATGTAGAGATCAAATTCAATATGCATCAATAACAAAGCAAATAATACTTTTGTTGTTTCTTAGCTGAGTACAAATATGTTCTAGATGATACTAATTAAGGTGGTATGCTCAAATAATGTGTGTGTCATTGCCACTCAATTGTGCTATTTCCACTTTTGTACTTAATATTTTCCACATTCATTGTTTTTTGGATTTTATGTCCTTGTGAAAGACAACAAAAATTGAGCAACGTTGTTCATGATGCAGACTCGACTCACTATGGGGTTTACAGGCTGAAACTTTGGTTCTTGCTTTCAGCATTATTGAAGATGAGAGATTGATGGGCACTAGAGCTATTTCCCATTGGCCATGGTATGCCCATTTCAAACTCTAGATCATTGATGATGTATTGTTGCCTTCCGTTATCTCCTCTTTATATGCTCCTAAAGTGCTTTTTTGCATGGCTTGAAACCTACACGTCTAGTGGTGACGATGTACTTGGATATGTCCTTCCAATTTCCACGCCCACGAACACTCAATCCATGGACAAATAGCCTTTCATAACCACGTTAGATATGAAAAGGTTAGGTTCTGTAAAGAGCGACACGTTATTCATTCATTTGAAGAAGCAAGTTCTACCTAACAAACATGGTTTTTAGACATGTATGCAAGCAAAATTTTATATTTTTCACTTAAATATTGAAATCAGTACTTGAAAATACAAGAAAATCACATAAACATTTCTACTCGTTCTAATGATCTCAATGAAAACTGTACAATTTCACGATAGTGTGATATAATAAATGAAAGCAAATGAGTGTGCGTGAGTAATCGTAGAATAGTTACTATGACCATAGTGATGTCTAATAACCATAACATGATCATACTCGCAATTATCTTATGTTTTATCATAATCAAAGTATTGAGCAGTGTTCTCAATTTAGGACAACTTCCTATACCACTAACTCTAAAGTAAGTTGTATGACCTAGTGAAAACTTATAGCATCATATAAACTATCATTTTTAAATATAATCTTGATAGGATAAAACAAATAATGAACACAAGTTGACTCCAAATATTATCTTTCGCATAAAAATGAAATCGAACCATTCAATATTGATATTCAGAAGTAAAACATAAAAATGATCATCATATCTTGTAAAAGTCAATTCCCACATAACTCTTAATAAATTACTATAGTTGTGTTTAAGAATTTGACTACAAATAAGGAAGAACGCGAAATAAATTACGTATGTTCTTTGTGAGTCAAATTATTTCTAGTGCTTGGTGCGATAATCGGTTGATGAATGGAATTTCCGTTCTCTTGAACATTCACATTATTCTCCATTAACACCATCACCTACTTGTCTTGCTCCATAACTCGCATACCCTAACAGAGAGAAAACATATAAAAAATGGGTGTCATTTATGGAAAGTTTGTGCCCTCCTAGTACTTTGATGCCTCAATATTCTTATCGCACCATTTAACTCCCTCTCTTAACACTACAACCTAAGAAATTCCACTACCGGATCAACACAGAAGTACATTACTTTTGTATAGCGTCGCTAGGTTACCATAGGCGGAGGTCAACCAAAGTTTCAGGCTTCTTGTTCTTGTCTTGATTGACACCATCGTAACTAGTATCGTTGTTGTTGAACCTAGTGATGATTGGCCTTGCCTTCTCTACCGTGATTCTTGCATTCATGTTAGACTAGGGAGAGTTGGTTACCATAAACAACAAAAAGTATGAAGTCTAGATGGCTATATAGGGAGGGTGAGGAGCAGAGTAATGTATCTGTATCATGCCCAGATGTAATCTAGCTCTCGCGATGAAGTTGATTAATTATAATATAAATTTGGGTTATGCCATATTTGATTTATGATAATAATTTCCAAGATGTAGAGATCAAATTGAATCTGCATCAATAACACAGCAAATAATACCTTTTGTTGTTTCTTAGCTGAGTACAAATATGTTCTAGATGATACTAATTAAGGTGGTATGCTCAAATAATGTGTGTGTCATTGCCACTCAGTTGTGGTATTTCCACTTTTGTACTTAATGTTTTCCACATTCATTGTTTTTTGGATTTTATGTCCTTGTGAAAGACAACAGAAATTGAGCAATGTTGTTCATGATGCGGACTCGACTCACTATGGGGTTTACATGCTGAAACTTGGGTTCTTGCTTTCAGCATTATTGAAGATGAGAGATTGATGGGCACTAGAGCTATTTTCCATTGGCCATGGTATGCCCATTTCAAACTCTATATCATTGATGATGTATTGTTGCCTTCCGTTATCTCCTCTTTCTATGCTCCTAAACTGCTTTTTTGCATGGCTTGAAACCTACACGTCTAGTGGTGACGATGTACTTGGATATGTCCTTCCAATTTCCACGCCCACGAACACTCAATCCATGGACAAATAGCCTTTCGTAACCACGTTAGATATGAAAAGGTTAGGTTCTGTAAAGAGCGACACGTTATTCATTCATTTGAAGAAGCAAGTTCTACCTAACAAACATGGTTTTTAGACATGTATGGAAGCAAAATTTTATATTTTTCACTTAAATATTGAAATTAGTACTTGAAAATACAATAAAATCACATAAACATTTCTACTCGTTCTAATGATCTCAATGAAAACTGTACAATTTCACGATTGTGTGATATAATAAATGAAAGCAAATGAGTGTGCATGAGTAATCGTAGAATAGTTACTATGACCATAGTGATGTCTAATAACCATAACATGATCATACTTGCAATTATCTTATGCTTTATCATAATCAAAGTATTGAACTGTGTTCTCAATTTAGGACAACTTCCTATACCACTAACTCTAAATAAGTTGTATGACCTAGTGAAAACTTATAGCATCATATAAACTATCATTGTTAAATATAATCTTGATAGGACAAAACAAATAATGAACACAAGTTGACTCCAAATATTATCTTTCGCATAAAATGAAATCGAACCATTCAATATTGATATTCAGAAGTAAAACATAAAAATGATCATCATATCTTGTAAAAGTCAATTCCCACATAACTCTTAGTAAATTACTATAGCTGTGTTTAAGAATCTGACTACAAATAAGGAAGAACGCGAAATAAATTACGTATGTTCTTTGTGAGTCAAATTATTTCTAGTGCTTGGTGCGATAATCGGTTGATGGATGGAATTTCCGTTCTCTTGAACATGCACATTATTCTCCATTAACACCATCACCTACTTGTCTTGCTCCATAACTCGCATACCCTAATACATAGAAAACATATAAAAAATGGGTGTCATTTATGGAAAGTTAGTGCCCTCCTAGTACTTTGATGCCTCAATATTCTTATCGCACCATTTAACTACCTCTCTTAACACTCCAACCTAAGAAATTCCACTACCGGATCAACATAGAAGTACATTACTCTTTGTATAGCGTCGCTAGGTTACCATAGGCGGAGGTCAACCAAAGTTTCAGGCTTCCTGTTCTTGTCTTGATTGACACCATCGTAACTAGTATCGTTGTTGTTGAACCTAGTGATGATTGGCCTTGGCTCCTCTACCGTGATTCTTGCATTCATGTTAGACTAGAGAGAGTTAGTTACCATAAACAACGAAAAGTATGAAGTCTAGAGGGCTATATAGGGAGGGTGAGGAGCAGAGTAATGTATTTGTATCATGCCTAGATGGAATCCAGCTCTCCCGATGAAGTTGATTAATTATAATATAAATCTGGGTTATGCCATATTTGATTTATGATAATAATTTCCAAGATGTAGAGATCAAATTGAATATGCATCAATAACATAGCAAATAATACCTTTTGTTGTTTCTTAGCTGAGTACAAATATGTTCTAGATGATACTAATTAAGGTGGTATGCTCAAATAATGTGTGTGTCATTGCCACTCAATTGTGCTATTTCCACTTTTGTCCTTAATGTTTTCCACATTCATTGTTTTTTGGATTTTATGTCCTTGTGAAAGACAACAAAAATTGAGCAACGTTGTTCATGATGCGGACTCGACTCACTATGGGGTTTACAGGCTGAAACTTGGGTTCTTGCTTTCAGCATTATTGAAGATGAGAGATTGATGGGCACTAGAGCTATTTCCCATTGGCCATGGTATGCCCATTTCAAACTCTAGATCATTGATTATGTATTGTTGCCTTCCGTTATCTCCTCTTTATATGCTCCTAAAGTGCTTTCTTGCATGGCTTGAAACCTACACGTCTAGTGGTGACGATGTACTTGGATATGTCCTTCCAATTTCCACGCCCACCAACACTCAATCCATGGAAAAATAGCCTTTCATAACCACTTTAGATATGAAAAGGTTAGGTTCTGTAAAGAGCGACACGTTATTCATTCATTTGAAGAAGCAAGTTCTACCTAACAAACATGGTTTTTAGACATGTATGGAAGCCAAATTTTATATTTTTCACTTAAATATTGAAATTAGTACTTGAAAATACAAGAAAATCACATAAACATTTCTACTCGTTCTAATGATCTCAATGAAAACTGTACAATTTCACGATTGTGCGATATAATAAATGAAAGCAAATGAGTGTGCGTGAGTAATCGTAGAATAGTTACTATGACCATAGTGATGTCTAATAACCATAACATGATCATACTGGCAATTATCTTATGTTTTATCATAATCAAAGTATTGAACAGTGTTCTCAATTTAGGACAACTTCCTATACCACTAACTCTAAAGTAAGTTGTATGACCTAGTGAAAACTTATAGCATCATATAAACTATCATTGTTAAATATAATCTTGATAGGATAAAACAAATAATGAACACAAGTTGACTCCAAATATTATCTTTCGCATAAAAATGAAATCGAACCATTCAATATTGATATTCAGAAGTAAAACATAAAAATGATCATCATATCTTGTAAAAGTCAATTCCCACATAACTCTTAATAAATTACTATAGTTGTGTTTAAGAATTTGACTACAAATAAGGAAGAACGCGAAATAAATTACGTATGTTCTTTGTGAGTCAAATTATTTCTAGTGCTTGGTGCGATAATCGGTTGATGAATGGAATTTCCGTTCTCTTGAACATTCACATTATTCTCCATTAACACCATCACCTACTTGTCTTGCTCCATAACTCGCATACCCTAACACAGAGAAAACATATAAAAAATGGGTGTCATTTATGGAAAGTTTGTGCCCTCCTAGTACTTTGATGCCTCAATATTCTTATCGCACCATTTAACTCCCTCTCTTAACACTACAACCTAAGAAATTCCACTACCGGATCAACACAGAAGTACATTACTTTTGTATAGCGTCGCTAGGTTACCATAGGCAGAGGTCAACCAAAGTTTCAGGCTTCTTGTTCTTGTCTTGATTGACACCATCGTAACTAGTATCGTTGTTGTTGAACCTAGTGATGATTGGCCTTGCCTTCTCTACCGTGATTCTTGCATTCATGTTAGACTAGAGAGAGTTGGTTACCATAAACAACAAAAAGTATGAAGTCTAGAGGGCTATATAGGGAGGGTGAGGAGCAGAGTAATGTATCTGTATCATGCCCAGATGTAATCTAGCTCTCGCGATGAAGTTGATTAATTATAATATAAATTTGGGTTATGCCATATTTGATTTATGATAATAATTTCCAAGATGCAGAGATCAAATTGAATATGCATCAATAACACAGCAAATAATACCTTTTGTTGTTTCTTAGCTGAGTACAAATATGTTCTAGATGATACTAATTAAGGTGGTATGCTCAAATAATGTGTGTGTCATTGCCACTCAATTGTGGTATTTCCACTTTTGTACTTAATGTTTTCCACATTCATTGTTTTTTGGATTTTATGTCCTTGTGAAAGACAACAGAAATTGAGCAACATTGTTCATGATGCGGACTCGACTCACTATGGGGTTTACATGCTGAAACTTGGGTTCTTGCTTTCAGCATTATTGAAGATGAGAGATTGATGGGCACTAGAGCTATTTCCCATTGGCCATGGTATGCCCATTTCAAACTCTAGATCATTGATGATGTATTGTTGCCTTCCGTTATCTCCTCTTTCTATGCTCCTAAACTGCTTTTTTGCATGGCTTGAAACCTACACGTCTAGTGGTGACGATGTACTTGGATATGTCCTTCCAATTTCCACGCCCACGAACACTCAATCCATGGACAAATAGCCTTTCATAACCACGTTAGATATGAAAAGGTTAGGCTCTGTAAAGAGCGATACGTTATTCATTCATTTGAAGAAGCAAGTTCTACCTAACAAACATGGTTTTTAGACATGTATGGAAGCAAAATTTTATATTTTTCACTTAAATATTGAAATTAGTACTTGAAAATACAATAAAATCACATCAACATTTCTACTCGTTCTAATGTTCTCAATGAAAACTGTACAATTTCACGATTGTGTGATATAATAAATGAAAGCAAATGAGTGTGTGTGAGTAATCGTAGAATAGTTACTATGACCATAGTGATGTCTAATAACCATAACATGATCATACTCGCAATTATCTTATGTTTTATCATAATCAAAGTATTGAACAGTGTTCTCAATTTAGGAGAACTTCCTATCCCACTAACTCTAAAGTAAGTTGTATGACCTAGTGAAAACTTATAGCATCATATAAACTATCAATGTTAAATATAATCTTGATAGGACAAAACAAATAATGAACACAGGTTGACTCCAAATATTATTTTTCGCATAAAAATGAAATCGAACCATTCAATATTGATATTCAGAAGTAAAACATAAAAATGATCATCATATCTTGTAAAAGTCAATTCCCACAGAACTCTTAATAAATTACTATAGTTGTGTTTAAGAATGTGACTACAAATAAGGAAGAACGCGAAATAAATTACGTATGTTCTTTGTGAGTCAAATTATTTCTAGTGCTTAGTGCAATAATCGGTTGATGGATGGAATTTCCGTTCTCTTGAACATTCACATTATTCTCCATTAACACCATCACCTACTTGTCTTGCATACCCTAATACAGAGAAAACATATAAAAAATAGGTGCCATTTATGGAAAGTTAGTGCCCTCCTAGTACTTTGATGCCTCAATATTCTTATCGCACCATTTAACTCCCTCTCTTAACACTACAACCTAAGAAATTCCACTATCGGATCAACACAGAAGTACATTACTTTTTGTATAGCGTCGCTAGGTTACCATAGGCGGAGGTCAACCAAAGTTTCAGGCTTCGTGTTCTTGTCTTGATTGACACCATCGTAACTAGTATCATTGTTGTTGAACCTAGTGATGATTGGCCTTGGCTCCTCTACCGTGATTCTTGCATTCATGTTAGACTAGAGAGAGTTGGTTACCATAAACAACAAAAAGTATGAAGTCTAGAGGGCTATATAGGGAGGGTGAGGAGCAGACTAATGTATTTGTATCATGCCTAGATGGAATCCAGCTCTCCCGATGAAGTTGATTACTTATAATATAAATCTGGGTTATGCCATATTTTATTTATGATAATAATTTCCAAGATGTCGAGATCAAATTGAATATGCACCAATAACATAGCAAATAATACTTTTGTTGTTTCTTAGCTGAGTACAAATATGTTCTAGATGATACTAATTAAGGTGGTATGCTCAAATAATGTGTGTGTCATTGCCACTCAATTGTGCTATTTCCACTTTTGTACTTAATATTTTCCACATTCATTGTTTTTTGGATTTTATGTCCTTGTGAAAGACAACAAAAATTGAGCAACGTTGTTCATGATGCAGACTCGACTCACTATGGGGTTTACAGGCTGAAACTTGGGTTCTTGCTTTCAGCATTATTGAAGATGAGAGATTGATGGGCACTAGAGCTATTTCCCATTGGCCATGGTATGCCCATTTCAAACTCTAGATCATTGATGATGTATTGTTGCCTTCCGTTATCTCCTCTTTATATGCTCCTAAAGTGCTTTTTGCATGGCTTGAAACCTACACGTCTAGTGGTGACGATGTACTTGGATATGTCCTTCCAATTTCCACGGCCACGAACACTCAATCCATGGACAAATAGCCTTTCATAACCACGTTAGATATGAAAAGGTTAGGTTCTGTAAAGAGCGACACGTTATTCATTCATTTGAAGAAGCAAGTTCTACCTAACAAACATGGTTTTTAGACATGTATGGAAGCAAAATTTTATATTTTTCACTTAAATATTGAAATTAGTACTTGAAAATACAAGAAAATCACATAAACATTTCTACTCGTTCTAATGATCTCAATGAAAACTGTACAATTTCACGATTGTGCGATATAATAAATGAAAGCAAATGAGTGTGCGTGAGTAATCGTAGAATAGTTACTATGACCATAGTGATGTCTAATAACCATAACATGATCATACTCGCAATTATCTTATGTTTTATCATAATCAAAGTATTGAACAGTGTTCTCAATTTAGGACAACTTCCTATACCACTAACTCTAAAGTAAGTTGTATGACCTAGTGAAAACTTATAGCATCATATAAACTATCATTGTTAAATATAATCTTGATAGGATAAAACAAATAATGAACACAAGTTGACTCCAAATATTATCTTTCGCATAAAAATGAAATCGAACCATTCAATATTGATATTCAGAAGTAAAACATAAAAATGATCATCATATCTTGTAAAAGTCAATTCCCACATAACTCTTAATAAATTACTATAGTTGTGTTTAAGAATTTGACTACAAATAAGGAAGAACGCGAAATAAATTACGTATGTTCTTTGTGAGTCAAATTATTTCTAGTGCTTGGTGCGATAATCGGTTGATGGATGGAATTTCTGTTCTCTTGAACATTCACATTATTCTCCGTTAACACCATCACCTACTTCTCTTGCTCCATAACTCGCATACCCTAATACAGAGAAAACATATAAAAAATGGGTGTCATTTATGGAAAGTTTGTGCCCTCCTAGTACTTTGATGCCTCAATATTCTTATCGCACCATTTAACTCCCTCTCTTAACACTACAACCTAAGAAATTCCACTATCGGATCAACACAGAAGTACATTACTTTTTGTATAGCGTCGCTAGGTTACCATAGGCGGAGGTCAACCAAAGTTTCAGGCTTCATGTTCTTGTCTTGATTGACACCATCGTAACTAGTATCGTTGTTGTTGAACCTAGTGATGATTGACCTTGGCTCCTCTACCGTGATTCTTGCATTCATGTTAGACTAGAGAGAGTAGGTTACCATAAACAACAAAAAGTATGAAGTCTAGAGGGCTATATAGGGAGGGTGAGGAGCAGACTAATGTATTTGTATCATGCCTAGATGGAATCCAGCTCTCCCGATGAAGTTGATTAATTATAATATAAATCTGGGTTATGCCATATTTTATTTATGATAATAATTTCCAAGATGTAGAGATCAAATTGAATATGCATCAATAACATAGCAAATAATACTTTTGTTGTTTCTTAGCTGAGTACAAATATGTTCTAGATGATACTAATTAAGGTGGTATGCTCAAATAATGTGTGTGTCATTGCCACTCAATTGTGCTATTTCCACTTTTGTACTTAATATTTTCCACATTCATTGTTTTTTGGATTTTATGTCCTTGTGAAAGACAACAAAAATTGAGCAACGTTGTTCATGATGCGGACTCGACTCACTATGGGGTTTACATGCTGAAACTTGGGTTCTTGCTTTCAGCATTATTGAAGATGAGAGATTGATGGGCACTAGAGCTATTTCCCATTGGCCATGGTATGCCCATTTCAAACTCTAGATCATTGATGATGTATTGTTGCCTTCCGTTATCTCCTCTTTATATGCTCCTAAAGTGCTTTTTTGCATGGCTTGAAACCTACACGTCTAGTGGTGACGATGTACTTGGTATGTCCTTCAAATTTCCACGCCCACGAACACTCAATCCATGGACAAATAGCCTTTCATAACCACGTTAGATATGAAAAGGTTAGGTTCTGTAAAGAGCGACACGTTATTCATTCATTTGAAGAAGCAAGTTCTACCTAACAAACATGGTTTTTAGACATGTATGGAAGCAAAATTTTATATTTTTCACTTAAATATTGAAATCAGTACTTGAAAATACAAGAAAATCACATAAACATTTCTACTCGTTCTAATGATCTCAATGAAAACTGTACAATTTCACGTTTGTGCGATATAATAAATGAAAGCAAATGAGTGTGCGTGAGTAATCGTACAATAGTTACTATGACCATAGTGATGTCTAATAACCATAACATGATCATACTCGCAATTATCTTATGTTTTATCATAATCAAAGTATTGAACAGTGTTCTCAATTTAGGACAACTTCCTATACCACTAACTCTAAAGTAAGTTGTATGACCTAGTGAAAACTTATAGCATCATATAAACTATCATTGTTAAATATAATCTTGATAGGACAAAACAAATAATGAACACAAGTTGACTCCAAATATTATCTTTTGCATAAAAATGAAATCGAACCATTCAATATTGATATTCAGAAGTAAAACATAAAAATGATCATCATATCTTGTAAAAGTCAATTCCCACATAACTCTTAATAAATTACTATAGTTGTGTTTAAGAATTTGACTACAAATAAGGAAGAACGCGAAATAAATTATGTATGTTCTTTGTGAGTCAAATTATTTCTAGTGCTTGGTGCGATAATCGGTTGATGGATGGAATTTCCGTTCTCTTGAACATTCACATTATTATCCATTAACACCATCACCTACTTGTCTTGCTCCATAACTCGCATACCCTAATACAGAGAAAACATATAAAAAATGGGTGTCATTTATGGAAAGTTTGTGCCCTCCTAGTACTTTGATGCCTCAATATTCTTATCACACCATTTAACTCCCTCTCTTAACACTACAACCTAAGAAATTCCACTACCGGATCAACACAGAAGTACATTACTTTTTGTATAGCGTCGCTAGGTTACCATAGGCGGAGGTCAACCAAAGTTTCAGGCTTCTTGTTCTTGTCTTGATTGACACCATCGTAACTAGTATCGTTGTTGTTGAACCTAGTGATGATTGGCCTTGGCTCCTCTACCGTGATTCTTGCATTCATGTTAGACTAGAGAGAGTTAGTTACCATAAACAACGAAAAGTATGATGTCTAGAGGGCTATATAGGGAGGGTCAGGAGCATAGTAATGTATCTGTATCATGTCCAGATGTAATCTAGCTCTCCCGATGAAGTTGATTAATTATAATATAAATTTGGGTTATGCCATATTTGATTTATGATAATAATTTCCAAGATGTAGAGATCAAATTGAATATGCATCAATAACACAGCAAATAATACCTTTTGTTGTTTCTTAGCCGAGTACAAATATATTCTAGATGATACTAATTAAGGTGGTATGCTCAAATAATGTGTGTGTCATTGCCACTCAATTGTGCTATTTCCACTTTTGTACTTAATGTTTTCCACATTCATTGTTTTTTGGATTTTATGTCCTTGTGAAAGACAACAAAAATTGAGCAACGTTGTTCATGATGCGGACTCGACTCACTATGGGGTTTACATGCTGAAACTTGGGTTCTTGCTTTCAGCATTATTGAAGATGAGAGATTGATGGGCACTAGAGCTATTTCCCATTGGCCATGGTATGCCCATTTCAAACTCTAGATCATTGATGATGTATTGTTGCCTTCCGTTATCTCGTCTTTCTATGCTCCTAAAGTGCTTTTTTGCATGGCTTGAAACCTACACGTCTAGTGGTCACGATGTACTTGGATATGTCCTTCCAATTTCCACGCCCACCAACACTCAATCCATGGACAAATAGCCTTTCATAACCACGTTAGATATGAAAAGGTTAGGTTCTGTAAAGAGCGACACGTTATTCATTCATTTGAAGAAGCAAGTTCTACCTAACAAACATGGTTTTTAGACATGTATGGAAGCAAAATTTTATATTTTTCACTTAAATATTGAAATCAGTACTTGAAAATACAAGAAAATCACATAAACATTTCTACTCGTTCTAATGATCTCAATGAAAACTGTACAATTTCACGATTGTGCGATATAATAAATGAAAGCAAATGAGTGTGCGTGAGTAATCGTACAATAGTTACTATGACCATAGTGATGTCTAATAACCATAACATGATCATACTCGCAATTATCTTATGTTTTATCATAATCAAAGTATTGAACAGTGTTCTCAATTTAGGACAACTTCCTATACCACTAACTCTAAAGTAAGTTGTATGACCTAGTGAAAACTTATAGCATCATATAAACTATCATTGTTAAATATAATCTTGATAGGACAAAACAAATAATGAACACAAGTTGACTCCAAATATTATCTTTCGCATAAAAATGAAATCGAACCATTCAATATTGATATTCAGAAGTAAAACATAAAAATGATCATCATATCTTGTAAAAGTCAATTCCCGCATAACTCTTAATAAATTACTATAGTTGTGTTTAAGAATTTGACTACAAATAAGGAAGAACGCGAAATAAATTATGTATGTTCTTTGTGAGTCAAATTATTTCTAGTGCTTGGTGCGATAATCGGTTGATGGATGGAATTTCCGTTCTCTTGAACATTCACATTATTATCCATTAACACCATCACCTACTTGTCTTGCTCCATAACTCGCATACCCTAATACAGAGAAAACATATAAAAAATGGGTGTCATTTATGGAAAGTTTGTGCCCTCCTAGTACTTTGATGCCTCAATATTCTTATCACACCATTTAACTCCCTCTCTTAACACTACAACCTAAGAAATTCCACTACCGGATCAACACAGAAGTACATTACTTTTTGTATAGCGTCGCTAGGTTACCATAGGCGGAGGTCAACCAAAGTTTCAGGCTTCTTGTTCTTGTCTTGATTGACACCATCGTAACTAGTATCGTTGTTGTTGAACCTAGTGATGATTGGCCTTGGCTCCTCTACCGTGATTCTTGCATTCATGTTAGACTAGAGAGAGTTAGTTACCATAAACAACGAAAAGTATGAAGTCTAGAGGGCTATATAGGGAGGGTAAGGAGCATAGTAATGTATCTCTATCATGTCCAGATGTAATCTAGCTCTCCCGATGAAGTTGATTAATTATAATATAAATTTGGGTTATGCCATATTTGATTTATGATAATAATTTCCAGGATGTAGAGATCAAATTGAATATGCATAAATAACACAGCAAATAATACCTTTTGTTGTTTCTTAGCTGAGTACAAATATATTCTAGATGATACTAATTAAGGTGGTATGCTCAAATAATGTGTGTGTCATTGCCACTCAATTGTGCTATTTCCACTTTTGTACTTAATGTTTTCCACATTCATTGTTTTTTGGATTTTATGTCCTTGTGAAAGACAACAAAAATTGAGCAACGTTGTTCATGATGCGGACTCGACTCACTATGGGGTTTACATGCTGAAACTTGGGTTCTTGCTTTCAGCATTATTGAAGATGAGAGATTGATGGGCACTAGAGCTATTTCCCATTGGCCATGGTATGCCCATTTCAAACTCTAGATCATTGATGATGTATTGTTGCCTTCCGTTATCTCGTCTTTCTATGCTCCTAAAGTGCTTTTTTGCATGGCTTGAAACCTACACGTCTAGTGGTCACGATGTACTTGGATATGTCCTTCCAATTTCCACGCCCACCAACACTCAATCCATGGACAAATAGCCTTTCATAACCACGTTGTATATGAAAAGGTTAGGTTCTGTAAAGAGCGACACGTTATTCATTCATTTGAAGAAGCAAGTTCTACCTAACAAACATGGTTTTTAGACATGTATGGAAGCAAAATTTTATATTTTTCACTTAAATATTGAAATCAGTACTTGAAAATACAAGAAAATCACATAAACATTTCTACTCGTTCTAATGATCTCAATGAAAACTGTACAATTTCACGATTGTGCGATATAATAAATGAAAGCAAATGAGTGTGCGTGAGTAATCGTACAATAGTTACTATGACCATAGTGATGTCTAATAACCATAACATGATCATACTCGCAATTATCTTATGTTTTTATCATAATCAAAGTATTGAACAGTGTTCTCAATTTAGGACAACTTCCTATACCACTAACTCTAAAGTAAGTTGTATGACCTAGTGAAAACTTATAGCATCATATAAACTATCATTGTTAAATATAATCTTGATAGGACAAAACAAATAATGAACACAAGTTGACTCCAAATATTATCTTTCTCATAAAAATGAAATCGAACCATTCAATATTGATATTCAGAAGTAAAACATAAAAATGATCATCATATCTTGTAAAAGTCAATTCCCACATAACTCTTAATAAATTACTATAGTTGTGTTTAAGAATTTGACTACAAATAAGGAAGAACGCGAAATAAATTATGTCTTTGTGAGTCAAATTATTTCTAGTGCTTGGTGCGATAATCGGTTGATGGATGGAATTTCCGTTCTCTTGAACATTCACATTATTATCCATTAACACCATCACCTACTTGTCTTGCTCCATAACTCGCATACCCTAATACAGAGAAAACATATAAAAAATGGGTGTCATTTATGGAAAGTTTGTGCCCTCCTAGTACTTTGATGCCTCAATATTCTTATCACACCATTTAACTCCCTCTCTTAACACTACAACCTAAGAAATTCCACTACCGGATCAACACAGAAGTACATTACTTTTTGTATAGCGTCGCTAGGTTACCATAGGCGGAGGTCAACCAAAGTTTCAGGCTTCTTGTTCTTGTCTTGATTGACACCATCGTAACTAGTATCGTTGTTGTTGAACCTAGTGATGATTGGCCTTGGCTCCTCTACCGTGATTCTTGCATTCATGTTAGACTAGAGAGAGTTAGTTACCATAAACAACGAAAAGTATGAAGTCTAGAGGGCTATATAGGGAGGGTCAGGAGCATAGTAATGTATCTCTATCATGTCCAGATGTAATCTAGCTCTCCCGATGAAGTTGATTAATTATAATATAAATTTGGGTTATGCCATATTTGATTTATGATAATAATTTCCAGGATGTAGAGATCAAATTGAATATGCATAAATAACACAGCAAATAATACCTTTTGTTGTTTCTTAGCTGAGTACAAATATATTCTAGATGATACTAATTAAGGTGGTATGCTCAAATAATGTGTGTGTCATTGCCACTCAATTGTGCTATTTCCACTTTTGTACTTAATGTTTTCCACATTCATTGTTTTTTGGATTTTATGTCCTTGTGAAAGACAACAGAAATTGAGCAACGCTGTTCATGATGCGGACTCGACTCACTATGGGGTTTACATGCTGAAACTTGGGTTCTTCCTTTCAGCATTATTGAAGATGAGAGATTGATGGGCACTAGAGCTATTTCCCATTGGCCATGGTATGCCAATTTCAAACTCTAGATCATTGATGATGTATTGTTGCCTTCCGTTATCTCCTCTTTCTATGCTCCTAAAGTGCTTTTTGCATGGCTTGAAACCTACACGTCTAGTGGTGACGATGTACTTGGATATGTCCTTCCAATTTCCACGCCCACGAACACTCAATCCATGGACAAATAGCCTTTCATAACCACGTTAGATATGAAAAGGTTAGGTTCTGTAAAGAGCGACATGTTATTCATTCATTTGAAGAAGCAAGTTCTACCTAACAAACATGGTTTTTAGACATGTATGGAAGTAAAATTTTATATTTTTCACTTAAATATTGAAATTAGTACTTGAAAATACAAGAAAATCACATCAACATTTCTAGTCGTTCTAATGATCTCAATGAAAACTGTACAATTTCACGATTGTGTGATATAATAAATGAAAGCAAATGAGTGTGCGTGAGTAATCGTAGAATAGTTACTATGACCATAGTGATGTCTAATAACCATAACATGATCATACTCGCAATTATCTTATGTTTTATCATAATCAAAGTATTGAACGGTGTTCTCAATTTAGGACAACTTCGTATACCACTAACTCTAAAGTAAGTTGTATGACCTAGTGAAAACTTATAGCATCATATAAACTATTATTGTTAAATATAATCTTGATAGGACAAAACAAATAATGAACACAAGTTGACTCCAAATATTATCTTTTGCATAAAAATGAAATCGAACCATTCAATATTGATATTCAGAAGTAAAACATAAAAATGATCATCATATCTTGTAAAAGTCAATTCCCACATAACTCTTAATAAATTACTATAGTTGTCGTGGAATTAGCACGACAGATGTCCGGTTTGACGCACTTAGTAATGGAACCATCGCACGGGTTAGCTTGAAGAGGTTAAAAGCACACAAAGGACACAGAGGGTTTATACTAGTTCGGCCCCTTCGATGAAGGTAAAAGCCTACGTCTAGTTTGGTTTGGTATTGCTTGGGCGTCGATGAACAGGGAGAAGATTGCTTGCCTGTCTCTCGATGGATTGTTGCTTGTCCCTTGAACCGTCACCGGGTCGTCCCTTTATATAGGAGGCGACGCCCGGTCCGGTTTACAGAGTCCCGAGGCCGGCTCATACTTGTGTCCGCCTCGGTCTCTACTCTTTCTTCCTTATGTCTCAAGCTACATGATAGGACTGTTTACAAACCGTAAACTTTACACATGGGCCCTAAGCCTTCATTGGCCGTTACCTCTACTAAGTTAATATTTATACAACTATATTACCATAATCCGGTTTTCCCTAGCCGATTTATACCTGCTAGTAATATCCCTGACATTCCCAGAATGATTTGAACTTGTTCATGTTAGTCTCCTAAATCTTGAATAAACTTCTTCCCTGTATCTTCTCTGTTTTGTAAACCGGCTATGACGTCATCCCTGGAAATCATTTAATTCGATCATGACATCACTTCCGCATTTATTGCGCACGACCATTTGTTACCTTTGTTTAAAGGCCATCCCGAAAATCGGGGCGACAGGAGAATCTTTATCCAAACTCTGACTTCCTCAAATCCCGTGCTTGCCGTTTCGTCTCTCAACCTTTATAAATACCGCCGCATCTCTGCCTTTCTTCCTTCCGCTCGTCTTCTTCCTCCGTCGCCCGAAGCTTCTCCGCTGTATCAACCTGAACCGCGTCCAGATTACTCCGCCGCCGTCTCTTCCATTCTCACGTATTCCTTTTTCCCTCGCTGCAGATCTGTAACTTAGGGTTTCTCCATTGATTCTGTCATGAGACCTCGAAGCTCTATCTGTTCATCCTAGAAGCTGTTTCTGCAGTAGATTCAACCTTAGATTATCTTCGAAACCTTCTCCTGCTTCGTTGCTTTATGCTTAGACTTGGTATTTTTAGATTCAATCCTTAGATTCATCCGCTCTGTATAAGACCCCCGCAGTTCTTTTGTGATAGACCTGCGTAAATTTCCTCTTTTTCTTACTTCTCAGATCTATTTTACTTTAACCTTCTTTAGAAACCTGTTTCTCCGTCTTGATAGATCTGTAAGACACTCGCCGATTTAGTCAATCATATATTGCTTCTGCAACGCGTCAACAATGAACCCGACGGTTTAGCTTCTTTCTTTTTTGTTATCATAAACCGGCAGTAGCTCGTCGCCCGCTTGCTTCCGGGTTGTCAATGCCATTAGTCCCTTGTCTAAACCGTCGTTATAGTTTTGATAATATGATCCGGTTTACGCCTCGGTACTTGAATAATCCGGATTTTGCACTTTACTTTTTCAGCATTTTCCTTTTGCTCACATGTCTGCCAAGCAATTCATCTCCTGCAACTGGGTCCCTTCCGTCATTACGGAAGAGGATTTAACTAATGCTGCTGCAATTGGCACTCTCGGCCCTCAAGCAGTTCTGAAATGGCGGGCCCCAGGGGGTGAATGCCCTCCTACCCCCAAAGAAGGAGCAGTTATTGTCTTCTTTGATCATATAGCCCGAGGCTTCAGTCCCCCCAGTTCAAAATTCTTCCGGGACGTGCTGGCCGCTTTTCAGCTTCATCCTCAGGACATAGGTCCAAATTCTGTATCAAACATCTGCAATTTTCAAGTCTTCTCCGAGGTGTACCTTCAAGAAGAGCCATCAGTCGACTTGTTTCGGGATTTCTTCCACTTAAACCGGCGGACAGAGTTTACTGCCGGGCCTCATCAAGAGTTGGGTGGTGTCAGTATTCAGAAGAGGAGAGATGTAGTTTTTCCTCATGCTGCTCTCCATACACACCCCAAGGATTGGAATCAATCCTGGTTTTATTGCAAGGATACCTCGCCTGAAGGAGAGAACCCACTGCCGGGTTATCGTGAACATCGTCTTCCTGAAGATCATCCACTGCCGCAGCGTCTTAGCTCCTCAGAACGGCCCCGGTTCGCCCCTCAACTCGCCAAACTTAAAGCCTTTATGGCCAACGGATTGACTGGAGTTGACTTTGTGCGCTGTTGGCTTGCCTGGAGTATCCTCCCTCTGAGCCGGCGCTCCGGTTTGATGTGTCAGTATACCGGAAAGCCGGATGATCCTCAGCGCCATACCGACATAATGTTTCCTGAGAAGGACGTTATTGAATCTGCTAAGAAAATGCTCAACATCTCTTTGGAGGAATGTAGCAAAACCGGACTGGCTCCATATTACAAGAAGAACAAATTGCCAGCAGTAAGCTTTTAATCTCTTCTGTTTGCTTCTAATCCATCCATTTAAATTATCTTCCATTTATCTTTCATCTTCTACACAGGCCGACGATCCTTTTTGGAAAAGGACACCTCAGGATAAGTTAGGTAAACAGCCACGCCGGAAAACCTGCGCTGTTAAGAAGAAAAAGGCAGCTGCTGGCTCCGATTCACATGCTGAGGAAGATGATCCGGATTCTGAGGTATGAATTGCTCCTGATATGTTTTGATCTCTTTTATCCAGATTTTATGTTAACAGTGTCTTTCCGTAGGATTTGGCTGAGGCTGATAAAGCGCAGAAACTGAGGTAATCACTCTTTCTTTAGATTCTGAACCGTCGGTGCCCAAGATTCATAAAGCATCTCGGAAGTACCCTTTTTCTCATCCTTACGCTCAACTGGACCCCAATTTTCTTTTGAAGAAACAACAACAACACGAAGCTCGCCGGACTACACGCCATAGTGGCCATGTAGTCGAATCTTCCGGAATATCTCTCACTCTGGCTCGAAGGCGCCGCTCTAAGGTTTTACTTTCTCCAACTCTTCTTCATCCCAAGGCCGGACTTATACGCAAACCACTTAAACCGTCTGATCCTAACTATCAGGAGACTCCTTTATCATCTTCTGGCGAATCAACTGCCACACAGGTCCCGATTCTGAAAATTGTCCCTGGGTAAGTCCTTTATCTCATCCGGTTTACTTTTGTATTTTGCCTTTATGACTCTGATTTCTTTTTCAATCTCTTTCAGTAAGCCCAAGCCTAGTAAAAAGGCAAAGGCTAGCAAAATGGCTGCTAAGACTACTACTAATGATCCGGTAGCTGATCCGAACGAGGCTATCGCTCCGGAAAACGAACCTACGATTCAGCTTGACGATCCTGCTCCCATGGATCATGACTACACTGTTGCTCCTGAAGGTACCAATGCTGAAGATGTTCTTGAACCGGCGAATTCTGTCCGGGCTAGCCCTCCTCGGAATAGCCCGGCTCCTGCTAGCCCGCCTCGTACTGCTGCTCCACAATCGGCCGCTGCCTCTTCTCCGGATATTCAAATAACTGGTACATGTTTTACCGCTCCTACTGAGCCTATTGTTTTAGCCAAGCATACTGCTAAAGCGGAGAAACTCCACCAAGAGAAGGGCAAGTGGAGCACAAATTTGTCCAGTTATGCCGAGCTGAGTGCCCAGGAGCTTTATTCCGGGTATTTGAACCGGCTTCATACCAGTCAGGACTATGAAGCGGGCTTGGTCAATATGATGAAGGATAAATACGAGGTATCTTACTTGTCTTTTGCTTTCGCCTTCTTTGTATTTCTGTCTATATCATGGTAGCCCCAAGTTCCGGTTTAGCTTTGTTGGAAGGTGAACCAGTACTTTGAAATGTGAGCAAATAATCTTACATTAGCCCCCAAGTTCCAGGGGCATAACCCGTTTTATGTGCCTGGGACTTGTCTGGATCTCTCTTTCAATACTTCAACTGCCCATTAGCCCCCAAGTGTCAAGTAGATAACTTGTTTATGTGCTTGAGACTTTATCTTTAGTTGCCTTCCTTTGATACTTCAATTTCTCATTAGCCCCCAAGTGTCAAGTGGATAACTTGGTTATGTGCTTGATACTTGTCTGAACTGTTATTTATTCCTCTTGATTTTCTTTGCAGGCTGACTTGACCCGGAGGGCTGAAGAAATAACTGAGCTCCGGAATAGACTTGCTGAGACTGAATCTGCTGCTGCCAAGGCCAAAAAAGATCTGGCGCTGAGCTTAACCACTGCTGAACAATTGAAGAAATATTTTGAATCGGAGCGGACAACCTGGGAAGTGCAGAAGAACGCTCGTGAAAAGAGAGCAAAGGATGATGAGGAAGCTCTAAACCCGGTGGCACAAGAGTTGACCGGTTTTAAGCGGCAAATAGAGCTTATGACTTCTGTCGTCTTTGGTAAATACTTAACTTGCATGTGTTTTCATCTGTGCAATCTTTAGTCCGTTCCGGCTTAACTGTGATAACCATATGCAGGGCGACGCGTCACCCATCTTGGGGATGACCTCCGGAAGAAACTCAAGGCCTCTTATACTCTGGTTGAGCAGCTGTATTCTGCCGCCCAAGGAATTATAAGTGCGATGTCTTTTAATAAACCGGCCCCCACCACTATCCAAGGCACTCTGGAGAAGCTTTCTATCTTGCGTGTACGCTTGGAAGAGGTGAAAAAGTCTGCTGCCCGAGCCGGTTCTCTTGTAGCGCTGACTAGAGCCAAAGCGTGGGTTCCGGACTTTGATCCAGAAGAAGCCATGAACGGGTACCCCAGCACCAAGGAAGATGGATCGGCCTTCTCTGGCAAAGATCTCCATGCTTTGACGAAGGAAATGCGTCCTCTTGCCAACAAGCTTGCTGATGAATCGAACTTGACCAGGTATCATCCGGCGTATGATTTAAAGAATGAGCGGGAGGATCGGCCGGTTTATGATACCAAAAATCTAATCCCACCAGTGCGCCCCCACACTTTCGCCCCAGATGTTGATCCGTCCGATCTCATTACTGAAGAGATGTACTTCCGTGCTTTATCAAAAATCGATTGACGTGTTCCTGACTTTCAACCTCTTCAAGAAGACGAAGAAGCTCCGGAACATGTCGATCCTCAGCCTTCGCAGCAAGAAGAAGCATGAGCCGCTCGATCTAACTTTATAGCTGCTGTACTTTTTTTTGAGAAAAACTTTAATCCGTTCAGGCTTGCTGTGCCTTGTAATAGGATAGCTCGAAACATTGCTGTTTTAATCCGGATGTCCCAACTTTGCTTTGGCGTCTGCCAATTTGAATCCTTTGTCTGCTATGGTTTATCTTTTATACTACCTGTATCTGCATAGATAACACTAAAAAGATGTCCTAGCGGTTTACCGCCGGACCGATTAAATCGTTCTCATATATATATATATATCAAACGAGTACATGCTTTATACCAA
The DNA here is from genome assembly GCA_902687465.1 of Secale cereale. Lineage (NCBI taxonomy): Eukaryota > Viridiplantae > Streptophyta > Magnoliopsida > Poales > Poaceae > Secale > Secale cereale. Next base: position 606,395,521 of record LR738712.1, read on the forward strand.
AAAGAACTACATACCTTTGATTAAGGATGCTTGATATCCTTAATCCGGCGAACATTGCAGTTTCTGAGGAAGCTCTTGGCTCTATTGGGGTGGACCCAATAATTAATCCAGGGTTATAGGAACTACCGGTTTAAATAATGCTGGAGCTCTGTGTCCAGACTTTTGAAAATATGTGGTCAACTCTGAAGTTGTCCAGCTCCGGATTAAAAAACCATATAAAACACATGAAAAGAATCACAAACACACAAAAAAAACATAGGTTTGCAAATAAGACCATGTAGTCGAGGCTTTTTGCGAGCTGCCAGGCTCCCTACGTGCCAATCAAAGGGTGCGACCCAAAGGGCTATAACGAACAGTACTCCTAGGGACAAGAACTTTGCCATCAAAGGATGTACTCTTTTGCCATCAAAGGACGTGCTCCAAGGGACAGGAATATTACATCTGCCATCAAAGGATGTATTCCTAGGGACAAGAATTTTTCTTTTGCCATCAAAGGGTATGTATCTTCCAAGGGACATGAATATTACATCTGCCATCAAAGGAAGTACCCTAGGGACAAGAACAGATTTTGTTTTTCCATCAAAGGGAATGATCAACCAAGGGATAGGAATATTACATCTGCCATCAAAGGAAGGTTCCCTAGGGACAAGAACAGGTTTTTTTTTCTTTTGCCATCAAAGGGAATGATCAACCAAGGGACAGGAATATTACATCTGCCATCAAAGCAAGGTTCCCTAGGGACAAGAACAAGTTTTTTTTTTCTTTTGCCATCAAAGGGAATGATCAACCAAGGGACAAGAATATTACATCTGCCATCAAAGGAAGGTTCCCTAGGGACAAGAACTTTTCTTTTGCCATCAAAGGGATTTGGTCCACCAAGGGACAAGAATATTACATCTGCCATCAAAGGTGGATCCCTAAGGACAAGAATTTTTCTTTTGCCATCAAAGGGATTTGGTCCACCAAGGGACAGGAATATTATATCTGCCATCAAAGGCGGATCCCTAAGGACAAGAACATTATGTAGACCGGACCAGAAAATACTTTATCGAGGATTCATATGTGATCCGTAGCTTCCTAGTTTGGTCCCTTCTGCATAAGATAGTTTGTTCAAAATATCTGTAATAATTTCACAAGACATATACTTAGAAGAAAAAAGGCTAATCCCCCAGTTTACCGAGGGTGCCGGTTTATTCATTAATCATAATATATACATAGGATACAGCAGAGCTCATGGCTCAGGTGTAGTAGGGCCGCAGCAGAGCGATGTTCCATGGCCTCTTTGTCTCTTCTTCTGATGTCCGTGAGTCTTTGTGCTCTCGAACGTCCACCAGGTAATATGAACCGTTGTGTAGATTCTTACTGACCACAAAGGGCCCTTCCCAAGGCGGGGATAGCTTGTGCATATCTGTTTGGTCTTGGATGAGCCGGAGTACCAAATCCCCTTCCTGGAACGTCCTGGTTTTAACCCGACGGCTGTGATATCTGCGCAAGTCCTGCTGATAAATCGCGGATCGCGCTGCTGCTATGTCACGCTCTTCATCTAGCCGGTCCAAACTGTCCTGTCTTGCCTGTTCATTGGCTGCTTCAACATAAGCCGTCACTCGTGGTGAATCATGGCGGATATCGCTTGGAAGGACCGCTTCAGCACCGTACACCATGAAGAAAGGTGTATAACCTGTGGACCGGTTCGGCGTAGTATTGATGCTCCAGAGGACAGAAGGTAACTCCTCAACCCAGCACCCTGGTGTTCTTTGCAAGGGAGTCATAGGCCGGGGCTTGATACCTCGCAAAATCTCTTGATTTGCCCTTTCAGCTTGACCATTGGATTGAGGGTGAGCTACAGAAGATACATCTAGGCGAATATGCTCCCTTTGACAAAACTCTTCCATCTCCCCCTTAGATAAATTGGTGCCATTGTCTGTGATGATGCTGTGTGGAAAGCCAAACCGGAAAATTACCATTTTGATGAATTTAACCACTGTTGCCGCATCACACTTGCTCACAGGCTCTGCCTCAATCCACTTTGTAAATTTATCCACAGCAACCAGCAGATGAGTTTTTTGATATTGGGATCGTTTAAAACGTCCAACCATATCAAGCCCCCAAGTCACAAACGGCCAAGTAATCGGTATCATCCGCAAGTCCTGCGCTGGAACAAGAGCATGCCGTGAAAATTTCTGACAAGCATCACACCTCCGGACTAGATCCTCCGCATCAGCATGGGCTGTCAGCCAATAGAACCCGTGTCGAAAAGCCTTGGCTACCAAAGATTTTGAACCGGCGTGATGGCCACAATCCCCTTCATGAATCTCTCAAAGGATGTCACAGCCTTCCTCGGATGATACACACCGCTGAAATGCTCCGGAAACACTGCGATGGTGAAGTTCCCCGTTTACAATTGTCATGGACTTGGATCGCCGGTTTATCTGTCTTGCTTCGATCTCATCATCCGGCAACTCTCCACGGCTTAGATACGCCAAGTATGGGAGCGTCCAATCTGGAATAACATGAAGTGCCGCAACTAGCTATGCTTCCGGATCAGGAACGGCCAGATCTTCCTCCGTCGGTACCTGAACTGATGGACTGTGTAGCTCATCCAAAAAAGTATTCGGCGGCACCGGTTTACGCTGAGAACCCAGCCGGCTTAGAGCATCAGCCACTTCGTTTCTTCGTCAGTCTATATGATCCACCTGATACCCTTTGAAATATCCTGCAACTGCTTCAACTTCTCTTCTGTAAGCTGCCATGAGAGGGTCTTTAGAATCCCACTTGCCGGATACTTGCTGTGCCACTAAATCTGAATCACCAAAACACTTGACCCGGCTCAAGTTCATCTCCGTAGCCATCCCCAGGCCATGAAGCAATGCCTCATATTCTGCTGCATTGTTAGTACAAGGAAACATTAGACGAAGGACATAACAAAACTTGTCCCCTTGCGGGGAAGTTAACACAACTCCAGCCACCGAGCCCTCTAATTGCCTCGAACCGTCAAAGTGAATAGTCCAGTATGTAAGATCCGGCTTCTCCTCTGGTGCTTGTAGTTCTGCCAATCATTGATGAAATCCACCAATGCTTGGGATTTGATAGCGGTGCGTGGCACATACTTTAATCTGTGTGGGCTAAGCTCGATGGCCCACTTCGCCACTCTGCCAGTGGCTTCCCTGTTCTGGATTATATCTCCCAATGGAGCTGAACTGACAACAGTTATTGGGTGGCCTTGGAAATAATGTTTCAACTTTTGGTTTGCCATGAACACACCATATACCAGCTTCTGCCAATGCGGGTATCTTTGTTCGGATTCAATGAGAAACTCACTAACATTTAAACCGGACGTTGAACCAGATACTCCTTTCCTGCTTCCTTGCGCTCGACCACGATTGCCACGCTCACTGCCCGTGCATTGGCAGCGACGTATAACAGCAGCGGCTCCTTATCAACGGGGGAAGCAAGGACCAGTGATTCTGCCAGTTGCCGCTTCAAATCCTCAAACGCAACGTTTGCCTCATCACTCCAGATAAACCGGTCTGTCTTTTTTAGCATCTGATAAAGCGGGATTGCCTTTTCCCCCAGACGACTGATGAATCGGCTCAACGCTATAATCCGGCCGGCGATGCGCTGAACATCATTGATACAAGCCAGTTTAGTGAAGGACGTGATTGCCTTGATCTTCTCCGGATTGGCTTCTATTCCTCTGTTAGACACCAAAAATCCAAGGAGCTTGCCCGCCGGAACACCGAAAGCACACTTCTCCGGATTAAGCATCATTTTATAGGCCCGAAGGTTATCAAAGGTTTCTTTGAGGTCCTCTATCAATGTCTCCTCCTTCCTTGAATTCACCACAATGTCATCCACATAGGCATGCACATTTTTCCCTATCTGCCCCTTAAGACCATTCTGCATGCAACGCTAGTAAGTTGCTTGGGCACTCTTGAGCCCAAAAGGCATAGACACATAGCAAAAAGCACCAAAAGGAGTTATGAAGGTTGTCTTCTCCTGGTCCTTAACTGCCATCTTGATCTGATGATATCCTGAATATGCATCCATAAAACTTAGCCGCTCACATCCCGCCGTAGCATCAATGATCTGATCAATACGAGGGAGAGCAAAAGGAATGGTTGGACAAGCTTTGTTTAGGTCTGTGTAATCCACACACATTCTCCACTTTCCACTTTTCTTTAACACCAGCACCGGATTAGCCAACCACTCCGGGTGAAAAACTTCAACTATGAATCCTGCGGCCAAAAGTCTGGCCACTTCTTCACCTATAGCCTTGCGCCTTTCTTCGTTGAAGCGGCGCAGATACTGCTTGACTGGTTTGAACTTCGGATCAATATTAAGACTGTGCTCAGCGAGTTCCCTCGGTATACCTGGCATGTCAGAAGGTTTCCATGCAAAGATATCCCGGTTCTCACGGATGAACTCGATGAGCGCGCTTTCCTATTTAGGATCAAGGTTAGCGCTGATAGTGAACTGCTTGGATGAATAGCCTGGCACAAAGTCAACTTGCTTGGTTTCCTCTGCAGATTTGAACTTCAACACCGAATCATGCTCTGTAGTTGGCTTCTTCGATGGGGACATATCTGCCGGATCAACATTGTCTTTATAAAATTTCAATTCCTCCGTAGCACAGACTGCCTCCGCATAAGCAGCATCTCCTTCTTCGCACTCCAATGCTATCTTGCGACTTCCATGAACCGTGATGGTTCCCTTGTGACCTGGCATCTTGAGCTGCAGATAAACATAACACGGTCTAGCCATAAACTTGGCGTAAACCGGCCGTCCGAACAGGGCATGATATGGGCTCCGGATCTTTACAACTTCAAAGGTTATCATCTCTGACATGGAATCCTGTTCATCTCCAAAGGTAACTTCTAGGTCAATTTTCCCAACTGGGTAAGCTGATTTACCTGGTACTACTCCATGGAATACCGTGTTTGACTGCCTTAGCTTCTTATCCGTTAGCCCCATGCGACGGAAAGTCTCGTAATATAAGATATTGATGCTGCTGTCGCCGTCCATGAGGACCTTGGTGAATTTGTAGCCACCCACCTGTGGTGCCACTACTAAGGCTAATTGGCCCGGATTATCAACCCGCGGCGGGTGATCCTCTCTGCTCCACACAATAGGTTGTTCTGACCAGCGCAGGAATCGTGGTGTTGCCGGTTCAACCGTGTGGACCGCCCGCTTTAAGAACTTTTGATCTCGTTTGCACAAACTTGTAGTGAACACATGATACTGTCCACTACTCAGCTCTTTCGGATTATTCTGATATCCGGATTGCTGCTGCTGCTCACGCTGCTGATTGCCTTGGTTGTTGTGATTTCCCTGGCCCTGCTGTTGGTTGCCTTGGCTATTGTAGCCGCCCTAACCATACTGATGGTTGCCTTGGTTATTGTAACCGCCCTGACCATACTGATGATTACCTTGGTTATTGTAACCATTGTTGTTGCCGTGATATCCTGATCCGGAGCCATTACCCTGATGACCCGGACCATGAAACCCGGGGCCTGAACCGCCGCCCGGTGGTCCATTGTTGGATCTGGCCCGGTTCATGGCCTCCATCATGACCCGGTATTCTCCACAGGTATGTTTAGCTGGACGTTCCTCTGTGCCATGTTTCGGGCAAGGCTTGTTCAATTGTCGCTCCCAATTAATGAACCCTCCGCAGATTGGAGGCGGTTTACCCTTATTACGCTGAAAGCTGCCTTGAACTTTGGTATTGGCCACAAAATCAGAACCACCTTCTGCCTTTCGCTTACCGATGAAACTTGTTCCGACCGAATTAGCCTGCACCGGTTTACCCGGTTTATTTGTTTTTCCGGATTTATCTCCATCTGCTTCTGGATACTTAGTGTTGTCGGAGTCCCCATACTTTACCAAAGCGCTCATGAGAGTTCCCATGTCATTACAATCCCGTTTGAGCCGTCCCAGCTTCAACTTCAGAGACTCAAACCGGCAATTGTTTTCCAGTGTTACAATCGCCGTACTGGGGCTGATACCGTTCGAAGAATGCAAGATTTCGGACACTCGCCGCACCCATGCAATCGTAGGCTCCTGCTCTCCTTGTATACATGCCGCTAGGTCCACCACTGACATTGGCTGTTTGCACGTGTCCTTGAAATTTTTAATAAACTAGCGGCGCAGCTCCCCCCATGATCCGATAGAGTTAGGAGGTAAACCCTTTAACCAGGTCCGGGCTATACCCTCAAGCATCATGGTAAAATATTTTGCACAAGCCGCTTCATCCACGTCCAGCATCTCCATAGCCATCTCATAGCTCTCAATCCAAGCCTCTGGAGCCAAATCTGCTGTGTAGTTAGGCACCTTACGTGGACCCTTGAAATCCTTGGGTAACCTTACGCTTTGTAAAGCGGGAATAAGACACTGCACCCCAAAGGAACTCGTCGTGACTCCCGTCTCCGCTGTGGTTGTATGAACCGGCGTCGTTTGGCGGATGTCCTCGCGGGCCGCAGGTCTGGCCCGGTTTACCGCCTCCTGGGCTTGCGCCTCTGCGCCCGCCGGATCATCCTGTCTGTGACGGTGTCGCCTCCGTTCACTACTGGACACGTCCGGTTCATCCCAATGCCTAGTATAACTCCGGCTGTGGCGGGGTGTTGAGTGAAGTCTCTCCCTGCTGTAAGAGTATGCCTGCTGCTGTGTTAATGCTGTGTTGAGTAGATCCTTGACCCTGCGTGATTCCATCGCCACGGGGGATGTCCCCTCAATGGGTAAAGCGGCCAGGCGTGAAGCGGCGGCGACAATATTATCCAGGGGGTTTGAGTAGTGACCCGGACGAGTGGGGATGTGAGGCGTGGGCATAATCCGTCGATCTTGCTCCGTAGTGGGCTGTTGAACCAGTTCGCCTGTCACTGGGGCTCCCCTCCGGTTTACCTCTGGATTATTGCTGGTTCCCGCTCCTGGCGTCCCGAAAAGATTCATCGCCTCATAGACCGGCGGTAGACGAGACTGATACCTTCTATTCCTTACTCCCTGCACAGAGGCCTGATCCATCCTGAGCTGGAAAGCCTGAGAATCCAGCTCCGCCTGCCTTGTTGCTATCATAGTTTTCTCTGCATTTAAATCCTCTCTAGCTTGTTCGATCCGGCCCTTCAGCTGAAGGATTTCTGCATCGTGCTGCGCCTTGTCAGTAGGAGCCACCACTGCTACTGCCCGTGTTGTCAACTCCTCTATTAAGGCGGATAGAGCGTCAGAGGACGAGGGAGCTGGGCCGCTCCCCCCTACCCCAGCTGTGAACGCCCCGGTCACCGTGGGCTGTGGCGTAAATTGTAATTCGGCCATAAATACAGCCACCCGGTTTGGCAGATCAAAGGGGCCCGGAATACTATCCCCATCGGACACACCCTCGGATCGGCCGTCCCGCAACAGATACAAGGATTTAGTCTCTCCGGATGAGGATTCATCGTCGGAATAGACAATCGTCTCGCCACCAGAATCCGATCCGTCCTCGGCTTGGACTCCATGTATTGCTCCAACGAAAACGCGCTTCATGCCAGGCTAAATCCGGGCCGATCTCGCACGCTGAGCCGGCTCGATGATGTCGGAGAAGATGTACGGCTCATGTCCCGGTTCACCAATCTTGCCGATGAAGACGTGGATGCCGCCGAAAGGAACCCAATATCCGTATTCGATTGAAACGGCCTCCGGGCCCCAGCCTGCGTCGTCGATGTAGATCCGGCCGCGGCGACTCTTGGTCATCCGGCCGACCGCGTAGCCCTTGACTCCTTCAAAGCTGCCCTTCAAGAACTCAAAACCATCGTGCGGAGGCCCCACGGTGGGCGCCAACTGTCGTGGAATTAGCACGGCAGATGTCCGGTTTAACGGACTTAGTAATGGAACCATCGCACGGGTTAGCTTGAAGAGGTTAAAAGCACACAAAGGACATAGAGGGTTTATACTAGTTCGGCCCCTTCGATGAAGGTAAAAGCCTACGTCTAGTTTGGTTTGGTATTGCTTGGGCGTCGATGAACAGGGAGCAGATTGCTTGCCTGTCTCTCGACGGATTGTTGCTTGTCCCTTGAACTGTCGCCGGGTCGTCCCTATATATAGGAGGCGACGCTCGGTCCGGTTTACAGAGTCCCGAGGCCGGCTCATACTTGTGTCCGCCTCGGTCTCTACTCTTTCTTCCTTATGTCTCAAGCTACCTGATAGGACGGTTTACAAACCGTAAACTTTACACATGGGCCCTAAGCCTTCATGGGCCGTAACCTCAACTAAGTTTATATTTATACAACTATATTACCATAATCCGGTTTTCCCTAGCCGGATTATACCTGCTAGTAATATCCCTGACAATAGTTGTGTTTAAGAATTTGACTACAAATAAGGAAGAACGCGAAATAAATTACGTATGTTCTTTGTGAGTCAAATTATTTCTAGTGCTTGGTGCGATAATCGGTTGATGGATGGAATGTCCGTTCTCTTGAACATTCACATTATTCTCCATTAACACCATCACCTACTTGTCTTGCTCCATAACTCGCATACCCTAATACAGAGAAAACATATAAAAAATGGGTGTCATTTATGGAAAGTTAGTGCCCTCCTAGTACTTTGATGCCTCAATATTCTTATCGCACCATTTAACTCCCTCTCTTAACACTACAACCTAAGAAATTCCACTACCGGATCAACACAGAAGTACATTACTTTTTGTATAGCGTCGCTAGGTTACCATAGGCGGAGGTCAACCAAAGTTTCAGGCTTCTTGTTCTTGTCTTGATTGACACCATCGTAACTAGTATCGTTGTTGTTGAACCTAGTGATGATTGGCCTTGACTCCTCTACCGTGATTCTTGCATTCATGTTAGACTAGAGAGAGTTAGTTACCATAAACAACGAAAAGTATGAAGTCTAGAGGGCTATATAGGGAGGGTGAGGAGCAGAGTAATGTATCTGTATCATGCCCAGATGTAATCTAGCTCTCTCGATGAAGTTGATTAATTATAATATAAATTTGGGTTATGCCATATTTGATTTATGATAATAATTTCCAAGATGTAGAGATCAAATTGAATATGCATCAATAACACAGCAAATAATACCTTTTGTTGTTTCTTAGCTGAGTACAAATATGTTCTAGATGATATTAATTAAGGTGGTATGTTCAAATAATGTGTGTGTCATTGCCACTCAATTGTGGTATTTCCACTTTTGTACTTAATGTTTTCCACATTCATTGTTTTTTGGATTTTATGTCCTTGTGAAAGACAACAGAAATTGAGCAACATTGTTCATGATGCGGACTCGACTCACTATGGGGTTTACATGCTGAAACTTGGGTTCTTGCTTTCAGCATTATTGAATATGAGAGATTGATGGGCACTAGAGCTATTTCCCATTGGCCATGGTATGCCCATTTCAAACTCTGGATCATTGATGATGTATTGTTGCCTTCCATTATCTCCTCTTTCTATGCTCCTAAAGTGCTTTTTTGCATGGCTTGAAACCTACACGTCTAGTGGTGACGATGTACTTGGATATGTCCTTCCAATTTCCACGCCGACGAACACTCAATCCATGGACAAATAGCCTTTCATAACCACGTTAGATATGAAAAGGTTAGGTTCTGTAAAGAGCGACACGTTATTCATTCATTTGAAGAAGCAAGTTCTACCTAACAAACATGGTTTTTAGACATGTATGGAAGCAAAATTTTATATTTTTCACTTAAATATTGAAATTAGTACTTGAAAATACAAGAAAATCACATAAACATTTCTACTCGTTCTAATGATCTCAATGAAAACTGTACAATTTCACGATTGTGTGATATAATAAATGAAAGCAAATGAGTGTGCGTGAGTAATCGTAGAATAGTTACTATGACCATACTGATGTCTAATAACCATAACATGATCATACTTGCAATTATCTTATGTTTTATCATAATCAAAGTATTGAACGGTGTTCTCAATTTAGGACAACTTCCTATACCGCTAACTCTAAAGTAAGTTGTATGACCTAGTGAAAACTTATAGCATCATATAAACTATCATTGTTAAATATAATCTTGATAGGACAAAACTAATAATGAACACAAGTTGACTCCAAATATTATCTTTCGCATAAAAATGAAATTGAACCATTCAATATTGATATTCAGAAGTAAAACATAAAAATGATCATCATATCTTGTAGAAGTCAATTCCCAGATAACTCTTAATAAATTACTATAGCTGTGTTTAAGAATCTGACTACAAATAAGGAAGAACGCAAAATAAATTACGTATGTTCATTGTGAGTCAAATTATTTCTAGTGCTTGGTGCGATAATCGGTTGATGGATGGAATTTCCGTTCTCTTGAACATTCACATTATTCTCCATTAACACCATCACCTACTTGTCTTGCTCCATAACTCGCATACCCTAATACAGAGAAAACATATAAAAAATGGGTGTCATTTATGGAAAGTTAGTGCCCTCCTAGTACTTTGATGCCTCAATATTCTTATCACACCATTTAACTCCCTCTCTTAACACTACAACCTAAGAAATTCCACTACCGGATCAACACAGAAGTACATTACTTTTTGTATAGCGTCGCTAGGTTACCATAGGCGGAGGTCAACCAAAGTTTCAGGCTTCTTGTTCTTGTCTTGATTGACACCATCGTAACTAGTATCGTTGTTGTTGAACCTAGTGATGATTGGCCTTGGCTCCTCTACCGTGATTCTTGCATTCATGCTAGACTAGAGAGAGTTGGTTACCATAAACAACAAAAAGTATGAAGTCTAGAGGGCTATATAGGGAGGGTGAGGAGCAGAGTAATGTATCTGTATCATGCCCAGATGTAATCTAGCTCTCCCGATGAAGTTGATTAATTATAATATAAATTTGGGTTATGCCATATTTGATTTATGATAATAATTTCCAAGATGTAGAGATCAAATTGAATATGCATCAATAACACAGCAAATAATACCTTTTGTTGTTTCTTAGCTGAGTACAAATATGTTCAATATGATACTAATTAAGGTGGTATGCACAAATAATGTGTGTGTCATTGCCACTCAATTGTGGTATTTCCACTTTTGTACTTAATTTTTCCACATTCATTGTTTTTTGGATTTTATGTCCTTGTGAAAGACAACAGAAATTGAGCAACGTTGTTCATGATGCGGACTCGACTCACTATGGGGTTTACATGCTGAAACTTGGGTTCTTACTTTCAGCATTATTGAATATGAGAGATTGATGGACACTAGAGCTATTTCCCTTTGGCCATGGTATGCCCATTTCAAACTCTAGATCATTGATGATGTATTGTTGCCTTCCATTATCTCCTCTTTCTATGCTCCTAAAGTGCTTTTTTACATGGCTTGAAACCTACACGTCCAGTGGTGACGATGTACTTGGATATGTCCTTCCAATTTCCACGCCCACGAACACTCAATCCATGGACAAATAGCCTTTCATAACCACGTTAGATATGAAAAGGTTAGGTTCTGTAAAGAGAGACACGTTATTCATTCATTTGAAGAAGCAAGTTCTACCTAACAAACATGGTTTTTAGACATGTATGGAAGCAAAATTTTATATTTTTCACTTAAATATTGAAATTAGTACTTGAAAATACAAGAAAATCACATAAACATTTCTACTCGTTCTAATGATCTCAATGAAAACTGTACAATTTCGTGATTGTGTGATATAATAAATGAAAGCAAATGAGTGTGCGTGAGTAATCGTAGAATAGTTACTATGACCATAGGGATGTCTAATAACCATAACATGATCATACTTGCAATTATCTTATGTTTTATCATAATCAAAGTATTGAACGGTGTTCTCAATTTAGGACAACTTCCTATACCACTAACTCTAAAGTAAGTTGTATGACCTAGTGAAAACTTATAGCATCATATAAACTATCATTGTTAAATATAATGTTGATAGGACAAAACAAATAATGAACACAAGTTGACTCCAAATATTATCTTTCGCATAAAAATGTAATTGAACCATTCAATATTGATATTCAGAAGTAAAACATAAAAATGATCATCATATCTTGTAAAAGTCAATTCCCACATAACTCTTAATAAATTACTATAGTTGTGTTTAAGAATCTGACTACAAATAAGGAAGAACGCGAAATAAATTACGTATGTTCTTTGTGAGTCAAATTATTTCTAGTGCTTGGTGCGATAACCGGTTGATGGATGGAATTTCCGTTCTCTTGAACATTCACATTATTCTCCATTAACACCATCACCTACTTGTCTTGCTCCATAACTCGCATACCCTAATATAGAGAAAACATATAAAAAATGGGTGTCATTTATGGAAAGTTAGTGCCCTCCTAGTACTTTGATGCCTCAATATTCTTATCGCACCATTTAACTCCCTCTCTTAACACTACAACCTAAGAAATTCCACTACCGAATCAACACAGAAGTACATTACTTTTTGTATAGCGTCGCTAGGTTACCATAGGCGGAGGTCAACCAAAGTTTCAGGCTTCTTGTTCTTGTCTTGATTGACACCATTGTAACTAGTATCGTTGTTGTTGTTGAACCTAGTGATGATTGGCCTTGGCTCCTCTACCGTCATTCTTGCAATCATGTTAGACTAGAGAGAGTTGGTTACCATAAACAACGAAAAGTATGAAGTCTAGAGGGCTATATAGGGAGGGTGAGGAGCAGAGTAATGTATCTGTATCATGCCCAGATGTAATCTAGCTCTCCCGATGAAGTTGATTAATTATAATATAAATTTGGGTTATGCCATATTTGATTTATGATAATAATTTCCAAGATGTATAGATCAAATTGAGTATGCATCAATAACACAGCAAATAATAACTTTTGTTGTTTCTTAGCTGAGTACAAATATATTCTAGATGATACTAATTAAGGTGGTATGCTCAAATAATGTGTGTGTCATTGCCACTCAATTGTGGTATTTCCACTTTTGTACTTAATGTTTTCCACATTCATTGTTTTTTGGATTTTATGTCCTTGTGAAAGACAACAGAAATTGAGCAACGTTGTTCATGATGCGGACTCGACTCACTATGGGGTTTACATGCTGAAACTTGGGTTCTTGCTTTAAGCATTATTAAATATGAGAGATTGATGGGCACTAGAGCTATTTCCCATTGGCCATGGTATGGCCATTTCAAACTCTAGATAATTGATGATGTATTGTTGCCTTCCATTATCTCCACTTTCTATGCTCCTAAAGTGCTTTTTTGCATGGCTTGAAACCTACACGTCTAGTGGTGACGATGTACTTGGATATGTCCTTCCAATTTCCACGCCCACGAACACTCAATCCATGGACAAATAGCCTTTCATAACCACGTTAGATATGAAAATGTTAGGTTCTGTAAAGAGCGACACGTTATTCATTCATTTGAAGAAGCAAGTTCGACCTAACAAACATGGTTTTTAGACATGTACAGAAGCAAAATTATATATTTTTCACTTAAATATTGAAATTAGTACTTGAAAATACAAGAAAATCACATAAACATTTCTACTCGTTCTAATGATCTCAATGAAAACTGTACAATTTCACGATTGTGTTATATAATAAATGAAAGCAAATGAGTGTGCGTGAGTAATCGTAGAATAGTTACTATGACCATACTGATGTCTAATAACCATAACATGATCATACTCGCAATTATCTTATGTTTTATCATAATCAAAGTATTGAACGATGTTCTCAATTTAGGACAACTTCCTATACCACTAACTCTAAAGTAAGTTGTATGACCTAGTGAAAACTTATAGCATCATATAAACTATCATTGTAAAATATAATCTTGATAGGACAAAACAAATAATGAACACAAGTTGACTCCAAATATTATCTTTCGCATAAAAATGAAATCGAACCATTCAATATTGATATTCAGAAGTAAAACATAAAAATGATCATCATATCTTGTAAAAGTCAATTCCCACATAGCTCTTAATAAATTACTATAGTTGTGTTTAAGAATTTGACTACAAATAAGGAAGAACGCGGAATAAATTACGTATGTTCTTTGTGAGTCAAATTATTTCTAGTGCTTGGTGCGATAATCGGTTGATGGATGGAATTTCTGTTCTCTTGAACATTCACATTATTCTCCATTAACACCATCACCTACTTGTCTTGCTCCATAACTCGCATACCCTAATACAGAGAAAACATATAAAAAATGGGTGTCATTTATGGAAAGTTAGTGCCCTCCTAGTACTTTGATGCCTCAATATTCTTATCGCACCATTTAACTCCCTCTCTTAACACTACAACCTAAGAAATTCCACTACCAGATCAACACAGAAGTACATTACTTTTTGTATAGCGTCGCTAGGTTATCATAGGCGGAGGTCAACCAAAGTTTCAGGCTTCTTGTTCTTGTCTTGATTGACACCATCGTAACTAGTATCGTTGTTGTTGAACCTAGTGATGATTGGCCTTGGCTCCTCTACCGTGATTCTTGCATTCATGTTAGACTAGAGAGAGTTGGTTACCATAAAAAACAAAAAGTATGAAGTCTAGAGGGCTATATAGGGAGGGTGATGATACGTACAAAACATATCTAATTTCTGCTTGCTCCATGCCTCTTTTGGGTGATATTGCTATGATATTTATACACTTCCATACACTTTTGATCATATTTGGACTAACCTATTAACTCAGTGCACCCCAGTGCCAGTTTCTGTTTTCTGCTGTTTTTGTATTTCAGGTTTTCCCATTACGAAAACTGCCAGAAAAATCTCGGTAAAATTATATAAAAAATCAGTATTCCAGATGCTTCCCAGCAGCCGAAGTAGGGCCGGAGGGGGGCCACCAGGGCTCCAGGCGCCCTGGTGGCGCGGCCCCCCTCCTGGCCATGCCGGGGGGCGCCTGGGCCCCCCAGGCCTCCGCTGATGCCCCCCTTTGGCATATATTTAACACGCGTCCCAAAACCCTCGAGACGGGAACCCTTTTTCGTGATCTCATCTCTGTTCTGCCGCCGCCGCGCTTCCAAGATCGGGAGCACCAGGAGAACTCTTCCCGGCACCCTGCCGGAGGGGAGGATCACCACCGGGAGCCTCTCCACCACCATGGACGCCTCCCGGATGAGTTGTGAGTAGTCTCCCTTGGACCATGGGTCCATGGCCAGTAGCTATGTGTTGTTCTCCTCCCCTTCTTGTGCTTCACTAATTAGACCTCGTGAGCTGCCCTACATGATCGAGGCACATATGTAATCCTTATGCTGTTGCTATGATGAGTTTGCTGGGATCCAATGGATTGTGAGATTATGTTCAGATTGTGTTTGAGTAATATATTTGATTCACCTCTTTTATATTTATGTTTGTAAGTAATTCTTGCATGTTCTCCGTTGCTATTTATTGCTTTGGCCAAGTAGTAGGTAGTGACTCCAAGAGGGAACGTTATGCTTGATTGTGGGTTCATGCCCCTCGATGACTAGCTTGAGTGACAGAAACATGAGTCTAGGGGATGTGCTGTTGCCACAAGGGGGAAAACAACGGTGCTTGTGCCCGCGGGTACAAGGATTGTTTACTTTACGCAAAGTTCTTTTAATGCAGTTGTCTGTTGCTTTGAGTTTACACTATGGGTGGGACTCGAAACTTAATACCAGCGAGATGTTCTGGATAGATATCTCAAGGTGGATGGTTAGTAGTAGATGCAGATGGATTTCGGTCTACTTGCCTTGGTGTACCGCCCATGCTTTGAACCTCTACCTTTCTTGCACCATAGTTAGCATTGGTTTGCGCACATAATTCTGTCAATTGCCCAGCTGTAATTCGTTTACCTCACATAGCTGTTTTATCGTCTTTTGGGAGAGAGACATCACTAGTGAACATCATGGGACCCTGGTCCATATTACCATCACTGATCACATCCGCTATTTACTTTCTGCTTTTACTTACTATTTGCAGCAATACCTATCACTATTATCACTTGCGTTTGACCCTTTGTAAACGACAAGGCCGGAGGGATTTTCAACCTCTCTGTACTCGTTGGGAGCAAAGTTATTTGTATCTGTGTGCAGGTCCACGTTGATTGCTAATATCTGGCGCCGTTAGCAGTTGACACCTTCTTGTTGAAATTGGGAATCTCAGGGGAAATCGATCATTGGTATCTTTGCCAAGGGAAAACTTCCGCTACACTGCATCTCAAACCTTCCACTTGGGGTAACCAACGAGGGGCGAGAAGCCATCAAGCAAAGTTTTCTGGCACCGTTGCCGGGGACTCCACTCTTCAAGATAGGGGAGTTGCACGCTATCTTTTACCTTTGCTTTTTAGTCTTGTTAGTTTACCTTTCAGTTTTGCTTTAGTATCTTTTATCGAAAATCACAAAAATAGTTATCTTGCTTGCTTGCTGCTATGGGTTCCACCGAGAACACCAAGTTGTGTGACTTCACTAGTCATAACAACGATGACTTTATCTGCACGCCTATCACTACACCTGCCACTTCAGCACCTTCTTATGAAATTAAACCTGCTTTACTGAACTTAGTTATGAAAGATCAATTCTCCGGTGCTCGAGATGATGCTGCTTTACACTTGAACAGTTTTGTTGAACTTTGTGATATGCAAAAGTACCAATAAATAGATGGTAATATTGTTAAGCTTAAGCTTTTTCCTTTCTCCTTGAGAGGAGAAGCTAAAATTTGGTTTCAATCTTTGCCTAGAAATAGCATAGATTCATGGGACAAGTGCAAAGATGCTTTTATTGGAAAATATTATCCACCTGCTAAAATTATCCAAATAAGAAGTAACATAATGAATTTTAAACAATTGGATAATGAACACGTTGCCCAAGCTCGGGAACGCATGAAATCTCTTGTCAAGAACTGCCCTACTCATGGTTTGACTACTTGGATGGTTATCCAAACTTTTTATGCAGGCTTGAACTTTACCTCGCGGAACTTGTTAGATTTGGCCGCGGGAGGAACCTTTATGTCAACTACACTTGGTGCTGCCACGAAGCTTCTCGATGATATGATGACCAATTATTCCCAATGGCACACCGAATGCGCTCCAGCAGGTAGGAAGGTAAACTCTGTCTAGGAGATTTCCTCCCTAAATGAAAAAGTTGACTTGATCATGTCTCTACTTTCGAAGCAATCTTCTGTTGTTCCTTGTGATGTTCCTTTAAATTCTTTGATTGCTCAAGAACAAGTAGATGTGAACTTTATCTCTAGAAACAATTTTAACAACAATGCTTATTGGAGTAATTTTGGTAGCAATCCTAGACCGTTCCCCTCTAATTCCTATGGGAACAACAATGCTTATCCTAGCACCAAGAACTCCACTACTGAACTAGAGATTATGCTTAAAGATTTCATCACTACCCAAAAAGCCTTTAATAAGAGTGTAGAAGAAAAACTAAACAAACTAGATGATCTCTCTTCGAAGGTAGACAATTTAGCCCATGAGGTAGAATTGCTTAAAATTAGAACTTCTCCTCTTGAGGAGAGGAAGGTCACTCCTATGAATGTTATTCAAGTGCAAATTAATGAAAACATTAGGATGTTGGCTAAACTTAAAGAGAGATGGGCTAGAGAAAGGGAGGAAGAAGATAGAATTAAGAACCTTCCTACCCACCACACTGTTGCTACTATCCAAGTTGTTGAGGACATTCAAACTCTTAGCACCCAATGCACTCCTGGTCCCAATGGACCTATTAATGGTGATGCTATGACCATAGAAACTACCAAACAAGTGAACCTAATGGACACCACTACCACTTTACTTGATAGTAGTGACCTTGATTTTGACAATTGCACTCTTACCGAAGTTATTGATTTCCTGCACAAGATGTCTAGAGATCCCCGCACTAGCACGCTTAACCTTGCCTTCACAGAGCATATCACTAATGCTCTCATCAAAGCTAGGGAAGAGAAACTTAGAGTAGAAGCCTCCATACCTAGAAAGCTAGAAGATGGTTGGGATCCTATGATTAAAATTAAGTTGAATAACTTCTCTTGGTATGCTTTATGTGATGTTGGAGCTAGTACCTCCGTTATGCCCAAAAGAATATATGATATGCTTAAACTGAAACCTTTTGATTCTTGTTCTTTTGGTGTTTGTCTTGTTGATTCTTCCATAAAGAAACCTTTGGGGAGGATCGACGATGTTCTTATCATTGTCAATGACAATTACGTTCCGGTTGATTTTACTATTATGGATATTGAATGTGAACCTTCTTGTCCAATTATTTTGGAACGTCCTTTTCTACGCACCGTTGGTGCCATCATTTACATGAAAGAGGGGAATATAAAATTCCAATTTCCTCTCAAGAAAAGGATGGAACACTTCCCTAGAAAGAAGATTAAGTTACCTTTTGAGTCCGTTATACGGGCTAGCTATTCTTTTACTCTTGATAAAACTTGATCTCTTTGCATTATGCCTAGCTTAAAGGCATAAAAGAAAGCGCTTTTGGGAGGCAGCCCAGATGAATAAAATTTTATTTTGCTTTTGTTGTGTCTTGATGTTGTTACTACAGTAGCATCATCGTTGTATCTTTACTTTTCAACTTTGTGCCAAGTGTAGCCTCTGATTGCAAGAAAGTTCAAAAGTTGTGACATGCTGTCCAGGAAACAGATTCTGTCCTTGGATAGAAAAATTGGTATAAAATCACCAGATCATCTTTTTGGTCTGAATTGTTTCGACAGCGTGCTCTATACAATTGTCTTTCAGGCGTCTGTTCTGAGTTTTTTGATCATATTTGGACTAACCTATTAACTCAGTGCACCCCAGTGCCAGTTTCTGTTTTCTGCTGTTTTTGTATTTCAGGTTTTCCCATTACGAAAACTGCCAGAAAAATCCCGGAAAAATTATATAAAAAATCAGCGTTCCAGAAGCTTCCCGGCAGCCGAAGTAGGGCCGGAGGGGGGCCACCAGGGCTCCAGGCGCCCTGGTGGCGCGGCCCCCCTCCTGGTCGCGTCGGGGGGCGCCTGGGCCCCCGAGGCCTCCGCTGATGCCCCCTTTGGTATATATTTAACATGCGTCCCGAAACCATCGAGACGGGAACCCTTTTTCGCGATCTCATCTCTGTTCCGCCGCCGCCACGCTTCCAAGATCGGGAGCACCAGGAGAACTCTTCCCGGCAACCTGCCGGAGGGGAGGATCACCACCGGGAGCCTCTCCACCACCATGGACGCCTCCCGGATGAGTTGTGAGTAGTCTCCCGTGGACCATGGGTCCATGACCAGTAGCTATGTGATGTTCTCCTCCCCTTCCTCTGCTTCACTAATTAGACCTCGTGAGCTGCCCTACATGATCGAGGCACATATGAAATCCTTATGCTGTTGCTATGATGAGTTTGCTGGGATCCAATGGATTGTGAGATTATGCTCAGATTGTGTTTGAGTAATATATTTGATTCACCTCTTTTATATTTATGTTCATAAGTAATTCTTGCATGTTCTCCGTTGCTATTTATTGCTTTGGCCAAGTAGTAGGTAGTGACTCCAAGAGGGAATGTTATGCTTGATTGTCGGTTCATGCCCCTCGATGACTAGCTTGAGTGACAGAAACATGAGTCTAGGGGATGTGCTGTTGCCACAAGGGGGAAAACAACGGTGCTTGTGCCCGCGGGCACAAGGATTGTTTATTTTACGCAAAGTTCTTTTAATGCAGTTGTCTGTTGCTTTGCGTTTACACTATGGGTGGGACTCGCAACTTAATACCAGCGAGATGTTCTGGATAAATGTCTCATGGTGGATGATTAGTAGTAGATGCAGATGGATTTCGGTCTACTTGCCTTGGCGTACCGCCCATGCTTTGAACCTCTACCTTTCTTGAAACATAGTTAGCGTTGGTTTGCGCACATAATTCTGTCAATTGCCCAGCTGTAATTCGTTTACCTCACATAGCTGTTTTATCGTCTTTTGGGAGAGAGACATCACTAGTCAACATCATGGGACCCCGGTCCATATTACCATCACTGATCACATCCGCTATTTACTTTCCGCTTTTACTTACTATTTGCAGCAATACCTATCACCATTATCACTTGCGTTTGACCCTTTGTAAATGACAAGGCCGGAGGGATTGACAACCTCTCTGTACTCGTTGGGAGCAAAGTTATTTGTATCTGTGTGCAGGTCCACGTTGATTGCTAATATCTGGCGCCGTTAGCAGTTGACACCTTCTTGTCAAAACTGGGAGTCTCAGGGGAAATCGATCCTTGGTATCTTTGCCAAGGGAAAACTTCCGCTACACTGCATCTCAAACCTTCCACTTGGGGTAACCAACGAGGGGCGAGAAGCCACCAGGTGAGGAGCAGAGTAATGTATTTGTATCATGCCTAGATGTAATCCAGCTATCCCGATGAAGTTGATTATTTATAATATAAATCTGGGTTATGCCATATTTGATTTATGATAATAATTTCCAATTTGTAGAGTTCAAATTCAATATGCATCAATAACATAGAAAATAATACCTTTTGTTGTTTCTTAGCTGAGTACAAATATGTTCTAGATGATACTAATTAAGGTGGTATACTCAAATAATGTGTGTGTCATTGCCACTCAATTGTGCCATTTCCACTTTTGTACTTAATGTTTTTCACATTCATTGTTTTTTGATTTTATGTCCTTGTGAAAGACAACAGAAATTGAGCAACGTTGTTCATGATGCGGACTCGACTCACTATGAGGTTTACAGGCTGAAACTTGGGTTCTTGCTTTCAGCATTATTGAAGATGAGAGATTGATGGGCACTAGAGCTATTTCCCATTGGCCATGGTATGCCCATTTCAAACTCTAGATCGTTGATGATGTATTGTTGCCTTCCGTTATCTCCTCTTTCTATGCTCCTAAAGTGCTTTTTTGCATGGCTTGAAACCTACACGTCTAGTGGTGACGATGTACTTGGATATGTCCTTCCAATTTCCACGCCCACGAACACTCAATCCATGGACCAATAGCCTTTCATAACCACGTTAGATATGAAAAGGTTAGGTTCTGTAAAGAGCGATACGTTATTCATTCATTTGAAGAAGCAAGTTCTACCTAACAAACATGGTTTTTAGACATGTATGGAAGCAAAATTTTATATTTTTCACTTAAATATTGAAATTAGTACTTGAAAATACAAGAAAATCACATAAACATTTCTACTCGTTCTAATGATCTCAATGACAACTGTACAATTTCACGATTGTGTGATATAATAAATGAAAGCAAATGAGTGTGCATGAGTAATTGTAGAATAGTTACTATGACCATAGTGATGTCTAATAACCATAACATGATCATACTTGCAATTATCTTATGTTTTATCATAATCAAAGTATTGAACGGTGTTCTCAATTTAGGACAACTTCCTATACCACTAACTCTAAAGTAAGTTGTATGACCTAGTGAAAACTTATAGCATCATATAAACTATCATTGTTCAATATAATATTGATAGGGCAAAACAAATAATGAACACAAGTTGACTCCAAATATTATCATTTGCATAAAAATGAAATCGAACCATTCAATATTGATATTCAGAAGTAAAACATAAAAATGATCATCATTGTCGGTGTACTAGAGTAGGGGTACCCTAGTATCCCGAACTTGTGCACGGGCAGTTGCAGCATCCCGCGGCAAGGCTTGCCGGGTGACCGCCAAGGTCCTCCGTGGTTCCTTTGGAGCCATTCAAGAACAAAGTATTCAAGCCAAGGAGACAAGACCCTGGCAAGAGGAGCTTGCCGGGAAGGCCAACCAAGGCATTTCAAGGAACTTGCCGCGACGCACCACGCGTCCCGGCAAGGCCCGGTGAGCGACAAGCTCCCGTACGCGACAAGACATCGACCGCGGCAAGCTACCACTCTGTGCCCGTGCTCCAGCACATCCACCAACGTGTCGCTCTGGGACCATTCCAGGCGTACGCGGCGGGAGGCTGTGCAGCCAGCGGTGCGCGGTGGCAAGCGGTGCTGACATGATTGCCATCGTGGCGAGCGGTGGCGTCCCTGACGGTCCCTTTTGCACTATTTGGGCGACGCAGACGGGCATTTAATGCTCTTGTCCCCTGCCGTCAGGGTTAGGTATGATACACTGTACAAGTAGTTGTACCAATCGCAACACCTTTGCATTTTTACCCTTGTCTACGTTGCCACCTGTCGGTGACCCCTTGAGCATATAAAAGGAGGCCCATGCACAACGTAGAGGAGAAAGAGAACACTCACGCTCGGTCTCGTTAGCTGCTGGTGTGTACTGTAGCACTCAACGCTCCCGAGCAAGAACTCAATACCAACCACAAAGCAGGAGTAGGGTTTTACGCATCCGTGCGGCCCGAACCTGGGTAAACTGCTCGTGTGCTTCGCCTCAATCCGCTCTTCGTGCGATCTTCGCCCCCGCCGAATCGAAAGGGGCTCGGTCCGCCGGTCCCCATAGGTGCTCGTGGATTAGTTCCCCGACATCTTTGGCGCGCCAGGTAGGGAGCGTCGAGGTTGTGTGAACCTGATCCGGCGTTCACACGAGCTAGATCTTCATCGTCTTCATCGACATGCCGCCGAAGAAGAAGGCTCCGGAGGCGGCTGCTCCATCCGCGTTGAACCCACCACCGCTGGAGCAAACGGCTGGTGGGGTAGACGCCGGCGGAAGAACGGGCGTCGGCGAGGGAGCTCACGGTGCTGCCAGGTCCAAGGACAAGGCTGCGCTGCCCATCGGCGGCGTAGTCGGCTCCCACAACGACCGGGCGCACTCCAAGACCTCGGCGTCCGTACATGCACCACGCCCATCTCAGGAGGCGCGGGACGGCAGCGTCATGGTACTCACGGTACCATACGTTTGTTGGACGAAGATCGAGCTGGTGGATCTCGGAGTGCTCAAGACCAGCATGCACGCCAACATGCTGGCACGAGCGAGGCACGGTCGCCTGGACGGGATACTGCTCCTTCTAACATAGTTAGAAGTCCGAGCATATCTCGCTCCTCACACCGTTCACCACCGCCACCAACCACTTCAGCAGAAGCTTTGGCACGAGCTCAACTGCTCCTGGACTACCCTCCAATGGCAGACAAGATCGACGACTAGAGGGCCACCATTCAGAGTCTCATCGGCTTCGCCAACGGCGACACTCCATGGCAGCCGAGTGCATCGCAGCCGCGGCAAGTCAGCCAGGCACAAGCCGGTGGCGACAAGACCGGTGGGGGTGCAACCACCGTGCACTCTCCGCACCGAAGGCCAAGATCGCCGACTCGCCGGATCCACCTCGACAGCGACTCCACCGCGTCATCAGATCCACGAGCTCGTCGCGATCAGCGCCAAGTTCTTCACGAACGACAGCAAGAAGATACTCGTACTCGCATCGAGCGCCGAAGAGAAGCGCGGCGTCAATCGGACCAGCGCGCTGGGCCCTCTCTCGACATGCATGCGCCAGGGGAACCAGGCGACTTACCGTACGCGGTAGGTTGCCCTCCGTTTACTCGTGAGCTGCGGCAAGTCCAGTGGCCCAGCAAGAAGAATTTCAAGCCAGGCGTACCAGAGAAGTACGATGGCAAGTCGCATCGGTCAGAGTTCCTCAGCATCTACACCATTGCGGTGCAAGCTGCCGGGGGGCGGGACGACAAGATCCTTGCCAACTACTTCCCGCTGGTGCTCAAACCCAACGTCAGGTCCTGGCTCATGCACTTGCCGGACAACTCCATATCCTCTTGGGCAGACCTATGCCATCAGTTTGTCGGCGCCTTTATAGGTGGCCACAAACCTCATGGCCAAGAGAGTGACCTTCATCTGCTCGCCCAGAAGGAAGGAGAGCCCCTGCGCAAGTACATTCAGAGGTTCAGCCGTGTACAACACAACATCCCAGATGTCCACCCTGCCGCGGTCATCAGCGCGTTCCATCAGAACGTGCGTAACCGCAGGATGCGGGAAGAGATGGCGATGTGCAAGATCAGAGACGTCAGTGAGCTGTATGCCCTGGCCGACAAGTGTGCACGTGCTGAGGAAGGGAGGAAACTCTCCGGAGAGAATACAGGAGCAGGAGGATCTAACAGCGAGGATGCTGCCCCGGCAAAGAAAAACCGGCGGCGGAACAACAGGAAGAAGAAAGGCAAAGATGTGCTAGTCATTGAGCAGTCCGGCAATGAAGGTGGCGCCAAGAAAGCCAAAGCTGGTAGCTCCGGCAAGGAGGTTGCCGCATGCACCAACTGCCAGGCTGTGGCGGCCGCCGACAAGCAGGACGGCACCGACAAGCAATACTGCAAGATCCACCGCACCAAGGGCCATGACCTCCAGAGCTGCAAGAAGGTCGAGCAGCTTGTCGAGCAGCAAAAGGCTGAATACGAGCGACGCGACAGGGAGAAGGCCCAAGGAGGTGCTGGAGGATCCGGCAAGAATCGCCTCGGCCGGGGAGGACGCCGCGGCAAGGCCAAGCAGCGGCAAGGAGACAGACCTCCCCGCGGCCGCGACAAGGATGAAGATGATGACGACGATGAAGATATGGATGATGTCGAGACCAGTGAGCAGGAGTTCCAGAAAGCCACAGAGGTCTTGTGCGTTAACGGCGGTGCTTCTCTGCATACTTCACACCGCCAACTAAAGCAGTGGGTGCGGGAAGTCAATGCGGCAGAACCACCTGTCGAGTCACGCAAGCTTCTGAAATGGTCCAGCACGCCTATCATCTTAGATATTGAGGACCACCCTGATCGCACAACTGCGGTCGGGTGCTGGCCGATGTTGGTTTCACCAACTATCTGCAACCTCAAGGTCACTTAGATGCTAGTTGACGGCGGGGCCGGCTTGAACCTGATCTCCTCCGCTGTACTCCATTAACTCCAGATCCCTGACAGCAAGCTTGAAGAGACCGGCACATTCCATGGAATCAACCCGGGAAGGAGCAAGCCGAAGGGGAAGGTCACGTTGCTAGTGACATTTGGCAGCGAGTTGAACTTCAGGAGTGAGAGGATCACTTTTGACGTTGCCGATTTTCCATTGCCTTACAATGGGATACTCGGCCATCCAGCACTCGCCAAGTTCATGGCAGCCTCTCACTACGCGTACAACATGCTGAAGATGCCAGGCCCGATAAGTGTCATCTCTGTCTCTGGCGACAAGAAGGATGCTCTTATCTGCGTCGACAAGATCTACCGGGAAGCAGCAACCGCAACAGATCGCAAGTCACCTGCCGTTGAAGCTCCCGGGGGGAAGAAGAAGACGAAGTCCGGCTAGAGTTCTGATGCCCACTCCGGCAAGCGCACCTCTTCGGAGTACTGCGCTACCGTCGAGGACGCACCATCGAGCTCCATCGGCAAGTATAAGAAGACAATGGCAGCTCCGCCAGAGACCAACAAAGTGTCCGCCAAGGAGGACGGCACTGGTGGTACCTTCACCATCAGTGCCACTCTTGACCCTAAATAGGAAAGAGCGCTCGTTGCTTTCCTGCGGGCGAACGTCGACGTGTTTGCATGGCAACCGTCTGACATCCCCGGTGTTCCTAGGAAAGTAATTGAGCACCATCTTGCCGTCTGTCCTCATGCACGGCCCGTCAAGCAGAAGGTCAGGAAACAAGCAGTGGAGCGCCAAGAATTCATCGCAGAAGAGATCAAGAAGTTGGAAGCAGCAGGCCTTGTCAGAGGAGTGCTCCATCCTACGTGGTTGGCCAATCCTGTAGTCGTGCGCAAGGCAAACGGGAAATGGAGGCTTTGTATCGACTTTACCGATGTCAATAAAGCTTGTCCCAAAGACCCATTTCCCTTGCCGCGCATTGACCAGATTGTTGACTCCACGGCCAGATGTGACTTGCTTTCATTTCTTGACGCATACTCAGGATACCATCAGATCTTCATGGCAGAAGAAGATGAGGAGAAGACCGCATTCATCACTCCATGTGGCACGTACTGTTTCATACAGATGCCTTTCGGGTTAAAGAATGCTGGTTCAACATTTGCAAGGGTAGTCCATGTCGCTTTGGAGCCACAAATACACAGAAATGTGGAAGCCTACATGGATGACATAGTGGTCAAGAGCAAGGACAAGGCAACCCTGATTCAAGATTTAGATGAGACCTTTGCAAATCTGCGCAAGATCAACCTCAAGCTCAACCCCGAGAAGTGTGTGCTTGGAGTCCCTTCCGGCAAGCTTCTCGGGTTCTTTGTGTCTCAGCGGGGAATTGAAGCCAATCCCGACAAGATCAAGGCCATTGAGCAGATTGAAGCACCAAAGCGCGTCAAGGATGTACGAAGACTTGCCGGTTGCGTGGCTACGCTCAGCATGTTTATCTCTAAGTCTGCTGAGCGCGCCATGCCGTTTTTCAAAATATTGAAAAAGGCAGGTCCAATGAAATGGACTCCGGAAGCGGAGGCTGCGCTGCAAGACTTGAAGAGATACCTGTCCTTCACTCCAACACTTGTCGCACCTAAGCCACAAGAGAAGTTGCTGCTGTATATTGCGGCAACCAATTAAGTGGTTAGTGTTGCGTTAGTAGCGGAGAGGGAGGCAGATGATGAGCCAGCAACCACGGCAGGCGCATCCAGTGACAAGCAGGGGGCTTCCCCGACAAGCTCTGGTCCCGACAAAGATGGATCTGCGCAGGCACGCGAGGAGATACAGAAGAGAATGGTGCAGCGCCCAGTTTACTTTGTCAGTTCCCTTCTGCAGGGGGCTAGGTCAAGGTACTCTGGTGTGCAGAAACTGCTTTTCGGCCTTCTCATGGCCTCGAGAAAGCTGCGCCATTACTTCCAAGCACATGAGATCACAGTTGTCACTCATTTTCCGCTGAAGAGGATACTGCAGAATCCAGAAGCAACAGGCAGGATTGTTGAGTGGGCACTGGAACTGTCAAGCTTTGGCCTCAAATTTGAGAGCACATCAACTATCCAAAGCAGAGCATTGGCAAAATTCATAGCAGAGTGGACGCCAACACCAGATGAAGAAATTCCAGAAATGAGCATCCCCGTCAAGGAAGCAAGCAAAGAGTGGCTGATGTACTTTGATGGTGCCTTCTCGCTGCAAGGCGCCGGTGCTGGCATGCTGCTTGTTGCACCCACCGGAGAGCACCTCAAGTACGTAGTCCAGATGCACTTTCCCAAGGAGCAAGCAACAAAAAATACCGCAGAGTATGAAGGTTTGCTTGCCGGTCTCAGGATCGCGGCTGACCTTGGGATCAAGAAGCTCATTTTCAGGGGTGACTCGCAGCTTGTCGTCCGCCAAGTGAACACGAGTTATCAGAGTCCATTGATGGAAGCCTACGTTGATGAAGTGAGAAAGCTAGAAGATCACTTTGACGGCCTACAGATGGAGCATGTTCCAAGAGCTCAGAACGATATTGCCGATGGCCTGTCGAAGTGCGCCGCTCTTAAGTTACCTGTGGAACCAGGGATCTTTGTGCTCAAGCTGACTCAACCGTCTGTAACGCCATCAACTGGACAGAGCAAGAAGAGGAAGTTGATTTCTGGTGACTATTTTCCGGCAGAGCTCCTCGAAGCCACCGCCAAGAAGGTCCCCAAGATCAACACCAAGAGTGCTGAGGAGCAGTCTGCTCCGGCAAGCCCTAGGGTTTGTTCCGTTGAAGCAGAGGCTCCCGACAAGTTTTGCTCCGGCAAGCTTGCCGGGGAACGTCAAGCTCCGGCTGAGCCGCAGGTTCTCGCCGTAGAAACGGATGTTCCCGCAGCAGCAGATGTGCCTTTAGTCCTTGTTGTCGAGCCACAAGCTCCAGCATGGGCACAACAGATTGTCTGTTTCCTTCAGACAGGAGAACTTCCCGAAGAGCAAGAAGAAGCAGAAAGAGTAGCCCGGCACTCAAGTATGTACCTGTTTGTCGACAACACACTGTACAGAAGAAGACTCAACGGTGTGAAATTGAAGTGTATTCACCGGGAAGATGGACAAAAGCTGTTGGCAGAGATACATGGAGGCATATGTGGTCACCACATTGGCGCAAGAGCACTTGCCGGCAAAGCATTCAGGCAAGGTTTCTTTTGGCCAACAGCCCTCCAGGATGCAACTGCACAAGTAACCAAGTGTGAAGCGTGCCAATTCCATTCCAAGCAGATACACCAGCCAGCTCAAGCTCTCTAGACGATCCATTTATCCTGGCCATTTTCGGTCTGGGGGCTCGACATCCTCGGCCCCTTTCCCCGAGTAGTCGGGGGCTTTGAGTACTTGTACGTTGCAATCGACAAGTTCACAAAGTGGCCAGAAGTGGAAGCAGTGAGGAAGGTGACAACACAGTCAGCAGTCAAGTTCTTCAGGTCGATTGTTTGCCGCTTTGGGATCCCTAACAGGATCATCACCGACAACGGTACGCAATTCCCGAGCCGCACCTTCATGCAGTACGCCCAAGATCTTGGCGCCAAGGTCTGCTTCGCTTCTGTTGCTCACCCGAGAAGCAACGGTCAAGCGGAGAGGACAAATGCTGAAGTGTTGCGTGGGCTCAAGACCAGGACTTTCGACAGGCTGCGCAAGTGCGGAAGAAACTGGATTGAGGAGCTGCCGGTGGTTCTTTGGTCGATCAGGACGACGCCAAATCGAGCCACTGGCCAGACACCTTTCGCTCTAGTCTATGGAGCCACGAGCCACGAGCCACACCTTCATGCAGTACGCCGAAGTGGGAAGGCCCTTACCGGGTTAAACGAGTCACTAGGCCTGGCGCTGTCCGCCTTGAGACCGAAAATGGCATTCCCGTGAGCAACTCCTGGAACATTGAACATCTTCGTAAGTTTTACCCATAAGGCGCGGTTGCCGGAACCTGTTCCGGCAACCACCTTTTGTACAAGTCTTGCCACTGTTGCATGTAATCCTTTGTACAAAGCCGGGCGCAGACCCCGTGCATAAGTAAAGCTCATGTGCTCCGCACATCTTGTCAATTTCATGCTTTCTATTTTTTGCATGTGTTATCTGACACTTTGTGCAGCACCTACCCCCCGGTAAGCAATAACGAGCCGTAAGGCTCCATATCTTTATTTTCTCTTCTTTCTTTTTTCTCTAGGAAAGGAAGGTTCCTTTGCCCACAAGTTTGCCGGGGGGAAAGGAGAAGATAATATTATGGACCAGGCGTCGTTCAAGAAAGTTTCGCCTTACCGGGAAGCAAACAACAGAAAAGCTAAGTTGCCAAAGTTTGAGCAATCAGATTTAAAAAAAATTAAGTTATCTTCCTTGAACGATCGTGCTTTGTATGGAAAACCTGTGCATGGAGGAACCAACTCGTAGCTAGTTGCGCCCTTACTTTGTTTCGAGTCCGCTCAACAGCTTAAGTGTGCTGCGACTAGTTCCGACAAGGTTTCTTGTCGGTAACGGCACCGCCAGCAGGCTGCTGACGTCCCGCACTCAGCGCTCGCGGCTAAGGTGCCTGCGCCGGCAAGTTCCCTAAAAGCGTAGGGCAAAAACATACAAAGGAAGGAATCAAGTAAAGGAAATAACATTGCAATCAATACCCAAAATAGAGTTATATTACAAGATAGCTTGTCGCAGCTCTAACAGATTGTTCTCATAACATGATCAACAGCAACAAGAAAACGGGCGGCCTAGTCTACGCGATCGCCCTCAATCCTCTTGATCCCGCTCACCTTGTCCACAATGGGTGCGACAAGGGCCTTGAGCGCTTCCAGATCAGCATCCGGCGATAGGGTCTTGAGGACGTTGGTGAGGTTGAGGCCCGGGCTGCGGAAGGCCACCTTCGCCAACACCTTTTGAAGAGCTCCCGCGCAGATCTTGCGCGACTCGTCGGCCAGCTGCTTTGGGATCATCTCCCGGAGCCGCTGGAGGGCCGTCGCCACGCCTTTGAAGAACAAGGTGAGCTTGGCGCTGGGTTGGAGGTTCTCATCAGAGGGATACCCGAGATCCTCCATCCCAAGCTGCGCCAGCTCCCTGTTGATATCTGCAGCGGCATTCATGAGACCCTCCGTCCAGTGCTCCACATTCTCCATAAAAGCGTTCTGGGCGGAAGCAGCACTCGCCAGCAGCGCCTTATCGGCCTTGATCTCCTCCTTCAAGGCCACCTCCTGCTCCCTGACGCCGTCCAACGTCTTGGTCAAAGTAGTCAGCTTCAACTCAAGATCTGCGTTGGAGTCCTTGATGGCGCCAAGTTCCTTGCCCTTCTCAGCGAGACGAACCTGCAGCTCTGAGTTGTTGTGGGCGTCCTTCTCCCGCTCACGCTTGAGTGCGGCAAGCTCTTCACCGCTCGCCTTGAGATCGGCCTCCAGCTGCGCCACCTTCGTCTCCAGCTCCTTCTTGGCGGCCTCGGCAGCTGCAGCAGCATCCTCTGCTTGCTTGAGGGCTCCGCCGAATGATTGCTCGCGCGCGGTAAGCTCCTCCTCGTGGCTGTCAAGGTTAACCTTCCGCTGCGCCAGCTCGCCCTCCTGCACAGACAGCTTCTCAGCGGCAAGCCGCTGTTGCTCTTCGACTTCAGCCTTCTCGAGGAGGAAGGCCTGCTGCTCCTTGGCGAGTTGCGCCCGCTCCTCTGCCAGGGACTTGAGAGCTTCCTGGTTGAGACCCCGGAGCTCCTCCGCGTGCTTCTCGATGTCCGCTCCCGCCTTCGCGACAAGTTCCTCCTAGGATTCCAGTTTGGCCTGCCGAGCGCGATAGAGCGACACCAGCTTCCGCAACAGCCGCTCCTCCTCAGGCTCGCCGCTGCTGCTGCTCGACACATCAACCAGCGTCAGCCCAGCGGAGGCGAGCACCTCTCCATCGAAGCTTTCTCCTTCGACCGGCGCCCTGGAGCTTGATGCCCAGGGGAGATTGATGAAGACGTTTTCGCCGGCCTTCAAGTAGACGCCTGGCTGGGGCTCTTCGGAGCTTGGCGCTGCGGCAGCGGCGGAGGGATCGGCGGTCGGCGTAGCGCCTGGCGCTCCTGCGGCCTCGGGGCCGTCAGTATGATCGCCAGACCCCTCGCCAGCTTTTGCGGCGGCATCTTTGGCGGCCTCTTCGCCGGCGGGATCGTCAACGTTGGCTGCTTCTTCAGTGGCAGCGGCGTCGTTGGTATTGCTGCGCGTGTTCTCCTCGCCAGCAACCTCGGTCTCCATCGGCTCCGCAACAGATGGGTCTGATGGCCGGAAAAGGGAGAAAAGTCAAGCAAATATCCAAAAAGAAGTTCAAAAGAAGAAGAACCCAAGGGAAATTTTGAAGCGAGAGGATTACTTGTACCGGGTTCTGCATTCGTAGTCTCCGTCGCCGGGGGGCCGCTGGTGCTCTCCCTTGCCGGAGAGCTCTCCCTTGCCGGAGAACTCTCCCTTGCCGGAGAACTCTCCCTTGGCGGTGTAGTCGAAGCAGATGGCATGTCGGGGGCGGCCTCCGGGCGCTCCTGGTGGGGCTGATCTGCTCCTACACAAACCAACAATCAGATGTCAGACAAGAAAGAGTATCCATGCGCGCCTAACAGCGGAAAGTGAACCATATACTTACGCTGGGGGCTGCTCTGGAGAATAGTTGCCGGATCCGGCAAGGTGCTCTCGGGCGCACCCTCTGCTGTCTCGGTGGGTTCGTCCTCGACGATAATCACCTCCCGTCGATGCGCCGGGACCTTGGCTCTCTTCGCCGCTCTCTGGGCCAGAGTCCTAAAAAGGAATAAGTTCGGAGTAAAGCAAATGAGATACAAGACAGAACAGCAAGAATTGAAGAACTACCAGTACAACTAAGAATCTTACTCTTCTTCTTCCTCGTCGGAGCTGAACACGGAGAAGTCGAAGTCCAGCTCACCTCTGGCGCGAGGAGGCTGAGGAGTAGTTTCCCTTGGCCGCTTGGCGGGAGCAGTGGCGGTGGCCCGAGACAACCCCGCTCTGGCTGCCGCCGCGGCGTGAGAGGCGGCAGGAGCAGAAGCGGTGGTCCGGGAGGACCCCGCTCCAGTTGCCGCAGCAGCGTGAGGTGCTCCCGCGGCAATAGTGCTTGCCGCGGTGGAGCGTGTCACGCGGCGCGGCGACTGTCGACTCGCCCGCCACTCCGCTACGTCCCCGGCCTTGCGGAGACGCCTTCTTGGTGGAGCTGGGGGCTCTGCTTGCGGCGAGCTGCCTAAAGATGAGGAGGAAGAGGAGTTGATCTCCAACGAGCCGCTCGTATCCTCGGCGGGCTCACTCGACTCGACGTCATGCCCGGCAAGCTCTTCCTCGCCGGCAAGCTCCTCTCGCTCGGCATGACTTGCCGCCTCTGCTGCCTCTGCCTCCTCCACGGTGAATCCAAACTCGCCCGCGGCTGCGGCTGTCGCCGCCTCTTCCAGCCTAGTGGCAATGCGTTTCATCTCCGCATCGGTGGTGGCGCGAGTGAGGCTTTTTTGTTCGTCGGAGCGGATCGGCACTTCTACCAAGCCGTTCGAAGAACTCCTGCACGACATCGTCTGCAAGCTTTTGCCAAGTTGGGTCAATTCCATGCGAGTCGCACAGCGGCATCATTGCACGGATGCGGCTGAGCGCGGAGTTGTTGCACAGCGGAACGACATCCTTCGGCAACCTGAACAGTTCGGGATGTTGAGGGTCGTACTTGAACAGATCCCGGAGCATTGCGTCAAGTTCCATAACAGTGAAGTTGAAGTTGAGGCCCGGACGCAGCCTCATGATGTCCGCCGCATTCTCGAAGTCCCAGGCGGGTCTCCTCCTCTCTTGCAGGGGGCGATGCGGCGGCGAAGAAAATATGCGCCAACCGCGCCTACAGTGAGCCCAGCAAGCCTAAGGCGTTGGATCCGGGAGACGGCAATCTTCAGCCTATCGTCTTTCGGGGCCACGTTGCTCCAATCGCTGCCGCGCGCTACTGGGGTTTGGCGCCGGGCGGTAAACGGCTGCGGGTTCTCCTCGACAATCCAGCACCAGTCTGCTCTCCATTCCTCCCACTTGCCGTGGAACTCTCCCTCCTGATAAGCTTCTTTCTTGCCGGCTCTCGAGATCCAGGCGATTCCGCCGGATAAAGGCTCTCCCCTCTCAACTCGGGGCATAAAGAAGTGGCAAAAAAGGGCTACGTTTGGATAGACTCCGACAAAGTTTTTGCAGAGAGGTTCGAAAACTGCCATGGTCAGAACAGCATTGGGGGTGAAGTCAAGGAAGCGGAACCCGTAGGTGTTCATAATATCACAGAAAAACTCAGAGAAAGGCGGGCAGAGCCCGCAGTAGAAGAACAAGGCTAAGAAGGGATATCCATTCGGAGCCAATTCCGAAGCAACGGCTGGAAGTACCTTCGTGCGTGGATGCGCCCGCGTCTCTGTCGACCAGAAGAGGTAGTAATACTCCCGCAGCTCCCTCGCGGCGAGTTTGGGGGGGGGGGGGGGG
>LR738712.1:606428741-606518230 GCA_902687465.1 Secale cereale
GGGGGGGGGGGAAGATTGCCTGCTCCTTTCGCAGCGCCGCGAGATGCTGCGCCTCGGTCGACTTCGCAACCTTCCCCTTGTCGACTTTCGGAGCCATGGCGGAAGTGGTGGGGGAGGTCGACGGCGTTGGTGGTGCTGGTGGCGATAGGGGGTAGGGCGCTGCTCTCTTTCAACTTTGGGAAGAAGGGGGAGCGGCGGAGGTTCCCGAGTTTGGAATAGCAACCGGCGAGTGGGCGAACTGCCCCTGTTTCCCCTGCTTATAAGGAGGGAGGGGGCGGACGTTCCGTCTTTCCGAATAAAGAAACCACCCACGATCTCTCCCATGACGCTGCATTCAACGCGTGCCGTTCGGGGAGGGCGCGGTGGATACGGAGAGAGATACAGCGTAACCCAGGCCGCGCGTGCCCGTGCCCTATTTTGGGCCTGGCCCAACATCGCTCGGCACCGTGTATGGCCCAGGCCTGGGGGCTCCTGTCGGTGTACTAGAGTAGGGGTACCCTAGTATCCCAAACTTGTGCACAGGCAGTCGCGGCATCCCGCGGCAAGGCTTGCCGGGTGACCGCCAAGGTCCTCCGTGGTTCCTTTGGAGCCATTCAAGAACAAAGTATTCAAGCCAAGGAGACAAGACCCCGGCAAGAG
Source organism: Secale cereale (assembly GCA_902687465.1). NCBI lineage: Eukaryota > Viridiplantae > Streptophyta > Magnoliopsida > Poales > Poaceae > Secale > Secale cereale. Next base: position 606,429,381 of record LR738712.1, read on the forward strand.
GAGCTTGCCGGGAAGGACAACCAAGGCATCTCAAGGAACTTGCCGCGACGCGCGACGCGTCCCGGCAAGGCCTGGTGAGCGACAAGACATCGACCGCGGCAAGGCGCTTGCCACGGCAAGCTACCACTCTGTGCCCGCGCTCTAGCACATCCACCAACGTGTCGCTATGGGACCATTCCAGGCGTACGCGGCGGGAGGCTGTGCAGCCAGCGGTGCGCGGTGGCAAGCGGTGCTGACAAGATTGCCATCGTGGCGAGCGGTGGCGTCCCTGACGGTCCCTTTTGCACTATTTGGGCGACGCAGACGGGCATTTAATGCTCTTGTCCCCTGCCGTCAGGGTTAGGTATGATACACTGTACAGGTAGTTGTACCAACCGCAACACCTTTCCATTTTTACCCTTGTCTACATTGCCACCTGTCGGTGACCCCTTGAGCATATAAAAGGAGGCCCATGCGCAACGTAGAGGAGAAAGAGAACACTCACGCTCGGTCTCGTTAGCTGCTGGTGTGTACTGTAGCACTTAGCGCTCCCGAGCAAGAACTCAATACAAACCACAAAGCAGTAGTAGGGTTTTACGCATCCGTGCGGCCCGAACCTGGGCAAATTGCTCGTGTGCTTCGCCTCGATCCGCTCTTCGTGCGATCTTCGCCCCCGCCGAACCGAAAGGGGCTCGGTCCGCCGGTCACCATAGGTGCTCGTGGATTAGTTCCCCGACAATCATATCTTGTAAAAGTCAATTCCCACATAACTCTTAATAAATTACTATTGTTGTGTTTAAGAACTTGACTACAAATAAGGAAGAACGCGAAATAAATTACGTATGTTCTTTGTGAGTCAAATTATTTCTAGTGCTTGGTGCGATAATTGGTTGATGGATGGAATTTCCTTTCTCTTGAACATTCACATTATTCTCCATTAACACCATCACCTACTTGTCTTGCTCCATAACTCACATACCCTAATACAGAGAAAACATATAAAAAATGGGTGTCATTTATGGAAAGTTAGTGCCCTCCTAGTACTTTGATGCCTCAATATTCTTATCACACCATTTAACTCCCTCTCTTAACACTACAACATAAGAAATTCCACTACCGGATCAACACAGAAGTACATTACTTTTTGTATAGCGTCGCTAGGTTACCATAGGCGGAGGTCAACCAAAGGTTCAGGCTTCTTGTTCTTGTCTTGATTGACACCGTCGTAACTAGTATCGTTGTTGTTGAACCTAGTGATGATTGGCCTTGGCTCGTCTACCATGATTCTTGCATTCATGTTAGACTAGAGAGAGTTGGTTACCATAAACAACGAAAACTATGAAGTCTAGAGGGCTATATAGGGAGGGTGAGGAGCAGAGTAATGTATTTGTATCATGCCTAGATGGAATCCAGCTCTCCCGATGAAGTTGATTAATTACAATATAAATCTGGGTTATGCCATATTTTATTTATGATAATAATTTCCAAGATGTAGAGATCAAATTTAATATGCATCAATAACACATCAAATAATACCTTTTGTTGTTTCTTAGCTGAGTACAAATATGTTCTAGATGATACTAATTAAGGTGGTATGCTCAAATAATGTGTGTGTCATTGCCACTCAATTGTGGTATTGACACTTTTGTACTTAATGTTGTCCACATTCATGTTTTTTTGGATATTATGTCCTTGAGAAAGACAACAGAAATTGAGCAATGTTGTTCATGATGCAGACTTGACTCACTACTTTGGTTCTAGCTTTCAACATCATCGAAGATGAGAGATTGATGGGCACTAGAGCTTTTTCCCATTAGCCATGGTATGGCCATTTCAAACTCTAAATCTTTGATGATGTATTGCTGCCTTCCCTTATCTCCTCTTTCTATGCGTATGAAGTGCTTCTTTGCATGGCTTGAAACCTACACGTTTATTGGTGACGATGTACTTGGATATGTCCTTCCAATTTCCACTTAGACGGACACTCAATCCATGGACAAAGAGCCTTTCATAACCATGTTAGAAATGAAAAGGTTAGGTTATCTAAAGAGCGACACATTATCCATTCATTTGAAGAAGAACGTTTTACGTAAAAAACTTTGTTTTTAGGCATGTATGGAAGCAAAACTTAATATTTTTCACTTAAATTTTAAAATTAGTACTTGAAAATACAAGAAAATCACATACACATATCTACCCATTCTAAGCATCTCAATGACAACTGTACAATTTTACGGTTGTGTGATATAATAAATGAAAGCAAATGAGTGTGGATGAGTCATCATAGAATAGTTACTATGACCATAGTAATGTCTAATAACCATAACATGATCATACTTGCAATTATATTATATTTTATCATAACCAAATTATTGAACGATGTTGTCAATTTAGGACAACTGCCTATGCCACTAACTCTAAAGTAAGTTGAATGACATGATGAGAACTTATAGCATCATATAAACTACCATTGGTAAATATAGCCTTGATAGGTGTAACATCCCAATTTTCAATTTGGAATGTTATACATAGGTCATTCATGCATATCATACTTTACTGCATTTCGTGTTGTGATCCTCGAAATTCTAAGCAACTCAAGGACCCACGGAGAGAGTTGGGGATTTCACGTTTTTCATATTTGAATTTTTTTTCAAATATTAAAACAAGGATCATTTTGATTTTATTATCTTCCTCTCCAAAAATATTTCATATTAAAATATATGAGAGGAGGTAATGTGGCTTCTTCAAAATAAATGGAATATTGGAAGAAAAATACTAAAATCAAATAAATAATTTTATTTGGATTTTACTGCAATTTTATTTGAATTAGAAAATTTTGCATATTTAAAAATTGTATTTTAGGCCAAGAAAATGTTCATCATGTTCTAAATATTTTATTAAGACGGCGAAAATTTGCTTTGGTATTTTTAGATTTTTATTTTATTTTCTGGGATTTTTTTCGCGAATTCTGTTTAAAAAAAACTCCCCGCGAGACCGAACTGGCCTGAGGCCCAGCTAGCCCAGCTACCTCGCCGACCCCCTCCCAAGTTGGCGCCGCCACCACCTCACCCCCTGATAACCCTCAACCGTAAGGGATCGAGATAGTCTTCGCGGGTAAGAATAACCCAATTTATAGATTTGACACACAGGGAGCCAAAGAGTATTTATAAGCTTTGACAGTTGAGTTGTCAATTCAACCGCACCTGAAATATACTTACTTGCAACAAAAGATAAGTGGTAACGGTGATATGATAGTGATGGTGGTGACAGCAAAAGTAACAACTAATAACCGGCAGGACTGAAACACTGTAGGCTAGGGAGATGGATGGTTGGGCGCTGCATGGATCAGATACATCATGAATCTAACTTGGGGCAAGGCACACAGAAAAGTAATGATCATCTAGGCAAATATCAAACATTAGGCATGTATCCCATAGGTAGTTGTACGTGCTTGCAATAAGAACTTGCACAACATCTTTTGTCCTACCATCCCGCTACGAACGGGGCCAAAAGGAACTTATGGAGATTAAGGTGCTCCTGTCAAAGAGCACCGGAACAAAGCAATAAACTCAATGGATATATGGAATCCTCAAATTATGGACCATCCCCTTTGGTGTCCCAAGCTGTCACCTTTGGGATCGCCGGTTCCGGACCATAATAGGTGCAATCAACTCATAGATAGGATCAAGAACACAAATATATTCATGCAAACACATAGGGTTCAGATCTGAAAACATGGCACTCGGGCCCAAAGTGACAAGCATTAAGAGCAACAAGTTGAAGCAAAGATGATAAACACCAAAGTAGATGATAGGCAACATGCCCCCAACAATCTGATAAACTATTACATGATCTAACTCATCCAATCCCTACCATCCCCTTTGCCTACAGCACTGAATTACTCACACATGGAAGGAGAAGTCATGGAGGGAGGATGGAGTGGTGATGATGATGACGATATCGACGATCTCCCCTCTCTGGAGGCCAAATCAGCCTCCAGATTAGCCCTCCCGAAGAAGAACAGAGGGTGGCGGCGGCTCCGCGACGGAAACTGGAAAAACGACTTCTGTTCTGGGGTTTCCTCGCCACGGGAATAAATAGGAGCCAAGGTAGGGCACCAGAGCGGGGAGGACCCTCCCAGGCGGCCTCCTGGCACGACCAGGGGTGGGGCCGCGCCAGCAGGGCGCCTAGGGCCCCACTGGCTGCCCTCTGGCCCCACTTCTGGCACAATGGCCCTTCGGGTGCGTGGATTTTCTGTGATTTTTGTTGGAATTTTCTGAGACACCTAAAAATCCATTTTCCTACACACAATAAAACCATACAGGCAGCTCTGCTGAAAACAGTGTCAGTCCGGGTTAGTTTAGTTCAAATCATGCAAGAATGAGGGCAAAACAATAGCAAAAGTGTTTGGAAAAGTAGATACATTTGAGACGTATCAACTCCCCCAAGCTTAGCATATTGCTTGTCCTCAAGAAATTCAGTTCAACGAACTGGACGCGACAAAGAAAACTTTGACAAACTCTTTTGCTTCATTAGATGTATATAAGCATGTACAACGAAAAGAGTCTAGCAAGTATTGAAACAATGCTATGAGGACAATGCACGAAGCAATCCTTCTTTCAAGTGACCAATCACAAATAACTAAAAGTAAATAATATGCTACTGAAAATCAAGACAAGATTACATTGCACATAGCTTGAACATACTAGAGTGGTATCTCGCTAGCCTCCATGAGTGAAGCAAAACATAAATGCAGAAACTCCTCCAGAGTTTTAAAGGACACTAGAACTAAGAATTTCAGAATAAATAATACCACCAGCATGCAGAAGATAATGTAATACTTTGGGACAATGCACATTACACTCAGAATGACAATTATGCTCTCCTAGTTGGTGCTTTGAAGAAAGAAGGTGGAGACTCTCGAACCGTGGAATTTGATGGCGAGGTTGAAAACCCGTGGTCGGAAGCAAAGACTAAACATGTACCAGAGCTCTTGGTTTTGAAAACAGAGGTAAAAATGATTTTGGGAGGTGCATATTTCGCCAACGAATGCTAGTAGACAACCCAATCACTTCTTATGCTAGACATGTTTCAAGGAACGCCTCCCAAGATGGGGACGATCACATCCCCTTAGTCTCCTTTGTTTATCACTACCAAAGTTTTCTGATTTCTCATAAACAAAGCGTGAAGGAGGGTTTGTTGGTTGTGATTATCTTTTGTGAGCTGGGCGCACTCATGCCAGTCCCTCCTCGTATTAGGGGTTTGCAGATTAGACATGCAATCCCGGGATAAAACATGTCCAACATAAGAAGATCATGAATTACCTACTACTTCCTCATGAGCTAAAAAAGAGGCACAAAACAGGAGTAAATTTGAATAATTTCGAGATGGTACAAGAAAGTCTTCGTTAGGATGGCCGGTAAATACCACATAGGAAGGTATGGTGGACTCATATGGAATATCAGGTTTGAAAGGATTTGGATGCACAAGCAGAATTCCGCTTAGTGCGAGCGAAGGCTAGCAAGAGACTGGGAAGCGACCAACTAGAGAGCAATAACGGTCATAATCATGCAGAGCAACAAAGCAACATTGAATTGGGCATGAAAGTGATATAAATATTCTGAAACTCAAAGATCATCAAGGCAAAGCAGACATTTTAGTCTTAAACATGTGTAAACATGTGCCAAGTCAATCCAAGAATTCTCCAAAGGGAAATACCACCTTAGTATACCAAACTATGAACAATGCAATGCATGTAAATCATTTCAATAACACATTATATACTCTAGCTATTTGAGATTAGCCACAAGGAAAGCATGAACCACTGGGAAAGCATTGTAAACATAGCACTATGTCGCTACAAGCTGGTCTCTAGATCATAAGTACAGGCATATGTACAAAAGTAGAAACAAGAAGAGTTCATACCGGTTTTCCTTGTTGCTTCCCTTCCGTCGATCTTCGTCATTACTGCCTTGTCACTTGCACGATCGAACGTAGGAAATATAATTAAATGCCATCACGGACTCGAGCTGAACTCTGAAAACAAAGCAAACTAAAGAGAGAAAAGAAATCTTTTTGGGTTTTTGCAAAGAAAGAACAAAGAAGAACGGGCAAAAACTTCGAAAAGATCAAAGCGAACAAAAATAAAACGGATAATACAATGGAAAAGTGAGAAGGGCACGTACTCCCCCAAGCTTAGGCTTTTGGCCTAAGTTGGTAGTAGCTACTGCCCCCAGGAGCCTCCTGCTCCGGGGTGGTACTGGTGAGTCCAAGGGTCGTATAAGGATTCCGGCGCGTACACCGAAGTCCTCGGATCCTCCCACGAAGAAGGGTCTGCACTCCAGGCAGAGGAAGACCCTTCACCAAACTGGGTGACGGTCTCCCCCTAAAAAGGTGGTAACTCACCGTGCTCCTCCTCGTCGGGCACAACCCCCTCCATGGGGTTATGAAACTGATGCTGGACCAGGAACTCATCGAACTGGATAACATCAAAGGACCATCCGTTCCTGCGAGAAAAATCAAACAAAAGAGGTGCAGGTAGACGGATCTTGCGTTCCGTGGTAGTTCCGAAACGCAAGATATAAACAAGGTTACCAAACTCAGAAGTCATGGTAACAAACTTATGCCTTTTCATAGCAGCAAGATCAAAACTTAAATAAGTAAAAGGCTTATCATCAGGGTGTGGGGTGACTTTAAGATACTCTAAGATAAGTGTGGCATAAACGCCACCAAATAAATCTCCCTTGTTACCGTTCATAGCAAGGCGTCGAGCAATTAAGGCACCCACATTATAATCAAACCTCCCTGAGAGGGCGGTTGCCAGGATAGCAATATCCGGCGCAGAAATGTTGCTCGTGTTGTCATGAGCTTACACCCCTCTAGCAAAATAATACGCAAAATACCTGAGGTGAGGGAATAAGATGCTGGAGATTTTTGACCGATGAATATCCCTCGTTTCCATGCCGCAGAGAGAGTTGAAGACGGTTCTCAGCTCGGAGGGCTGAGAGGTCATCTTCGTCGTCCGCCCAACGTTTGGCACACCTATTATTTCACAAAACTTTTCCAAGGGCATGGTCAAAAGATTATTGTAAATTTTAAACTCAATAGAACCAGTATCAAGGTTATATCTAAAAGTGTTAATGAAACCGGAGGTGAGTTTTTGATACTGAGCAACATGGCACGTGACGAGCCGTGTCAGACCTGCATTAGCACAAAGGTTATAAAACTCATCCTTAATTCCTGCAGCTTCAAGGAATTCATCACATGGGAACATCATCGCACGTGCTGGATTTGTGTCTTCCAACAACTCTAGGGGCACATGATCTTCATTGTAGCTCACCCTAGCAGTCGAGGGTGAAGCTGCGGCTCTAGTAACTCGATCGGAGCGCGCGAGCTTCTTCTTCTCAAGCCACCCCTTTGCCCTTCCTAACAAACTCATTTCTGAAATTTTTGGCAAATTACAAAAATAAGGATTTAAACAAAGTGGGTTAAGGCAAACGACTCAACTCACTTACCTAAGGCATAAACTTGCATCAAAACTTGGAAAATAAATTTCTACACATGTATGCAAGCTCATCTACACAGCACCAAGAACTACTAAATACTCACAAATGAAGCCACCAGCCAAAAATCTAATTGGAGGGGTGGAGGATTTACATACCAGGGAGTATTTGTTCAAAATCTCAGCTCGAATGATAGGCTGTAGACAGAGATCGAAAATTGCATCCAAGAACAGCAAGAATGCAAGAACAGGTGCAGAACTCGTGTTTTCGGAGAGAAAGAGAGAGAGAGAGGAAGAAGACTCACCTAGAGGCGGGACCTGTGGGCCCCAGGCGCCCTATGGGCGCGACCAGGGGGCAGGCCGCGCCAGCTGGCCGTCTGGGCCACTGGTGCCCCCCCTGGTCAGCCCCAGGTGCCTCTGGGTCACTCCCGACATGGAAATTTTAATTTTAATTTTTCTGAAAACTTCACTTGTTGAAAATTTTTTGAAGTTCAAAAAGCTGCAAAACTTTCTGAAAACTTAAAGCAGTGATTAGAATTGTGAAGCTTCAAAAACACAAACACTTGGTACAGCAAGGAGAACAAAAGCTAAAACAAATGAAAACATAACAAGCTCAACTTTTTGCCTATATAAAACATGCTCACTAGTAAGGTTGATCAAGTCTTGCCAACAAACCGGCGATATATAGAGCAAAAAGTCCCACCTCCTACGAAGTGATCATTGCACCTTTACTTTAATGGACATTGTCCCCACCATAATAGTTTTGTATTTGTGGTGCACATGTAGTGGACAGTCCCATTCTCCAATCTTCACGGTCTCGATATTTTCTATAGAGTTGAGGCCATGCCTCTTGTCGGTCTTCTTTGGAAAATACACCGTGTGTTCTTTATCATTTACATTGAAGGTAACCTTTCCTTTTGTCGGTGTACTAAGATAGGGGTACCTTAGTACCCCAACTTATGCACGAGCAGTAGCAGCTTCCCGCGGCAGGGCTTACCACGCGCTTGCCAAGGCCCGCTCCAGACCCCTTTAAGCCATTCAAGAACAAAGTATTCAAGTTTGAAAGCAAGACCCCGGCAAGAGGAGCTTGTCGGGAAGGCCGCACCAGGCTCAAGGACATCTTTTCAGCACAAGACCCTGGCAAGAGGTGCTTGCCAGGAAGGCCAAAGGATAACACCGCAAAAGATACATCGCGGCGCATCGTGCACCCCGGCAGGGACCGGGATGCGGCAAGCTTCCGGGCCCGGCAAGATAGCGGCCCCGGCAAGGTGTTTGCCGAGGAAAGCTCACGCCGTGTGCATGTGCTCCAGCTCATTCGGCCATGCGTCGCCCTGGGGCCCTTCCAGGGGCACGTGGCGGATGGCTGTGCAGCCTGAGGGACACGCTGGCGAACCGCGGTGACGAAGCTACTGCCGTGGCGAATGGAGACGCATGGACAGACGCTTTTGGGGTCGACGGCGACGGGCATTAAATGCCCTTGTCCCCCACCGTCAAGGTTAGGTGAAGACCACTGTTCATACATTGTTCATGCACTGTTACAACTACCACCAAATTTACATTTTTACCCTCCTCTACGTTGACACCTGTCGGTGACCCCTTTGAGCTATAAAAGGAGGCCCATGCACAACGTAGAGGGGGTTCGATCCCAGAAACTTGCTCACTCCCTCGCTTGGTGCAGCTGGTACTTTAGATCTTCAAGCTCCCGGGCTCCGAGAACTAAATACAACCAAAGCAGGAGTATGGTTTTACGCGTCATCGCGGCCCGAACCTGGGTAAACTGCCCGCGTGCGCTCCTCGATCTGCTCTCCGTGCTCCCTCCGCTCCCTTACCGCAACGTAGAAGGGGCTCCGGTCCCATAGGTGCTCGTGGGAGGACAGTTTCCCCCGACATCTTTGGCGCGCCAGGTAGGGGGCGTCGAGGTTGTGCGGACCTGATCCGGCGCTCACGCGGGCGCATTCTTCGTCAGCATCTCCAACTTCATCGGCTACATCAACATGCCTCCGAAGAAGAAGGCTTCGGAGGTTGGAGGCCCGTCTGCGTGGGGGAGGCGCCGGCGGAAGGGTGGACGCCGGTGGGGACACTCACGGCGCCACCAAGTCCAAGGACAAGACGGACGACCGGGCGAACTCCAAGGCCTCGATGTCCGTGCACGCACCACGTCCCTCTCAGGAGGCGCCAGACCAGCAGCGTCGTGGTACCGGAGGTACCATACGCTTGCTGGGACGTGGCCAGGCCGGCGTGTCACGGGACGCTCAAGGCCAACGTCCTGGCACGAGCAAGGCGCGGTCGCCGGGACGGGAACATGCTCCTTCTAACGTGGTTAGAAGTCCGAGCGTGTCCCGCTCCTCGCACCGTTCACCGCCGTTTCCCTCCTCTCCAGCGGAAGCCCTGGCCAGGGCTCAGCTGCTCCTTGATTTCCCTCCAGCGGCGGACAAGGCCGAAGACTAGAGGGCGACGATCCAGAGCCTCATCGCCTTCGCCAACAACGATGCGCCGCAGCAGCCGGCAACTTCACAGCCGCGGCATGTTGATCAAGCGAAGGCCGATGGCGACAAGACCGCCGGGGGTGCAACCACCGTGCACTCCCCGCCGCGGAAGCAGAAAACGCCGCCCCGCCGGATCAACGCCGACGACGATTCCACGGCGTCGTCGGATCCGCGGGCTCGCCGCGATCAGCGCCAAGTCCTCGACGACAGGCGACAAGAGGACGCTCGCACCCGCATCGAGCGTCGACGAGAAGCCAGAAGACAGTCCGATCAGCGCGCTGGGACCGCTGCTGACATGCACGCGCCCGGCGGACCAGGCGACTTGCCGTACGCGGTAGGTTGCCCTGCGTTCACCGGAGAGCTGCGGCAAGTCCAGTGGCCCAGCATGAAGAATTTTAAGCCCGACGTACCCGAGAAGTACGACGGCAAGACACACCCCTCGGAGTTCCTCATTATCTACACCATTGCGGTGCAGGCTGCCGGGGGACGTGACGAGAAGATCCTAGCCAACTATTTCCCGCTCGTGCTTAAGCCAAACGTCAGGTCTTGGCTTATGCACTTGCCGGAGAACTCCATCTCTTCATGGGCGGATTTGTGCCACCAGTTTGTCGGCGCCTTTACGGCCGGCCACAAACCCCACGGCCAGGAGAGCGATCTCCACATCCTTGCCCAGAAGGAGGGAGAGTCCCTGCGCAAATACATCCAAAGGTTCAGCCGCGTCCAGCACAACATCCCCGATGTCCACCCTGCCGCGGTTATTAGCGCGTTCCACCAGAACGTGCGTAACCGCCGGATGAGGGAGGAGATGGCCATGACCAAGATCCGGGACGTCAGCGAGCTTTACGCTCTGGCTGACTAATGTGCACGCGCTGAAGAGGGGAGGAGGCTCCCCGGAGAGGATACCGGCGCAGGAGGAAGTGACAGCGAGGATGCCGCCCCGGCAAGGAAGGGCCGGCGGCGAAACAAGAAGAAGAAGAGCAAGGAAGTGCTGGTTGTCGAGCAGTCCGGCAAGGAGGCTCCCGCCAAGAAGGCACAGGCTGGTGGCTCCGGCAAGGAGCCCGCCCCTGTAGCGGCAGCCGACAAGTAGGACGGCTCCGACAAGTAGTACTGCAAGATCCACCGCACCAAGGGCCACGACCTCCAAAACTGCAAAAGGGTAGAGTACCTCGTAGAGCAGCAGAAGGCTGAATACGAGCGTCGCGACAAGGAGAAGGCCCAAGGAGGCGGAGGAGAGCCAAGCAAGAAGCGGTCGTTCAATGGCTGGGGAGGGCGCCGCGGCAAGGCCAAGCAGCGGCAAGGAGACAGACCTCCCCGGGCCGCGACAAGGATGAAAACGAAGACGATGATGAGGATATGGATGAAGGAGACAACAGCGAGCAGGAGTTCCAGAAGGCCACAGAAGTTTTGTGCGTTGACGGAGGTGCCTCTCTGCACACTTCCCACCGCCAACTCAAGCAATGGGTGCGGGAAGTGAATGCAACTGAGCCACCCGTCGAGTCGCGCAGGCTGCTGAAATGGTCCGGCACGCCCATCATCTTCGACCTTGAGGACCACCCTGATCGCACAACTGCGGTCGGGTGTTTGCCGATGTTGGTTTCACCAACTATCCGCAACCTCAAGGTCACCAAGATGTTGGTTGACGGCGGGGCCGGCCTCAACTTGATCTCCTCCGCTGTGATCAAGAAACTACAGATCCCCGACAGCGAGCTCGAAGAAAGCGGGACGTTCCAAGGAATCAACCCGGGAAGGAGCAAGCCGAAGGGGAAGGTTACACTGCCAGTGACCTTTGGTGGGGAGCTCAACTTCAGGACGGAGAGGATTACGTTCGACGTCGCCGATATCCCATTGCCGTACAATGGGATACTTGGCCGTCCTACGCTCGCCAAGTTTATGGCAGCTTCCCACTACGCATATAACATGCTCAAGATGCCAGGGCCGATAAGCGTCATCTCTGTCCCCGGCGACAAGAAAGATGCGCTTATTTGCGCCGACAAGATCTACTGGGATGCAGCAGCCGCGGCAGACAGCAAAACACTTGCCGCTGAAGCTCCCGGGGGGAAGACCAAGACCAAGTCCGGCAAGAGCTCTGGAGCCCACTCCGGCAAACGCACCTCTTCGGAGTGCTGCGCTGCCGTCGAGGACGCACCATCGAGCTCCACCGGCAAGTGCAAGAAAGGAATGGCAGCTCCACCGGCAACCAAGAAAGTGTCCGCCAAGGAGGACGACACTGGTGGTACCTTCACCATCAGTGCTACACTTGACCCCAAATAGGAAAGCGCGCTCGTTGCCTTCCTGCGGGCGAATGTCGACGTGTTTGCATGGCAACCGTCTGACATCCCCGGCGTTCCCAGGAAGGTAATTGAGCACAAGCTTGCTGTTTGTCCTCATGCGCGGCCCGTCAAGCAGAAGGTCAGGAAGCAAGCCGTGGAGCGCCAAGAATTCATCGCCGAAGAGATAAAGAAGTTGGAAGCAGCAGGCCTGGTTAGAGGCGTAATCCATCCTACGTGGTTGGCCAATCCAGTTGTTGTGCGCAAGGCCAATGGGAAGTGGAGACTTTGTATAGACTTCACTGATGTGAATAAAGCGTGTCCCAAGGATCCATTTCCCTTGCCGCGTATTGACCAGATTGTTGACTCCACCGCCGGTTGTGAGTTGCTTTCATTCCTTGATGCATACTCATGTTACCACCAGATATTCATGGCCAAGGAAGATGAAGAAAAGACTGCATTCATTACTCCATGCGGCACATACTGCTTCATACGCATGCCCTTTGGATTGAAGAATGCAGGCTCGACATTTGCAAGGGTGGTGCACACTGCTTTTGAGCCACAGATACACAGAAATGTAGAAGCCTACATGGATGATATAGTGGTCAAGAGCAAGAGCAAGGACACCCTGATCCAAGACTTAGAAGAAACCTTTAGGAATCTGCGCAAGATACAGCTCAAGTTGAACCCCGAGAAGTGCGTCTTCGGAGTCCCCTCCGGCAAGCTTCTCGGGTTCTTCGTGTCCCAGAGGGGGATTGAAGCCAATCCCGACAAGATTAAAGCCATCGAGCAGATTGAAGCCCCAAAGCGCGTCAAGGACGTAAGGAGACTTGCTGGTTGTGTGGCTGCCCTCAGCAGGTTCATTTCAAAGTCTGCAGAACGCGCCCTACCTTTCTTCAAAATTTTGAAAAAGGCAGGTCCTATGAAATGGACTCCGGAAGCGGAGGCTGTGCTGCAAGACTTGAAAGGATACCTGTCCTCCACTCCAATACTTGTCGCACCTAGGCCACAAGAGAAGTTGCTGCTGTACTTAGCGGCAACCAATCAAGTGGTTAGTGCTGCGTTAGTAGCGGAGAGGGAGGCGGATGAGGAACCCACACCCCCGGCAAGCGCATCCAGCGGCAAGCTGGGGGCTTCCCCGACAAGCTCTGGCCCCGACAAGGACAAGTCTGCGCAGGAACAAGAAGAAGTGCGAAGGAAGATGGTACAGCGCCCAGTTTATTTTGTAAGTTCCCTCTTGCAGGGGGCTAGATCAAGATACTCTGGAGTGCAGAAGTTGCTTTTCGGCCTCCTCATGGCCTCAAGAAAGCTGCGCCATTACTTCCAAGCACATGAGATAACAGTGGTCACTCGCTTTCCGTTGAAGAGGATATTGCAAAATCCAGAAGCAACAGGCAGGATCGTCGAGTGGGCACTGGAGCTGTCAAGCTTTGGTCTCAAGTTTGAGAGTACTTCAACCATACAGAGCAGAGCTTTGGCAGAGTTTATAGCAGAATGGACCCCAACACCAGATGAAGAAGTTCCAGAGACAAGCATCCCCGTCCAAGAAGCAAGCAAGGAGTGGATAATGTACTTCGATGGTGCCTTCTCGCTGCAAGGCGCCGGTGCCGGCGTGTTACTCATAGCACCCACCGGAGAGCACCTCAAGTATGTTGTTCAAATGCACTTTCCCAAGGAGCAAGCGACAAACAATACTGCTGAGTATGAAGGACTGCTTGCCGGCCTCAGAATTGCGGCCGAACTTGGGATCAAGAAGTTGATTGTGCAGGGAGATTCACAATTGGTGGTCCGACAAGTGAACAAAAGTTATCAGAGTCCCTTGATGGAAGCTTATGTCGATGAAGTGAGGAAGCTTGAAGAACACTTTGAGGGCTTGCAGATGGAGCACGTCCCAAGAGGTCAGAATGATATCGCAGATAGCCTCTCAAAGTGTGCTGCAATGAAATTACCTGTGGAACCAGGGATCTTCGTGCTCAAGCTAACTCAGCCATCCGTCATACCATCAGTTGGATTAAGCAAGAAAAGGAAGTTGGTCTCCGGCGACTACTTGCCGGTGGATCTTCCCGAAGCCGCCGCCAAAGTCCCCAAGATCAGCAACCAAAATGCTGAGGAACAGTCTGCTCCTGCGGACCCAAGGGTCTATACAGTTGAAGCAGGCGTTCCCGACAAGCCTTGCCCCGGCAGGCTTGCCGGGGGACCCTCAGCTCCGGCAGAACTGCAGGTTCTTGCCGTAGAAGCTGAGGTTCCCGCAGCAGCACTGATGCCTTTAGTCCTTGTTGTTGAGCCTCAGGCTCCAGCATTGGCGCAGCAAATCGTCCGTTTTCTTCAAACTGGAGAACTTCCCGAAGAACCAGAAGAGATAGAGAGGATAACCAGGCAGTCAAGTATGTACTAGTTCGTTGGCAACGAACTATAAAGAAGAAGACTCAATGGTGTCAGATTGAAGTGCATTTCTCGGGAAGATGGACAGAAGCTGTTGGCAGAGATACACGGAGGCATATGTGGTCACCACATTGGCGCAAGAGCACTTTCCGGGAAGGCGTTCCGGCAAGGTTTCTTTTGGCCAGAAGCCCTCCAAGATGCAACTGCACAAGTGACCAAGTGTGAAGCGTGCCAATTCCATGCAAAGCAGATTCATCAGCCAGCTCAAGTTCTCCAGACGATCCCTTTGTCCTGGCCCTTCTCGGTCTGGGGGCTCGACATCCTCGGCCCCTTTCCCCGCGCTGTCGGGGGCTTTGAGTACTTGTACGTTGCAATCGACAAGTTCACAAAGTGGCCAGAAGTGGAACCAGTGAGAAAGGTGACAACACAGTCAGCAGTCAGGTTCTTCAGATCAATTGTTTGCCGTTTCGGAATCCCTAACAGGATCATCACCGACAACGGCACACAGTTCACAAGCCGCACCTTCATGCAGTACGTCCAAGACCTTGGCGCCAAGGTCTGCTTTGCTTCTGTTGCTCACCCAAGGAGCAACGGTCAAGCGGAGAGGGCCAATGCTGAAATGTTGCACGGACTAAAGACAAGGACCTTTGACATGCTGCACAAGTGTGGAAGAAACTGGATAGAGGAGTTGCCGGCGGCTCTTTGGTCCATCAGGACGACACCAAATCGAGCCACCGGACAGACACCCTTTGCTCTTGTCTATGGAGCAGAGGCAGTTCTCCCCACGGAACTCGTATACGGATCTCCTCTAGTGCTCGCTTACGACGAGCTCGAGCAAGAGCAACTGCGACAAGATGATGCATTGCTCCTCGAGGAGGAACGTCTCCAGGCTGCTGTACGAGTTGCTCGATACCAGCAAGCCTTGCGTCGCTATCATAGCCGCAAGGTCAAGGCCAGGAGTCTCGAGGAAGGCGACCTTGTTCTTCGGCGCGTTCAGTCCGCCAAGAACTCCAACAAGTTGACGCCGAAGTGGGAAGGCCCTTATCGGGTGAGACAAGTCACAAGGCCCGGCGCTGTCCGCCTTGAGACCGAAGAAGGCATACCGGTGAGCAACTCCTGGAACATAGAGCATCTTCGCAAGTTTCACCCATAAGGCGCGGTTGCCGTGATCCGCTCCGGCAACCACCTTTTGTACAAGTCTTGCCGCTGTTGCATGTAAACCTTTGTACAAAGCCGGGCGCAGACCCCGTGCGTCAGTAAAACTTTTGTGCTTCGCACCATTTGTCATTTCGTGCTTTTCCTTGTACTTGCATGTATCATCTGACATTTCGTGCAGCACACTCTCCCGGTAAGCAGTAACAAGCCGCAAGGCTCCGTACTTGTATTTTCCTCTCTTTTTGTCTTTTTCTCTGAAACAGAAGGAGTGTTCCTCACGCACAAGTTTGCCGGGGGGGGGGGGAAGGAGATAGAAGTGTGGACCAAGTGCTGTTCAAGAAAGAAAAGTCTTGCCGGGAAGTAAACAACCCAATGAAAGCTAAGTTACCAAAGTTTGAGCATTCAAGTTTTTAAATTTTAGTTATCTTCCTTGAACAACCACACTTTGTATGGAAAACCTGTGCGCGAAGGAACCTACCCGTGGCTAACCGCGCCCTTATTTTGTTTCGGGCACACTCAACGGCTTAAGTGAGCTGCGACAAGTGTCGCGCCCTTACTTCGTTTTCGAGTTCGCTCAGCAATTTAAGTGTGCTGCGACTAGCCGCGGCAAGGTTACTTGCCGACAAGGTCTTTGCTAGCAGGCTGCTAAGAGTCCCGCACTCGGCGCTCGCGGCAAGGGTCCCTTGCCGGCAAGTTCTCCTAAAAGCGTAAGGTGAAAAGCATACAAAGTGAAGGACCAAAAGCAAGGGAGATAACACTGCATTGATTAACCAAAATAAGAGTATATACTACAAAGATAGCTTGCCGCTGTTCTAATCAACTACTGCCTATGACTGTAATCAACAGTGGCGAGGGAAGCAAGAAGCCTAATCCCTACGGTTCCCGTCGACCCTCTGGATCTTGCCCACCTTGGCTACAATGTGGGCGACTTGGGCCTTCAACGCCTCCTGATCAGCCTCGGGCGGCAAGGTGCGGAGGACGTTGAGAAGGTTGATTCCGGGGTTGCGATAGACAATCTTCGACAGCACCCGCTCCATGGTGCCCGTGCAGAGCTGGCGCGCCTCGTTGGCCAGCTGCTCAGGGATCTTCTCCTGCAGCCGTGCAAGCGCTGGCGCCACCCCCCTGAAGAACAGACTCGGTTTGGCGCTGTGAGGGAGGTTCTCGTCGGGGGAGTACATGAGATGCTCCGCCCTCAACGCCATCATCTCCATGTCGATGTTGGCGGCGGAGGTGACGAGGTCCTCAGTCCATCGCTCCACCGTCTGCTGGAATTGGGTTTGCGAGACGGCGGTGCTTTCCAGCAGGGCCCTCTCAGCGCGGAGATCGTCCTTCAGCTTCGTCTCGCGGTCCCGGGCGGCGTCAAGCGAGTCAGTAAGGGTGGAGACCTTCAGCTCTAGATCAGCAATGGAGTCCCTAGCATCAGTGAGCTCTTTACCATTCTCGGAGAGGCGGATTTGCAGCTCCGAGTTGGTGTGGGCATCCTTCTCCCGCTTCACGTTGAGCGCGGTGACCCTATCTTCGCTTGCCTTCAAGAACAGCTCCAACTGCGCCACTCTGCCCTCTAGATCCTTCTTGGCGGTCTCTGCGGCAGCGGCAGCATCCCTCGCCTCCCGCAGAGCCCCGCCAATAGCCTGCTCCCGAGCGGTGAGGTCGTCCTCGTGGCTGTCGAGGTCGACCTTCTGCTGGTTGAGCGCCCCTTCCCGCCGAGACAGCTCTTCGGCGGCCAGACGCTGCTGCTCCTCGACCTCGGCCTTTTCGAGGACGAATGCTTGCTGCGCCCCGGCAAGCTCCTCGCGCTCCTCCGCCAAGTTCCGGAGGGCCGCCTGGTTGGCGGCACGGAGCTCCGCGGCGCGCTTCTCCAGGTCAGCACCAGCCTTGGCAGCCAGAGCCTCCCGAGACTCCAACTTCGCCTGCCTGGCCCGGTACAAGGCCAGGAGCCGGCGAAGGAGCCGCTCCTCTTCGGGCTCGTCGCTGCTGCCGGGCGTATCTACAACCTTCAATCTGGCGGAGGCGAGGACTTCTCCGTCAAACGTCTCTCCCTCCGCGGGTGCCCTTGATGAGGACGCCCACGGGACTTGAATGAACATCCCGTTGGCGGCCTCCAGATAAACGCCCGACCCAGGTGCGGAGGCGGAGGGGTCGGCGGCCGGTGCAGTGTCCGTCGCTCCCGTGGCCTCCGGGCCAGCGGTATGGTCGCTGGTCCCTTCCCCAGCCGCGGCGCCAGCGGTTGGGGCAGCCTCCTCGGCAGCTGGCTCGTCGGCACCGACCGTTCCTTCCGCGGCGGTGCCGTCGCCAGTCTCGCCGCGCGCCTCCTCCTCGACGATGGTTTCCGTCTCCATCGGCTCCGGAGCGAGCGGGTCTGACAACAGAAGAAAAAGAAAAGAAATATTTGTCAAGCAAATATCCAAAATGAAGAATTCGAGAAGAAGAAACTACAAGGGCTTACCTGCGCGGGCCTCTTCGATGATGGGGTCCCTCGCCGGGGAGTTATCCCTTGTCGGTGTAGAAGAATCCCCCGCCGGCGGAGGGCCTCCGGTGCCCTCCCTTGGCGGGGAGTCCGCCCTTGGCGGAGTACTCATCCTTGGCGGAGCACCGTCCCTCGCCGGGGAACTCATCCTTGGCGGGGAGGGTGGAGCAAGCGACTCGTCGGGGGCAACCTCCTGATGCTCTTACGGCTGCGGCTCCACTTCTGGACAAAATAACAAAACATCAGTACGAGCAATAACCTCGAGCGCGCCCGTCAAGAAGAGAAAATGGATACCAGACTTACGCTGGGGGCTGCGCTGGGGGCTGCTCCTCGGAGCAGCAGGTTGATCCGGCAAGTCTGCCGCTGGCGCGTCTCCTGCCGCTGCGACGGGCTCGTCGTCCTCGATCTCGGTCACAGGGATCTTGGCCCTCTTAGCCATCCGCTGGGTCAAGGTCCTGGAAGCCAAAACAAGATCAGAACCAAGCAAAAGAAATCAAGACAAAATCAAAGGAAATGAAAAATTACAAGTACTTACTCTTCCTCCTCTTCGTCGAAGCTGAGAGCGGATAAGTCGAATCCCGCCTCAGCTGCTCCAGCGCGAGGAGCTGGAGGAGAGGGCTCCCTCGGGCGCTTGGCGGGCTTCGGAGCTGCGGGCTGTGAAGACCTAGCACCGGTCGTTGCTGAGGCCCGAGGAGTAGAAGGTACCCCGGAGTCACTCCGGGAAGACCCCCCTTCGCTTGTCGCTCGGGCACGTGGCGCCTCCTTGTCGACCTTGCTCGTCGTGGTGGCGCATGTCGCCCGGTGCTGCGGTCGTTGTTGGGGCGCCGACGGCCTCACCGTCTCGACGGCCTTGCGGAGGCGCTTCTTCGGTTGCGGCAGAGGGCTTGGGCTTGGTGGTGGCGGAGAATTCTCCGAGGATCAGGAGGCGTCGTCGTCGGGATTCATGGATCCGCCGGAGTCTTCATCGGAATCACCGGCCTCCTCTTCCTCCTCCTCCTCGGCAGGCCCGCTGGACTCGGTCCCCTTCCCGGCAGCCTCACCAATCCCGGCAGGCTCCCCGGTAGGCTCCCCGGCAAACTCCTCGGGCGTGATCTGCAGTAGCTTGAGGATTTCCTCCTCCTCGGCCTGGCTCACCGCGTCCGCCGCCTCCGCCTCATCAATAGTATATCCAAATTCGCCTGCCGCTGCTGCCGCGGCGGCCTCCTCCATCCTGGAGGCAATGTACGCTACATCCCGCGCGGTGGTCTCCCGGGTGAGCCCCTTCCTCTCATCAGCTTTGCGTGGTTTTTCAACCAAGTTGTCGATGAAGGCTTGCATAGTCTCCGCTGAAGGCTCCAGCCAAGTGGGGACGACCCCGTGGGAGTCGCACTCCGGCATTGCCGCGCGGATGGCACTGAGGGCAGTGTTGTTGCACGAAGGGACTACTCCGGTCGATGGTTTGAACCACTCCGGGTGCTTGGGGTCGTGTTTGAACAGTTCCCGGACCATCCCCTTCAACTCCAAGATGGTGAAGTTGTAGTTCAACCCGGGGCGCAGCCTCATGCGGTCTGCCGCATTGCCGAACTCCCAAGCAGGCCTCTTCCTTTCCTGCAGAGGGGCAATGCGGCGGCAGAGGAAATCAGCTCCAACTTCACCCATAGTCAGATTGGCAGCCCGGAGACGAAGAATCCTGGTAAGGGCGATCTGCAGCTTGTCGTCCTCCGGGGCCAAGTCGCTCCAATCCTTGCCGCGGACTATTGCAGTCTGGCGCGGCAAGGTAAACTGCTCGGGCTCCTTTTCCAGGATCCAACACCAGTCTGCCCTCCACTCCTCCCACTTGCCGCGGAGCTCTCCCTTCAAGTACGCCTCCTTCTTGTTCAGCCTGAAGATCCAAGAGATGCCGCCGGAGAGGGGGGATCCGGACTCTACTCTAGGCGTGAAGAAGTGGCGGAAAAGAGCTACATTTGGGTGGACCCCAACGTAGTTTTCGCACAGATGTGCGAAAACGGCCAGAGTGAGGACGACGTTGGGGGTGAAATCTAAGAGACGGAAGCCGTACGTATTCATCACGTCGCAGAAGAACTCCGAGAACGGAGGGCAAAGACCGCAGTAGAAGAATGCAGCGAAGAAGTAGTAACCTCCCTGGAACATGTCGACGTCCATGGCGGGGAGGACTTGGGTGCGGGGATGATCCTTCGTCTCCCTCGCCCAGAACAAGTAGTACTTGTCCCGCAGCTCCCTCGGGCCGAGCCTTGGCGGGAAGACCACCCTCTTTCTCCTCATGGCCGCCAGCTTTGCCGCCTGCTCAGACTTCTCCTTCTTCGCCTTGTCGCTCTTCGCCTGGTCGCTCTTCGGGGCCATGGCGAGGGTGGCGAAGTAGGACGGCGGCACGGCGGGTGGGGAAGGCGGTGGAGGAAGGGCAGAAGCAGGGAGCGGCGGGGGTTTCTGAGGACTCAAGACACAATGAAGACGATGGGGGAAACTGCCCCTGCTTCCTCTGCTTTTAAGGGGGAAGTGGGGGACGTTCCGCATTTCCCATTAAAGAACAGGCCACGATCTCTCCCACGACGCCGCAATCGACGCGTGCCTATAGGGAGGGATGCGGCGGATACGGAGAGGGATGCGGCTTGCCGTGGGCCGCGTGTGCCCGTGCACTGTCCTGGGCCTGGCCCAACAGCGCTCGGCACCGTGTTTGGCCCAGGCTCGGGGGCTCCTGTCGGTGTACTAAGATAGGGGTACCTTAGTACCCCAACTTGTGCACGGGCAGTAGCAGCTTCCCGCGGCAGGGCTTACCACGCGCTTGCCAAGGCCCGCTCCAGACCCCTTTAAGCCATTCAAGAACAAAGTATTCAAGTTAGAAAGCAAGACCCCGGCAAGAGGAGCTTGCCGGGAAGGCCGCACCAGGCCCAAGGACATCTTTTCAGCACAAGACCCTGGCAAGAGGTGCTTGCCAGGAAGGCCAAAGGATAACACCGCAAAAGATACATCGCGGCGCATCGTGCACCCCGGCAGGGTCCGGGATGCGGCAAGCTTCCGGGCCCGGCAAGATAGCGGCCCCGGCAAGGTGTTTGCCGGGGAAAGCTCACGCCGTGTGCATGCGCTCCAGCTCATTCGGCCACGCGTCGCCCTGGGGCCCTTCCAGGGGCACGTGGCGGATGGCTGTGCAGCCTGAGGGACACGCTGGCGAACCGCAGTGACGAAGCTACCGCCCTGGCGAACGGAGACGCATGGACAGACCCTTTTGGGGTCGACGGCGACGGGCATTAAATGCCCTTGTCCCCCACCGTCAAGGTTAGGTGAAGACCACTGTTCATACACTGTTCATACACTGTTACAACTACCACCAAATTTACATTTTTGCCCTCCTCTACGTTGACCCCTTTGAGCTATAAAAGGAGGCCCATGCACAACGTAGAGGGGGTTCGATCCCAGAAACTTGCTCACTCCCTCGCTCGGTGCAGCTGGTACTGTAGATCTTCAAGCTCCCGGGCTCCGAGAACTAAATACAACCAAAGCAGGAGTAGGGTTTTACGCGTCATCGCGGCCCGAACCTGGGTAAACTGCCCGCGTGCGCTCCTCGATCTGCTCTCCGTGCTCCCTCCGCTCCCTTACCGCAACTTAGAAGGGGCTCCGGTCCCATAGGTGCTCGTGGGAGGACAGTTTCCCCCGACACCTTTATTGCAATCAATAATAGCACCTGCGGTGTTAAGAAAAGGTCTACCAAGAGTAATGGACATGCTCCCATCCTCGGGCATGTCAAGCACGACAAAATCAGTAAGGATCAAACAATTAGCAACTTCTACGGGAACATCCTCACAAATACCTATCGGGACGGCGGTTGACTTGTCAGCCATCTGAAGAGAGATATCTGTAGGGATTAGCTTCTCTAAACAAAGCCTCTTGTAAAGAGAGAAAGGCATAACACTCACTCCTGCTCCAAGATCACCTAAAGCAGTTTTGATATAATTATTCTTTATGGAGCACGGAATGGTGGGTATACCTGGATCACCAAGCTTCTCAGGAATCTTGCCACTGGAAGAGTAGTTAGCAAGCATAGTAGATATTGCTTCATTAGGAACTTTTCTTTTATTAGTAACAATATCTTTCATATATTTTGAATAGGGAGGTAACTTAATAGCATCAGTCAAAGGGATTTGAAGAAAAAGAGGTTTCATCCACTCACAAAACTTATTGTAATGCTCTTCTTCTTTAGATTTGAGAGACTTACCTGGAAAGGGCATGGGTTTCTGTATCCATGGTTCTCTTTCCTTCCCATGTCTTCTTGCGACGAAGTCTTCTCTAGTGTACTTCTTGCGTTTGTCAGGTGCTTCTTCTTCTCGAACTTCAGGCGGATCATTCTTCTCCTTATCCTTATCTTCAGGTTCGGCACCGTCTTCAGTCTCAGCATCAGAGGTAGATATACTGTTGGGATCAACAGCTGGCTCTTCACTTGTAATATGATCATTGGAATTGTCAGCCTCCTTGTGTTTCTTCTTCTTCTTCTTTGGAGATCCAACAATTTCTTCTTCCCGCATTTGAGAATCTTGCTCGATTCTCCTCGGATGCCCCTCTGGATAGAGAGGATCTTGAGTGCTAGTTCCTCCTCGGGTCTTAATCCCGAAGGCCTGTAAATCATCTTGTTTGGTATTGTTAGCAAGCAAATCTTTTTGCACATTAGAAATTTGTTCATGCTGAGTTTGAACCATATGAAAATGCTTCACAAGACATTTAACATCATTAACTGTTCTACCTAGAACATCAAGCAAACTTTTGATAACAAGGGAATTATCATGCAATTGACTTTGTATCCTCTCATTAAAATGACTTTGCTTCATAATAAAATTATCAAGCTCATCTAAACATTGATCAGGAGGCTTACCATGAGGGATGTCACTTGTGTTGAAATCTAAAAGAGAGTGTACCTCTACCATAGGAGGGTGAGTGGTAGGCTCACACAACTTCTCAATAGGGGGTAGATTCTTCACGTCTTCAATTTTAATACCCTTCTCTTTAATAGACTTCTTTGCTTCTTGCATATCTTCGGGGCTTAGAACAAGCATGCCCCTCTTCTTTGATAGTGGAGGTGGTTCAGGGACGGACCAATCTTCATGGTTTTTGGCAATCCTGCCCATCAATTCTTCTGCATCGTCCGGTGTTCTTTTCCTGAAAACACAACCAATACAACTATCCAAATAGGACCTGGATTCATCAGTTAGACCAGCATAAAATATATCGATTAATTCATTCTTAGGGACTCCATGTCCTGGTCTAGCCTGGATCAGACTACAGTACCTCCCCCAAGCTTTAGGGAGGTGCTCATCCTGCAACTGTTTAAAATTATAAATTCTTTGTAAAGCAGCATGTTGCATATGAGCAGGAAAGTACTTATCAAGAAAAGAGTGAGCTAAGTCTTGAGGACTCTTAATGGAACCACATGGTAGTGCATCATACCATGTTTTAGCACCTTCCTTCAAAGAGAAAGGAAGAAGCTTAGTCACATAAAAGTTTCGTATCTTTTCATTCGTGGTAAACAAGCCACCCAACTCAGTGAGTTTGGTCAGGTGTGTAATAGCATCATAATTTTCTCTGCCATAAAAGGGGTCAGCTTCAACCATAGATATAAGTGAAAGATCAACAGAGAAATCATAATCAGGATCATTGATGCATATAGGAGATGTAGCAAATTCAGGATCAGGAACCGTCTTGTTCTTCAAGGAGTGTTTTTCAAGCAGCTTCTTAATAGCTTCAGGGTCAGAGTCGGCAAAATCTGTCAGTTCCCTGCATAAATCATCATCAAGCATAATGTAATCATCATCAAGGAGTCTCTCCTTGAGTTTACTCAAATCAGGATAATCATAAGTTCCACCAATAGGGTAGCGAGTAACAGGAATTTCAATTCTAGATTTTTTTGCAGCAGCAGCGATCTGTCTCTCGATGGCATAACCAAGTCAACCAATATCATCAAGAGTAGTAGAAGCATCATCAAAAGTATCGGACATAGTAACAGATTCAGTAGAAGCATCATGTGGTGGTGGTGAGGCAAACTTACTCATAACAGAAGGTGAATCAAGTGTAGCACTAGTGTTCAGAATAGTACCTCTTCTTGTAGTGGATAGTAAGATCGGAACCTTGGGGTCTCCTTTCTTACCCATAGCGGATGAAGTGCAGCAGGTAGGATACTTCAAGTAGACTTGTAAATATTGCTATGCTCCCCGGCAACGGCGCCAGAAAACGGTACTTGATAACCCTCAACCGTAAGGGATCGAGATAGTCTTCGCGGGTAAGAATAACCCAATTTATAGATTCGACACACGGGGAGCCAAAGAGTATTTATAAGCTTTGACAGTTGAGTTGTCAATTCAACCGCACCTGAAATATACTTACTTGCAACAAAAGATAAGTGGTAATGGTGAAATGATAGTGATGGTGGTGACATCAAAAGTAAACAGCAAAAGTAACAACTAATAACCGGCAGGATTGAAACATTGTAGGCTAGGGAGATGGATGGTTGGGCGCTGCATGGATGAGATACATCATGAATCTAACTTGGGGCAAGGCACACAGAAAAGTAATGATCATCTAGGCAAATATCAAACATTAGGCATGTATCCCACAGGTAGTTGTACGTGCTTGCAATAAGAACTTGCATAACATCTTTTGTCCTACCATCCCGCTACGAACGGGGCCAAAAGGAACTTATGGAGATTAAGGTGCTCCTGTCAAAGAGCATCGGAACAAATCAATAAACTCAATGGATACATGGAATCCTCAAATTATGGACCATCCCCTTTGGTGTCCCAAGCTGTCACCTTTGGGATCGCCAGTTCTGGACCATAATAGGTGCAATCAACTCATAGATAGGATCAAGAACACAAATATATTCATGCAAACACATAGGGTTCATATATGAAAACATGGCACTCGGGCCCAAAGTGACAAGCATTAAGAGCAACAAGTTGAAGCAAAGATGATAAACACCAAAGTAGATGATAGGCAACATGCCCCCAACAATCTGATAAACTATTACATGATCTAACTCATCCAATCCCTACCATCCCCTTTGCCTACAGCAGGGAATTACTCACACATGGAAGGAGAAGTCATGGAGGGAGGATGGAGTGGTGATGATGATGATGATGGTGACGATCTCCCCTCTCCGGAGGCCAAATCAGCCTCCAGATTAGCCCTCCCGAAGAAGAACAGAGGGTGGCGGCGGCTCCGCGACGGAAACTGGAAAAACGACTTCTGTTCTGGGGTTTCCTCGCCACGGGAATAAATAGGAGCCAAGGTAGGGCACCAGAGGGGGAGGACCCTCTCAGGCGGCCTCCTGGCGCGGCCAGGGGTGGGGCCGCGCCAGCAGGGCGCCTGGGGCCCCCCTGGCTGCCCTCTGGCCCCACTTCTGGCACAATGGCCCTTCGGGTGCGTGGATTTTCTGTGATTTTTCTTGGAATTTTCTGAGACACCTAAGAATCCATTTTCCTGCACACAATAAAACCATAGAGGCAGCTCTGCTGAAAACAGCGTCAGTCCGGGTTAGTTTAGTTCAAATCATGCAAGAATGAGGGCAAAACAATAGCAAAAGTGTTTGGAAAAGTAGATACGTTTGAGACGTATCACCCCCCCCTTTAAAAGCCCACCCCGGGGCCCCCTAGGAGCCCCGAGTCGCCGCCGCCGCCCGCTCGCCGCCGCTGCCACCCTGCGTCGCCGGTGCTGCCGCGCCGCGCCGCCGCTCACTCGTGCCGCCCACCACCACTGCTGCCCCGCCTCGCCGGAGCCGCCGTCGTCCCGATCCGATCTGAGCCGTCGTTTTTTTGGTTTTAGGCAAAAACCGCGGTTTTCTTTAAATAAAACATAGATTAATTTTTTATTAGAATTGGTTCGGTTTTCTCGATTTAGTTATTTAGTGGACGTTCGTCCATTCATTCGTTTTAACGAACGCTGTTCGTCAGTTAGCCTCAGACAGCGAATATTCGTTCGTTAGCCTGTTCGTTTCGTTTATTTTCCAGGGTTTTCCCGTGATTATTTTCGATCGCGATTTCGGCCCTGATCTTCGTTTTAGTTTATCTTTTCGCTCGTTTGTCCAAATTAGGTGAAACAAGCGCCTAGAATTTCGTCTCGAAGCCCTCTTTCTGTTTAACCAACTTGAACAAGATTTTGGTACTTTAAAATTTGACTTTAGTTTAGATTAGTAAACGGATGTTGTTTCTTTCGTAGTTTGAGTTTTGTTGGTCCCTTTGATTTGATTCTTCTTGCAAACCGGAGTTCTAATAATCCATCGGATCCCAGCAAACTCAACATAGCAACAGCATAAGGATTACATATGTGCCTCGATCATGTAGGGAAGCTCACTAGGACTAATTAGTGAAGCACAAGAACGGGAGGAGAAGATCACATAGCTACTGGTCATGGACTCATGGTCCAAGGGAGACTACTCACAACTCATCCGGGAGGCGTCCATGGTGGTGGAGAAGCTCCCGATGGTGATCCTCCCCTCCGGCAGGGTGCCGGGAAGAGATGAGATCTTGGAAGCGGCGACGGCGGCGGAATAGAGATGAGATCGCGAAAAAGAGTTCCTGTTCTGAGGGTTTCGGAGGACGCTGTAAATATATGCCAAAGGGGGGCATCGGGGAAGCTTCGGGGGGCCCAGGCGCCCCCCCCCCGGCGCGGCCCAGGGGGGGCGCCGCCAGGGCGCCTGGAGCCCTGGTGGCCCCCCCGGCTGCCCTTCGGATGCACGGTAGTTTCCGGAACGCTGATTTTTTATATAATTTTTCTGGATTTTTCCTGGCAGTTCTCGTAACGTGAAAACCTGAAATACAAAAACTGCCAAAAACAGAAACTGGCACTGGGGTGCACTGGATTAGTAAGTTAGTCCAAATATGATCAAAAGTGTATGGAAGTGTATGAATATCATAGCAATATCACCCAAAAGTGGCATGGAGCAAGCAAAAATTATAGATACGTTTTGGACGTATCAAGGATCTCTTAACATGTGGGTCCGGGAAGTAGAATGAGGTAGAACCTATTACCTGCATTATTTTAAAACCCTGGGAGTTACTTCTACGTTATGCTTAGGTTGACATGCTATGCTCGTGGACGTGGATTGGGTTTGAGAGTATCCATGAAAGATGTGAGATTGTTAATTAATGGTTCAACTTAAGGTGGCAACTTTAATACACATCTGGGTGGATTGGTTGCAAGGCACCTGGAGAATCCAGTGTTGTCCTAAGAAATCCCGGAGGAACCGTGTGATTTTTCCTATGGAATGCCACCCAGGCTCAAAGGGATCATAAGACTATTCATGCTAGAAACTTTTGTGTGCAGCCACATTGCCATTATGGGCTCTGGCATAGTTGAGTATGTTGTGTGAGCTCTTTCAGTGGTGGACTAGCAGATGTAGGGGAAAGTACGTGTACCGATCCACCCGAGGTAAAGAGTAAATGCTTCTGAAAGAATGTGTCTCGGTCATCCATTTCTCAAACACCACGCAGTGCGAGAAATCCAACGGAGGAGGTTGAGTCTTGTGGGGAAAAGTGCACAAACCTTTGTAGAAAGTACAAACTAATCATGATTAGCCGTGTCCCCGGTTATGGACATCTTGAGTATCTGGTACTTGAATTATTGGTTAATCTCATCACTCTAAAACTAGTTTTGTGGGTTGTTAATGACTAATTTAATTGGGATTGAGTTGGAGGAACCTTCTCAATGATGTTTCAACTACCATGATAGTTAAAATAAAAATTATTCCTTTGTTGTAGGGAAAAATTGAATTTATGCAAAAACTTAAACCTTAGAGCCTCCACCAGCCATATATGCATGTAGGGTTAGCCTTTATTCTGTAACTTGCTCTACTATGTTATCTTGCCAGCATATTCCATGTGCTGACCCGTTTCGGGCTGCAACATGTCATGTTGCAGATTTTTTAGAAGAAGAGTAAGGTGCCCTAGATCATTTGTCATGCACTCAGCTATGCCATTGGAGTTGATGGACTCACTTATCTTCCAAGCCTTCTGCTATTATCACGTTAGATGGCCGTATGCCATATATTTTGTAAAATGTTCTCTTTTGAGACATTCGATGTAATTAGTGTGTGATTGCCACTCTGTTATAAATCCTTCAAGTACTGTGTGTGTCAGCATTACCGATCCAGGGATGACACATAACACAGAGACTTTGGTCCATTCGGATCGTGGTCGCTACAATGAGTAGCATCTCTTAACATGTGGGTCTGGGAAGTAGATGACGAGGTAGAACCTATTACCCGATTTATTATCAAAGCCTTGGGAGTTACTTCTATGTTACGCTTATATTGCTATGCTATGCTTGTAGATGTGGTTTGTATTTCAGAGTATCCATGACAGATGTGAGTTTGATAATTAATGGTTCGACCTAAGGTGGCAACTTTAATACACGTCTGGGTGGATTGCTTGTGGTCACTTGGAGAATCCAGTGTTGTAATAGGATATTCCGAAGTACCTGTGTGATCATCCTACGGTCCGCCACCCAGGCTCAAAGGGATCATAATATTATTCATGCTAGAAACTTCCGTGTGCAGCCACAAGCTATTATGGGCTCTAGCATAGTTGAGTATGTTGCATGACCTCTTTCAGTGGTAGGCTATTAGATGTAGAGGGAAAGTAGGTGTAACTATCTACCTTGAGTAAAGAGTTAATGCTTCTGAAAGACCGTGTCTCAGTCATCCGTTTCTCAAACACCATGTAGTACGAGAAATCCAACGGAGGAGATCGAGTCTTGTGGGGAAAAGTGCGCAAACCTCTCCACAGTGTATGAACTAATCATGGTTAGCCGTGTCCCCGGTTATGGACATCTTGAGTATCTGGTACTTGAATTATTGATTTATCTCATCACTCTAAACTAATTTGATGGGTTACTTTAATTGAGATTGAGTTGGGGGAACCTTCTCAATGATGTTTCAACCACCACGGTAGTTAAATAAAATATATTCCTTTGTTGTAGGGAAAAATTCGCTTTTGGCAAAACATTATAACCATTTAGCCTCCACCACCCATATATGCATGTAGTGATAGCATTCATCTGTTCATTGCTCTACTGTGTTATATTGCCAGCATATTCCATGTGCTTACCTATTTCGGGCTGCAACTTATCATGTTGTAGACTTTTCAGACGAAGAGTAACGTGCGCTAGGTCATTTGTCATGCACTCAACTATGCCGTTGGAGTTGATGGACTCACTTTATTTTCCAAGCCTTCCGCTCTTATCATATGTAGATGGCCTTAAGCCATATCTATTTTAATAAGTTCTCTTTTGAGACATTCGATGTAATAAGTGTTTGATTGCTACTCTGTTATAAATCCTTCGAGTACTGTGTGTGTCAGCATTACCGATCCATGGATGACACTGAAGCACAAAGACTTGATCCATTCGGGTCGGGTCGCTACAAGATGGTATCAGAGCACATGTTGAATGTAGGACACGACCACTAAGATGAGCCATAAGTCACTTTTGTCAACTCATTTTCGACTTCTCTCCATGTTCTACTCTTTAGGATGGCGGACTCAAGGAACAAGTTTACACAACTGGATGAAGACACACCTTTTGGACGACACTTGAAGGAAGTCACTAGGTACCTGAAAATCGGAATACCAAGTTACACCGGGACCAACACCGCCACTTTACCAGAAGAGGAGCGATGGATGATTCGAGTTCAAGTTCCAGGGAGAACATTCACTCTAGTCATTGAGCCCATAGAGTTTTCCTTTGATGCACCAACCTGGAGTCTAGGCAAGAGCATGGCAGCCCACATTGCTATGGGACGAATGGGAGAAGTCTACAAATAGGAGCTGAAGGACACTATCTATACCAGATATGTGGGTGCCGAGATGATCAATGGGAGATCATCAGTAACAGGAGAGACATGTCCATTGCAGCTTTCATCCAGGAGTTAAACCATGACATTCGTCGACAGGAGAATCATATGTGGTCACGCATGATAGATTTGAAGAAGGCGATGCCCAGGAACATGGAGGTAGAAGAGGAACTCAAGTCTACTCGCGACGGATACAAGGAGGAAATCGCAATAGTAGTGGAGAAGAATGACAACCTAACAAGGAAGATAGGAGTATTCATGGGAGACCCCGCGCCAGGAGGAGAAGATGACGAACCCAAGGAAATTCGTTCTGAATACTACATCATCATCGATGAAACTGACTCCGACCCTGATGGTAGTGACGACGAAGCTGGAGCGGATATCATGGAGTCTTCCACCGATCGAAATTTCTAGATGACCACCATATGAATAGTAGTTTTCCCCCATGTATATAGTTGTAGTCCGAGCACTTTTGTAACGATAGTTCTAGAGCGATTGTATGCCCTTGCTTGAATTGATTTGGTGTGATATGATTGTGTTTGTCTCATGTGCATATGGGTAGTTTTTCTCAATAGACCTCATTCTATTCTAATCTCTCCCCGCTAAACCCATCAGATGCCTCCGAGACGTGATACCGGATTTGTCTTCCCACCAGAGATCACCCAGTTGATCCTGCAGCAGAATTCCTTGATGCAGATATTAGTCCTGAACCATGGCAACAACAACAACAACAACAACAACAACAACAACAACAACAACAACAACAACAACAGCAACAACAACAACAACAACAACAACAACAACAACAACAGCAACAACAACCCTCCACCACCACCACTAGTTGACAACTTAGCCTGTTTTCTGAGGTTGCGGCCGCCGGTGTTTTCTAGTAGCACCAAGCCAATAGTTGCTGATGACTGGCTACACAAGATTGGAAGGGAGTTGACCACCGTAGGTTGCACAGATCCTGAGAAGGTGTGCTTTGTCGCACATCAGTTGGATGGACTAGTAGCCTCATGGTGGGAGAATTATATAGCCACTTTCCCTATAGCAAATATCACTTGAGATCAGTTTCAACAAGCTTTCCGCACCGCCCATGTCTCAACTAGAGCTATGAGCCTAGAGAAACGTGAGTTTCACAACTTACGGTAGGGAAATTGTATTGTGGCTCAGTACGTATATGAGTTTAGTAAACTATCTCGCTATGTCCCTGATGATGTGGCCACAGATGCCGCGAAGCAGGAGAAGTTTATGGAAGGGCTGAATGATGAGATGAGCATGCAGTTGATGGTGGCAACATTTAACAACTACCAGGAGCTGGTAGACAAAGCTCTTATGATTTTAGGGAAGCAGCAGCAGATTGAAAGCCGCAAGAGGAAGTATGGACAAGGAAAGTACAATTTTGGAGCTCAGCAGAAGCCCCGTTTCACCCCAAACTCGGGAGGATTTACCCATAACCATGGAGCCCACACCCATAATGGAGGGAGTTTTCATAACCACAATGGCCCCAAGAATGGGAATGGGAATGGAGCAAGCAATAATCAGAATCACTCCAATCCAGCCACACCCGCCAAGAAGGATCTAAGTCACATTACTTGTTTCAAGTGCGGGAAGACTGGACACTATGCCACTGAGTGCCCTAAAGCAAAAAATGGCAATGACAATGGAAGCTCTGGGAAGAAACTCAACCATTTCAACAGGGGACAAGTGAACCACGTGAACGTGGAGGAGGTTGAAGAGCAGCCTGATGCAGTTGTTGGTAAGTTTTTGGTTAAGTCATTTACTGCAATTGTTATTTTAGATACTGGTGCATCGCATTCATACATTTCAAGGGGATTCGTGGATAAATATAAGTTTCCCACCAAAGTACTTAGGACACCTATGTTAGTAAGATCATCAGGAGCGGAGTATATGGCAAGTCAAGGATGTTTTCAGATGCCATTAACCATTGGAAGCCATATTTTTCCCTTAGACCTAATAATTTTGGAGTCACAAGGATTGTATGTGATACTAGGCATGGATTGGTTTTCGATGTATGGAGGAAACATCGATTGCGCCAGTAAGTCGATTTTACTCACCACCCCGGAGGGAAAAAGGATCAAGTATGTATCTAGGCATGCGCCTAGGAGGACCCAAGTAAATTCTCTCTCGGGAGTTGTTCAAGAGGAAGTTCCTATAGTGAAAAGATTACCCAGATGTATTTCCAGAGGAGCTACCAAGCATGCCGCCAGATCGGGACATTGAGTTTTTGATATAACTATTGCCAGGCACCGGACCAATATCGAAGAGAACATACCGGATGCCCGCAAATGATCTGGAAGAGATCAAGAAGCAGATTAAGGAGTTATTGGATAAAGGGTACATTCGATGAAGTTCATCACCATGGGGAGCCCCATTGCTCTTGGTCGAGAAGAAGGATGGATCCTTAAGAATGGTTGTTGATTACCGTGCATTGATGAGGTGACAATCAAGAACAAGTACCCACTACCGATGATCAATTATTTGTTTGACCAGCTTCAAGGAGCTAAAGTATTCTCCAAAATCGATCTGCGATCAGGGTACCACCAGCTGAAGATCCGAGAAAAGGATATACCTAAGATAGCTTTCACCACAAGGTATGGGCTATATGAGTATACGATTATGTCATTTGGATTGACTAACGCCCCTGCCTATTTCATGAGTATGATAAATAAGGTGTTCATGGAATTCTTGGATAAGTATGTTGTGGTGTTCATTGATGATATCTTGGTGTACTCGAAGAACGAGGAGGAACACAAGGAACAATTGCGTCTGGTTCTTGAGAAGCTCAGGGAACATCAGTTATATGCCAACTTCAGCAAATGTGAATTTTGGTTGAAGGAAGTTGGATTTCTTGGACATGTTATATCAGGAGAAGGTATAGCAGTGGATCCTACCAAGGTTGAGTCAGTCACTGAGTGGTTGGCACCCACCTCAGTTGGAGAGATCCAAAGTTTTCTTGGACTTGCGGGATACTATAGGAAATTCATTAAGAATTTCTCCAAGATTGCGAAGCCTATGATGGGGTTGTTGAAGAAGGACACTAAGTTCAAATGGACAGGAGAATGTGAGGCCAATTTCTAGGAGTTGAAGAAATGTTTGACTATAGCCCGAGTGCTGATTCTGCCGGATATACACAAGGATTTCCAAGTGTATTGCGATGCCTCTCGCCTATCACTTGGAGGAGTACTTATGCAAGACGTAAGAGTTGTTTCATATGCCTCACGTCAACTTCGACCGCACGAGTTGAATTATGCCACACATGATTTGGAGTTAGCAGCTGTAGTGCATGCGCTCAAGACTTGTAGACATTTTCTTGTTGGAAACCGTTGTGATGTATACACGGATCACAAGAGTTTGAAGTATATTTTCACTCAGAAGGAGCTAAACCTCAGGCAGAGGAGATGGTTGGAGCTCATAAAGGATTATGATATGAAGTTGCACTATCATGCAGGCAAGGCCAATGTCGTAGCAGATGCTTTAAGCCAGAAGAGTTATGTCAATACCTTCATAAACGGAGGATTGCCAAAGGAGTTAGCAGACGATCTCAGGGAGCTTCGTTTGGAGATAGTTCCTAGAGGTTTTGTTGCAGCATTGGAGGTTCAATCAACATTATTGGGAAAGATTCGAGAAGCTCAGAAGGACGACAAAGAAATTGCCGAAATAAAGGAGAAGATGAGTGAAGGAAAAGCCAAAGGTTTTCATGAGGATGAACCCGACACTTTGTGGTTTGAGGACCGTGTTTATGTGCCCAATAACGCCGAGATCAGGAAATTGATACTACAGGAAGCACATCACTCGCCATACTCGATACACCCCCGAAACACTAAGATGTATTTGGATTTGAAGGAACGTTTCTGGTGGACTGGAATGAAGAAATACATGGCCGAGTATGTAGCCATATGTGATGTATGTCAGAGAGTGAAGGCAGAACATCAGAAGCCAGCGGGATTACTGCATCCTATGCCAATACCCGAATGGAAGTGGGACCAGCTTGGCATGGATTTCATCACCGGATTAACCAGGACCCGATCGGGATATGACTCTATGGGTAGTAGTGGATCGCTTGACCAAAGTAGCTCACTTTATCCAAGTGAAAAACACCTATACCAGTGCAAAGTTGGCCAAGATATATATGACCAGGATCGTATGTCTGCATGGAGTTTCGAGGACCACCGTATCAGATAGAGTAACACAATTTACTTCAAAGTTTTGGCACCAGTTGCACCAGACTTTGGGTACCAGGCTAGAGTTCAGTACATCCTTTCATCCACAGATAGATGGACAGACCGAGAGAGTCAATCAGATTCAGGAGGACATGTGGAGACCTTGTGCGCTAGATTATGCATCTAGATGGAATGACAACTTGCCCTATGCGGAATTCTCGTACAACAACAGCTACCAGGCCAGTTTGAAGATGTCACCGTTCGAAGCCTTGTATGGAAGAAGATGCTGAACACCGCTGATGTGGGATGAAGTTCGAGACCGACAATTATTTGGACCGGATTTGATTAAAGAGTCAGAAGAGAAGGTTAAGCTGGTTCGAGATAGACTGAAGGTAGCACAGTTCAGACAGAAGAGTTATGCAGACTCAAAACGCAAGGATGTAGTCTATGAAATCAGAGACATAGCATATCTGCGAGTGTCACCTCTGCGAGGAGTTAAACGTTTTGGAGTTAAGGGGAAGTTAGCCTCAAGATTTGTAGGACCGTACCGTGTTTTGGAACGCATGTTAGAGGTTTCCTACAAGTTGGAGTTACCTGAAGGACTGTCAGGAGTTCATGATGTGTTTTACATTTCCCAGCTGAAGAAATGCCATGCATATATGGACGATATTCCTCTGAGAGATACAGTGCCTCTGGAAGCAATTCAGTTGGATAGTGATCAGACTTATGAGGAGAAACCAGTCAAGATTCTCGAGTTTGCCAGCCGAGTTACACGCAACAAGGTTATCAAATTTTGCAAAGTTCAGTGGAGCCACCATACCGAGGATGAAGCCACCTTGGAACGAGAGGATGATCTACGCAAAGACCACCCACACCTATTCTCTAGCCAACCCGAATCTCGAGGACGATATTTATCTTAAGGGGGGTAGGTTTGTAACATCCCAAATTTTCAATTTGGAATGTTATACATAGGTCATTCATGCGTATCATATTTTATTGTATTTCGTGTTGCGATCCTCGAAATTCTAAGCAACTCAAGGACCCACGGAGAGAGTTGGGGATTTCATGTTTTTCATATTTGATTTTTCTTCAAATATTAAACCAAGGATCATTTTGATTTTACTATCTTTCTCTCCGCAAATATTCCATATTAAAATATATGAGAGGAGATAACAGACTTCTCCAAAATAAATGGAATATTGGAAGAAAAATACTAAAATCAAATAAATAATTTTATTTGGATTTTACTGCAATTTTATTTGAATTAGAATTTTTTTCCATATTTTACAATTGTATTTCAGGCCAAGAAAATGTTCATCATGTTCTAAATATTTTATTTAGATGGTGAATTTTTTTTTGTATTTTTAGATATTTATTTTATTTTCTAGGATTTTTTCGGCGAATTCTGTTTTAAAAAAAAACTCCCTGCCAGACCGAACTGGGCCGAGGCCCAGCTGGCCGAGCTGCCGCGCCGCCCTCCCCGTCCCTTGTCGCCGCCGGACTCGGCGGAGTCCGAGCCGCGCCCGCCGCGCCGACCCCCTCCCCATGTCGGGCGCCGCCGCCAGCTCGCCCCCCCCCCCATTAAAAGGCCACCCCGGGGCCTCCCAAGAGCCCCAAGTCGCCACCGTTGTCCGCTCTGTGCCGCGCCTGCCACCCCTGCTGCCCCGCCTCGCCGGAGTCGCCGCCGTCCCGATCCGATCTGAGCCATTGTTTTTTTATCGGTTTTCTTTAAAAAAACCTAGATTGGTTTTTTTATTAGAATCGATTCTGTTTTCTCGGTTTAGTTATTTAGCGAACGTTCGTTCGTTTTAACGAATGTTGCTCGTTAGTTAGCCATAGACAGCGAACGTTCGTTCGTTAGCTTGTTCGTCTCCTTTATTTTCCAAGGTTTTTCCGCAATTATTTTCGATCGTGATTTCTGCCCTGATCTTCGTTTTAGTTTATCTTTTCGCTTGTTTATCCAAATCAGGTGAAACAAGATCCTAGATCTTCGTCTCAAAGCCCTCTTTCTGTTTAACCAACTTGAACACGATTTTGGTACTTTACAATTTGACTTTAGTTCAGATTAGTAAACGGATCTTGTTTCTTTCGTAGTTTGAGTTTCGTTGCTCCGTTTGATTTGATTCTTATTGCAAACCGGAGTTCTTCAGTTGAACTTTCTGGTTAGATCTTCTTATTTGAGGTTTACCCATGCATCTTTGTTTGATTGCTTATGTATGTTATTGTTTGTTTGCGATAGAATTGCCGGAGTGCAAAGCGTGCAACTACGAGTCACTAGGTTTTGCGGATCGTCAGCCAGGCAAGTAACACATTGATCATACCCCTTTATTACCCAGTTTTTATGCATTAGTTACAACCCTCACACATTGCATGAGTAGGATCTCTTAACATATGGGTCTGGGAAGTAGATGATGAGGTAGAACATATTACCTGATGTATTATCAAACCCTTGGGAGCTACTTCTACGTTACACTTATATTGATATGCTATGCTCGTAGACGTGGTTTGGGTTTGAGAATATCCATGACCGGTTCAACCCAAGGTGGCAACATTAATACACATCTGGGTGGATTTCTTGTGGGCACCTGGAGAATCTAGTGTTGTCCTAGGATATCCCGAAGTACCCGTGTGATCATCCTATGGTCCGCCACCCAGGCTCAAAGGCATCATATGATTATTCATGCTATAAACTTCCGTGCGCAGCCACAAGCTATTACGGGCTCTAGCTTAGTTGAGTATGTTGCATGACCTCTTTCAGTGGTAGGCTAGCAGATGTAGAGGGAAAGTAGGTGTAACTGTCTACCTAGAGTAAAGAGTTAATGCTTCTGAAAGACTGTGTCTCGGTCATCCGTTTCTCAAACACCATGTAGTGCGAGAAATCCAATGGAGGAGATCGAGTCTTGTGGGGAAAAGTATGCAAACCTCTGCATAGTCTATAAACTAATCATGGTTAGCCGTGTCCCCAGTTATGGACATCTTGAGTATCTGGTACTTGAATTATTGATTTGATCTCATCACTCTAAACTAATTTGATGGGTTGTAAATGATTAATTTAATTGGGATTGAGTTGGAGGAACCTTCTCAAAGATGTTTCAATCACCATGATAGTTAAATAAAATCTATTCCTTTGTTGTAGGGAATAATTGGCTTTTTGCAAAACATTATAACCATAGAGCCTCCACCAGCCATATATGCATGTAGTGATAGCATTCATCTGTTCATTGCTCTACTGTGTTATATTGCCAGCATATTCCATGTGCTGACCCGTTTCGGGCTGCAACATATCATGTTGCAGACTTTTCAGACAAAGAGTAAGGTGCGCTGGGTCGTTTTTCATGCACTCGGCTATGCCGTTGGAGTTGATGGACTCACTTTATCTTCCAAGCCTTCCGTTGTTATCGTATTTAGATTTCCTTAAGCCATATCTATTGTAATAAGTTCTCTTTTGAGACATTCGATGTAATAAATGTGTGATTGCTACTCTGTTATAAATCCTCGAGTACTATGTGTGTCAGCATTACCGATCCAGGGATGACACTGAAGCACAGAGACAAAACAAATAAAGAACACAAGTTGACTCCAAATATTATCTTTCGCATAAAAATGAAACCGAACCATTCAATATTGATAATTAGAAGTAAACCAATAAAATGATCATCATATCTTGTAAAAGTCAATTCCCACACAATTCTTATAAATTACTATACTTTTGTTTAAGAATTTGATTACAAATAAGGAAGAACGCGAAATAAATTACCTATGTTCTTTGTGAGTCCAATTATTTCTAGTGCTTGGTGCGACAATCGGTGGATGGATAAACATTTCATTCTCTGGAACATTCACCTTATTCTCCATTAACACCATCACCTACTTGTCTTGCTCCGTAACACGCATACCCTGATATAGAGGAAACATAGACAAAAATGTGTGTCATTTATGGATAGTTAGTGCCTTCCTAGTCCTTTGGTGCCTCAATATTCTTATCACACCACTTAACTCCCTCTCTTAGCACTACATCCTAAGAAATTCCACTACCGGATCAATACATAAGTACATTACTTGTTGTATAGCGTCGCTAGGTTACCATAGGCGGAGCTCAACCAAAGTGTCAGGCTTCTTGTTCTTGTCTTGATTGACACCATCGTAACTAGTATAGTTGTTTTTGAACCTAGTATTGACTGGCCCGGGCTCCTCTACCATGAGTCTTGCATTCATGTTAGACCGGAGAGAGTTGGTTACCATAAACAAAGAAAAGTATGAAGTCTAGAGGGCTATATGGGGAGGGTGAGGAGCAGAGCAATGTATTTGTATCATACCCAGATGGAATCCAGCTATCCCGATGAAGTTGATTAATTATAATATAAATCTGGGTTGATCCATATTAGATTTTCAATAATAATTTCCAAGATGTGGAGATCAAATTGGATATGTATCAATAACAAAGCAAATAATACCTTTTGTCATTACTTAGCTGAGCAGAAATATGTTATAGATGATACTAATCAAGGTTTCCTGTTAAAATAATGTTTGTGCCATTGCCATTCAATTGTGGTATTTCCACTTCTATACTTAATGTTGTCCACATTCATGGTTTTTTGGATATTATGTCCTTGAGAAAGACAACAAAATTGAGCAATGTTGTTCATGATGCGGACTTGACTCACTATGGGGTTTACACGCCGAAACATGGGTTCTGGATTTCAGCATCATCGAAGATAAGAGATTGATGGGCACTAGATCTATTTCCCATTGGCCATGGTATGGCCATTTCAAACTCTAGATCATTTATGATGTATTGTTACCTGCCCTTATCTCCACTTTCTATATTCCCGAAGTGCTTTTTTGCTTGGCTTGAAACCTACACGTCTTGTGGTGACGATGTACTTGGATATGTCCTTCCAATTTCCACTCCCACAGACACTCAATCCATGGACAATAGCCTTTCATAACCATGTTAGATACGAAAAGGTTAGGTTATCTAAAAAGCGATAAATTATTCATTCATTTAAAGAAGCAAGTTTTACCTAACAAACATACTCCCTCCGTCCAGAAATACTTGTCGGTGAAATGGATAAAAATGGATGTATTTAGAATTAAATACGTCTAGATACATTCATTTCTTTGACAAATATTTGCGGACGGAGGGAGTAGATTTTAGGCATGTATGGAAGAAAACTTCATATTTTTCACTTAAATTTTGAAATTAGTACTTGAAAATACAAGAAAATCACATAAACATATCTACTCGTGCTAATCATCTCAATAACAACTATACAATTTCACGATTGTGTGATATAATAAATGAAAGCAAATGAGTGTGCATGAGTAATCGTAGAATAGTTACTATGACCATAGTGATGTCTAATAACCATAACATGATCATACTTGCAATTATATTATATCTCATCATAACCAAAGTATTGAACGGTGTTCTCAATTTTGGACAACTGCGTATGCCACTAACTCTAAAGTAAGTTGAATGACCTGGTGAAAACTTATAGCATCATATAAACTACCATTGATAAATATAATCTTGATAGATAAAAAAATGAACACAATTTGAGTCCAAATATTATCTTTCGCATAAAAATGAAACCGAACCATTCAATATTGATATTCAGAAGTAAAACAATAATGATCATCATATCTTGTAAAAGTCAATTCCCACACAATTCTTATAAATTACTATACTTTTGTTTAGGAATTTGACTACAAATAAGGAAGAACACGAAATAAGTTACGTATGTTCTTTGTCAGTCCAATTATTTCTAGTGCTTGGTGCAATAATCGGTTGATGGATGGACTTTCCGTTCTCTGGAACATTCACCTTATTCTCCATTAACACCATCACCTACTTGTCTTGCTCCATAACACACATACCCTGATACATATAAAACATATTAAAAAATGGGTGTAATTTATGGAAAGTTAGTGCCTTCCTAGTCCTTTGATGCCTCAATATTCTTATCGCACCACTTAACTCCCTCTCTTAACACTACAGCCTAAGAAATTCCACTACTGGATCAACACAGAAGTACATTACTTGTTGTATAGCGTCGCTAGGTTACCATAGGCGGAGCTCAACCAAAGTGTCAAGCTTCTTGTTCTTGTCTTGATTGGCACCATCGTAACTAGTATCGTTGTTGTTGAATCTAGTGATGACTAGCCCTGGCTCCTCTACCGTGACTCTTGCATTCATGTTAGACCAGAGAGAGTTGGTTACCATAAACAACGAAGAGTATGAAGTCTAGAGGGCCATATAGGGAGGGTGAGGAGCAGAGCAATGTATTGGTATCATGCCCAGATGGTATCCAGCTGTCCCGATGAAGTTGATTAATTACAATATAAATCTGGGTTATGCCATATTTGATTTTCTATAATAATTTCCAACATGTAGAGAACAAATTGGATATGCATCAATAACAAAGCAAATAATACCTTTTGTCGTTTCTTAGCTGAGGAGAAATATGTTTTAGACGGTGAAAATTAAGGTGGCATGTTCAAATAATGTGTGTGTCATTGCCACTCAATTGTGGTACTTCCACTTTTGTACTTAATGTTGTCCACATTCATGTTTTCTTGGATATTATGTCCTTGAGAAAGACAACAGAAATTGGGCAATGTTGTTCATGATGCGACCTTGACTCACTATGGGGTATATGGGTCGAAACTTGGGTTCTTGCTTTCATCATTATCGAAGAGGAGAGATTCATGGGCACTAGAGCTATTTCTCTTTGGCCATGGTATGCCCATTTCAAACTCTAAATCATTGATGATGTATTGTTGCCCTCCCTTACCTCCTCTTTCTATGCTCCTAAAGAGCTTTTTTGCATGGCTTGAAACCTACACGTCTAGTGGTCACGATGTACTTGGATATGTCCTTCCAATTTCCATGCCCACGAACACTCAATCCATGGACACATAGCCTTTCATAACAATGTTAGATATGAAAAGGTTAGGTTCTGTAAAGAGCGACACATTATTCATTCATTTGAAGAAGCAAGTTTTACCTAACAAACATGGTTTTTAGGCATGTATGGAAGCAAACGTTTATATTTTTCACTTAAATTTTGAAATTAGTACTTGAAAATACAAGAAAATCACATAATCATTTCTACTCGTTCTAATGATCTCAATGACAATTGTACAATTTCACGATTGTGTGACATAATAAATGAAATCAAATGAGTGTGAGTGAGTAATCGTAGAATAGTTACTATGACCATAGTGATGTCTAATAACCATAACATGATCATACTTGCAATTATATTATATTTTATCATAACCGAAGTATTGAACGGTGTTCTAAATTTAGGACAACTGCCTATGCCACTAACTCTAAAGTAAGTTGAATGACCTGATAAAAACTTATAGCATCATACAAACTACCATTTGTTAAATATAATCTTGATAGGACAAAACAAATAATTAACACAAGTTGACTCCAAATATTATCTTTTGCATAAAAATGAAACCGAACCAATCAATATTGATATTCATAAGTAAAACAATAATGATCATCATATCTGGTAAAAGTCAATTCCCATACAATTCTTATAAATTACTATAATTTTGTTTAAGAATTTGACTACAAATAAGGAAGAACGCGAAATAAATTACGTATGTTCTTTGTGAGTCCAATTATTTCTAGTGCTTGGTGCGATAATCGGTTGATGGATGGAATTTCCGTTCACTAGAAGATTCACCTTATTATACATTAACACCATCACCTACTTGTCTTGCTCCATAACACGCATACCCTGATACAGAGAAAACATATACAAAAATGGGTGTCATTTATGGAAAGTTAGTGCCCTCCTAGTCCTTTGATGCCTCACTATTCTTATCGCACCACTTAACTCCCTCTTTGAACACTACAACCTAAGAAATTCCACTACCGGATCAACATAAAAGTACATTACTTTTCGTATAGCGTCGCTAGGTTACCATAGGCGGTGCTCAACCAAAGTTTCAGGTTGTTGTTCTTGTCTTGATTGACACCATCGTAACTAGTATCGTTGTTGTTGAACCTAGTGATGACTGGCCCAGGCCCCTCTACCGTGACTCTTGCGTTCATGTTAGACCAAAGAGAGTTGGTTACCATAAACAACGAAAAGTATGAAGTGTAGAGGGCTATATAGGGAGGGTGAGGAGCATAGTAATGTATTTTTATCATGCCGAGATGGAATCCAGCTCTCCCGATGAAGTTGATTAATTATAATATAAATCTAGGTTATGCCATATTTG
This sequence comes from Secale cereale, assembly GCA_902687465.1. Taxonomy (NCBI): domain Eukaryota; kingdom Viridiplantae; phylum Streptophyta; class Magnoliopsida; order Poales; family Poaceae; genus Secale; species Secale cereale. Next base: position 606,471,873 of record LR738712.1, read on the forward strand.
ATGTACAATAATAATTTCCAAGATGTAGAGATCAAATTGGATATGCATCAATGACAAAGCAAATATTACCTTTTGCCTTTTCTTAGCTGCGCACAAATATGTTCTAGACGATACTAATTAAGGTTGCCTGTTCAAATAATGTGTGTGTCACTACCACTCAATTGTGGTATTTCAACTTTTGTACTTAATGTTGTCCACACTCATTGTTTTTGGATATTATGTCCTTGAGAAAGACAACAGAAATTGGGCAATGTTGTTCATGATGCGAACTTGACTCACTATGGGGTTTACAGGTCGAAACTTAGGTTCTTGCTTTCATCATTATCGAAGAGGAGAGATTCATGGGCACTAGAGCTATTTCTCTTTGGCCATGGTATGCCCATTTCAAACTCTAAATCATTGATGATGTATTGTTGCCCTCCCTTACCTCCTCTTTCTATGCTCCAAAAGAGCTTTTTGCATGGCTTTAAACCTACACGCCAAGTGGTCACGATGTACTTGGATATGTCCTTCCAATTTCCATGCCCACGAACACTCAATCCATGGACACATAGCCTTTCATAACCATGTTAGATATGAAAAGGTTAGGTTCTGTAAAGAGCGACACATTATTCATTCATTTGAAGAAGCAAGGTTTACCTAACAAACATGGTTTTTAGGCATGTATGGAAGCAAACGTTTATATTTTTCACTTAAATTTTGAAATTAGTACTTGAAAATACAAGAAAATCACATAATCATTTCTACTCGTTCTAATGATCTCAATGACAATTGTACAATTTCACGATTGTGTGACATAATAAATGAAAGCAAATGAGTGTGAGTGAGTAATCGTAGAATAGTTACTATGACCATAGTGATGTCTAATAACCATAACATGATCATACTTGCAATTATATTATATTTTATCATAACCGAAGTATTGAACGGTGTTCTAAATTTAGGACAACTGCCTATGCCACTAACTCTAAAGTAAGTTGAATGACGTGATGAAAACTTATAGCATCATACAAACTACCATTTGTTAAATATAATCTTGATAGGACAAAACAAATAATTAACACAAGTTGACTCCAAATATTATCTTTTGCATAAAAATGAAACCGAACCAATCAATATTGATATTCATAAGTAAAACAATAATGATCATCATATCTGGTAAAAGTCAATTCCCATACAATTCTTATAAATTACTATAATTTTGTTTAAGAATTTGACTACAAATAAGGAAGAACGCGAAATAAATTACGTATGTTCTTTGTTTAGTCCAATTATTTCTAGTGCTTGGTGCGATAATCAGTTGATGGATGGAATTTCCGTTCACTAGAAGATTCACCTTATTATACATTAACACCATCACCTACTTGTCTTGCTCCATAACACGCATACCTTGATACAGAGAAAACATATACAAAAATGGGTGTCATTTATGGAAAGTTAGTGCCCTCCTAGTCCTTTGATGCCTCACTATTCTTATCGCACCACTTAACTCCCTCTCTGAACACTACAACCTAAGAAATTCCACTACCGGATCAACACAGAAGTACATTACTTTTCGTATAGCGTCGCTAGGTTACCATAGGCGGAGCTCAACCAAAGTTCCAGGTTGTTGTTCTTGTCTTGATTGACACCATCGTAACTAGTATCGTTGTTGTTGAACCTAGTGATGACTGGCCCAGGCCCCTCTACCGTGACTCTTGCATTCATGTTAGACCAGAGAGAGTTGGTTACCATAAAAAACGAAAAGTATGAAGTGTAGAGGGCTATATAGGGAGGGTGAGGAGCATAGTAATGTATTTTCATCATGCCGAGATGGAATCCAGCTCTCCCGATGAAGTTGATTAATTATAATATAAATCTAGGTTATGCCATATTTGATGTACAATAATAATTTCCAAGATGTAGAGATCAAATTGGATATGCATCAATGACAAAGCAAATATTACCTTTTGCCTTTTCTTAGCTGGGCACAAATATGTTCTAGACGATACTAATTAAGGTTGCCTGTTCAACTAATGTGTGTGTCACTGCCACTCAATTGTGGTATTTCAACTTTTGTACTTAATGTTGTCCACACTCATTGTTTTTGGATATTATGTCCTTGAGAAAGACAACAGAAATTGGGCAATGTTGTTCATGATGCGAACTTGACTCACTATGGGGTTTACAGGTCGTAACTTGGGTTCTTGCTTTCATCATTATCGAAGAGGAGAGATTCATGGGCACTAGAGGTATTTCTCTTTGGCCATGGTATGCCCATTTCAAACTCTAAATCATTGATGATGTATTGTTGCCCTCCCTTATCTCCTCTTTCTATGCTCCTAAAGAGCTTTTTTGCATGGCTTGAAACCTACACGTCTAGTGGTCACGATGTACTTGGATATGTCCTTCCAATTTCCATGCCCACGAACACTCAATCCATGGACACATAGACTTTCATAACCATGTTAGATATGAAAAGGTTAGGTTTTGTAAAGAGCGACACATTATTCATTCATTTGAAGAAGCAAGGTTTACCTAACAAACATGGTTTTTAGGCATGTATGGAAGCAAACGTTTATATTTTCACTTAAATTTTGAAATTAGTACTTGAAAATACAAAAAAATCACATAATCATTTCTACTCGTTCTAATGATCTCAATGAAAATTGTACAATTTCACGATTGTGTGACATAATAAATGAAAGCAAATGAGTGTGCGTGAGTAATCGTAGAATAGTTACTATGACCATAGTGATGTCTAATAACCATAACATGACCATACTTGCAATTATATTATATTTTATCATAACCAAGTATTGAACGGTGTTCTAAATTTAGGACAACTGCCTATGCCACTAACTCTAAAGTAAGTTGAATGACCTGGTGAAAGCTTATAACATCATACAAACTACTATTGTTAAGTATAATCTTGATAGGACAAAGCAAATAATGAACACAAGTTGACTCCAAATATTATCTTTCCCATAAAAATGAAACCGAACCATTCAATATGTATATTAATAAGTCAATTCCCACATAATTCTTAATAAATTACTATAGTTGTGTTTAATAATTTGACTACAAATAAGGAAGAACGCGAAATAAATTACATATGTTCTTTGTGAGTCCAATTATTTCTAGTGCTAGGTGCGATAATCGGTTGATGGATGCAATATCCGTTCTCTGGAACATTCACCTTATTCTCCATTAACACCATCACCTACTTGTCTTGCTCCATAACTCGCATACCCTAATACAGAGGAAAGATATAAAAAATGGGTGTCATTAATGGAAAGTTAGTGCCCTCCTAGTCATTTGATGCCTCAATATTCTTATCGCACCATTTAACTCCCTATCTTGACACTACAACCTAAGAAATTCCACTACCGGATCAACAAAGAAGTACATTACTTTTTGTATAGCGTCGCTAGGTTACCATAGGCAGAGCTCAACCAAAGTTTCAGGCTTCTTGTTCTTGTCTTGATTGACATCATCGTAAGTAGTATCGTTGTTGTTGAACCTAGTGATGATTGGCCTTGGCTCCTCTACCGTGATTCTTGCATTCATGTTAGACCAGAGAGAGTTGGTTACCTTAAAAACGACAAGTATGAAGTCTAGAGGGCTATATTGGGAGGGTGAGGAGGAGAGTAATGTATTTGTATCATGCCCAGATAATCCAACTCTCCCGATGAAGTTGATTGTTTATAATATTAATCTGGGTTATGCCATATTTGATTTTCAATAATAATTTGCAAGATGTAGAAATCAAATTGGATATGCATCAATAACAAAGCAAATAATACCTTTTTTCATTTTCTTAGCTGAGCACAAATATGTTTTAGACGATACTAATTAAGGTTGCCTGTTCAAATAATGGGTGTGTCATTGCCACTCAATTGTGGTATTTCCACTTTTGTACTTAATGTTGTCCACATTCGTGGTTTTTGGATACTATGTCCTTGTGAAAGACAACAGAAGTTGAGCAATATTGCTTGTGATGCGGACTTGACTCACTATGGGGTTTACAGGCCGAAACTTGGGTTCTTGCTTTCAGCATCAAGGAATATGAGAGATTGATGGGCAGTAGAGCTATTTCCCATTGGACATGGTGTCGGGGATATACCCCGCTGTGTAATGCGCCGGATGTTTGACCCGGCTGGAACAGTGTGACTCACTGGCAACCCGCCCGGACTTGGCGGTTTATGACTCATTGGAGACCTGGCGGGTGGATACGATGGATCATAAGGCCCAATGCCTAGAAGGCCTGTTCATATGATGGTGGGACGACTTAAGAGGAAAAGGCATGATGAATATTTCCTTACAAGGAAATATTGACCCGGACTTGTACTTGGCTTGTAGTAGAAGATAGGCTAGTCCTAATCCTATTTAGACCCTACATGTAACCCGCCCCTTCAACTTATATAAGGAGGGGCAGGGCACTCCAAGACGGAGAGGAAAATAATCCCTAGGGCTGGATACAACTAGAGGAGAGTCGGCTGATACATCAACTCCCTCATGATTCTAATGAGACCTAGCCACAAACATCATGTAGGGCTATTGCCGGACGATGTTTCCCGAGGCCCGAAGCTGTCTAAACCCTTGTCTTATGTTGCGTCTCTCGATTCCGATCAACCCTGTTCAAGCTACTACATAGTTGCATTGGCCTCACGACAAGTCCTCACATTAGGACATCTGCCGTGATGATTTCACATAGTTAGCGTCCACCGTGGGGCTCGCGCACGATGGTGTTGAGTTCTTGGAGGGATCTATGGATTGAGAAGCTCGCGTTTCATTGAACAAAGAAGAGCCGACAGATTCATCATTGGTCCACAGCAAACACCTCGACGATCTGTCAAAATCAACAGAAGATTCAATATTTTTCTATTGCGTCGCCGCAAGTCGCGAGTCCGACAAAGGGGTATTACTGCAAAAGAGAAAAGAAGATTAGATTGGTCAAAACGACAATGACCCGGAAAAGGATTCACGCGTGGGATGGACCCGGATTCGTCTTTCGTCGCCTCTGAGCCCCGGCGGTCTCGTTTATCGCCTCAAGACACCACCACAGCATGGCGATCATGGGTTGACTAACGCACCAAGCCGTCGCCACCATCGCAGCTTCGCGCCATCACTAAGTCGCCTCGCCGACCGCCTTGGGCCGCCCTGGTCGAGTTGCTGCCAGGCCTCGTCTTGCCATCTTCGCTGAGCCGCTTCAAACGCCTCGGAATCACCTCAGCAAAGCCGAACTGGCTCCCCTCGCTGCGGGCTCGCCTCCAGGTCACTGCCCTGGTCCGCCAGGTCGCCGGCGCCTCACTAGAGTGACTCCAAGTCGCCGCCTCCATCCTGAGCTGCTTTCGAGCGCTGCCTCCGTCCGGAGCCGTCGCTCCGAGTGCTGTTTCCACTGCGGGCTGTTGTGGTCGGCCTTGCCACTTCAGCTGTCATTGTTGCGTCTGTAGCCGCCGCTGTGCCACGGCCTCGCCAAACTTCCAAGACGTTCCGTGACCTTGCCGGAGTAGGCCTCGAAGCCCCTGCCGCCTTTTCGTTGTGGCCGCTTCTCCGGCCTCGCCTCCGCTAGGATTTTCTCCGAGTCGTCACCTCTTCTGCTCCGAGTCACCGTCGAGCCTCCGCAGCCAACCACACTACGACCCTTGCTTTTGTGCTAAGCCACCTCGCCATAGTGCTCAAGCCGCGGGGCCCCGTATCCATTGCCCTAAACCGCCCGCGCCGGCTGACCGCCACCTCCGCGTGCAAGACGCTCACCGGATCGCCACTGGCCTCTGCACCAAGTCATTACTGCTGACCCTCAAGTCGCCTTCATGCCGCCAAGCTACTCTGCCTCTGTGGCCGCTCCATCCTCGAACTGCCGCTGCTTCATCGATCAGCTATAGCCACGCCTCCGTTGTTCCACCGGGCGGCCTGCTTCAGCCGCCGTCGAGCCGGCCGCGCGTGGGGCTGCCAGCCTTGAGTTTCACTACGGTCCAATTGAGCACTAGATGAACAGAGAATGCAACACCGTAAGCACCGCGCCGGGCTACCTGACGGCTTGCGCACGTAACTCTTCGTCCGTCCTTTTCGGTCTAAGAGCATCTCCAACAACCACGCTATACTAGCGCCGCGCCCTAAAAAAGGCAGTTTTAGCGCGCGCGCAACGCGGCAGGCAGCTCCAGCGGGGGCGCAAAAACGGCGCGCGCTCCATTTGCAATGCAGCGCGCTGGCCGAAATGCAATCCCGCGCCTGTTATTTGCTGCGCCAGCTCGCGCGCGCGCGACTCTCCCGCGCTCGCTCGCTCCTCTCTCCCGCGCTCGCTTGCTCCCTCCTCTCTCTCTCTCGCTCCCTCTCTCTCTCGCGGTGGATAATTCCTGACCTAACATATCAGGTGAAATCCATCCATTATATTTTTATATTACATATTGCTTTCTTTAAAAAACGAGCAATTACTCTAGCTTTTGCAAGTTCTCCAATGCAGGACAAGTTGTCTATTGAAAAAGGGACTACTATATCAGTGAGCTGTTGAATGACTCATATCGGTCTATGTCACGGTCAAATATGGAGAATCTCAAGACAACTCCTTGAGTCGTCTTAAGACTCGGGGGCTACGGTGACATGACTCAGCAAATCTTGCCAGTTCTAGCTAATTCAAGAAGCCCGGGTCATTGGAGGGAAGATAACCCAGTACCGGATGCTACTGCCATATTGATGAAAATATAAAGGCCGTCAGAAAATTTCCGACTTAAAATTGAGGATTCCGGTTTAAAATCCGAGTCAAGGAAATTTATCTCCCACAAAGCTGTGAAGCTCTCCATATCCGGTTTAAAACCCCGGCTCAAGAAGAATTCATCTCTCGCAAGTTCGAGATCTCAGAAAAATTAAAGGTTGCCAAAGAGAACTTGCTGCCATGATGCGCGGTTCAAACATGGGTATCCTGCCTTATTGGGTTATCTTATTGATCACTTGGGGGCTTCCTGCTCAATGAGCATTGCTGTGCTTACCCTCTTGCTCCGGCTTACACAACCTGTTACAAATTACATGGGGGCTTCCTTCTCACTAAGCATAGCTATGACTACCCCTTTTCATCTGGCTTATACGCCATGATTACAAAACACTTGGGGGCTCGCTACACAGGTTAAAGGGACCAAAGAGAGTCTGTTGCAAAGCACAACTCAAACATAGGTACCCTGCTTTGATATCATTTAGGGGCTTCCTATTCAAACATAGGTGTATTCACCAAAGAGAACATAGCATTACTACCCTCTTGACCAGGTTATCTTGTTCAAACATAGGTGTATTCACCAAAGAGGACATAACCTTTCCGGGTCATCATACCTGTATACCAGCTGCTTTTTCATCAGGTATTCCCAATTGACCCGTCGAACTCTTAATAATCAATATTCTACGGTGTATTCACCAAAGATCCTGAGCTTGTTAAGGTTAAAACATCGGTTTGTCATGTGAGAGCACAACTTACAGATAGTCAGGATAGATCTAGGCTCATAAGCCGCCTTCCTTGAAACTTGGATAAATCGTCGTGTGATGCACGATGCTACTCCGACCCCGCGTACTCCTGATAAGTCTATCTTTAAATAAGACCTGAACTTATCTGGGTTCAAATGTCGATTGGGTCATGTGAGAGTTGGCTCACGGAAAGCGCGTACCTTCCAGTGGCCATCAGGGTAGTTTCATTGAAGAAGAAACTTTGGCTGGGCAGCCTGCAATAGCCTCAGATTTTTTTGATTTATATCATCTCTTTTTTCTTACCATATGGTTTTTACGAATCGGGCCAAGTTGCCCTATTTATGTCTCATATTTGAAGCATCTTCGGGTCTTTGCAACCCGCTCTAAGTCGTCCGAGAATAATAATCTTATGTTTAGAGTTATGGCTCTAAAGCTTGGGATGTTACCCCTTACTACCTTTGGCTTTGTAAGCTGGCAGTATAAACAAATTGAATAGGGCATTGTGCTCTCAATATTTGGTTGTAACCCTTACTGCACGACATATGATGAGTCGACAATGTTCATAAGTATCATAGGTATGATATTTATTTTGTTATGATTATATGAGGTTTTTCCAAACCGGACCTGGCTATGGACCTTAAGTCGCCAATATATTTTGGATTGCGCCATTGAAATTATGCGCTTATAAATCATTGGATTATTGCCCTCATTGGATATGGTGATATAAGCCAGCAGTATGAGCTAATTCTACAGATAAGTTAATCAGATCTTTAATGGCCAGACTTGGCTGGATTTTCATGATGATATTAAATGATTGAGGTTTTCATGCCGGATTATATTATTCAAATCTTGGATAGCCAACATTGCTGGATTTTTATTATGATTATCAATAACCAGTATTATGATTGAGGTTTTCAAATTCGCTTCAGCGCAATGGTTATTATTTCTTTATCAATGGATATGATTTATTCTGCAATGGAAGGAATAGTCCCGAGTCGCTGCAAGGTTACGACCCGGCACTTGGGGGCTTCATTATTCAAAGTTAAGATTAAATCAAATATGCAAGTTCCATGTCACTGCCAGCATGTACCATGGCACTTGGGGGCTAATGCAAGGTCATTTTTTACTAGCTTTATTGAAGTCCCGACTCATCACATCATAATGAGCCGGCCCTTAGGGGGCTACCAATTGCTCCTGTCAAAACTTCAAGGTACACAAGTTTTAATCCATTATATTGAAGGGTCCACTTCTTAGTTGGTAAAGTACAAAGCTCTTAACCTTATGGACATGGGTTCAAGCCCCATGGTGGGAGTTACATCATATGATGTTAATTTTAATGAAGTATATATATATATATATAAAGTCCCAGCTCAGTATTATCTTACTGAGCCGGCCCTTGGGGGCTACACGTTGCTGTTCAAGTCTACTTGATCATATCTACAAAGTCCCTGCTCATTATTGCATATTGACCCGGCCCTTGGGGGCTACACTTGTTGAAGTTTTTGTGAGCATAAGGCAATTACAAGTCCCAGGTTGCTGCAAGCATGACAACCCGGCACTTGGGGGCAACATATGTGGAATATTCAGTTTTGACTAATGATTGAGATGAACAACCTGGATTTCTTCAAAGTGACAGTATTTATAATGAAGCAAGTCTTAAGCTGTTACTACACTCCCTTCTTAAGACTTGGGGGCTACAAGTGATATGCATATAAGGGAGGTACATTTTAAAGCTTGATGTTGACAACAATTATGACCTGGTGCCATCAGTATTTACAAACTGGCAATATTGGTAATGTTAAACCGGCAAGTTCTACATCTACAAGCCAGCTGAAGATCAGATAAGTATTTCATAGACCAATATTTTTGTCAAGCTAGAGCATTGGAAGCCGAATCAAATGAATTATTCTTCACAATATTTTTCTGTGAGAAACCAACGTCGGCAAATTGATTATGAAGATGGCCTATAGACCCGGATTTTTCAAAAAAAGTGTCCAGATTTTTTGCATTGGCAAAGTTTGAACATATCTACTAAAAGAGATTTGCTATGAGATTATGGACACACATCTAGGAGGAAATGACAAGGACTTAAGGAAGATCAGGTACCGACTCAGGAGAACTTTTAAACTGGAGCACAACCTGTCAAATTTGTACTTATGTTTATTTTGTAGCATAAGTTTACCATGGATAAATCCAAGCTAAACTGGGGGCTAATGTCGGTGATATACCCCGCGGTGTAACCCGCCGGATGTATGACCCGGCTGGAACATTGTGACTCACAGGCGACCCGCCAGGACCTGGCAGTTTATGACTCATTGGAGGCCCGGCGGCGGGTCAGATGGATGACAAGGCCCAAGAGGAAAAGGCATGATGAATATTTCCTTACAAGGAAATATTGACCCGGACTTGTATCCGGCTTGTAGTAAAAGATAGGCTAGTCCTAATCCTATTTGGACCCTACATGTAACCCGCCCCTTCAACTTATATAAGGAGGGGCGGGGCACCCCAAGAGGGAGAGAAAAATAAACTCTAGGGCTAGATACAACTAGAGGAGAGCCGGCTGATACAGCGACTCCCTCATGATCATAATGAGACCTAGCCACAAACAACATGTAGGGCTATTACCGGACGATGTTTCCCGGGGCCCGAAGCTATCTAAACGTTTGTCTTGTGTTGTGTTTCTCGATTCCGATGAACCCCGTTCAAGCTACTACCTAGTTGCATTGGCCTCACGACAAGTCCTCACACTAGGACATCTGCCGTGACGATTCCAGGACACATGGCATGCCCATTTGAAACTCTAGATCATTGATGATGTATTGTTGCCTTCTGTTATCTCTTCTTTCTATGCTCCTGAAGTGCTTTTTGCATGGCTTGAAACTTACACGTCTAGTGGTGACGATGTACTAGAATATGTCCTTCAAATTTCCATGCCCACGAACACTCAATCCATGGACAAATAGCCTTTCATAACCAAGTTAGATATGAAAAGGTTAGGTTCTGTAAAGAGCGACACATTATTCATTCATTCGAAGAAGCAAGTTTTACCTAACAAACATGGTTTTTAGGCATGTATGGAAGCAAAAGTTTATATTTTTCACTTAAATTTTGAAATTTGAATTTGAAAATACAAGAATATCACATAAACGTTTCTACTCGTTCAAATCATCTCAATGAGAATTGTACAGTTTCATGATTGTGTGATAGAATAAATGAAAGCAAATGTGTGTGCATGAGTAATTCTAGAATAGTTACTATGACCATAGTGATGTCTAATAACCATAACCTGATCATAATTATGATTATAGTTTATTTTATCATAACCAAAGTATTGAACGGTGTTCTCAATTTAGGACAACTGCCTATACCACTAACTCTAAAGTAAGTTGAATGACCTAGTGAAAAGTCATAACATCATATAAACTACCATTGTTAAATATAATCTTGTTAGGACAAAACAAATAATGAACACAAGTTGACTCCAAATATTATCTTTCGCATAAAAATGAAACTGAACCATTCAATATTTATATTCAGAAGTAAAACATAAAAATGATCATCATATATTGTAAAAGTCAATTCCCACACAATTCTTAATAAATTGCTGTACGTGTGTTTAAGAATTTGACTACAAATAAGGAAGAACGCGAAATAAGTTACGTATGTTCTTTGTGAGTCTGATTATTTATAGTGCTTGGTGCGATAATCTGTTGATGGATGGACTTTCCGTTCTCTAGAACATTCACCATATTCTCCATTAACACCATCACCTACTTGTCTTGATCCATAACTCGCATACCATCATATAGAGAAAACTTATACAAAAATGGTGTCATTTATGGAAAGTTAGTGCCCTCCTAGTCCTTTGATGCCTCAATATTCTTATCGCACCACTTAACTCCCTCTCTTAACACTACATCCTAAGAAATTCCACTACCGGAGCAACACAGAAGTACATTACTTGTTGTATAGCATCACTAGGTTACCATAGGCGGAGCTCAACCAAAGTGTCAGGCTTCTTGTTCATGTCTTGATTGACGCAATCATACCTAGTATCATTCTTGTTGAACCTAGTGATGACTAGCCCTGGTCCTCTACCGTGACTCTTGCATTCATGTTAGACCAGAGAGAGGTGTTTACCATAAACAACGAAAAGTATGAAGTCTAGAGAGCTATTTAGGGACGGTGAGGAGCAGAGCAATGTATTTGTATCATGCCCAGATGGAATCCAGCTATCCCGATGAATTTCACTAATTATAATATAAATCTGGCTTATGCCATATTTGATTTTCGATAGTAATTTCCAAGATGTGGAGATTAAATTGGATATGCATCGATAACATAGCAAATAATACCTCTTGTTGTTTCTTAGCTAAGCACAAATATGTTCTAGATGATACTAATTAAGGTGGTATGTTCAAACAATGTGTGTGTGTCATTGCCACTCAATTGTGCTATTTACACTTTTGTACTTAATGTTGTCCACATTCATGTTTTTTGGATATTATGTCCTTGAGAAAGACAACATAAATTGAGCAATGTTGTTCATGATGCAGACTTGTCTCACTATGGGGTTTACAGGCGAAACTTCGGTTCTGGCTTTTAGTATCATTGAAGATGAGAGATTGATGGGCACTAGATATATTTCCCATTCGCCATGGTATGGCCATTTCAAACTATAGATCTTTGATGATGTATTGCTGCCTTCCCTTATCTCCTCTTTCTATGCTTTTGAAGTGCTTCTTTGCATGGCTTGAAACCTACACGTCTAGTGGTGACGATGTACTTGAATATGTCCTTCCAATTTCCACTCAGACGAACACTCAGTCCATGGACTAAATAGCCTTTCATAACCATGTTATGAAAAGGTTTGGTTATCTAAAGAGCGACACATTATTCATTCATTTGAAGAAGCAAGGTTTACGTAACAAACATTGTTTTTAGGCATGTACGGAAGCAAAACTTAATATTTTCACTTAAATTTTAAAATTAGTACTTGAAAATACAAGAAAAACACATAAACATTTCTACTCATTCTAATCATCTCAATGGCAATTGTACAATTTCACGATTGTGTGATATAATAAATGAAAGCAAATGAGTGTGCGTGAGTAATCGTAGAATAAGTATATGTGAATGACATATTGTCGATCGGAAATGATGTAGAATTTTCTGGAAAGCATAAAGGTATGTTTGAAAGGAGTTTTTTTCAAAACCTCGGTGAAGCTTCTTACATATTGATCATCAAGATCTATAGGGATAGATCAAGACGCTTGATAAGTTTTTTCAATGAGTACATACCTTGACAAGTTTTTGAAGTGGTTCAAAATGGAATAGTCAAAGAAAGAGTTCTTGCCTGTGTTGCAAGGTGTGAAGCTGAGTAATACTCAAAGCCTGACCACAGCAAAAGATAGAGAGAGAATGAAAGTAATTCCTTATGCCTCAGCCATAGGTTCTATAAAGTATGCTATGCTGTATACCAGACTTATTGCATGCACTGCCCTGAGTTTGGCAAGGGAGTACAATTTTGATCTATGAGTAGATCAATGGACAACAGTCAAAATTATCCTTAGAGGACTAAGGAAACATTTCTCGGTTATGCAGGTGATAAAGAGTTCGTCGTAAAGAGTTACGTCAATGCAAGTTTTGACACCGATCTGGATGACTCTGAGTCTCCATCTGGATACAAATTGAAAGTGGGAGCATTTAGCTAGAGTAGCTCAATGCAGAGCATTGTAGACATAGAAATTTGGAAAATACATACGGATCTGAATGTGGCAGACCCATTAACTAAACCTCTCTCACAAGCAAAACATGATCACACCTTAGTACTCTTTGGGTGTTAATCACATGGCGATGTGAACTAGATTATTGACTGTAGTAAACCTCTTGGGTATTGGTCACATGGCGATGTGACTATAAAGTGTTAAATCACATGAGGATGTGAATTATTGGTATTAAATCACATGGTGATGTGAACTAAATTACTGACTCTAGTGCAAGTGGGAGACTGAAGGAAATATGCCCTAGAGGCAACAATAAAGTTATTATTTATTTCCTTATATCATGATAAATATTTATTATTCATGCTATAATTGTATTAACCAGAAACTTAGTACATGTGTGAATACATAGACAAACAGAGTGTCACTAGTATGCCTCTACTTGACTAGCTCGTTAATCAAAGATGGTTAAGTTTCCTAGCCATAGACATGAGTTGTCATTTTATGAACGGGATCACATCATTAGAGAATGATGTGATTGACTTGCCCCATCCGTTAGCTTAGCAACTTGATCGTTTAGTTTTACTGCTATTGCTTTCTTCATGACTTATACATGTTCCTATGACTATGAGATTATGCAACTCCCGAATACCGGAGGAACACCTTGTGTGCTATCAAACGTCACAACGTAATTGGGTGATCATAAACATGCTCTATAGGTGTCTCCGATGGTGTTTGTTGAGTTGGCATAGATCGAGATTATGATTTGTCACTCCGATTGTCGGAGAGATATCGGCCCTCTCGGTAATGCACATCACTATAAGCCCTGCAAGCATTTTGACTAATGAGTTAGTTGCGGGATGATGCATTACGGAACGAGTAAAGAGACTTGCCGGTAACGAGATTGAACTAGGTATGATTATACAGACGATCGAATCTCGGGCAAGTAACATACCGATGACAAAGGGAACAACGTATGTTGTTATGAGGTTTGACCGATAAAGATCTTCGTAGAATATGTAGGAGGCAATATGAGCATCCAGGTTACTCTATTGGTTATTGACCTGAGATGTGTCTCGGTCATGTCTACATAGTTCTCGAACCCGTAGGGTCTGCACGCTTAACGTTCGATGACGATTTGTACTATGAGTTATGTGATTTGATGACCGATGTTTGTTCGGAGTCCCGGATGAGATCACGGCCATGACGAACAGTCTCGAAATGGTCGAGATGTAAAGATCGATATATTGGAAGGCTATATTCGGACATCGGAAAGGTTCCGAGTGATTCGGGTATTTTTCGGAGTACCAGAGAGTTACAGGAATTCGTATTGGGCCTTAATGGGCCACACAGGAAATGAGAGGAAGGCCTCAAGGGTGGTCATGACCCTTCCCTATGGACTGGGCCGAATTGGACTAGGGAAAGAGGGAGCCCCCTTCCTTCCTTCTCATTCTCCCTTCCCCATTTCCTATTCCATGTGGGAGGAGGAATCCTACTAGGACTAGGGAGTCCTAGTAGGACTCCACACTTTGGCGCGCCCTATGAGGGCCGGCCTCCTCGTCCCTCCATCCTTTATATACGTGGCCAGGGGCATCCCGTAGACACACAAGTTTATTTTAGCCGTGTGCGATGCCCCTCCCCACAGATACACACCTCGGTCATATATTTGCAGTCCTTAGGCGAAGCCCTGCGCCGGTAATTTCATCATCACCGTCACCACGCCGTCGTGCTGACGAAACTCTCCCGTGATGCTCAACTGGATCAAGAGCTCATGGGACGTCATCGAGCTGAACGTGTGCTGAACGCGGAGGTGCCGTACATTCGGTGCTTGGATCGGTTGGATCGCGAAGACATTCGACTACATCAACCGCGTCACTAGACGCTTACGCTTTCAGTCTACGAGGGTACGTAGACACACAGAAAGTGGATACTCTAAAACGCGCAAGATAAGCGTGAGTGCTATGGATGGCCTTCTCATAGGGAGACTGTCGGTGTACTAAAGTAGGGGTACATTAGTATCCCGAACTTGTGCACGGGCAGTTGCAGCGTCCCGCGGCAAGGCCTGCCGGGCGACCACCGAAGTCCTTTATGGTCGTTTTGGAGCCATTCAAGAACAAAGTATCCAAGGCAAGGAGACAAGGCCCCGGCAAGAGGAGCTTGCCGGGAAGGCCACTCAAGGCACAAAACCATTCAAGGCACAAGACCCTGGCAAGAGGAACTTGCCGGGAAGGCCCTCCGAGGCGTCTCAAGAAACTTGCCGCAACGCGCCACGCGCCCGGCAAGGCCCGGTGAGCGACAAGCTCCCGGAAGCGACAAGATAGCGACCGCGGCAAGGTGCTTGCCACGGCAAGCTTCCACTCGGTACCCGCGCTCCAGCACATCCACCCACGTGTCGCTCTGGGACCTTTCCAGGCGCACGTGGCGGAAGGCTGTGCAGCCAGGGCTACACGGTGGCAAGCAGCGATGACAAGACTCCCGTCGTGGCGGACGGTGGCGCCCCTGACGGTCACTTTTTGCACTGTTTGGGCGACGGCGATGGGCATTTAATGCCCTTGTCCCCTGCCGTCAGGGTTAGGTATGGAACACTGTTCCAACTACCAAGCTTTTTACATTTTTACCCCCAACTGCGCTGCCACCTGTCGGTGACCCCCTGAACATATAAAAGGAGGCCCATGCGCACATAGAGGTGGGATCGACCATTCTCACGCTCGGTCTTGTTAGCGGTTAGAGTGTACTGTAGCTCTCTTCGCTCCCAAGCAAGAACTCAATACAAACCAAAGCATGAGTAGGGTTTTACGCATCCGTGCGGCCCGAACCTGGGTAAACTGCTCGTGTGCACGCCTCGATCTGCTCTTCGTGCATCCTCCGCCCCCTACCGTACCGAAAAGGGGCTCCGGTCCCATAGGTGTTCGTGGGCGATTAGTTTCCCCGACATCTTTGGCACGCTAGGTAGGGGGTGCGTCGAGGTTGTGTGAACCTGATCCGGCCTGCGCACGGGCTAGATCTTCAACTTCTTCATCAACATGCCGCCGAAGAAGAAAGCTTCGGAGGCAGCAGGTCCGTCCGCGTCGATCCCACCATCGCCGGAGCCAGCGGCTGGTGGGGTAGATGCCGGCGGAAGGACGGACGACGACGAGGGAACTCAC
Organism: Secale cereale; assembly: GCA_902687465.1. Taxonomy (NCBI): domain Eukaryota; kingdom Viridiplantae; phylum Streptophyta; class Magnoliopsida; order Poales; family Poaceae; genus Secale; species Secale cereale. Next base: position 606,488,173 of record LR738712.1, read on the forward strand.
GGCGCTGCCAAGTCCAAGGACAAAGCAGACGAACGGGCGCACTCCAAGACCTCGGTGTCCGTACATGCACCGCACCCGTCTCAGGAGGTGCGAGACCGGCAGCGTCATGGTACGCATGGTACCATAGGTTTGCTGGGCCAAGGCCAAGCCAGTGGATCTCGGGACGCTCACACCAACGTGCCGGCACGAGCAAGGCACGGTCGCCTGGACGGGATGCTGCTCCTTCTAACACGGTTAGAAGTCCGAGCATGTTCCGCTCCTCGCACCGTTCGCCACCGCTACCCGCCACTCCAGCAGAAGCTCTAGCAAGAGCCCAACTACTCCTAGACTTCCCTCCAGCGGCAGAAAAGGCCGACGACTGGAGGGCCACCATTCAGAGTCTCATCGCCTTCGCCAACAGCGACACTCCGCAGCAGCCGAGCACGTCACGGCCGCGGCAAGTCAGCCAGGCGCGGGCCGATGGCGACAAGACCGGTGGGGGTGCAACCACCGTGCACTCTCCGCCCCGAAGGCCAAGATCGCCGACTCGCCGGGTCAACCTCGACAGTGACTCCACCGCGTCGTCGGATCCGCGAGCTCGTCGCGATCAGCGCCAAGTTCTTCAAGATCGCCGACGCGAAGACGCTCATACTTGCATCGAGCGCCGAAGAGAAGCCCGCCGTCAGTCAGACCAGCGCGCTGGGCCCACTGTCGACATGCAAGCGCCAGGGGGACCAGGCGACTTGCAGTACGCGAGAAGACCAAGTCCGGTAAGAGCTCTGGGGCCCACTCCGACAAACGCACCTCTTCGGAGTGCTGCGATGCCGCCGAGGACGCACCATCGAGCTCCATCGGCAAGTGTAAGAAGACGATGGCAGCTCCGCCAGAAACCAAGAAGGTCCCCAGGATCAACTCCAAGAATGCTGAGGAGCAGTCTGCTCCTGCAAGCCCTAGGGCTTGTTCAGTTGAAGCAGACGCTCTCGACAAGTTTTGCTCCGGCAAGCTTGCCGGGGAACATCAAGCTCCGGCTGAGCCGCAGGTTCTTGCCGTAGAAGCGGATGTTCCCGCAGCAGCAGATGTGCCTTTAGTCCTTGTTGTCGAGCCACAAGCTCCAGCATGGGCACAGCAGATTGTCCATTTTCTCCAAACAGGAGAACTTCCCGAAGAGAAAGAAGAAGCAGAGAGAGTAGCCCGGCAGTCAAGTATGTATAAGTTTGTCGACAACACACTATACAGAACAAGACTCAACGGTGTGAAATTGAAGTGTATTCCCCGGGAAGATGGACAGAAGCTGTTGGCAGAGATACACGGAGGCATATGTGGCCACCACATTGGCGCAAGAGCACTTGCCGGCAAAGCATTCCGGCAAGGTTTCTTTTGGCCAGAAGCCCTCCAGGATGCAACTGCACAAGTAACCAAGTGTGAAGCGTGCCAGTTCCATTCCAAGCAGATACACCAGCCAGCTCAAGCTCTCCAGACGATCCCTTTATCCTGGCCATTTTCGGTCTGGGGGCTCGACATCCTCGGCCCCTTTCCCCGCGCAGCCGGGGGCTTTGAGTACTTGTACGTTGCAATCGACAAGTTCACAAAGTGGCCAGAAGTGGAGCCAGTGAGAAAGGTGACCGCACAGTCAGCAGTCAAGTTCTTCAGATCAATTGTTTGCCGTTTCGGGATCCCTAACAGGATCATCACCGACAACGGTACGCAATTCACGAGCCGCACCTTCATGCAGTACGTCCAAGATCTTGGCGCCAAGGTCTGCTTCGCTTCTGTTGCTCACCCGAGAAGCAACGGTCAAGTGGAGAGGGCAAATGCTGAAGTGCTGCATGGCCTCAAAACCAGAACTTTCGACAGGCTGCACAAGTGCGGAAGGAACTAGATCGAGGAGCTGCCGGCGGCTCTTTGGTCGATCAGAACGACGCCAAATCGAGCCACTGGACAGACACCCTTCACTCTAGTCTACGGAGCGGAGGCAATTCTCCCCACGGAACTCGTATACGGGTCACCTCGAGTGCTCGCTTATGATGAGCTCGAGCAAGAGCAGCTGCAACAAGATGACGCGCTGCTCCTTGAGGAAGACCGTCTTCAGGCTGCTGTACGAGCTGCTCGCTACCAGCAAGCTTTGCGCCGCTACCATAGGCGCAAAGTTAACGCCAGAAGTCTCGAGGAAGGCGACCTTGTTCTTCGGCGCGTTCAGTCCGCCAAGAATTCCAACAAGTTGACGCACTAGTAGATAAAGGGTCTTTAGCCCCGGTTCATTTGGGCCTTTTAGCCCCGGTTCTGGAACCGGGACAAGAGGGTCGGTACTAATGCTCTGACCCTTTAGTCCCGGTTCAATCCAGAACCGGGGCAAAAGGGTGTCCACGTGGCCTGTGCACCGAGTCCAGGCAGGAGGGGCTTTAGTCCCGGTTGGTGGTACCAACCGGGACCAAAAGGCATCCACGCGTCAGCATTTCTGTGGCTGTGGTTTTTGTTTTTTTTTTTGAAAGGGGAGGGGGGTTTTAGGTTTTGGGGGTTAATTTAGGTGTTTCATATATTGTGTTAGCTAGCTAATTAATGGAGAGAAGTGTTCTCTCTTATGTCCGTGCTTGGTCGACGCTACATACTACACATACGTATATAGAGAGGACTAGAGTCACGCTAGCTAGCTATAGCTAGCTGCTAGAGCTACTAAGCAAACGAAGGAACAGAAGATCTCGTATAATCAACATATATATATGCATACAGAGAGAAGTAATATCGACCACCTCTCCTTCTCCGAGAGATTGGTCGAACAACAAGTTCTCGTATATCTATCCGACACTACCGGGCACATATATACAATAATTATCTCTTACAAAAATAATCTCCTAACACATGAATGCATGGTCCATATAGTATTCTCCGTCTTCAGCGATCACGTGTTCAAGGAAGAATGACGCCAATTCCTCTTGAATTGCTCGCAGACGATCTGGTGTTAGGAGTTCATCCCGCATCCGAAACATCTAATTTGAAGTAGGGGGTCAATACATGAAATGATGCTATAAATTTGTGAATATTATTGATTGCTTACGCACTTCAAATTGTTCATCAGTGTAGCCCCGCTCACAGGTCGTGTGGCGGATGGACTCGCAAATGTAGTATCCACAATAATCATTCCCGGGTTCCTGCCACAACCACTTTACAAGAAATAGAGGTCAATCAAACTGATAAGCAAGAATGCCAAATTGGTATTGATGAAACTAGCGCTTGAATCAAGATATAGGAGATGCGCGCGCGGAACATGCTACTATATAGTACTTACTTTCGGGTATCTAAATTGTAGCTTCTTCGGCAGTCCCGGAGCTTTTTTGGTGAATTTTTTCCAAGCCCTGCCAGACAAAGGAAACAATTAGTTGATATCAGAAATGAAGTTGCTGATATATATGCATGGTGGATAATATTGATCGATTTAACTTACCTGGCTAGCATTTGAGTCATGTCCGCATCCTCGGGATCTTTACGTTTAGTGTCGAAGACAGTTACTATTCCCTTCTCAAGCTTAATCTCTAAGAGAATATAGTGGAAGCTGCGCACGAATGCATGAGATCATCAATTACATCACTATAAACTTGACTGATATATAAGGGAAACCAAATATGCACAAGACATTAACACTCACTTGAAGTTGTAAGGAAAGAGTATTATATCTTTGTTTTCATTTACCACCAACGATCGTAGCAAGTTGGTCTCGGTATCGCCGGGACGCAATTTAACCTCGGTTGCATCTATGAGGTATGTGTTAATAAACCCAATATCACCTACTTGTCTTTTCTTCAATTCGACGATCTTCAATCTGCATAATATAGTGAGGATAATTATAAATACATGCAATGAAGATCAGCTATATAGAGAGACTTAATGACAGAAGTAGTACTACTTACAGACAGTAGCAGGTGATCGTTGTTTTATCGAGGGCCAATTGATTGAAAAATTGATAGAACTCCTCAAATGGAACAGGCAACAGGTCAATTCCAACGAGGTCATGCTCCGGTTTAACTCTCAAATACAAGTTATTCCTCCCCCCAGACTCTCTGCAGATTTTCATGTACCAATCATGCAATCTTCGCATATTCGTTGATAGAGATCTTTCATTTTTGACGAGAGGCTTCCCGTACTCGTATCTTTCTATCTGCACGTCCATGAAATCATAGTGTACATCGTCGGACGCGTAATCTGCAAGATTGGTATAACCGGGCACCATCCTCGGATCATTAGCGACCATGTCGCTAGACACCTTGAGCGGGGGGCACGATTGGTTCGCTTGTTCACCGAGCTGGGCAATTTGTTTCCCAGCTCGCCCTTCTGCTAACCTCTGATCACTTTTTGTACTTCCGGACCGCTTGGCATCTTGAAATGTCTTTTGAATAATGCGGTCATAGTTGCCCTTCGGCTTACTTTTCGCTGGTTGCTTCAGGGCAGCAAGAGTGCGCTTTGCTTTCACCGCATCTATCTTCTCCTCCGGAGGTGGATGTCTCTGTGCTTTCAACCCTTCAAAAAAGTCCTTCACTTCGCCTTCAGCGATCTTCGTGTTTTCCTCGTCGGACCTCTCGTACGGTAACTTCTCTAGAGGCGTGAGAGAAGGACCGAATCTGCATCGCCTCCCGCCTCTGGCTGTACTGGTAGACGTCGCCGGACCAGACGAAGCGGCTGTCTTTTTTACTTGCTTAGGCGCCGGAGCAGGAGCAGCCGGAGCGGCGGCAGGTCTCTTCCGCCCTTGCTGATTAGGCGGAGAAGGAGGAGCAGGCTGTCTGCTCGGGCGTGCCGGCGGCGAAGGAGGCGGAGTGCCGCCACGCGCCGGCGGCAAAGGAGGCGGTGTGCCGCCACGCGCCGGAGAAGGAGCCGGAGTGCCCTGATGGTCACTCGCCGGAGAAGGAGCCGGAGTGCCCTGATGGTCACTCGCCGGAGGAGGAGGCGGTGGAGGAGGCTGAGTGCCCTGACTCGTCGGAGGAGGAGGAGGAGGCGGAGGCGTCCAGTTCAGAATGTTGATTAGGTCCTTCCGCCATAGGCATGGAGTCTTCAGTGAAGAACCCAGCCGAGTCTCCCCTTCACCGGTAGGGTGGTCAAGCTGGAGCTCCTCAAATCCCTCCGTTATTTCGTCGACCATCACCCTAGCATATCCTTCTGGAATCGGCCGGCAGTGAAAAGTGTCGTCTAGTCCAGAAGGATAAACAGAGCCAGCAGCCGCCTTGACCTTCAGATTCATCCACTGTGCCATAAGGTGGCAATTTTGTGCCTGCATGATAGCATCCACAGGATTCCTGGCAGTAGCCGTCAAGGCAAGCTCTGGCTGAAGCAGCTCGGTGGAAGCCACGCTGCTTCTCCGCTGAGATGGCGGGGTAGCTTCGGGGGAAGCTTCGGCAATTCTTTTCTCCCGATCTGCTTCCCGTTCCTCTATCGCTTGTATTCTGGCCCGCAGCACCTGGATTTCGGTCATCTCCATTTTCTTCCTCCTGTCGTGGCATTTGTAGCCTCCTGCGTCCGGAAACCCAGCACGCCACGGAAGGGAGCCTGGCGTGCCTCGTGTCCGTCCAGGGTGCTCAGGATTCCCGAGGGCCATTGTCAGCTCGTCGTTCTCTCTGTCGGGGATGAACGTCCCTTCATGCGCTGCTTTGATATACTGTCGCATCTTGCTGAGTGGTGTTTCCAATTGCTTGTCCGTCCAAATGCACCACCCTGTTACAGGGTCCAAGGTTCCGCCAGCCCCGAAGAACCAAGTCCGGCAACGTTCTGGCCAGTGCATTGTCTCTGGTTCGATCCCTTTCTGAAGCAGATCATTCTCAGCCTTGGCCCACTTAGGCCGGGCTACGAGGTAGCCGCCCGACCCCGTGCGATGGTGATGCATCTTCTTTGCAGCATTTATCCGGTTTGTCTTCGACATCTTCTGACTCTTTTCCGACTTCTTATGGGCCACAAATGCGGGCCAGTCATCTTTGATCTTCTCATATATGCCCACGAATTCTGGAGTCGTTTTATCTTTGACAAACTTATTCAGTTTTTTCTTCCATGCCCTGAATTGGTCTGCCATCTTCGAAAGTGCAGCAGACTTGATTAACTCCTCTTTAACTGGCTTCGGCGGATCAACCTCTCGCGGTAGGACGAAGTTTGACTTCAGCTCAGTCCAAAGATCTTCTTTCTGCATATCAGTGACATAAGTCACCTGAGCGTCGTTTGCAGCCGGCTTTAACCATTGATGGATGCTGATCGGGATCTTGTCCCTAACCAGAACCCCGCACTGATTAACAAATGCGTTCTTTGTGTGGATGGGTGCAATCGGCTCGCCGGAGCGCGAGATTTCTGAGATCTCAAACTTTTCATCCGGCCTCAACTTTTTCTTCGCTCCTCGTCTCTTTACCGAAGATTTGCTCGATCCGGAGGGCTAGAAAAGGAACAAAGACGAGAGTTAATGAATGAATCAATTAACTAGTCAGCACATGCTTAACTAACATATATACCTCCTGGCCGGACTCGGTTCGGTCACCGGAGCCAGCATCACGGTCTCCTTCTTGCACCGGCATTGGGTCACCGGAGCCGTCCTCACGGTCTACTTCTTCCATGTGCATTGGGTCACCGAATTCATCAATATCATAGCCTAGATCTTCCAGCCGCAGCTCTTGTTCGACCTGCTCATCGGTGTCGTTGAGATACGACCTGACGGCATTTTGTCCGTCTGCGATTATGTCCATCAACATCGCTTCTTGTGCTAGGTCTCGGGTGTTGTCGTCCATTGTTTCTACAAATATTTAGAACATGCCAATTATTATTCAAACATGACAGATGGATATATTAATGGCAAACGTAGAACTAGCTTCAACCCTCGACTGCTCGGCGATCCACAAACCCTAGACCCCCTCATGTCACATTTTGTCTAGCTATAGTGTCAAAGGATTCAACAAAACCAATACTTCATCATTAGGCGAAAGTAACAGTAGCATGATGGTACGAAGCTCTCCAAAGTTGTTTTGGAACGAAGTCCCAGATAAGATAATCCGTAACAAAAGACGGATTATCCTATCAGGAACTCCGTTCCAGAACATCTTTGCATAACTTCGTACCAACATGCCCCGGTTACTTCTGGCAAATGATGAAGTCATGGAATTTTTCAATACTTTGACACTAGCTAGGCAACCTCTCTCGACCCCTCGACCCCCGACTGCTCGGCGATCCACAACCCTAGACCCCCTCATGTCACATTTTGTCGAGTGTCAAAGGATTCAACAAAACCAATACTTCATCATTAGGCGAAAGTAACAGTAGCATGATGGTACGAAGCTCTCCAAAGTTATTTTGGAACGGAGTCTCAGATAGGATAATTCGTAACAAAAGACGGATTATTCTATCAGGAACTCCGTTCCAAAATATCTTTGCATAACTTTTTACCAAAATGCCCCGGTTACTTCTGGCAAATGATGAAGTCATGGAATTCTTCAATACTTTGACCCCCGACTGCTCGGCGATCCACAACCCTAGACCCCCGACTGCTAGGCAACCTCTCGACCCCTCGCCCTTCGGCCTCTCGGTGCCTCGACGACCCTCGACCCCTCGACCTTCGGCCTCTCGGTCCCTCGACGACCCTCGACCCCGGCCCCCCCTAATGTCGAAGTTATCGGGGAGGGTGTATATCGACATAGACATATCCGATAAAAAAAGAGGAAGAAGAAGAAAAAAGGAACCGCTAGAGGAGAAGATCGAAGAAAAAAAAGAAAAAAAAAGGAGAAGAAGAAAGGAATAGAGGAGAAGAAGAGAAAATTTCTCTTCTTCTCCTCTATTCCTTTCTTCTTCTCCTATTTTTTTCTTTTTTTTTCTTCTTCTTATTTATTTCTCCTCTTCTTCCTCTCCTCTTCTTCTTTCTTTCCTCTTTCTTATTTTCTTCTTTCCTATCCTTCTTTTTCTAAATTTGTAACTTTTGCATATATAGAACTTTCTATATATATTTAGCATATATAAACAAAAAACTATATAGCCACATACACATATATATACATCACATATACACACATCACATATATACAGCAACTTCCTAAGAAAAAATATATTTATATACACATAAATATATATTTAACATATATATTTAGCAAATTCCTAAGAAAAAAAAAGATACACACATACATATAAATACAGCAACTATATATACAGCAACTATATATACTGCAATTTATATAAACATAAAAAAAATACACATATATACATATATACACAGCAACTATATATATATACAGCAATATTAAACATAAAAAAAGGGAGCCCCTCACATCGGCAGGGCTGGGCGGCGCGACGGCGGCGGGGCGGGGCGGCGACGAGGCGGCGTCGGGGCGCGGCGGCGCGACGGCGGCGGGGCGGGGCGCGCGGCGGCGCGGGGCGACGGGCCGGCCGGGGCGCGGCGACGGCGCGGGGCGGGGCGACGGCGCGGGGCCGGGCGACGAGGCGGCGTCGGGGGCGACGGCGACGGGGGCGACGGCGACGGCGACGGGGAAGGAGCAGATCGAGGGAGGCGTCGGGGCGGGGAAGAAGAAAACAGCCCAAATTTTCGCAAGTGTTGGTTATATAGGAGGGGCATTAGTCCCGGTTGGTGGCTGAAACCGGGACTAATGCCACCCTTTAGTCCCGGTTGCTGCCACCAACCGGGACTAAAGGTCCCTTTTCAGCAGCCCAAAGGGCGGGAAGGAGGGGCCTTTAGTCCCGGTTGGTGGCAGCAACCGGGACCAAAGGCCCTGTGCTGGCGCGGGTGCGGTGGGATGTTTAGTCCCACCTCGCTAGCTGAGGGAGCTCGAGAGTGGTTTATAAGGGCTGCTGCTCCCACCCTCTCGAGCTCCTCTCAAATGCAGGCTTCTGGGCCTAACTCTGCGCGCTGCCCTGTGAGCTTGCTGGGCCTTATATTACAGGTGGATCCTGTGCTATAGGCCTTGCAGGCTCACTGGGCAGCGCCCAAATTTTTTTTCTTCCTTTTTTGCTTTATTTATTTCTAAGTTGTTTTTTGCTGTATTTAGAGTTGCTTTATTTATTTTATTTTCTTTGTTTATTTCTAAGTTGTTTTTTGCTGTATTTAGAGTTGCTTTATTTATTTTACTTCCTTTATTTATTTTCTTTGTTGCTTTATTTATTTTATTTTGTTTATACTTACAACAAAATACTTATTGTTGCTATTTATTTCTAAGTTGTTTTTTGCTGTATTTAGAGTTGCTTTATTTATTTTATTTTCTTTGTTTATTTCTAAGTTGTTTTTTGCTGTATTTAGAGTTGCTTTATTTATTTTACTTTCTTTATTTATTTTCTTTGTTGCTTTATTTATTTTATTTTGTTTATACTTACAACAAAATACTTATTGTTGCTATTTATTTTTCAAGTTTGTTTTGTTTTTTTTTGTTTTGTTAGTGCAAGTAGTATTGAAATTTGAATAGTACAAACGGACAATGGTATCATACTCGTTTGTTACAAAGTTGGCATGGTATCATCATAATAGTTGCGGAAATAACTCTTCACTTTTTCTTCGCTTGTGTCATTTGCTTATTGCGCCGTAACCATGGATAATCTTCATCGTTTATCAGGATGCTTGGGTCAGCCTTGACTTTGAAGGGAGGAATTTCATGAAACTTTTCATAATCTTCAGACATGTCTGTCTTGCCCTCCACTCCCAGGATGTCCCTTTTTCCTGAAAGAACTGTGTGGCGCTTTGGCTCATCGTATGATGTATTCGCTTCCTTATCTTTTCTTTTTCTCGGTCTGGTAGACATGTCCTTCACATAGATAACCTGTGCCACATCATTGGCTAGGACGAACGGTTCGTCAGTGTATCCAAGATTTTTCAGATCCACTGTTGTCATTCCGTACTGTGGGTCTACCTGTACCCCGCCTCCTGACAGATTGACCCATTTACACTTAAACAAAGGGACCTTAAAATCATGTCCGTAGTCAAGTTCCCATATGTCGACTATGTAACCATAATATGTGTCCTTTCCCCTCTCGGTTGTTGCATCAAAGCGGACACCGCTGTTTTGGTTGGTGCTCTTTTGATCTTGGACAATCGTGTAAAATGTATTCCCATTTATCTCGTATCCTTTGTAAATCAATACAGTCGAAGATGGTCCCCTGGACAACAAGTACAACTCATCACAAACAGTGTTGTCACCTCTGAGACGTGTTTCCAACCAACTGCTGAAAGTCCTGATGTGTTCACGTGTAATCCAGTCGTCGCACTGCTCCGGGTGTTTGGAGCGCAGACTGTTCTTGTGTTCATCGACATACGGGGTCACCAATTTAGAGTTCTGTAGAACTGTGTAGTGTGCTTGAGACCAAGAATAACCGTCCCTGCATATTATTGAGTCCCTTCCAAGCGTGCCTTTTCCAGTCAGTCTCCCCTCGTACCGCGATTTAGGGAGACCTATCTTATTAAGGCCAGGAATGAAGTCAACACAAAACCCGATGACATACTCTGTTTGATGGCCCATGAAGATGCTTCCTTCTGGCCTTGCGCGGTTACGAACATATTTCTTGAGGACTCCCATGAACCTCTCAAAGGGGAACATATTGTGTAGAAATACGGGACCCAGAATGACAATCTCGTCGACTAGATGAACTAGGACGTGTGTCATGATATTGAAGAAGGATGGTGGGAACACAAGCTCGAAACTGACAAGACATTGCGCCACATCACTCCTTAGCCTTGGTACGATTTCTGGATCGATCACCTTCTGAGAGATTGCATTGAGCAATGCACATAGTTTCACAATGGCTAATCGGACGTTTTCCGGTAGAAGCCCCCTCAATGCAACCGGAAGCAGTTGCGTCATAATCACATGGCAGTCATGAGACTTTAGGTTCTGGAACTTTTTCTCTGCCATATTTATTATTCCCTTTATATTCGACGAGAAGCCAGTCGGGACCTTCATACTGAGAAGGCATTCAAAGAAGATTTCTTTCTCTTCTTTCGTAAGAGCATAGCTGGCAGGACCTTCATACTGCTTCGGAGGGATGCCGTCTTTTTCGTGCAAACGTTGCAGGTCCTCCCGTGCCTCAGCTGTATCTTTTGTCTTTCCATACACGCCCAAGAAGCCTAGCAGGTTCACGCAAAGGTTCTTCGTCACGTGCATCACGTCGATTGAAGAGCGGACCTCTAGGTCTTTCCAGTAGGGTAGGTCCCAAAATATAGACTTCTTCTTCCACATGGGTGCGTGTCCCTCATCGTCATTCGGAACAGCTAGTGCGCCGGGGCCCTTTCCGAAGATTACATGTAAATCATTAACCATAGCAAGTACGTGATCACCGGTACGCATGGCGGGCTTCTTCCGGTGATCTGCCTCGCCTTTGAAATGCTTGCCTTTCTTTCGACATTGATGGTTGGTCGGAAGAAATCGACGATGGCCCAGGTACACATTCTTCCTGCACTTGTCCAGGTATATACTTTCAGTGTCATCTAAACAGTGCGTGCATGCGTGGTATCCTTTGTTTGTCTGTCCTGAAAGGTTACTCAGAGCGGGCCAATCGTTGATGGTCACGAACAGCAACGCCTTTAGGTCAAATTCCTCCTGTTTGTTCTCATCCCACGCACGTACACCGTTTCCATTCCACAGCTGTAAAAGTTCTTCAACTAATGGCCTTAGGTACACATCAATGTCGTTGCCGGGTTGCTTAGGGCCTTGGATGAGAACTGGCATCATAATGAACTTCCGCTTCATGCACATCCAAGGAGGAAGGTTATACATACATAGAGTCACGGGCCAGGTGCTGTGATTGCTGCTCTGCTCCCCGAAAGGATTAATGCCATCCGCGCTTAGAGCAAACCATACGTTCCTTGCGTCCTTTGCAAACTCCTCCCAGTACTTTCTCTCGATTTTTCTCCATTGCGACCCGTCAGCGGGTGCTCTCAACTTCCCGTCTTTCTTACGGTCCTCACTGTGCCATCGCATCAACTTGGCATGCTCTCTGTTTCTAAACAAACGTTTCAACCATGGTATTATAGGAGCATACCACATCACCTTCGCAGGAACCCTCTTCCCGGCGGGCTCGCCATCAACATCACCAGGGTCATCTCGTCTGATCTTATACCGCAATGCACCGCATACCGGGCATGCGTTCAGATCGTTGTATGCACCGCGGTAGAGGATGCAGTCATTAGGGCATGCATGTATCTTCTGCACCTCCAATCCTAGAGGGCATACGACCTTCTTTGCTGCGTATGTACTGTCGGGCAATTCGTTATCCTTCGGAAGCTTCTTCTTCAATATTTTCAGTAGCTTCTCAAATCCTTTGTCAGCCACAGCATTTTCTGCCTTCCACTGCAGCAATTCCAGTACGGTACCGAGCTTTGTGTTGCCATCTTCGCAATTGGGGTACAACCCTTTTTTGTGATCCTCTAACATGCGATCGAACTTCAGCTTCTCCTTTTGACTTTCGCATTGTGTCCTTGCATCGACAATGACCCGGCGAAGATCATCATTTGGTTCCTCTTGATCTTCAGCAGCTTCACCCGTTGCAGCATCATTGGGCACATCGTCTGGTTCCTCTTGATCTTCACCAGCTCCCCCCATTGCAGCATCACCGTATTCAGGGGGCACATAGTTGTCATCGTACTCTTCTTCTTCGCCGTCTTCCATCATAACCCCTATTTCTCTGTGCCTCGTCCAAACATTATAGTGTTGCATGAAACCCTTGTAAAGCAGGTGGGAGTGAAGGATTTTTCGGTTAGAGTAAGACATCGTATTCACACATTTAGTGCATGGACAACACATAAAACCATTCTGCTTGTTTGCCTCTGCCGCATTTAGAAACTCACGCACGCCCTTAATGTACTCGGAGGTGTGTCTGTCACCGTACATCCATTGGCGGTTCATCTGCGTGCATTTATATATAATTAAGTGTGTCAAAAACCATTACAGAACATCATAAATAGATAATTAAGTGACCAAATGGATAAAAGTTCATCATCACATTAAAACCAAAGTACATACATATATAGTTCTCATCTAACAACATATAGCTCTCCATACACATCGAAACTATGTAAAACATTTCAACGCGAAAACAAATGCTATCTTAATCGCAACCAAGGTAACAATTGATCCAACGGCATAATGATACCAAGCCTCGGTATTAATGGCATATTTTCTAATCTTTTTAATCTTCAACCGCATTGCATCCATCTTGGTCTTGTGATCATCGACGACATCCGCAACATGCAACTCCAATATCATCTTCTCGTCCACAATTTTTTTTATTTTTTCCTTCAAGAATTTGTTTTCTTCTTCAACTAAATTTAACCTCTCGACAATAGGGTCCATCTTGATCTTGTGATCATCGATAATTTCCGCAACATGCAACTCCAATTCCATCTTCTCCTCCTCCATTTTTTCCAATTTTTTCTTTAACGAAATGTTTTCCTCTTCAACTAAATTTAACCTCTCCACAAGAGGGTCGGTTGGAATTTACGGTTCAACTACCTCCTAGACATAATAAAACATCTATGCATGTCAGGTTGGTCGGCATAACTATCATAAGCACTAAAACAAATAGTTATAAATTAAAGATAATATACCACATCCGAATCGTAGACCGGACGAGGGCCCACGTGGGCGGATATCAAAACCATCGCACTATATAATAACAAGCAATAATAAATGTAAGAAAATTAGACAAATATCTATCTAAAGCAATAATAAAAGTAAGAAAAGCATGGACATAACAAGAGGCTCACCACGGTGGTGCCGGTGACGAGATCGGCGGGGGCGATCGACGGCGGCGAAGACGGGGACGGGACGTGACGGACCGCTAAACCTAGACAAATCTCGGAGAAAATAGAGCTTCGAGAGGAGAAAAGCTTAACTAGTGTGGCTCGGGCATTCTACCGAACACGTTGTGTGCATAGGAGGTGAGCTAGAGCACCACTAACCCCTCTCCCCCTCGGCCAGAAAAAAAACAGAGCAGTGAGCTCTGCTCTTGAGTGAGGGGGTTTATATAGGCAACTCACTGGTCCCGGTTGGTGCTACAAACCGGGGCTAAAGGGGTGCCTTTGGTCCCGGTTCATAAAACAAACCGGGACCAATAGTGGTGGGCTAGGAGCAAGAGCCATTGGTCCCGGTTTTTAGCTCCAACCGGGACCAATAGGTCCAGACGAACCGGGACCAATGGCCCACGTGGCCCGGCCGGCCCCCTGGGCTAACGAACCGGGTCCAGTACCCCCATTCGTCCCGGTTCTAGATTGAACCTGGGCTAATGGGCTGGACCAATGCCCTGTTTTCTACTAGTGACGCCGAAGTGGGAAGGCCCTTATCGGGTGAAACGAGTCACTAGGCCCGGCGCAGTCCGCCTTGAGACCGAAGATGGCTTACGGGTGAGCAACTCCTAGAACATTGAGCATCTTCGCAAGTTTTACCCGTAAGGCGCGGTTGCCGTGATCCGCTCCGGCAACCACCTTTTGTACAAGTCTTGTCGCTGTTGCATGTAATCCTTTGTACAAAGCCGGGCGCAGACCCCGTGCATCAGTAAAGCTCATGTGCTCCGCACATCTTGTCATTTCATGCTTCTTATTGTCTTGCATGCATTATCTGACACTTTGTGCAGCACCTACCCCCAATAAGCAATAACGAGCCCAAAGGCTCCATATCTATATTTTTTTCTTCCTTCTTTTTTCTCAAGCAAAGGAAGGTCCCCTCGCACACAAGTTTGCCTGGGGGGAGGAGATAGTGGTATGGACCAAGCGCCGTTCAAGAAAGCTTCACCTTGCCGGGGAGCAAACAACACAAAAGCTAAGTTGCCAATGTTTGAGCAATTAAATTTTTAAATTTTTAAGTTATCTTCCTTGAACGACCGCACTTTGTATGGAAAACCTGTGCGCGGAGGAACCAACTCGTGACTAGCCGCGCCCTTACTTTGTTTCGAGCATGCTCAATGACTTAAGTGTGCTACGACTAGTGTCGCACCCTTACTTCGTTTTCGAGTTCGCTCAACAACTTAAGCGTGCTGCGACTAGTTGCGACAAGGTTTCTTGTCGGTAACAGCACCGCTAGCAGGCTGCTGAAGTTCCGCACTCAGCGCTCGCGGCAAAGGTGCCTGTGCCGGCAAGTTCCCTAAAAGCGTAGGGTAAAGGCATACAAAGCGAGGAAACCAAGTAAAGGAAATAACCATGCAATTACTACCCAAAATAAAGTTATGTTACAAGATAGCTTGTCGCAGTTCTAATAGACTGTTTTTCATAACATGGTTGGTAGCGACAAGGAAAGAAGAAAATGGCCAAGCTTAATCCGCGCGGTCACCCTCGACCCTCTTGATGCCGCTCACCTTGTCCACAATGGGTGCGACAAGGGCCTTGAGCGCCTCCATATCAATGTCCGACGGCAAGATCCTGAGGACGTTGGTGAGGTTGAGGCCTGGATTGCGGAAAGCCACCTTCATCAGCACCTTTTGAAGAGCGCACGCGCAGAGCTTGCGTGACTAGACCGCCAGTTGCCTTGGGATCCTTTCCCGGAGCTGCTGGAGGGCCGTCGCCACGCCTCTGAAGAACAGAGTGAGCTTGGCGCTGGGGTGGAGGTTCTCGTCGGTGGAGTACCCGAGATACTCCACCCCCAGCGGCGCCAGCTCCTTGTCGATATCCGTGGCGGCGTTGACAAGACCCTCCGTCCAGTGCTCGACGTTCTCCCTGAAGATGTTTTGGGTGACGGCAGCGCTCGCGAGCAACGCCTTCTCGGCCCTGACCTCCTCCTTCAGGGTCGCCTCCCGCTCCCTGGCGCCGTCCAGCGTCTGGGTCATGGTCGCTAGCTTCAGCTCGAGGTCGGCGATGGAGTCCTTGGCAGTGGTGAGCTCCTTGCCCTTATCGGCGATGCGGACCTGCAGCTCTGAATGGCTGTGGGCATCTTTCTCTCGCTCAAGCTTGAGCGCGGCAACCTCCTCGCCGCTTGTCTTGAGGTTGGCTTCGAGCTGCGCCACCCTTGCTTTCAGCTCCTTCTTGGCGGTCTCAGCAGCCGCGGCAGCATCCCTTGCTTCCTGAAGAGCTCTGCCAAGAGACTGCCCGCGCACGGCAAGTTCCTCCTCGTGACTGTCGAGGTTGACCTTCCGCTGCGCCAGTTCACCCTCCAGCGTGGACAGTTTCTCAGCGGCAAGCCGCTGCTGTTCCTCCACTTCGGCCTTCTCGAGGATGAAGGCCTGCTTCTCCTCGGCAAGTTTCTCCCGCTCCTCTGCCATGGACCGGAGAGCTGCTTGGTTGATGCCCCGGAGCTCCTCTGCACGTTTCTCCATATCGACTCCCGCCTTGGCGACCAACGCTTCACGGGACTCCAACTTGGCCTGACAGGCGCGGAAAAGCGACAGCAGCTTGCGCAGCAGCCGCTCCTCCTCAGGCTCGCTGCTGCTGCTCGGCGCGTCGACAAGCTTCAGCCCGGCGGAGGCAAGCACCTCTCCGTCGAAGACCTCTCCCTCGACCGGCGCCCTGGACATGGACGCCCAGGGGAGCTGGATGAAGACATCGTCGCCGGCCTTTAAGTAGGCACGCGTCTCGAGCTCGTCGGAGCTGGGGGCTGCGGCGGCGGCGGAGGGCTCAGCGGTCGGCGTAGCGCGTGGCGCTCCTGCGGCCTCAGGGCCGTCAGTGCGATCGCCATCCCCCTCGCCGGCTGCTGCGGCGGCAGCCTCGGCGGCCCCTGCGTCGGTAGGATCGTACGCGCCTACCGTTTCTTCGGTAAAGACGGTGTCATCAGCAACGACCTCCGTCTCCATTGGCTCAGCTGCGGATGGGTCTGACGGAAGAAAAGAAAAGAAAAACAGTCAAGCAAATATCCAAAAAAGAGAAGAATCAAAAGAAGAAAAGCCAAGGGAAGCTTGAAGCAAAGGGATTACCTGTGCGGGCCGGCTCTTCGGTAAGGTTCCTTGACGAGGAGCTCTCCCTCGGCGGCGTGGTTGTAGCTCCCGCCGGCGGAGGGCCGCTAGTGTCATCCCTCGCCGGAGAGTTCGCCCTTGGTGGAGTATTCGCCCTTGCCGGAGAGCTCGCCCTGGGCGGAGTATTCTCCCTCGCCGGAGAGCTCGCCCTTGGCGGAGTATTCGCCCTTGGCGGAGGGCTCTCCCTTGCCGGAGAGCTTCCCCTTGGCGGCATGGTCGAAGCGTGCGGCACGTCGAGGACGGTCTCCTGGTGCTCCTGATGCTGCTGCTCTACTCCTACACGAATCAACGAACAAAACGTCAGTAAAGAAGAAGCACCCACGTGCACCCAACAGCAGAAGGTGAATCACACTTACGCTGGGGGGGTGCGCTGGGGGCTGCTCTGAAGATCGGTCGCTGGGTCCGGCAAGCTTGTCTCAGGAGCACCCCCTGCTCTCGTGGTGGACTCGTCCTCGATGACAATCACCGGGACCTTGGACCTCTTTGCCGCCCTCTGGGCCAGAGTTCTGAAATAAAAAAGAACAAGTTCAGAGTGAGGCAAAAGAGATACAATACAAACAGCAAAAATTGAAGAAATGCAAGAACAACAAGAACTTACTCTTCTTCTTCCTCGTCGGAGCTGAGCGCGGAAAAGTCGAAGTCTGGCTCGCGCACCCCGGCGCGAGGAGGTGGAGGAGTGGGCTCCCTCGGCCGCTTGGCAGGAGCAGGGACAGTGGTCTGAGAAGAACCTGCTCTGGCTGCCGCCGAGGCGTGGGGAGCGGCAAGGGCAGAAGCAGAGGTCCAAGAAGACCCCGCTCCAGTTGCTGCAGAAGCTCGAGGCGCCCCCGCGGCAACCGTGCTTGTCGTGGTGGCGCGTGTCGTGCGGCGCGGTGGCTGTTGGCCCGTCTGCCGCTCCGTCACGTCCCCGGCCTTGCGGAGACGCCTCCTTGGTGGAGCTGGAGGCTCTGCTGGTGGTGGCGAGCTGCCTGAGGACGAGGAGGAAGAGGAGCCAATCTCCAGCGAGCCGCTCGTGTCCTCAACGGGCCCGCTCGACTCGGCGCCCTGCTCGGCGGGCCTGCTCGACTCAACGCCCTGCTCGGCGGGCTCGCTTGGCTCGGCGTTTTGCCCGGCAGGCTTCCCCGCTTTGAAGAGCTCCTCTCGCTCGGCAGGGCTTGCCGCCTCCGCTGCCTCCGCCTCCTCCACGGAGTATCCGAACTCGCCCGTGGCAGCAGCTGCCGCCGCCTCTTCCAGCCTGGTGGCGATGTACGCCATCTCCTGGTCAGTGGTGTCGCGGGTGAGGCTTTTCTTCTTGTTGGAGTTGACTGGCGTTTCTTCTACATTATCGAAGAAATGCTGCACAGTTTCGTCGGTAAGCTCCTGCCAAGTTGGATCAATCCCGTGTGAGTCGCACAACGGCATCATTGCGCGGATGCGGCTGAGCGCAGAATTGTTGCACAGCGGGACGACGCCGCACGGCAACCTGAACCATTCGGGATGGTCGGGGTCGTACTTGAACAGCTCCTGCAGCATCCCGTGGAGCTCCAAGACCGTGAAGTTATAGTTGAGGCCCGGGCGCAGCCTCATGATGTCTGTCGCGTTCTCAAACTCCCAGGCGGGCCTCTTCCTCTCCTGCAGGGGGCGATGCGGCGGCGGAGAAAGTCTGCGCCAACTGCTCCTACAGTCAGCCCGGCAAGCCTGAGGCGAAGAATCCGAGCAGTGGTAATCTTCAATCTACTATCCTCCGGGGCCAAGTCACTCCAGTCGTTGCCGCATACTACTGGGGCTTGGCGCCGGACAGTAAATGGCTGCGGGTTCTCCTCTACAATCCAACACCAATTGGCTCTCCACTCGTCCCATTTGCCGCAGAGCTCTCACTTTAGATACGCCTCCTTCTTGTGGGTCCTCGAGATCCAGGAGATCCCGCCAGACAGAGGCTCTCCTCTCTCTACTCGGGGCGTAAAGTAATGGCGGAAAAGAGCTACGTTGGGGAAAACTCCTACAAAGTTTTCGCACAGATGTGCGAAAACTGCCATGGTCAGAACGGTGTTGGGGGTGAAGTCAAGGAGGTGGAACCCGTAAGTGTTCATGATATCGCAGAAGAACTCAGAATAGGGCGGGCAGAGCCCACAGTAGAAGAACAAGGCGAAGAACGCATATCCACCCGGGAACATTTCGCAAGGAATGGCTGGGAGTACCTTTGTACGCGGATGCACCCGCATCTCCTTCGCCCAGAAAAGGTAGAACTTGTCCCTCAGCTCCCTCGCGCCAAGCTGGGGGGGAAAGACATCCTTCTTCTTCCGCAGCCCCGCGAGCCGTAGCGCCTCGGTCGACTTCACGGTCTTCCCCTTCTCGCCTTTCGGAGCCATGGCGGGAATGGTGAGGGGGGTCGATGGCGCTGGTGGTTCTGGTGGCGACGGGAGGCGGAGCTCTGCTCTCTTTCGAGCTTTGGGAAGAAGGGGAGCAGCGGAGGTTCTCAAGATTGTAGCAAGCAACGGGCGGATGGACGAACTGCCCCTGTTTCCCCTGCTTATAAGGGGGAAGGGGGCGGACGTTCCGCATTTCCAATTAAAGAAACCACCCACGATCTCTCCCACGACGCCGCGATCGACGCGTGCCGTTAGGGGAGGGTGCGGTGGATACGGAGAAAGATTCGGCGTAAACCAGGCCGCACGTGCCCGTGCACTGTTTATGGCCTGGCCCAACAGCGCTTGGCACCGTGTATGGCCCAGGCCCGGGGGCTCCTGTCGGTGTACTAAAGTAGGGGTACCTTAGTATCCCGAACTTGTGCACGGGCAGTTGCAGCGTCCCGCGGCAAGGCCTGCCGGGCGACCACCGAAGTCCTCTATGGTCCCTTTGGAGCCATTCAAGAACAAAGTATCCAAGGCAAGGAGACAAGGCCCCGGCAAGAGGAGCTTGCCAGGAAGGCCACTCAAGGCACAAAACCATTTAAGGCACAAGACCCTGGCAAGAGGAGCTTGCCGGGAAGGCCCTCCGAGGCGTCTCAAGAAACTTGCCGCAACGCGCCACGTGTCCCGGCAAGGCCCGGTGAGCGACAAGCTCCCGGAAGAGACAAGATAGAGACCACGGCAAGGTGCTTGCCACGGCAAGCTTCCACTCGGTACCCGCGCTCCAGCACATCCACCCACGTGTCGCTCTGGGACCTTTCCAGGCGCACGTGGCGGAAGGTTGTGCAGCCAGGGGTACACGGTGGCAAGCAGCGATGACAAGACTACCGTCGTGGCGGACGGTGGCGCCCCTGACGGTCAGTTTTTGCACTGTTTGGGCGACGGCGATGGACATTTAATGCCCTTGTCCCCTGCCGTCAGGGTTAGGTATGGAACACTGTTCCAACTACCAAGCTTTTTACATTTTTAACCCCAACTGCGCTGCCACCTGTCGGTGACCCCTTGAACATATAAAAGGAGGCTCATGCGCACGTAGAGGGGGGATCGACCATTCTCACGGTCGGTCTTGTTAGCGGTTAGAGTGTAATGTAGCTCTCTTCGCTCCCGAGCAAGAACTCAATACAAACCAAAGCAGGAGTAGGGTTTTACGCATCCGTGCGGCCTGAACCTGGGTAAACTGCTCGTGTGCACGCCTCGATCTGCTCTTCGTGCATCCTCCGCCCCCTGCCGTACCGAAAAGGGGCTCCTGTCCCATAGGTGTTCGTGGGCTATCAGTTTCCCCGACAGGGACGGCAGCGGATCCATAGTGGTGTATTTATTGGTGAATATGTGGACTCGTGTGCGCCACCTCAAAAGAGTTACTTGTAGTTGTAGTTTAGGATAGCCACCGAGTCAAAGCTGGCTTGCTGCAGTCAAACTCCACCACCCCCTTGTTGATACCGATGCATATGTAGCTAGTTCTGATGTAAGTCTTGCTGGGTACCTTTGTACTCATGTTTGCTTAATTTATGTTTTTGCATAGAGACTTTAGTCTCACTAGTGGTTCCGCGTGGACTTCGACGTTTAACTTGTTACCTCAGCTATGATCTTGTACCCTTGGGAGGGTCTTGTAGATAGTCAGGCTTCTCAGCCTTTTTCATTTGTAGTTGTCTGTACTCAGACATATTATGCTTCCGTTGCCTGTATGCTCTGTATGTTGGGTCATGTGACCTCTGCTTGTAATAAATGTTATGATGGCTCTTCTGGGCCTTTATCTATATGAGTTGTTGAGCTATGTTGTGATGCCATGTTACACAGCACATACTTGCATGTTATGCGTACGTGTAATGTGTATTGCTATGTGTGGGATCCGACACCTAGTTGTTTACCCTTGGTAGCCTATCTTACAGGGAAATGTCTCCTAGTGCTTCCACTGAGCCTTGGTAGCTTGCTACTGCTCCGGAACACTTAGGTTGGACGGCATGTGTCCTTCTTCGTTCCTGTGTCTATCCCTTAGGGGAAATGTCATGCGTTGTTCCCTTAAGTCCTTGTAGCTTGCTACGACTTGGGTACATACGTTGATGACCGACACGTTCGTTGCTTGGTCATGTATGCTTGTCTCTATAATTTAGCGCCACTTTTGGTTTATAACTAGTCATGCCGGCTCGGGTTCTTTGTCATATGGATGCTAGCGACACTACCATATACGTGTGCCAAAATGCGCAAACAGTCCCGGGCCAGGTAAGGTGGCACCCGTGGGGATATCGTGCGTGAGGCCACAAAGTGATATGATGTGTTACATGCTAGACCTGTGTGACTTAGGATCGGGGTCCTGACAGTGAAATTCTCACGACATTCTTGACATGAAAGATGTTAGTACTCCAAGGTAGAGCATATCAAAGTCGGATAACAAGGAACTCAAGGTATAAGACAAAACAAGAACAAGTTTGTGTTGGAGGGAATGCAAGAATCTTGTCGATGTTAATACAAATCATCGAGGGGGAAAGGATGGTATTTCCCATCATGAATTTGATTCACAACTTGGAATAAGGCAAATCATTGTTGAGGATGATCACGACACCTTTGTTCAGAGATTTCATTAGGATGTAATCGATCGGCGATGACATCAAGTTAAAAGAATGATGGAGCGAAAGGTTATTGAAACCACTAGTACAATACAAACTTGAAATCACGCTAATTGGTCAAGGCGATATGATATGCCAAGGAAGATCTGCGTAAGCTTAGCTCATTGTCGAAATTGTGCTCCGGGAAGAAGGACCAGGCAGCACAGTTAAATAAATGCATGATAATGGTATACACGACCAGGCTAGATATGACTTGAAGAAT
The DNA here is from genome assembly GCA_902687465.1 of Secale cereale. Classification (NCBI taxonomy): domain Eukaryota; kingdom Viridiplantae; phylum Streptophyta; class Magnoliopsida; order Poales; family Poaceae; genus Secale; species Secale cereale. The sequence goes on from LR738712.1 coordinate 606,510,237, forward strand.
TAGTAAACTCATAAGCAATGTAGATTACTTAGAGTTATTGAATCGGACTACGGAGTTGATTCACTTATCGGTGTCCTTGAGTGTCTAACAACTCAGAACCCGGGGAATATTGGAATCGGTGAGAAGAAATACTTGAAGAAGAACTCATAAGAAGTAATACGGTTCTGTGACATTATCGAGATACCACGGGTTAATACTCAACGAGGGCTCAAAGTAGAGGTTGGGTTGGGGTATTGCTATGTAGGAGACAAGTGCTTAAACCTGCACAAGAAATGGTATTTAAAGGAGAACTTGGTCGGAACCACGATTGCAAAAGGCCAGTTCCTAGATATAAGATGAACTTATATCAAGGGGATTATTAATTTAAGGGAAGCTTTAATGATAAGATCTACATCGTGTCCATGGGCATGAACACAAAGTTCAAGGTTGGCTCCCACTTCTTCAATGTATGACCTTTCATTCATTTCTTTTTTCGAAAATGGCATTAGTGTTGAAAGTTTTACGTGGTGAAATACCATATGAGTATGACCCATGAAATCTTTCGGGTTCACACGGCTTTATGTGGTATAGGTTCAACCCATTAGGGCATCTTAGGAACATATACCACAAACTTTTAGGAGTACTTATCACAAGCTCAATAGTAGAACATGGTAGACAAAGCAGAGGATACAATTTACCAAAGGCATTATGTATCCGAGGAAAGACTCACGAAGTTATGGAATATGAAGGACAATGCCAGATAATAATTCAACAAAGGATCGAACAGTCCAAAATGGAGTTGATGTGAGCATCGGCATACAAGCATAGGAGGAAACAATGCAAATGAATTGGATCATAGAAACAACTGACTAATTCAGAGCTCAAATGCAAAAGAATTATGATGTTCAATTCAAGGGCTCAGGAGCAAACACTCTGATTACGGATTGACAAGTTGAGTAGGCTTATTGGTGCAATCGATGACAATTTGATTGGTCGAGAACCAACTCATGTTTAATATGACGTCTGAGCCGGAAGGAAGAATTCTAGGATCGAGGATTGCGAGCATTCACAACATGTTGAATCAACAGACTCAAAATGATAATGACAAAGGATGTCAATAAGACTACTAGACTTATGGGGTTCACCATAATGTAAGCAAGCAAGAGTTTCAAGAGCTATAGGCTGCTCAGGATTTTCCGAAGGTCGAATGGTATTTCAGAGATTTGTGAAACACATGAATGGGGATGAGCGGATACTCGGTAATTGTGAGGAATCATCCATAAGGTTCATGTGGCATGAACTGCAAAGCAGTGCCACAATCGATATACGGAATATAGGAAGATGTTTCGAGGTACCTTGTAATAACAAGAGCAACGGAGAATTGATTGTATGAATGACAAGTGTAAGTCGTTATTCATATATGGATATAATGGTGGTAAGGAATTGTAGAAGGCGGAGGCCAGAAGAATCTAGAAAAACATCGACTATTATCTCCAAAATCTTTTGATGAAGTAGGCGACCATCTTGACTAAAGGGGCTCTCCAGGAGAATGTATTTTCGAGAACCTAAAGTTAGATTTTGGAAAAATCATTTAACCCGAATAGAAGAGAGATCGGAGTCCCAGAGCATAGACGAGGAATAAAAGATCCTAATACCACCCAATGGAGACGTGGGCCCGTAAGCCACACAGCCATGTTAGTAAATCAGTTTTTTTCAAACACTAGACTCAACTTCGACCAAGGAGTTGGAAAGGGGGTTCCTACAGGTAGTCGGCTCTGATACCAACTTGTGACTCCCCCGATTTTACCATACACTAATCATGCACGCAAATGTGTACAATCAAGATCAGGGACTCACTGGAAGGTATCATAACACAACTCTAGACACAAATAAAATAATGCAAGCTTTATATTACAAGCCAGGGGCCTCGAGGGCTCGAATACATAAGCTCGAATACACAAGAGCCAGTGGAAGCAATAATATCTGAGTACAGACATAAGTTAAACAAGTTTTCCTTAAGAAGGCTAGCACAAAAGCAACACGATCGAAAAGGCAAGGTCTCCTGCCTCGGACCTCCTAACTACTCCTGGTCGTCATCTGTCTTCATGAAGTAGTAGGCTTTGTCGGGGTAGTAGTCGGAGTCGACTGGGGGCATCTAGCTCCTGGACTCCACCATCTGTTTGCATCAACCAGAAAGAAGAAAGAAGGGGGAAAAGGGGGAGAAAAGCAACCGTGAGTACTCATCCGAAGTACTCGGAAGCAAGGATCTACACTACATATGCATCGGTATCAATGAAAAGGGTAGTTTCTGCGGACTAAGCTGCAGAATGCCAGTACAAGAGGGAGAGAAGCTAGTCCTATCGAAGACTAGCATCTTTTGGAAACCACCAATCTTGCAGTAGTAGAAGAGAGTACATAATAACATATTATAGTTATCAAGCATGTTATAGCATTAACGCCTAGAGATCCTTCCTCGACTCCCTGCAAGGAAGCAATCCCGGAGCCACATATCTGTTCATGTCTCAGCATCCAGTTGTAGTTGTAGCGATCGGGATACAACTCCAAGTGTCTGTTACCGTAGGATAGGCTATCGATAGATGTTTTCTTCCCTGCAGGGGTGGACCAACTTACCCACCACGCTCGCTTCACTCCGATCGGACACACCATCAGGTCATGCCCATACTCGGCCAAACAATATGCCACAACCCGACCTAGGCTTAATAGAGAGGTCATGCACGCCGGACTAAACCTATGCCCCCCAGGGGTCATGGGCCATCTACCCGGGAACTCCTGCATGTTGCGTGGGCGGTCGGTGAGCAGACCTAGCTACCTCCTTAAAAAGGTAGGTGCATAACCAGTCCAACCCGACACGCGCCGCTCAGTCGCATGACGTCAGTTAAGCTTCGGCTGATGCATACGACGCAGAATGCCCATACACTAGTAGATAAAGGGTCATCAGACCCGGTTCATTTGGGCCTTTAGCCCCGGTTCCAGAACCGGGACAAGAGGGTCGGTACTAATGCTCTGAGCCTTTAGTCCCGGTTCAATCCAGAACCGGGGCAGAAGGGTGTCCACGTGGCCTGTGCACCGTGCCCAGGCAGGAGGGGCTTTAGTCCCGGTTGGTGGTACCAACCGGGACCAAAAGGCATCCACGCGTCAGCATTTCTGTGGCTGTGGTTTTTGTTTTTTTTAAAGGGGAGGGGGGGTTGGAGGTTTTGGGGGTTAATTTAGATATTTCATATTGTGTTAGCTAGCTAATTAATAGAGAGAAGTGTCCTCTCTTATGTCCGTGCTTGCTACGTACTACACATACGTATAGTGATGACTAGACACGGTAGCTAGCTAGCTAGCTAGTAAAGCAAACGAAGGAAACAGAAGATCGTATAATCAACATATATATATATATATATATATATATATATATATATATATATATATATATATATATATGCATACAGAGAGAAGTAATATCGACCACCTCTCCTTCTCCGAGAGATTGGTCGAACAACAAGTTCTCGTATATCTATCCGACACTACCGGGCACATATATACAATAATTATCTCTTACAAAAATAATCTCCTATCATATGGATGCATGGTCCACATAGTATTCTCCGTCTTCAGCGATCACGTGTTCAAGGAAGAATGCCGCCAATTCCTCTTGAATTGCTCGCAGACGATCTGGTGTTAGGAGTTCATCCCGCATCCGAAACATCTAATTTGAAGTAGGGGGTCTATACATGAAATGATGCTATAAATTTGTGAATATTATTGATTGCTTACGCACTTCAAATTGTTCTTCAGTGTAGCCCCGCTCACAGGTCGTGTGGCGGATGGACTCGCAAATGTAGTATCCACAATAATCATTCCCGGGTTCCTGCCACAACCACTTTACAAGAAATAGAGGTCAATCAAACTGATAAGCAAGAATGCCAAATTGGTATTGATGAAACTAGTACTTACTTTCGGGTATCTAAATTGTAGCTTCTTCGGCAGTCCCGGAGCTTTTTTGGTGAATTTTCTCCAAACCCTGCCAGACAAAGAAAACAATTAGTTGATATCAGAAATGAAGTTGCTGATATATATGCATGGTGGATAATATTGATCGATTTAACTTACGTGGCTAGCATTTGAGTCATGTCCGCATACTCCTCGGGATCTTTACGTTTAGAGTCCAAGACAGTTACTACTCCCTTCTCAAGCTTAATCTCTAAGAGAATATAGTGGAAGCTGCGCACGAATGCATGAGATCATCAATTACATCACTATAACCTTGACTGATATATATATAAGGGAAATCAAATATGCACAAGACAGTAACACTCACTTGAAGTTGTAAGGAAAGAGTATTATATCTTTGTTTTCATTTACCACCAACGATCGTAGCAAGTTGGTCTCGGTATCGTCGGGACGCAATTTAACCTCGGTTGCATCTATGAGGTATGTGTTAATAAACCCAATATCACCTACTTGTCTTTTCTTCAATTCGACGATCTTCAATCTGCATAATATAGTGAGGATAATTATAAATACATGTAATGAAGATCAGCTATATAGAGAGACTTAATGACAGAAGTAGTACTACTTACAGACAGTAGCAGGTGACCGTTGCTTTATCGAGGGCCAATTGATTGAAAAACTGATAGAACTCCTCAAATGGAACAGGAAACAGGTCAATTCCAACGAGGTCATGCTCCGGTTTAACTCTCAAATACAAGTTATCCCTCCCCCCAGACTCTCTGCAGATTTTCAAGTACCAATCATGCAATCTTCGCATATTCGTTGATAGAGATCTTTCATTTTTGACGAGAGGCTTTTTGTACTCGTATCTTTCTATCTGCACTTCCAAGAAATCATAGTGTACATCGTCGGACGTATAATCTGCAAGATTGGTATAACCAGGCACCATCCTCGGATCATTAGCGACCATGTCGCTAGACACCTTGAGCGGGGGGCACGATTGGTCCGCTTGTTCGCCGAGCTGGGCAATTTGTTTCCCAGCTCGCCCTTCTGCTAACCTCTGATCACTTTTAGTACTTCCCGACCGCTTCGCTGCTTGATATGACTTTTGGATCATGCGGTCATAGTTGTCCTGCGGCTTACTTTGCGTTGGTTGCTTCAGGGCAGCAAGAGTGCGCTTTGCTTTCACCGCATCTATCTTCTCCTCCGGAGGTGGATGTCTCTGTGCTTTCAACCCTTCAAAAAAGTCCTTCACTTCGCCTTGAGCGATCTTCGTGTTTTCCTCGTCGGACCTCTCGTACGGTAACTTCTCTAGAGGCGTGAGAGAAGGACCGAATCTGCATCGCCTCCCGCCTCTGGCTGTACTGGTAGACGTCGCCGGACCAGACGAAGCGGCTGTCTTTTTTACTTGCTTACGCGCCGGAGCAGGAGCAGCCGGAGCGGCGGCAGGTCTCTTCCGCCCTTGCTGATTAGGCGGAGAAGGAGGAGCAGGCTGGCTGCTCGGGCGCGCCGGCGGCGAAGGAGGCGGAGTGCCGCCACGCGACGGAGAAGGAGCCAGAGTGCCCTGATGGTCACTCGCCGGAGGAGGAGGCGGTGGAGGAGGCGGAGTGCCCTGACTCGCCGGTGGAGGAGGAGGAGGAGGAGGAGGAGGAGGCGGAGGCGTCCAGTTGAGAATGTTGATTAGGTCCTTCCGCCATAGGCATGGAGACTTCTGTGAAGAACCCAGCCGAGTCTCCCCTTCACCGGTAGGGTGGTCAAGCTGGAGCTCCTCAAATCCCTCCGTTATTTCGTCGACCATCACCCTAGCATATCCTTCTGGAATCGGCCGGCAGTGAAAAGTGTCGTCGGGTCCAGAAGGATAAACAGAGCCAGCAGCCGCCTTGACCTTCAGATTCATCCACTGCGCCATAAGGTGGCAATTTTGTGCCTGCGTGATAGCATCCACAGGATTCCTGGCAGTAGCCGTCAAGGCAGGCTCTGGCTGAAGCAGCTCGGTGGAAGCCACGCTGCTTCTCCGCTGAGATGGCGGGGTAGCTTCGGGGGAAGCTTCGGCAATTCTTTTCTCCCGATTTGCTTCCCGTTCCTCTATCGCTTGTATTCTGGCCCGCAGCGCCTATATTTCGGTCTGCTCCATTTTCTTCCTCCTGTCGTGGCATTTGTAGCCTCCTGCGTCCGGAAACCCAGCACGCCACGGAAGGGAGCCTGGCGTGCCTCGTGTCCGTCCAGGGTGTTCAGGATTCCCGAGGGCCATTGTCAGCTCGTCGTTCTCTCTGTCGGGGAAGAACGTCCCTTCATGTGCTGCTTTGATATACTGCCGCATCTTCCTGAGTGGTGTTTCCAATTGCTTGTCCGTCAAAATGCACCACCCTGTTACAGGGTCCAAGGTTCCGCCAGCCCCGAAGAACCAAGTCCGGCAACGGTAAGGCCAGTGCATTGTCTCTGGTTCGATCCCTTTCTGAAGTAGATCATTCTCAGCCTTGGCCCACTTAGGCCGGGCTACGAGGTAGCCGCCCGACCCCGTGCGATGGTGATGCTTCTTCTTCGCAGCATTTATCCGGTTTGTCTCCGACATCTTCTGACTCTTTTCCGACTTCTTATGGGCCACAAATGCGGGCCAGTCATCTTTGATCTTCTCATATATGCCCACGAATTCTGGAGTCTTTTTATCTTTGACAAACGTATTCAGTTTTTTCTTCCATGCCCTGAATTGGTCTGCCATCTTCGAAAGTGCAGCAGACTTGATTAACTCCTCTTTAACTTGGTTCGCCGGATCAACCTCTCGCGGTAGGACGAAATTTGACTTCAGCTCAGTCCAAAGATCTTCTTTCTGCATATCAGTGACATAAGTCACCTGAGCGTCGTTTGCAACCGGCTTTAACCATTGATGGATGCTGATCAGGATCTTTTCCCTAACCAGAACCCCGCACTGATTAACAAATGCGTTCTTTGTCCGGATGGGTGCAATCGGCTCGCCGGAGCGCGAGATTTCTGAGATCTCAAAATTTTCATCCGGCCTCAACTTTTTCTTCGCTCCTTGTCTCTTTACCGAAGATTTGCTCGATCTGGAGGGCTAGAAAAAAGAACGAAGACGAGAGTTAATGAATGAATCAATTAACTAGTCAGCACATTCTTAACTAACATACATACCTCCTGGCCGGACTCAGTTCGGTCACCGGAGCCATCATCACGGTCTCCTTCTTGCACCGGCATTGGGTCACCGGAGCCGTCCTCACGGTCTACTTCTTCCATGTGCATTGGGTCACCGGATCCATCAATATCATAGCCTAGATCTTCCAGCTGTAGCTCTTTTTCAACCTGCTCATCGGTGTCATTGAGAAACGACAAGACGGCATTTTGTCCGTCTGCGATTATGTCCATCAACATCGCTTCTTGTGCTAGGTCTCGGGTGTTGTCGTCCATTGTTTCTACAAATATTTACAACATGCCAATTATTATTCAAACATGACAGATGGATATATTAATGGCAAACGTAGAACTAGCTTCAACCCTCGACTGCTCGGCGATCCACAAACCCTAGACCCCCTCATGTCACATTTTGTCTAGTGTCAAAGGATTCAACAAAACCAATACTTCATCATTAGGCGAAAGTAACAGTAGCATGATGGTACGAAGCTCTCCAAAGTTGTTCTAGAACGGAGTCCCCGGATAAGATAATTCGTAACAAAAGACGGATTATCCTATCAGGGACTTCGTTCCAGAACAACTTTGCATAACTTCATACCAAAATGCCACGGTTACTTCTGGCAAATGATGAATTCATGGAATTCTTCAATACTTTGACACTAGCTAGGCAACCTCTCTCGACCCCTCGACCCCCGACTTCTTGGCGATCCACAACCCTAGACCCCCTCATGTCACCTTTTGTCTAGTGTCAAATGATTCAACAAAACCAATACTTCATCATTAGGCGAAAGTAACAGTAGCATGATGGTACAAAGCTCTCCAAAGTTGTTTTGGAACGGAGTCCCAGATAAGATAATCCGTAACAAAAGACGGATTATCCTATCAGGAACTCCGTTCCAAAACATCTTTGC
>LR738712.1:606518570-606530683 GCA_902687465.1 Secale cereale
GATCCACAACCCTAGACCCCCTCATGTCACATTTTGTCTAGTGTCAAAGGATTCAACAAACCAATACTTCATCATTAGGCGAAAGTAACAGTAGCATGATGGTACGAAGCTCTCCAAAGTTGTTTTGGAACGAAGTCCCAGATAAGATAATCCGTAACAAAAGACGGATTATCCTATCAGGAACTCCGTTCCAGAACATCTTTGCATAACTTCGTACCAAAATGCCCCGGTTACTTCTGGCAAATGATGAAGTCATGGAATTCTTCAATAGTTTGACCCCCGACTGCTCGGCGATCCACAACCCTAGACCCCCGACAGCTAGGCAACCTCTCGACCCCTCGACCTTCGGCTTCTCGACCCCTCGACGACCCTCGGCCCCTCGGCGATCTCTCGACCAGTCCCTCGGTCCCTCGACGACCCTCGACCCCGGCCCCCCTAATGTCGAAGTTATCGGGGAGGGTGTATATCGACATAGACATATCCGATAAAAAAAGAGGAAGAAGAAGAAAAAAGGAACCGCTAGAGGAGAAGATCGAAGAAAAAAAAAGAAAAAAAAAGGAGAAGAAGAAAGGAATAGAGGAGAAGAAGAGAAATTTCTCTTCTTCTCCTCTATTTCTTTCTTCTTCTCCTCTTTTTTTCTTTTTTTTCTTCTTCTTATTTATTTCTCCTCTTCTTCCTCTCCTCTTCTTCTTTCTTTCCTCTTTCTTATTTTCTTCTTTCCTATCCTTCTTTTTCTAAATTTGTAACTTTTGCATATATAAAACTATCTATATATATTTAGCATATATAAACAAAAAACTATATAGCCACATACACATATATATACATCACATACACACATCACATACAGCAACTTCCTAAGAAATAAAATATTTATATACACATACATATATATTTAACATATATATTTAGCAAATTCCTAAGAAAAAAAAATATATATACACATACATATATATACAGCAACTATATATACAGCAACTATATATACATCAATTTATTTAAACATAAAAAAAATACACATATATACATATATACACAGCAACTATATATATATATACAACAATTTTATATAAACATAAAAAAAGGGAGGGAGCCCTCACATCGCGCGGCGGGGCTGGGCGGCGCGATGGCGGCGGGGCGGGGCGGCGATGAGGCGGCGTCGGGGCGCGGCGGCGCGACGGCGGCGGGGCGGGGCGCGCGGCGCGACGGCGACGGGCCGGGGCGCCGCGACGGCGCGGGGCGGGGCGGAACGGGGTCGCGGGGCGGGGCGACGGCGACGAGGCGGCGTCGGGGCGGCGTCGGGGGCGACGGCGACGGCGACGGGGCGACGGGGGCGACGACGACGGCGACGGGGCGACGGGGGCGGGGAAGGAGAGGGAGGCGTCGGGGGCGCGGAAGAAGGAAACTGCCCAAAATTTCGCAAGTCGTGGTTATATAGGAGCTGTATTAGTCCCGGTTGGTGGCAGAAACCGGGACTAATACACCCCTTTAGTCCCGGTTGCTGCCACCAACCGAGACTAAAGGTCCCTTTTCAGCAGCCCAAAGGGCGGGAAGGAGGGGCCTTTAGTCCCGGTTGGTGGCAGCAACCGGGACTAAAGGGGGGTATTAGTCCCGGTTTCAGCCACCAACCGGGACTAATGCCACCCTTTAGTCCCGGTAGCTGCCACCAACCGGGACCAACGGCCCTGTGCTGGCGCGGGTGCGGTGGGATGTTTAGTCCCACCTCGCTAGCTGAGGGAGCTCGAGAGTGGTTTATAAGGGCTGCTGCTCCCACCCTCTCGAGCTCCTCTCAAATGCAGGCTTCTGGGCCTAACTCTGCGCGCTGCCGTGTGAGCTTGCTGGGCCTTATAGTACAGGTGGATCCTGTGCTATAGGCCTTGCAGGCTCACTGGGCAGCGCCCAATTTTTTTTTCCTTTTTTTGCTTTATTTATTTCTAAGTTGTTTTTTGCTGTATTTAGAATTTCTTTATTTATTTTATTTTCTTTGTTTATTTCTAAGTTGTTTTTTGCTGTATTTAGAGTTGCTTTATTTATTTTACTTCCTTTATTTATTTTCTTTGTTGCTTTATTTATTTTATTTTGTTTATACTTACAACAAAATACTTATTGTTGCTATTTTTTTCAAGTTTTTTTGTTTTGTTTTCTGCATTATTTATTTTCTTTTGTTATTTGCTTTATTTTTTTAATTCTTTCTGGTAAAACCAATTACAAACTTTCTCTGTTAGTGCAAGTAGTATTGAAATTTGAATACTACAAACGGACAATGGTATCATACTCGTTTGTTACAAAGTTGGCATGGTATCATCATAATAGTTGCGGAAAAAACTCTTCACTTTTTCTTCGCTTCTGTCATTTGCTTATTGCGCCGTAACCATGGATAATCTTCATCGTTTATCAGGATGCTTGGGTCAGCCTTGACTTTGAAGGGAGGAATTTCATGAAACTTTTCATAATCTTCAGACATGTCTGTCTTGCCCTCCACTCCCAGGATGTCCCTTTTTCCTGAAAGAACTATGTGGCGCTTTGGCTCATCGTATGATGTATTCGCTTCCTTATCTTTTCTTTTTCTCGGTCTGGTAGACATGTCCTTCACATAGATAACCTGTGCCACATCATTGGCTAGGACGAACGGTTCGTCAGTGTATCCAAGATTTTTCAGATCCACTGTTGTCATTCCGTACTGTGGGTCTACCTGTACCCCGCCTCCTGACAGATTGACCCATTTGCACTTAAACAAAGGGACCTTAAAATCATGTCCGTAGTCAAGTTCCCATATGTCCACTATGTAACCATAATATGTGTCCTTTCCCCTCTCGGTTGTTGCATCAAAGCGAACACCGCTGTTTTGGTTGGTGCTCTTTTGATCTTGGACAATCGTGTAAAATGTATTCCCATTTATCCCGTATCCTTTGTAAATCAATACAGTCGAAGATGGTCCCCTGGACAACAAGTACAACTCATCACAAACAGTGTTGTCACCTCTGAGACGTGTTTCCAACCAACTGTTGAATGTCCTGATGTGTTCACGTGTAATCCAGTCGTCGCACTGCTCCGGGTGTTTGGAGCGCAGACTGTTCTTGTGTTCATCGACATACGGGGTCACCAATGTAGAGTTCTGTAGAACTGTGTAGTGTGCTTGAGACCAAGAATATCCGTCCCTGCATATTATTGAGTCCCTTCCAAGCGTGCCTTTTCCAGTCAGTCTCCCCTCGTACCGCGATTTGGGGAGACCTATCTTATTAAGGCCAGGAATGAAGTCAACACAAAACCCGATGACATCCTCTGTTTGATGGCCCATGGAGATGCTTCCTTCTGGCATGGCGCGGTTACGGACATATTTCTTTAGGACTCCGATGAACCTCTCAAAGAGGAACATATTGTGTAGAAATACGGGGCCCAGAATGACAATCTCGTCGACTAGATGAACTAGGACGTGTGTCATGATATTGAAGAAGGATGGTGGGAAAACAAGCTCGAAACTGACAAGACATTGCGCCACATCACTCCTTAGCCTTGGTATGATTTCTGGATCGATCACCTTCTGAGAGATTGCATTGAGGAATGCACATAGCTTCACAATGGCTAATCGGACGTTTTTCGGTAGAAGCCCCCTCAATGCAACCGCAAGCAGTTGCGTCATAATCACATGGCAGTCATGAGACTTTAGGTTCTGGAACTTTTTCTCTGCCATATTTATTATTCCCTTTATATTCGACGAGAAGCCAGTCGGGACCTTCATACTGAGCAGGCATTCAAAGAAGATTTCTTTCTCTTCTTTCATGAGAGCATAGCTGGCAGGACCTTCATACTGCTTCGGAGGGATGCCGTCTTTTTCGTGCAAACGTTGCAGGTCCTCCCGTGCCTCAGCTGTATCTTTTGTCTTTCCATACACGCCTAAGAAGCCTAGCAGGTTCACGCAAAGGTTCTTCGTCACGTGCATCACGTCGATTGAAGAGCGGACCTCTAGGTCTTTCCAGTAGGGTAGGTCCCAAAATATAGATTTCTTCTTCCACATGGGTGCGTGTCCCTCATCATCATTCGGAACAGCTAGTGCGCCGGGGCCACGTGTAAATCATTGACCATAGCAAGTACGTGATCACCGGTACGCATGGCGGGCTTCTTCCGGTGATCTGCCTCGCCTTTGAAATGCTTGCCTTTCTTTCGACATTGATGGTTGGTCGGAAGAAATCGACGATGGCCCAGGTACACATTCTTCCTGCACTTGTCCAGGTATATACTTTCAGTGTCATCTAAACAGTGCGTGCATGCGTGGTATCCTTTGTTTGTCTGTCCTGAAAGGTTACTGAGAGCGGGCCAATCGTTGATGGTCACGAACAGCAATGCCTTTAGGTCAAATTCCTCCTGTTTGTGCTCATCCCACGCACGTACACCGTTTCCATTCCACAACTGTAAAAGTTCTTCAACTAAAGGCCTTAGGTACACATCAATGTCATTGCCGGGTTGCTTAGGGCCTTGGATGAGAACTGGCATCATAATGAACTTCCGCTTCATGCACATCCAAGGAGGAAGGTTATACATACATAGAGTCATGGGCTAGGTGCTGTGATTGCTGCTCTGCTCCCCGAAAGGATTAATGCCATCAGCGCTTAAAGCAAACCATACGTTCCTTGGGTCCTTTGAAAACTCCTCCCAGTACTTTCTCTCGATTTTTCTCCACTGCGACCCGTCAGCGGGTGCTCTCAACTTCCCGTATTTCTTACAGTCCTCACTGTGCCATCGCATCAACTTGGCATGCTCTCTGTTTCCAACCAAACGTTTCAACCGTGGTATTATAGGAGCATACCACATCACCTTCGCAGGAACCCTCTTCCTGGCGGGCTCGCCATCAACATCACCAGGGTCATCTCGTCTGATCTTATACCGCAATGCACCGCATACCGGGCATGCGTTCAGATCCTTGTATGCACCGCGGTAGAGGATGCAGTCATTAGGGCATGCATGTATCTTCTGCACCTCCAATCCTAGAGGGCATACAACCTTCTTTGCTGCGTATGTACTGTCGGGCAATTCGTTATCCTTCGGAAGCTTCTTCTTCAATATTTTCAGTAGCTTCTCAAATCCTTTGTCAGCCACAACATTCTCTGCCTTCCACTGCAGCAATTCCAGTACGGTACCGAGCTTTGTGTTGCCATCTTCGCAATTGGGGTACAACCCTTTTTTGTGATCCTCTAACATGCGATCGAACTTCAGCTTCTCCTTTTAACTTTCGCATTGTGTCCTTGCATCGACAATGACCCGGCGAAGATCATCATTTGGTTCCTCTTGATCTTCAGCAGCTTCACCCGTTGCAGCATCATTGGGCACATCGTCTGGTTCCTCTTGATCTTCACCAGCTCCCCCCATTGCAGCATCACCGTATTCAGAGGGCACATAGTTGTCATCGTACTCTTCTTCTTCGCCGTCTTCCATCATAACCCCTATTTCTCCGTGCCTCGTCCAAACATTATAGTGTGGCATGAAACCCTTGTAAAGCAGGTGGGAGTGAAGGATTTTCCGGTTAGAGTAAGACATCGTATTCACACATTTAGTGCATGGACAACACATAAAACCATTCTGCTTGTTTGCCTCAGCCGCATTTAGAAACTCACGCACGCCCTTAATGTACTCGGAGGTGTGTCTGTCACCGTACATCCATTGCCGGTTCATCTGCGTGCATTTATATATAATTAAGTGTGTCAAAAACCATTACAGAACATCATAAATAGATAATTAAGTGACCAAATGGATAAAAGTTCATCATCACATTAAAACCAAAGTACATACATATATAGTTCTCATCTAACAACATATAGCTCTCCATACACATCGAAACTATGTAAAACATTTCAACGCGAAAACAAATGCTATCATAATCGCAACAAAGGTAACAATTGATCCAACGGCATAATGATACCAAGCCTCGGTATGAATGGCATATTGTCTAATCTTTTTAATCTTCAACCGCATTGCATCCATCTTGATCTTGTGATCATCGACGACATCCGCAACATGCAACTCCAATATCATCTTCTCGTCCACAATTTTTTTTATTTTTTCCTTCAAGAATTTATTTTCTTCTTCAACTAAATTTAACCTCTCGACAATAGGGTCCATCTTGATCTTGTGATCATCGATAACTTCCGCAACATGCAACTCCAATTCCATCTTCTCCTCCTCCATTTTTTCCAATTTTTTCTTTAACGAAATGTTTTCCTCTTCAACTAAATTTAACCTCTCCACAAGAGGGTCGGTTGGAATTTCCGGTTCAACTACCTCCTAGACATAATAAAACATCTATGCATGTCAGGTTGGTCGGCATAACTATCATAAACACTAAAACAAATAGTTATAAATTAAAGATAATATACCACATCCGAATCGTAGACCGGACGAGGGCCCTCGTGGGCGGATATCAAAACCATCGCACTATATAATAACAAGCAATAATAAACGTAAGAAAATTAGACAAATATCTATCTAAAGCAATAATAAAAGTAAGAAAAGCATGGACATAACAAGAGGCTCACCACGGTGGTGCCGGTGACGAGATCGGCGGGGGCGATCGACGGCGGCGAAGACGGGGACGGGACGTGACGGACCGCTAAACCTAAACAAATCTCAGAGAAAATAGAGCTTCAAGAGGAGAAAAGCTTAACTAGTGTGGCTCGGGCATTCCACCGAACACGTTGTGTGCATAGGAGGTGAGCTAGAGCACCACTAACCCCTCTCCCCCTCGGCCAGAAAAAAAAACAGAGCAGTGAGCTCTGCTCTTGAGTGAGGGGGTATATATAGGCAACTCACTGGTCCCGGTTGGTGCTACAAACCGGGACTAAAGGGGTGCCTTTGGTCCCGGTTCATAACACCAACCGGGACCAATAGTGGTGGGCCAGAAGCAAGAGCCATTGGTCCCGGTTTTTAGCTCCATCCGGGACCAATAGGTCCAGACGAACCTGGACCAATGGCCCACGTGGCCCGGCCGGCCCCCTGGGCTCACGAACCGGGTCCAGTACCCCCATTGGACCCGGTTCTAGATTGAACCGGGGCTAATGGGTTGGACCAATGCCCTGTTTTCTACTAGTGATAATATGTCCACGTGATGGTTAGCGCTATCAGACGAGAGGATGCTTTGATAAAATATCCAAACCGTTTAGTGTCTTGGGAATGCGGTAACGAGCAGAGACTCACGATCATGTGACCCCGTCGCCCCGTCTTGAGGACTTGCGGCAAGGGCTAAGAGTGCCCGGCTACGCCTCGTATTCAACTCTCGGGTACCCTCCAGGTCAACCCGTCTCCACATCACTCGCGGGTGCCCCTCAGGGTCGACCCGCCTTTCCAAGTAACAGTTGTAAATTCATAGTAACCATAGTAACTGTGTGTCTAACACCAAAGGGAAACCTGAGGAAATCAACCTCGATGGAATTTCACCTGATGTTTATCGTCAAGGTGAATGAAAGAGGAGTCACCCTCGAGGTCCACTCTTGAGGAGTTGCACGATAGTGTCGTTATCGGGAGTGGAGAAAAAGGAATCACCCTCGATGACCATAACCGATGAACTAACCTACAAGGTTAACATCAGAAGTGTTGCTGAGGTGTCACCCTCGGCACTCGATAGTAACCCAGTATTGTCGAGCAACTAAGGGGAAAGTGATATGCAGTGCCGGGGCTTGGTCTTAGATCCCGTTGATTGGGTCTTCTGATAATCCAGCGGGGCATACAGGACAAAGTGGGTGGGTGGGTCCTTGATGGATCTCTAACCAGCCTATACTAAGCAGTTTAGTATAAACATGTAAGGTAGGAAAGCAGGTATCAACAACAGGCTATGCATCCGAAGAGGATCATACAAAAAGCAGTAGTAGTTCTAATGCAAGCATAAGAGAGAAGGGAATGGGCGATATCGGAATGATCAAAGGGGGCTGGCTTGCCTGGTTGCTCTGGCAAGAAGGAGGGGTCGTCAACACCGTAGTCGATCACCGAGGCATCATCGGTCTCGGGGTCTACCGGAGAGAAGAGGGGGAAGAAACAGTAAATATAAAGCAAACAGTTGCATGACAAGCAAAAGCAGCGCTCGGTGTTATCTAACACGGTGCTACACGATACAGGCGAAGGGGGATAACATGCGGGGAAGTATCCCCGGTGTTATGCATTTTCGGACAGGCGAACGAGAGGGGGAAAAGTTCCATGTTTGCAGTGCTGGAGGCATCTGACAGGTACGTGGATAGCGTATTCAGGTTATTCTCATTTTTCTGATCATTTTTCATATATAAATTATTTTCAACCGATTTACGGTTTATTTTATATTAATTTTCAAAGTTTTATTGTTTTTCGATATTCCTGGTTTTATTTTAAATTGATTTAATCTGAATTGACCAAGTCAATTTAACTAGTCAAAAAAGATAAGTGTGGCCCACATGTCTTTGCCACATGTGTTAATAAAACACCAAACTAATTTAATGGGGTCCTACATGTCATACTACTAGACTAACTTAGCACTAAATTAATAGTACTACTATGTAAACTAGTCCTAGTTAGACTAGCCTGATTAAACAAGGGACAGTCCACTTTGGTGGGACACATGCCACACACACATGATGTACACACATCGCACACTCACACACGACCATGGCCATGTCTAGCCGGCAGTAGCTAGCGGAGCAGCATAGCAGCAGCAACAAGCATCGACCGTAGAGCAGCACAGCTAGCCGAGCAGCAGCAGCTAGGAGCGGGTAGAGCAAGCAACAGCAGCGGACGAGCAACAAGTAGTAGAGGAAGCAGCGCGGCAGTACAGAGTACGGCGGCTCAACAGCAACAGCAATAGGCAGGGCAGGGACCGCGAGCAGCTACGGGGGCGCGCCTTGGATGCGACCAGGGCGAGCGACGGCCAGCGTCGGGCGCGCGCACAGAAGGACGTGGGGCAAGGACGAGTGCGGCCATGGGCGAGGTGCGGCGGACGCAAGGATGGGCGCGGGTAAGGGCGGCTGCAGGCGACGACACGGCAATAGGCAGCCGCAAAGAAGCAGCATAGCAGCGTCACCAACTAAGCAGCAGCAGCAAGAAGCAGGGCACAGTCATAGCCTCAAACTGCAGGAAAAAATGAGCGCGCGTACAGCAAGGGTTCGACCAATGACGAGCACAAAGCGACGGCTACGACCATGAGCTGAAGGGGGGAAAGAGGGGAATTGATAGAGGAGCTCACGGGGAAGCTGTAGGTGAGCTCGAGGAAGCCGGGGATGCAGTGGTAACGACGAATTCGACGACGGCGTCGGGACAGCCGAATGTGGAAGAAGACGGCGATCTGGCGCTGTGGTGGAGACCGGCTCATGTTTGATTGTGTAGACGGCGCATCATTCAACGACGGAGCTCGTGGACAACCTCCTAGGGCGCGGAGACAACGAAGAGCGCGCGAGCAAGGTCAGCCATGACGGTTGCGGTTCGGCCGAGCTCGAGTTCAGGCGAGAGGGGAAAAATGAGGGGGAGAAGTGGCTAGGGTTCATTCGGGGTCGAGGGATACACCCTTATCCCCTCCCAGGCGCCCCTGTAGAGCTAGGTGTCAGCCAGCCGGCCATGGTGCCGCTGGGTGTCTGCCACGCACAGGTTGTGCCTCCTGTAGCGGAGTTAATTACACGATAGTACCACATTTGGGGTGGCGGTGGCGGATTGGTACCAAGTTTGGTAATTTTTACGTGTCAGTACCAAGTTTGGGGCGAGTCGTTGCGAATCGATCTAAACTACGTATTTCTACGTATTGACGTTGAAACTGACCGCCCGGGCCCGCATGTCAGCTGCCATGCTGGCTTGTCGGCACCCGCCCGCTCGCTGGATAGGACCAGTCCGCTCGAACCGGATCGGCCCCTGCTCTGTCTCCACTCTCACTCTCTTCCTCCTCGCTCATGCCTCCCTCCTCGCTCCTCGCCGCCCGCATCGCCGTCAGCAACAGTGCCGGACCGGACCGCCGCCGCCCGCCATGGTTTTTGAAGACAAAAGCAGCGACGACACGACTAGCCTACCCTACATGCACTCGACCTCATCCACTGATGTGCTGAACCAGGTGGGTTTCCTTGAGCTAGGTCTAGTGTTAGCGTTTCAGATTTGGGGATTTTTGATTTTGTTGATTTTGCTTGGTTTTGATTTGGGCATTTTGTTTGGACGAGCTTCTGCAGGTCCCTGTTAGCATTGAAGATCCCGAATACCAGGGGCTTGAGCTAGATCTGATGGCTCCATGTTAGAAGCACGGCAAGGCATCTGAGAGGCTAGTCGCATTTGAAGGAACATACACGGGCAGGAGGTTCTTAGCATGTGCTGAGATGGTAAGAATTTTATGCTGATAGTGTCATATTATACTTAGATTGATAGTGTCATATTTGTTGGTTTCACAGTGGCATGTTCAACATCAGTACAAGGGCATATTTGTTAGGGCTAACCCGTAGGGCATAATTAGGTTTGAAGTGGAATCATTACTATCATTTTGTTAGGGCTGATTATTCACTTTTGCAGCAGGAGTAGCTTGTGTAGTTGAATGAGAGCGTTACTGTTTTTGTGCAGTGCCATAGTTTTTGCAATCATGTTAAATATTCAGTTCGGGACTTCTACATGTTCTATGTTGTTGTGGTGGCATTTTTATGTAGTTGAATGACAGTGCTACTGTTATTTATGTTGTTGTTACCTAAAGTTGTTCTTTGTTACTAAATATTGAGTGAACTTTAATTTTATGCTGGGATGAACCTACTGTAATGTAGCTAAATGCTACAAATATTGAGTTGAATGGATAGTATGTACTGCATATTCTGTTTTGTAGCTGAAAAATCTAGTGCAGTAATTTATGGATGCTCATGCTCTTAGTTTGTTGGTAGAATTACAAGTTTAGCTCTAATTTGGAATAAGTGATATGAACTAACTTGTTTTGTTTCTCTTTTTGCAGGAAGGGGAGAATTGTGGGTTTGTTGAATGGCTTGACCACCAGTGGCCCCTAACAATGCAGAATGCATTGTTGAAGCTGTGGGCAATGGTTGAAGATAGCAAGAGTGCTAGGGTGACTGACAATCTTGAAAGTTCTTTCACTATTCACCATCTGACAGAAGAGAAGAACAAGCTGGAGGCCAACTATGACAAGTTAGTCCAAGATGTGCATGAGCTTATGAACTTCCAGGAGGATAGGGTGGTGGATTTCAGATATCTGCAGTCTAACCTTACATATAAGAAGAAATAAAGAAGTGAAATTGTGGCTGATATGAAGGCAGAGATGGCAAATAAACATGCAGAGTACCAGAAGCTTAATCAGAAGTATGAAGTGCTGGTGAACCTGACAAGAGCTCAAGCAACAGTTATCCAGAACTTGAAGTTGAAGAATATGACAGAGAAGCAATTGCTTAGTGAAGCTAAAATGAACTTGGAGTTGAAGAATGCAGAGCTCATGAAGGGAGAGGAGAAGCTCAACCAAGATAAGCTAGAGTTGAAGCTTCAGGTTTCTGATTTGCTTAAGGGAAAGGAAAAGCATGTTGAAGAGAAGGGGCAGCTAGAGAATCAGATTGTTGAGCTGATCAAGGTAGAGGAGAAGCTGAAGGGGAAGATCAAGGGGATCCAAGCCATCTTACAGAACTGAAGAAGATGAAAATCAGATTTGTGGGCAATGCTAACCTTTTGGGAATGATGGTTGTGTAGTGTATGGCTGTACTAATTGTGAACTATGGTTGTGTATGTACTTAGTAGATATGCTTTTCATCCTTTCGTGAGAAAAGGATGAACTATGCATATGAACTCCACTATGTATTTGTGAACAATGGTTGTGTACCCTAAAATATGTTGAACTCCAGTAAGTATTGTGTGTTATGTTTGCTAGACTAAAAAATGATGATATATCATGCTTTGAAAGATGGATTAGATATAGTAGATGCTTAGATTATTATGCTAGATACCAGTAGCCCCAAAAACATTTGGTTTAGGTGGTTCCGTCCACCCGTAGCCACCATAAATCCAAAAACATTGGTTTAGGTGGTTCCGTCGACCCGTAGCCACCGTAAACCCTAAAACATTGGTTTAGGTGGTTCCGTCGACCCGTAGCCACCGTAAACCCTAAAACATTGGTTTAGGTGGTTCCGTCGACCCGTAGCCACCGTAAA
>LR738712.1:606531056-606542165 GCA_902687465.1 Secale cereale
AGGTGGTTCCGTCGACCCGTAGCCACGGTAAACACTAAAACATTGGTTTAGGTGGTTCCGTCGACCCTTAGCCATCGTAAACCCTAAAACATTGGTTTAGGTGGTTCCGTCGACCCGTAGCCACCGTAAACCCTAAAACATTGGTTTAGGTGGTTCCGTCGACCCTTACCCACCATTAACAGAATCCCATCATTGTAGTGACACCAAACCCTAAAGAAAACACATTGTAGCATGAAAACAAGTTGCTGTAGTGCCATCAAACTCTAAATGATACACATTGTAGCACAAGTTGTTGTAGTGCCATCAAACTCTAAATAATACACATTCTAGCATGAGGACAAGTTGCTGGAGTTGCATCAAACTAAAATAAAGCACATTCTAGCATGAGCACAAGTTGCTGGAGTTGCATCAAACCAAAATAAAGCACATTCTAGCATGAGCACAAGTTGCTGGAGTTGCATCAAACCAAAATAAAGCACATTCTAGCATGAGCACAAGTTGCTGGAGTTGCATCAAACCAAAATAAAGCACATTCTAGCATGGCACATCATGAGATTCTGCCACCTCTACTAGCTGAGAACCAGGCCATCCATCCAGTTTGTTTGCCATCAGTTGGTGGAGGAGCACTAGAAGTTGAGGCACCATACTGCCTTGGGGCAGAGAATGGCCTTGAAGAATTGGCACCTCTCCCAGCAGAAGATTGAGCACTAGAAGATGCTCTTCCACCACCAGCACTTCTTCCAGAACTTCTTCCACCACCTCTTCCACCACCAGCACTTCTTCCACCACCTCTTCCACCACCACTTCCACCAGCACTTACAGTTCTTCCTCCAGCTAGAGTAGCTCTAGGTGTTGATGCAGTAGCTGTAGGTGTTGGTGTTGGAACTCTAGGTGTTGCTGCAGCAGCCCTAGGTGTTGCTGCAGGAGCTGTAGGAGCAACACCTCTTGCTTGTGAATTCCTTGCAGCAGGCTTAGAAAATAATTCAAAGGAAACAGAATTAGTGATACTACAAGTATGAAATGTACAAGGGAGAAAGGTAATTTACAAAAACATAAAACTGAATAACTAGTTCAAAGGGCCTTACCAGATGTTTGTTCTTTCTCAAGGCCAACTCAGGTTTCAACTGTTTAAGGCAGCTTGTATATTTATGCCCTTGTAATCCACAATTGCTACAAGTTATAGTACCCATTCTTGAGGTGGACTTAGGCTTTGGAACTTCAAATTTTCCCTTTATCCTCTTCTCTTTCTTTCTTCCTTTCTTCACTTTAAATGCAGGTGGTTCTATGTATGGACCTGTGGTCTTTGTCCAATCATGCTCACCAGGGACAGGATATATCATTGGTTCATATGCTGCCAAGTACTGTGGTTTCTTGAAGAAGATGCTTACAAAGTCCTCTAGAAATCTTTTTGCCTTGTTAATTGCAGAGATGGCATGGTTACATGGGATGCCACTGATGTCCCACTTTCTGCAACCATAGGTATGAAGTTCCAAATTGACAGCATGTGTTTGTTCCCCACTAGTTACTTGCCACAAGTTAACACCTGCTTGAATGGGCTTGCAGTACCTGGCCCTTTCTTTTTCAATCTCCAACTTCTCACTGTAATGTGGTGTGATCTCCCATCTGGCTGCCTTTCCACTCTCTCTATTCTTGTGCCACCTAATCATCTGCTTATCCTTTATGCCATCACACATAGTTCTTATTGGTTTTTTCCTATGATCTAGGATGTACTTGTTGAACACCTCAGACAAATTGTTAACAACCAGGTCAGTCTTGCAATTTGTGTCAAATGCATGCCTAGCCCATGTTTTCTTTGGTATTGCACTAAGCCACTTCCAAACTTCCTCACTCTCAGCTTTGAGATCATCCATTGCTTTATTAAATTTGTGTTCATTATAGGCATAACTGGCATTATCCATGCACTTCTTAAGATCTTCCCCCCTAAAGCCAGCATTTTGGAAGTTTGCATAAATGTGTCTTAAGCAAAATCTTTGATTTCTGTTAGGAAATACTCTATCCACTGCATATAGTAGCCCCTGGTGCACACAATTTAAAGTGCTAAGCTGCAATCTAATAAACATGTAAATGCATATTTAGCATGCAATGGAAGGTGGATGCACATACCTTCTGTCTGTCAGACATTATAGTATATGTCCCATACTGTCCAACTTCTCCTCCAAGACAAATTTTGAGTTGGTGTAAAAACCAGCACCAGTTAGCTTTGTCCTCTTGTCCAACAATGCCAAATGCCAGTGGGTATATGTTGTTATTGCCATCCCTACCAGTGGCAGCAAGCATTTGTGCACCAGTGGTGAGCTTGATAAAACATCCATCAACACCTAAAACAATAGGTAAACATAACATGTTAAATGCATTTATATGTGCAATCTGTTGAAAGTAACAACATCAAAGTAGTGTACAAGCTCAAATAAACTTACCAATGAATGGTCTACATCCCTGTAGAAATCCCTCCCTTGCTCCATTGATGCAGTAAAACATGGCATGGAATCTAGGTCCAGGATGTGGAATTTTTTCAGTGGCTATTGGAGTTACAGTAGTTACTATAACTCTACTCCCAGGGTTTGTATCCATGACAGTTTGAGCATAGTCTCTCAGCCTTGGATATTGCTTCTTATGATCTCCCAACACAGCCTCAACAGCTATGTTTTTTGCCCTATATGCCATAGCCTTGGGCACATCCACACCATACTTTTCCATGCAAGCATCAATAAGTGTATGTATGCTAGTTGTGACATCAGATCCGAATAATGGATCATATTGCTTTGCAAGCCACTTGGCACTTACCCTGGTTGTTTCAGTAGAACTAGGGCAAGTGTGCTGTATTCTCATCTTCTTAATTGCAAAAGTTTTTTCCCCTTTTATAACAGCTGCCACAATGTAGAACTTGCATTGTGCATCCTTGCAATGCACAATGATCCTCTGATCTGAGTTCCTGTGATACTTGAAGTTTCTGCACTGAGTGATGTGCAAGCTCAACAAGGCATCTCTGAATTGGTATTGATCTCTGAAACACATATGCAGTTGTAGTTGTTGGTGTGGTTGCTCCAAATCCTCATTGTACCATACTCTAGGTGGCTTCTTCTTTGCCCTGCTCTTCCTTCTTTGAGGTAGCACAAATGCTAGTGGTTGAAACCCATCATCTTCACTGTCCTTCAGTAAACAACAAGCTTCTTCTGATGATGATGGTTTCCAATCAGGTTGCACTTCTTCTAAAACACTAGAATGTGACCTCAATGTTGGTCCCCTCCTTACTTGCAGCTTCTGCTTCTTCTTTGCTAGCACATATATTATTTCCTCTTCTTCTGGAACAATGGTCTCATCATCCTCCAAATCAAATAATTCCTCAACCTCTGTGTCACCCTCATAATGCACTTCTTCTTCTTCCTCCTCTGTTTCTTCTTCTGATTCTTCATCCTCTGTTTCTTCCTCAACTTGTTCCTGTACTTCTTCCTCTCTCTGTCTCTTTCCATCTGCCATCTCCATGTCTTCGGCATCACTCATTTCCTCATTGCAATTAGGCCTTAAATCCCCCATATAATAAGGGTTATTGTCACTATCATATTGCCCTTCAGATGAAGATGCATAACTGCCATCATAGCCATCTTGTTCTTCTTCCACAACTCCTTTTAACTTGGGATTTAGAACATTCATGCTCTCTTGTGTTAAAAAAGCACAGCCTACAGCTGCAATAGAGCAGCTACTATGACCTTCATAAGCAACACCATGCTCATCAAGAGCATAAACTGGAGGATCAGCCAGATCATAAACAACTGGCTCAGAATAAACAATTGTATCTATTTTTTTTCTCTACACAATCCTTCTGTTCTACACTGACAGCTGGTGGACAAGCCCTAAACAGCAAATTAAGGACCAAACTCTCCTCATTCTGCCTCTTGATCAACTGTAGTTTCACATTACTGTCTACCAATTCCAAGCCCTGCTCTCCTGGGGCCTCAATGTAAAACAGCAGTGATTCATCAATCCTAAAGCCTCGTGTTTCCATCAAGGCAACCATATTCAGATATGTCACATCTGAACCACTGAGCTTCCTCTCTAATAGATCATTTAAACTACAATTCACATGCAATTTACCTAATCAGCACACCATAACCTTAACTAGAAAAATATACAAAAGAAAAGAAAAGGAAAGAAACTTACAGAACACCGCCGACCCTGTGAGTAAGCTCGTGGCTATTGTTAGGGTTCGCTACCCATTGATGTGCCAGTCGTACCCGCTGCTCCATTGACAGTGCTGGCTCCATGACCTCCTCATCGTCGCTCGAATAGAAAGAGCTTGAGTCGCCGTCGCCGCCCTCGATTGCTCCTGACATGCCGCTGTGGAAGAAGGGAGTGTTTGCGTCCTCTTCATAGCCGTCGCCGCCGCTGCCGGAACCACCGCCCGGGGTCACCGCCGCCATCGCCGTACAGACGCGCGGGGGAGCTAGGGTTCGTCCACGAACAGAGGAAGAGGGGAAAATAGGGTGGAGACAGAGCAGGGGCCGGTCGGGTTCGAGTACTCGTCCGGTTCGAGCGGACCGGTCCTATCCAGCGAGCGGGCGGGTGCCGACAAGCCAGCGTGGCAGCTGACGTGCGGGCCCGGGCGGTCAGTTTCAGCGTCAATATGTAGAAATACGTAGTTTAGATCGATTCGCAACGGCTCGCCCCAGACTTGGTACTGACACGTAAAAATTACCAAACTTGGTACCAATCCGCCACCGCCGCCCCAAATGTGGTACCATCGTGTAATTAACTCCCCGTAGCGTGAAGTTAGGGGTAGGCTAGGTGGGTTAGGCTGGCTAGCTCTTGTTCATAGCGGGCCAAAATTGCACAATGCAAATTCATTTTTTTTTAATTTTCCGTAAAAAGATTGCTATTGTTTTCTAATTAGTTTCTGCATCATCTTAGTTTTATTTAAAAATATAAAACTTGTTCCTAAATTAATTTAACAAAATAGGCCACTGCCACGATTAATAATTAAATAGTTTGTATTTGTATAATATTTAAAAAGCATTTAAATAGTTGTTTAGTCACTGTTTTATTCATTTGAGGGCATTTCAATACTTCATAAATTGTGTGTTTCAACATGACAAATATACAGGGATTACTTGCAACGCTTTGAACATTTTTTTGCTTTCATATTCGAGAAGTTTGAGTTTTGACTTTCATTTGAAATTGAAATTTGAATGGGATTTGAATCAAAGAGATATTAGCAACAGTAACAGTGATGACAAGGCATCATTAGCAGGGAATTACTATAGCTTGATTATCGGGGTGTTACACTAGAGGGCTATATAGGGAGGGTGAGGAGCAGAGCAATGTATTTATATCATGCCCAGATGGAATCCAGCTGTCCCGATGAAGTCGATTAATTATAATGTAAATCTGGGTTATTCCATATTTGCTTTTCGATAATAATTTCCAAGATGTAGAGATCAAATTGGATATGCATCAGTAACAAAGCAAATAATACATTTTGTCGTTTCTTAGCTGAGCACAAATATGTTTTAGACGATACTAATTAAGGTCGCAAGTTCAAATAATGTTTGTGCCATTACCACTCAATTGTGGTATCTCCACTTTGGTACTGATACGTCCAAAACGTATCTATAATTTCTGCTTGCTCCATGCCACTTTTGGGTGATATTGCTATGATATTCATACACTTCCATACACTTTTGATCATATTTGGACTCACTTACTAATCCAGTGCACCCCAGTGCCAGTTTCTGTTTTCGGCTGTTTTTGTATTTCAGGTTTTCACATTTCGAGAACTGCCCAGAAAAATACAGAAAATATATATATATAATCAGCGTTCCGGGAACGACACTGCTTCCGAAGGGGAGCCTGGGGGGCCACAGGGGCTCCAGGCGCCCTGTGGGCGCGCCCCCCCTGGGCCGCGCCGGGGGGGCGCCTCGGCCCCCCGAGAGCCCCCCGGTGCCCTACTTTGGCAGATATTTAAAGGGTCCCCCGTAACCCTTGAAACAGGACTTCTTTTCGCGATCCCATCTGTGTTCCGCCGCCACCGCCGCTTCCAAGATCGGGAGCACCAGGATAACTCTTCCCGGCACCCTGCCGGAGGGGAGGATCACCACCGGGAGTTTCTCCACCACCATGGACGCCTCCCGGATGACTCGTGAGTAGTCTCCCTTGGACCATGATTCCATGACCAGTAGCTATGTGATGTTCTCCTCCCGTTCTTGTGCTTCACTAATTAGTCCTCGTGAGCTGCCCTACATGATCGAGGCACCTATGTAATCCTTATGCTGTTGCTATGTTGAGTTTGCTGGGATCCGATGGATTATGAGATTATGTTCGGATTGATCTTGAGTAATATATTTGATTCACCTCTTTTACATTTTAGTTCATAAGTAATTCTTGCATGTTCTCTGTTGTTATTTATTGCTTTGGCCAAGTAGTAAGTAGTGACTCCAAGAGGGAACATTATGCTCGATTGTGGGTTCATGCCCCTCGATGACTAGCTTGAGTGACAGAAACATGAGTCTAGGGGATGTGCTGTTGCCACAAGGGGGAAAACAACGGTGCTTGTGCCCGCGGGTGCAAGGATTGTTTACTTTATGCAAAGTTCTTTTAATGCAGTTGTCTGTTGCATTGAGTTTACACTATGGGTGGGACTTTCAACTTAATACCAGCGAGGTGTTCTGGATAGATATCTCAACGTGGATGATTAGTAGTAGATGCAGATGGATTTCGGTCTACTTACTTTGGCGTACCGCCCATGCTTTGAACCTCAACCTTTCTTGTAATGTAGTCAGCATTGGTTTGCGTTCGTGGTCCTGTCAATTGCCCAACTGTAATTTGTTACCTCACATAGCTGTTTTATCGTCTTTTGGGAGAGAGACATCACTAGTGAACATCATGTGACTCCGGTCCATATTACCATCATTGATCACATACACTATTTACTTTTTCGCTATTTTATTTACTATTGCAAAACACTATCTATCACTACTATCATATTGCTTTTAACCCTTTGTGAACTGCAAGGCCGGAGAGATTGACAACCTCTCTGTACTCGTTGGGAGCAAAGTTATTTGTATCTGTGTGCAGGTCCATGTTGATTGCTAATTGCGCCGTTAGCAGTTGACCCCTACCTATTGAACCTAGGAGTCTCTGGGGATTCGATCCTTGGCATCTTTGCTAGGGGAAAACACTTCTACTTACTGCATCTTACACCTTCCACTTGGGGTAATCCAACGAGGGGTTCGAGGCCCATCAAGGAGTATTTTCTGGCGCCGTTGCCGGGGACTCCACTCTTCAGGATAGGGGAGTTGCATGCTATCTTTTACCTTTGCTTATTAGTCTTGCTAGTTTACCTTTCATTATTTGCTTTAGTTCCTTTTATCGAAAATCACAAAAATAGTTATCTTGCTTGCTTGCTACTATGGGTTCTACCAAAAATACTAAATGGGAGGGGTACACCCCTACTTCCATTGCCCCACTTATCTCTGACGGGGTTTACAAAAAAGATAAACCTTGTGACTACACTAGTTATGACGGAGAGTTATGCCCATGGCATGGTCTTCCAGGAAAAAAGTATGAGCCTCTGTTTAAAATTGCTCCTAAACTTCCAGAAACTTGGGAAGATGTTCAAACTCTTATAATAGAGAGCGAATTAAGCAAGGGGGATGACACTACAATTCTGCCCACTAATGATAAAATTGATTTTGATAATTGTAGTATTTCAGAAGTTGTCAACTTTCTACAAGGAATGGCTAAGGATCCCAACACTAGCACGCTTAATCTTGCCTTCACAGAGCATATCACTAATGCTCTCATCAAAGCTAGGGAGGAGAAACTCAGAGTGGAAGCCTCCATACCTAGAAAGATAGGAGATGGTTGGGATTCTATGATTAAAATTAAGATAAATAACTTCTCATGCTTTGCTTTATGTGATATTGTAGCTTGTACTTCTATTATGCCCAAAAGATTATATGATATGCTTAAATTGAAACCTTTTGATTCTTGTTCTTTTGGTAATGCTCTTGTTGATTCTTCCATAAAGAAACCTTTGGGGAGGATCGACGATGTTCTTATTGTTGTCAATGATAATTATGTGCCCGTTGATTTCACTATTATGGATATTGAATGTGATCCTTCATGTCCAATTATTTTGGGACGTCCCTTTTTGCGCACCGTTGATGCTGTCATTGACATTAAAGAGGGTAATATAAAATTTCAGTTTCCTCTCAAGAAATGGATGGAACACTTCCCTCGTAAGAAGGTCAAGTTACCTTTTGAGTCCGTTGTACGGGCTAGTTATTCTTTTACTCTTGATAAAACTTGATCTATGCATTATGCCTAGCTTAAAGGCATAAAAGAAAGTGCTTTTGGGAGGCAGCCCACATGAATAAATTTTTTGATTTTATTGTGTCTTGATGTTGTTTACTGTTGTAGCATCATCATTGTATCTTTGCTTTTCATATTTGTGCCAAGTATAGCCTCTGATTGCTAGAAAGTTCAAAAGTTGTGAGGTGCTGTCCAGGAAACAGATTCTGTCCTTGGATAGAAAAATTCGTATAAAATCACCAGATCATCTTTTTGGTCTGAATTTTTTCGACAGCGTTCTCTATATAATTGTCTTTCATGCGTCAGTTCTGAGTTTTTTTGATTGAGTTGCAGAAGTATCCCGAAAAGGTCAATTACTGCCTGCTGTTCTGTTTTTCACAGATTCTGTCCTGTTTTGCCTTACCTTCACTTTGCAAATTAAGAACTTGCTTTTTCTTTGCAAAAACCTTTTGGCAATCTTGAGAAACAGTAGAACTTCAAGAATATCCTTATTTCCAGCAAGGCATAATTATTTTATTAAGGATACTAACCTCGCTAATCAGATTATGAATGAGTTATGTATGAAGGGAGTTTTCAAGTGTGCGAGGGAAGATGATAAAAAGATTCAGGAGTGTCAAGCGCTCAAGCTTGGGGATGCCCCCGTGCACCCCCAAGAAATATTCAAGGAGACTCAAGCGTCTAAGCTTGGGGATGCCCCCCGTGCATCCCCTTCTCCATCAACATTATCAGTTCGTCTTTCGTTCCGCTATATTTTTATCACTTCATGTGTTATGTGCTATGCTTGGAGCGTCTTGCTTTTAGTTTTCTTTTTAGTTTTTCATAACGATTCGGAACCCAGCATTCCTTTATGTGGGAGAGAAACACGCTCCACCGCTACCTAGAACATTACATAGAATTTTCATGTCTATCTATGCTGTGTGTGTTCTTTGTCTTTTTAATAGCTACTATCGTGCTTTGCTCTTAGTATTCATGCTTATCTTTTCAAAGAGCTTTTATTTAGTTGGTTGCTTGAACTCTCTATAATTACCATGCTCACCTTATTAAGAGAGTTTGCTTCCGTTACATGGGTTAATGTGTCTATGATAAATATGCTACTTTCATGATGGTGCTTAGTAGCTTAGGTTTTCTTATGGTTAATCTCAAGTAGCTGGGGGGTTCCCAATGTGTCATTGGAGTACCAACTTGGTTTGTTTGCCTATGATATGGTATGGTTTAGTAATATCTTCCTTCGAGAATTTATTTTGATTGACTTGGTGTATGCTCACGCATATTTAAGACTGTAAAGAAAGTCTGTCAAGCCTTGATGATCTTTTGTTTCTGAGTAGCGATATAACTACCATGCCTGATTCAATATTGCTGTGCATGATTATGACCGTCATTGCTCTCTTAGTTGGTCGCTCCCAGTCTTTTGCTAACCTCCACTTGCACTATGAAAATTAACCATGCAATACATAGCTCATGGGAAAGTAGCCTAAAAACTATTGTGGTAAAGAATATGTTGCTTATGTATCTTATTTCTTATGAGTTGCTTGCTGAGCGGTAACCATGTTTCTGGGGACGCCATCAACTGTCACACTTTTGTTGAATATCATGTGAGTTGCTATGCATGTTCGTCTTGTCTGAAGTAAGGGTGCTTTACCGTGGGTTGAATTAATATGCATATTGTTAGAGAAGAACATCGGGCCGCCAACCAAAGCCATGCATCATGGTGGAAGTTTTAGCTTGGAACTTAATCCTCAATCTCTCATGAGAATATGCTTATGCATTAAAGAGGAGTCCATCATCTATTTCTATGTTGTCCCGGTATGGATGTCCTCAAGTTGAGATTTATCAAAAACGAGAAATCAAATGCGATCTATCTCCTTGGACCTTTGTACAGGTGGCATAGAGGTACCCCTTTGTGACACTTGGTAAAAACATATGCAATGCAATGATAACCCATGGGGATCCGAGCTAATTAGGACAAGGAGCGAGCACTATTGGTATTCGATGCATGAGGCTTGCAACTTATAAGATGTTTTATACATGACACATATGAAGTACTACTACCGTTGACACAATTGCTTCCATGTTTCCAAAATAAAAAGCTTTATCACTTAACCTTTCTTTTACCTTTATGTTGAAGCACCAACTACTGAGAGCATGATTGTCATTCTGAGTGTAATGTGCATTGTCCCAAAGTAGCATTGTCTTTTGCATGATTGTGATATCGTTTATTCTGAAATGATTGTATCTAGTCATCACTTAAACCTTGAAGGTGCCCTTGCATTTATGTTTTGCATCAATAAAAGGGGCAAGCTAGATATCACTTGATCATATTTGCACATCATGTTCATTGCAAATCTTTTTGATGTTTCAGTTTCATATTGTAAAACTTTCGGTCATTTGTGGTTTTCTCTTGAGACAACTTAGTTACTTTAGAATCATTGTCTCAGTAAGCTTTTGTCATATGACTATGAGAAAGTCTTATATGGTTAATAGCATGTCACCACAGAAATTATTCTTGTTATCATTTACCTACTCGAGGACGAGCAGGAATTAAGCTTGGGGATGTTGATACGTCCAAAACGTATCTATAATTTATGCTTGCTCCATGCCACTTTTGGGTGATATTGCTATGATATTCATACACTTCCATACACTTTTGATCATATTTGGACTAACTTACTAATCCAGTGCACCCCAGTGCCAGTTTCTGTTTTCGGCTGTTTTTGTATTTCAGGTTTTCACGTTTCGAGAACTGCCCAGAAAAATACAGAAAAACTATATAAAAAATCAGCG
>LR738712.1:606542175-606601120 GCA_902687465.1 Secale cereale
CCCCCGGGCCGCGCCGGGGGGGCGCCTCGGCCCCCCGAGAGCCCCCCGGTGCCCTACTTTGGCAGATATTTAAAGGGTCCCCCGTAACCCTTGAAACATGACTTATTTTCGCGAACCCATCTCTGTTCCGCCGCCGCCGCCGCTTCCAAGATCGGGAGCACCAGGAGAACTCTTCCCGGCACCCTGCCGGAGGGGAGGATCACCACCGGGAGCTTCTCCACCACCATGGACGCCTCCCGGATGACTCATGAGTAGTCTCCCTTGGACCATGAGTCCATGACCAGTAGCTATGTGATGTTCTCCTCCCGTTCTTGTGCTTCACTAATTAGTCCTCGTGAGCTGCCCTACATGATCGAGACACCTATGTAATCCTTATGCTGTTGCTATGTTGAGTTTGCTGGGATCCGATGGATTATGAGATTATGTTCAGATTGATCTTGAGTAATATATTTGATTCACCTCTTTTATATTTTAGTTCAAAAGTAATTCTTGCATGTTCTCCGTTGTTATTTATTGCTTTGGCCAAGTAGTAAGTAGTGACTCCAAGAGGGAACGTTATGCTCGATTGTGGGTTCATGCCCCTCGATGACTAGCTTGAGTGACAGAAACATGAGTCTAGGGGATGTGCTGTTGCCACAAGGGGGAAAACAACGGTGCTTGTGCCCGCGGGTGCAAGGATTGTTTACTTTATGCAAAGTTCTTTTAATGCAATTGTCTGTTGCATTGAGTTTACACTATGGGTGGGACTCGCAACTTAATACCAGCGAGATGTT
Source organism: Secale cereale (assembly GCA_902687465.1). Lineage (NCBI taxonomy): Eukaryota > Viridiplantae > Streptophyta > Magnoliopsida > Poales > Poaceae > Secale > Secale cereale. The sequence goes on from LR738712.1 coordinate 606,542,949, forward strand.
CTGGATAGATATCTCAAGGTGGATGATTAGTAGTAGATGCAGATGGATTTCGGTCTACTTACTTTGGCGTACCGCCCATGCTTTGAACCTCAACCTTTCTTGTAATGTAGTCAGCATTGGTTTGCGTTCGTGGTCCTGTCAATTGCCCAGCTGTAATTTGTTACCTCACATAGCTGTTTTATCGTCTTTTGGGAGAGAGACATCACTAGTGAACATCATGTGACTCCGGTCCATATTACCATCATTGATCACATACACTATTTACTTTTTCGCTATTTTATTTACTATTACAAAACACTATCTATCACTACTATCATATTGCTTTTAACCCTTTGTGAACTGCAAGGCTGGAGAGATTGACAACCTCTCTGTACTCGTTGGGAGCAAAGTTATTTGTATCTGTGTGCAGGTCCACGTTGATTGCTAATTCCGCCGTTAGCAGTTGACACCTACCTGTTGAACCTAGGAGTCTCTGGGGATTCGATCCTTGGCATCTTTGCTAGGGGAAAACACTTCTACTTACTGCATCTTACACCTTCCACTTGGGGTAATCCAACGAGGGGTTCGAGGCCCATCAGGTACTTAATGTTGTCCACATTCATGGTTTTTTGGATATTATGTCCTTGAGAAAGACAACAGAAATTGAGCAATGTTGTTCATGATGCGGACTTGACTCACTATGGGGTTTACAGGCCGAAACTTGGGTTCTGGCTTTCAGCAGCATCGAAGATCAGAGATTGATGGGCACTAGAGCTATTTCCCATTGGCTATGGTATGCCCATTTAGAACTCTAGATCATTGATGATGTATTGTTGCCTTTCCTTATCTCCTCTTTCTATGCCCCTGAAGTTCATTTTTGCATGGCTTGAAACCTACATGTCTAGTGGTGACGATGTCCTTGGATATGTCCTTCCAATTTCCACGCCCACGAACACTCAATCCATGGACAAATAGCCTTTCATAACCACTTTAGATATGAAAAGGTTAGGTTCTCTAAAGAGCGACACATTATTCATTCATTTGAAGAAGAATGTTTTACCTAACAAACATTGTTTTTAGTCATGTATGGAAGCAAACGTTAATATTTTTCACTTAAAATTTGAAATTAGTACTTGAAAATACAAGAAAATCACATAAACATTTCTACTCGTTCTAATCATCTCAATGCCAACTATACAATTTCATTCTTGTGTATATAATAAATGAAAGCAAATGAGTGTGCATGAGTAATGGAAGAATAGTCACTATGACCATAGTGATTTCTAACCATAACATGATCATACTTCCGATTATATTATATTTTATCATAACCAAAGTATTGAACGGTGTTCTCAAATTAGGACAACTACCTATACCACTAACTCTAAACTAAATGGAGTGACCTGGTGAAAAGTTATAGCATCATATAAACTACCAGTGTTAAATATAATCTTGTTAGGACAAAACAAATAATGAACACAAGTTGACTCTAAATATTATCATTAGCATAAAAATGAAACCGAACCATTCAAAAATTACATTCAGAAGTAAAAGATAAAAATGATCATCATATATTGTAAAACTCAATTCCCACACAATTCATAATAAATTACTATACATGTGTTTAGGAATTTGACTACAAATAAGGAAGAACGTGAAATAAATTACGCATGTTCTTTGTGACTCCGATTATTTCTAGTGCTTGGTGCGATAATCGGTCGATGGATGGACTTTCTGCTCTCTGGAACATTCACCTTATTCTCCATTAACACCATCACCTACTTGTCTTGCTCCATAACTCGCATACCCTAATATAGAGAAAACATATACAAAAATGGGTGTCATTTATGGAAAGTTAGTGCCCTCCTAGTCCTTTGATGCCTCAATATTCTTATAGCACCACTTAACTCCCTCTCTTGACACTACATCCTAAGAAATTTCACTACTTGATCAACACAGAAGTACATTACTTGTTGTATAGCCTCGCTAGGTTACCATAGGCGGAGCTCAACCAAAGTGTCAGGCTTCTTGTTCTTGTCTTTATTGACACAATCATAACTAGTATCGTTGTTGTTGAACCAAGAGATGACTGGTCCTGGTCCTCTACCGTGACTCTTGCATTCATGTTAGACTAGAGAGACTTGGTTACCATAAACAACGAAAAGTATGAAGTCTAGAGAGCTATACAGGGAGGGTGAGGAGCAGAGCAATGTATTTGTATCATGCCCAGATGGAATCCAGCTGTCCCGGTGAAGTTCATTAATTATAATATAAATCTGGGATATACCATACTTGATTTTCGATAATAATTTCCAAGATGTAGAGATTGAATTGGATATGCATCAACAACACAACTAATAATACGTTTTGTCGTTTCTTAGCTGAGCACAAATATGTTCTAGATGATACTAATGAAGGTGGTCTGCTCCAATAATGTGTGTGTTATTGCCACTCAACTGTGGTATTTACACTTCTCTACTTAATATTGTCCACATTCATTGTTTTTTGGATATTATGTCCTAGAGAAAGACAACAGAAATGAGCAATGTTGTTCCTGATGCGGACTTGACAGACTATGGGGTTAATAGGCCGAAACTTTGGTTCTGCTTTCAGAATCATCGAAGATGAGAGATTGATGGGCACTAGAGTTGTTTCCTTTTGGCCATGGTATGGCTATTTCAAACTCTAGATCTTTGATGATGTATTTCTACCTTCCCCTATCTCCTCTTTCTATGCTTTTGAAGTGCTTCTTTGGATGGCTTCAAACCTACACGTCTAGTGGTGACGATGTACTTGGATATGTGCTTCCAATTTCCACTCTGACAGACACTCAATCCATGGGCAAATAGCCTTTCATAACCATGTTAGAGATGAAAAGGTTAGGTTATCTAAAGAGCGACACATTATTCATTCATTTGAACAAGCAAGTTGTCCGTAACAAGCATGGTTTTTAGGCATGTATGGAAGCAAATCTTCATATTTTTCACTTAAATTTTAAAATTAGTACTTGAAAATACAAGAAAATCACATAAACATTTCTACTCGTTCTAATCATCTCATTGACAACTGTACAATTTCACGATTGTGTGATATAATAAGTGAACGCAATTGAGTGTGTGTGAGTAATTGTAGAATAGTTACTATGACCATAGTGATGTCTAATAACCATAACATGATCATACTTGCAATTAGATTATATTTTATCATAACCATAGTATTGAACGGTGTTCTCAATTTAGGACAACTGTCTATGCCACTAACTCTAAAGTAAGTTGACTGACCTAATGAAAACTTATCGCATCATATAAACTACCATTGTTAAATATAATCTTGATAGGACAAAACAATTAATGAACACAAGATGACTCCGAATATTATCTTTTGTATAAAAATGAAACCGAACCAATATATATTGACATTTAGAAGTAACACAATAAAATGATCATCATATCTTGTAAAAGTCAATTCCCAAAAAATTCTTAGAAATTACTATACTTTTGTTTAAGAATTTAACTTCAAATAAGGAAGAACGCGACATAAATTATGTATGTTCTTTGTGAGTCCAATTATTTTTAGTGCTTGGTGCGATAATCGGTATATGGATGGACTTTCTGTTCTCTGGAACATTCACCTTATTCTCCATTAACACCATCACCTACTTGTCTTCTCCATAACACGCATACCCTGATACAGAGAAAACATATGAAACAATGTGTGTCATTTATGGAAAGTTAGTGTCTTCCTAGTCCTTTGATGCCTCAATATTCTTATCGCACCACTTAACTCCCTCTCTTAACACTACATACTAAGAAATTCCACTACCGGATCAACATAGAAGTACATTACTTGTTGTATAGCGTCGCTAGGTTACCATAGGCAGAGCTCAACCTAAGTGTCAGGCTTCTTGTTCTTGTCTTGATTGACATGATCGTCACTAGTATCGTTGTTATTGAACCTAGTGATGACTGGACCTGGCTCCTCTACTATGACTCTTGCATTCATGTTAGACTAGAGAGAGTTGGTTACCATAAACAATGAAAAGTATGAAGTCTAGAGGGCTATATAGGGAGGGTGAGGAGCAGAGCAATTGTCAGGACCCCGATCCTAAGTCACACCGATCTAGCTTGTAACACGTCATATCACTTTGCGGCCTCACGCACGGTATCCCCACGGGTGCCACCTTACCTGGCCCGGGACCGTTTGCGCATTTTGGCACACGTATATGACAATGTCGCTAGCATCCATATGACAGAGAACCCGGGCCGACATGGGTAGTTATAAACCTAAAGTGGCACTGAATTACAGAGACAGGCATCCATGACCTAGCAACGAACGTGTCGGTCATCAACGTATGAACCCAAGTCGTAGCAAGCTACATGGACTTAAAGGAACAACGCGTGACATTTCCCTAAGGGACAGACACATGAACGAAGAAGGACACATGTCGGCCAGCCTACGCGTTCCGAGCAGTAGCAAGCTACCAAGGCTCAGTGGAAGCACTAGGAGGCATTTCCCTGTAAGATAGGCTACCAAAGGAAAACAACTAGGTGTTGGATCCCACACATGCCAAGCATTTCAATCATACACACAATATGCTCAATATGTGCAAATACAACATTGCATCACAACAGAACTCTATGACTCAAAGTACTTTATTTAAGAGGCTCCGAAGAGCCATACATAACATATCCATACAGGTAGGGGTCACATGGCCCAATACTCAAGTCATACAATCATACAAGCACAAGTGGAAGCTAACATGTCTGGGTACAAACAACTTGGAAAATAAAACAGGCTTGGCGTAGCCTGACTATCTACAAGGCCCTTCACAAGCTCAGGATCTCCGTCTGGGTCGCAAGCTACTCGTCGACGTCAACGTCTATGTAAAACCCATCAGAAGGGGCAGGGTTCTCCTCTGCAACAGTTATTAAGCAAACATGAGTACAAAGGTATTCAGCAAGTCTTACAACAGAACCTATCATACATGCATCATTATCAACAAGGGTAGTGGAGTTCATAGCAGCAAGCCAGCTTTGACTCTTGGCTAACCTATACTACGACTCTCATCAGATTGCAAGATAAGACTACGTACACGAGTCCTCTACTCACCACAACAATACACCACCGTGGATCCTCTTCCGTCATCCTACGGAAGGGCCATCCACGGCACTCACACTTGTCTTGAGGCTTTTAGTAGTATCCATCAACTTGTCTATGAACTGTAAGAGTAACCAAGTAGTCTGTACCGCGAACAACGGCTATTCGAATAGATTGGTAACCCTGCAGGGGTGTACTTCTTCACACACGCTTCCACCGCTTATCGCCGCTTACTTGACATTTACTCGGCAACCTTCAAGCGGAAGCCCAGCGAGGGTGTCGGTCACGACCTGACTAACTACACAAGTCCCTAGTCCAGGTTTATTGCCTATTTGGGTTCCATCCGTGGGGAGATCCGGCCGGGGTGTCGCTCACGGCCCGAAACGATATGTACAGGGTTCCCGAGTCACCAAACGGGCGACCGGTACACCGTGCCACGTACCTGTCGCATCACAGCCCACCCCGAGGGTCAGCGCTGTGCACGACCACCAGTAGACTACAAACACCAGAAACTAAGTGCAACTCCTGGACAGAGGACAAGGGCAGTTAATAAGTCGAGAGGGTCCATTGGTTTCGGGCCCAATGCATGGTAGTAGCTGAAACTTGAACCACACATACAGATCTCAGGTCCTATGGACGGTTCCAATGAAACAACCCACCATGTACTCCTACATGGCCTTTCATCGATACCTTTACCAAACATGTTTCACACCACCCTCTCTTTACCGAGTATGATCATTTCACTCTGATCCATCACCCAGATGAACCAGACCCGACACAACTCTAAGCATAGTAGGCAACATAAACAAATAGCATGGTGGATCACACATCACATGGCTCAATCAACTCCTACACATGCTAGTGGGTTTCAACTATTTACTGTGGCAATGACAGGTCATGCAAAGGAATAGGGTTCAACTACCGCAACAAGTAGCAGTTCACACGCTGTTGCCTTAATGCAGTAAAAGAGAGCAGGAGCGAGAAGATTGGTTTGTATCGGAATGATCAATGGTTGCTTGCCTGACAGAGTGGTTGTCGGGTACTGCTCTTCAGTTGGATACGCAGAAGTATCCTCGGGAGCAGGACCTAACACGGAGAACACCGGCGATACAATCAATAAGCAAATAAATGCAACAATATGATGCATGCTCATGATATGGCAAGATGCATGCGTTTTGGGCTAATGCATCTATAAACAGAAGGGTTTGAGCCCATTTGAATCAAAGATTCAAATTGAAACCCAAACTATTATTTATTAAAGTGCATTATCATGTTTTAAAATGAACAACAAGGTTAACATGCTCAAACATGCATGAAACCAGTGCCATTGGAAAGATTGGATTTTTCTGATCAATTTTCATATATAAATCTTTTCCATCTGAGCTACTGTTGAATTTATATGATTTTTTTAAGTTTAAAGCATTTTTTGGAATTTCCTGATTTGTTTTAAATCAAATAATCCCAGAATATCATTTACTGCATCAGCATGACATCATGCTGACGTCAGCCAGTCAACAGGGCGTCTAGGTCAAACTTGACCAGTGGGACCCACTGGTCAGTGTCACAGTTAGTTAATTAACTAATTAGGATTAGTTTAGACACTAATCTAGGTTTGACTAACAGACAGGGCCCACATGTCAGTGACCCAGGGGGGTCAAACCCTTGGTCAAACGGGGCTGACTCACCGGCGTTTAGCCGCCGGCGAAGCCAAATGTGGCGGTGGGGTGCGGGATTTGTGCTCCGGCGACCAAATCGACGGCGGAGCACATCTACGGGCATCTGGGAGTGGGTCGCGTCGGGTGGTGGTGGTGGCTGGCCTCGGGGTCGCCGGAAAAGGCGCCGACAACGAGTCCAGCACCTGCCGGAGCTCGGATGAGCTCGGGCTAGTTGCTCGAGAGCACGATGAGGCTCGTGCAGTGGTGCGTTAGGTTCCTGGAGATGCGGTGAAACTAACGGACAGGGTGGCGCGCCGTTGTGTGGCCGGAGCCTCGTCGGTGACGAGCTCCGCGGCCGCGCGTGCGGGTGAGCTTCGTGCGGTCGGTAGATGGCTCGAGGGGGAATACAGAGAGGATGGGGAGGCAGCTAGGCTCACGGCGGTCGCGTTGGGGTTGATGGCGAGGTCGGGGACGAGCTGCTGCGATGGTGAGGTCGCCGACGATCTCGACAGCCGAACGAGGGAGAAGTTCTCGGGGACGACACATTGAAGCTTCCGGCGAGGCGTGGCTCGACGGGGAGGCGTAACAGACGGTGGCGGAGCTCGGGGACACGACGGCGAGGCGAGGGGAGCTCGGTGGCGGCTATGGCGGCAGGACGGCGGCGACTGTGTCGACCATGGCACGGGGAAGGCGAGGGAAAGGAGCTGGGGAGGAGGGGACGTGTCTGCGAGCTCGTGGGTGGAGTGGGTGGTCGATCCAGGCCACCAGAATGGTGAGGGGAGGAAGCAGGGCGGCGGGCAGCTACATTGCGCGCGCTGCTGCCGCCGTCGAGCACCTGCCTGCCTGCCTGGCCGAGCCAAGCAGCTCGGTGGAGCGGTGGCTGGGCTGGGCCGGCAGGTGGGCCTGCTAGTGGGCGCCAGGTAGTCTTCTCTCTCCTCTCTTTCTATTTTATTTCTGTTTTGTTTCTTTTTCAACTTTGTTGAATTAGTAAAAATGCTAGAACATTTTTATAACTCATGAAACCAGTCATGCCAACTATATATAATATGAACAGTATGGAACATTTTAGTTTATGATTATTTGGGCACATAAAATATTTTATAGCATTTAAATGCCCAAATGCAATTACAATATGAATTAATCCAGAGACCTTTGGATGTCCTAGAAAATTGTGCACCATTTTTGGCACATGTTTAAGACCAAGGCAAAGATGATGAACATTTTTGAAGGGCATTTTGGGTACATTGGAAAAGATTTTATTGAACCCTAGTTGTTAGAAGAGGGGTGCTGGGGTTTCTGTCATTCCCATTTCAAGTTTCTATGGAAAGTAAACATGATGCACACTCTAGCTAGTACTAATGCAAGCACTGACTAGGGATGTGACAACTCACCCCCACTCAAAAGAATCGCGTCCCGAGATTCGGGTTCCTCCGGAAAGAGGGTCAAGTATTCAAGTCGAAGACGATCCTCACTTTCCCAAGTAGCTTCACTCTCAGAATGATGTGACCATTGAACCTTGAGAAACTTGATATTACGACGTCGAGTGGTACGCTCGGTTTGATCAAGAATACGAACGGGGTATTCTCGATATGTGAGATTGTCCTGGAGATCAAGCGTTTCATGGTCCACTTCGCGGGTAGGATCCGAGAAGCAACGCCTGAGTTGAGAAACATTGAAGACATCATGAACTCTGGAAAGGTGCGGAGGTAGTTCCAATTGGTAGGCAACTTCTCCTTGTTTGGCAAGAATGCGAAAAGGACCGATGTAACGAGGAGCCAATTTGCCTTTGATACCGAAGCGATGGGTTCCCTTAAGAGGAGTAACCCGAAGATAAGCCTTATCGCCGATTTCAAAAGTCACAGCCTTATGATGACTATCATATTGGCTCTTCTGGCGAGACTGGGCTGTTTTCAATTTCTCACGAACGATGCGAACTTGCTCTTCTGCTTCCTGGATCATATCTGGACCAAAGAATTGTCTTTCCCCAGTTTCTGACCAGTTAAGAGGTGTTCGACATCTTCGTCCAGATAGAACTTCGAAGGGAGCTTTGCCCAAGCTGGGTTGATAACTATTGTTATAAGTGAATTTGGCAAATGGAAGACACTTTTCCCAATCCATACCGAAAGAGATGACAGAGGCTCGAAGCATATCTTCCAGAATTTGATTGACTTGTTCCACTTGACCACTTGACTGAGGATGAAAGGCGGTGCTGAAAGAGAGATGAGTCCCCATAGCATTCTGGAAACTTTCCCAAAATCATGAAGTGAAAAGACTTCCACGGTCGGAGTTAATCTCCAACGGCACACCATGAAGTGATACTATCCGAGAGATATACAGGTCTGCTAGCTGGCTAGCGGTTATACTCTCTCGAACAGGCAGGAAATGGGCTACTTTGGAGAGGCGGTCGATAACGACGAAGATAGCATTATTCCCTTTCCTGGTCCTGGGAAACCCGGTAATGAAGTCCATACCGATCTTGTCCCATTTCCATTCAGGAATAGCTAAAGGTTGAAGGGTGCCAGCAGGCCGTTGATGCTCTGCCTTGACTCGACGACAAACGTCGCAGTTAGCAATGAATTGAGCGATTTCTCTCTTCATCCTAGTCCACCAGAACCTCTAGCATAGGTCCTGATACATTTAGGTACTAGCGGGATGAATCATGAGAGGAGATTCATGAGCCTCCTTAAGGATCAACCGTCTCAGGTTTCGTACCATAGGAACCACTAAGCGGTTTCCAAAAAGCACGACACCTTGATCATCAATTGAGAAACATCCCGCTACTCCTTTCTTGATGTTCCTCTTGATACGGGAGATTCCCGGATCAACCTTCTGTGCTTTGATGACCTGATCCGTAAGGGTAGGTTTCGCCACCAAAGTGGAAAGGAATCCTCGAGGGACAATGTGAAGGTTAAGCTTACGAAATTCCACGTGGAGAAGTGGTTTCCCTTGTTGTAACATCAGGTTGTTACAATAAGACTTACGACTCAGTGCGTCAGCCATGACATTGGCCTTCCCAAGGGTGTAAGTGATTCCTAAGTCGTAATATGTGAGCAACTCAACCCAACGTCTTTGCCTGAGATTCAAATCCGGTTGGGTGAAGATGTATTTCAGACTTTGGTGATCGGTGAAGATTTCACAGCGATTACCAAGAAGGTAATGTCGCCATGTTTTGAGTGCATGGACTACAGCTGCAAGCTCTAAATCATGTGTAGGATAGTTATCCTCATGTGGACGCAATTGTCGATATGCGTATGCGATCACTTGACGATCTTGCATGAGTATGCAACCTAGTCCTTGTCGCGAGGCATCGTAGTAGATAATAAAGTCCTTGGAAAAATCTGGTGGTACCAGCACGGGTGCAGATGTCAGGCGTCTTTTTAGTTCCTGAAAGCTGTACTTGCACTGTAGGGTCCACTCGAACCTTTTATCTTTCTTGAGGAGTTCAGTTAGAGGTTTAGCAACCTTGGAGAAATTCTCGACGAAGCGTCGGCAATAGCTCGCTAAGCCAAGGAAACTCCTAACTTGCTAGACCGATTCTGGGGGAGTCTAATCAAGGACGGCTTGAACTCGCTCGGGATTGACGGCAATAGCCTTACCAGAGATTACATGACCCAGATAGGTCACTTCTAGCAACCAGAATTCACACTTGGAGAATTTGGCATAAAGGCGGTGCTCTCGAAGTTTCATCAATACCAGCCTTAGATGCTCGGCATGATCTTCCTTGTTCTTGGAGTAAATGAGTATATCATCGAGGTATACCACAACGAATTTATCCAAATACTCCATGAATTTAGAATTCATTAGCCGGGAGAAAGTGGCTGGGGCATTGGTTAACCCGAAGGACATGACGGTGTACTCGTATTGGCCATAATGAGTAACAAAGGCCGTCTTAGGAATGTCCCCGTTCTTGATTTTGGAAAAGACTGAGGATCCAGCGAGCTAATCATACAGGTCGTTGATCCTGGGGAGCGGATACTTGTTCTTTAGGGTGACCAGATTGACAGGTCGATAATCTACAACCATTCGTTCCGTTCCATCCTTCTTCTTGACGAAGAGGACGGGACAAGCCCAAGGGGAAGAACTAGGACGGATGAAACCCTTTTTCAAGGACTCATCGAGTTGTTTCTTAAGCTCAGCTAATTCTAGGGGTGCCATCTTATAGGGTCTCCTAGAGACTGGGACAGTTCCTTGAATAAGATCGATCACGAACTCGACATCTCTGTCAGGTGGAACACCTGGCAGTTCTTCTGGGAAAACATCCGAAAAATCACGGACTACCGGGATATCTTCGAGTTCTGGTAGAGGGCTGGCATTACGAGATTAGAGCTGACGCTCAGCCATTCGGGTCAAAACATTGACTGTCTTGCCGGATGGGTGTGTAAGTTGAACAGTCCTAGTGTAGCAATCAATCTTGGCGTAATGAGCTGTCATCCAGTCCATACCAAAGATGATGTTTATGTCCGAGGACTTGAGAGCGATTAGTGATGGAAGGAAAACAAGTCTATCGACAAGAATTTCATTTCCATGGCTTACCCTAGAGGTTTGCCACTTTGAACCAGGAGTTTGAATAACCATGGAAGTGGGCATGTCACAAAAAGTCATGTTGTGCATTCGAGCATAGCTCTCAGATATGAACGAATGAGATGCTCCAGTATCGAAAAGAACAGATGCCGGATGGCAGTTAACGAGAAGCGTACCAAGGACGACGTTAGGATTCTCATAAGCTTCCTCAGCAGAGACATAGTTGACATGACCACATGCAGTGGGGATTGGCTTGACATAGTTCACCTTGCCTGTTGGCTTACCACGGCCAACGGGCTTTCCTGGCTGGTTCTGAGGACACTCATGCATGTAGTGCCCTGGTTCTCCACACTTGAAACATGTCACAGTGCTAGTGCGTGGAGCAAAGTTGGCAGGTGGTCCTCCATAAGTCTTGGCAGGTGCATACTGTTGAGTTGGGCGAGGCACCTCATAGGATGGCCTCGGAGTGTACTTGGGTGGCAGAGCAGTGTTAGGAACCCACAAACGGCGCTTGTGAGAGCCAGAGCCGGATGAAGAACCAAAATCACGAGGATGCTTGCGTGTGGCTTCGAAATCAGTCTGGCATGTCTCAGCACTGATAGCTTTATTCACCAACTTCTGGAAGGAGGTGCACTCGTGCAGACGTAGATCTCGACGAAGTTCAGGGCTGAGTCCCTTGCGGAACCTCGCCTGCTTCTTGGCATCGGTGGATACTTCCTTGGGTGCATAGCGTGCCAAGTTGCCAAACTCGCGGCTATAACCATCCACGGTTAACCGGCCCTCGGTGAAATTGCAGAATTCCTCCCGCTTGCGGTCCATGAGACCTTCCGGAATGTGATGTTCACGGAATGCCTCACTAAACTCAGTCCAAGTAGTGATTTGGCCAGCGGGACGCATAGCCTCAAAGTTTTCCCACCAGAGACTGGCAGGGCCCTCAAGATGGTAGGCGGCGTAGGTAACCTTGTCAGCTTCGGCCACACGGGCAGAGTGTAGCTTGTGGGTGATACTGCGAAGCCAGTCATCCGCATCCAGAGGTTCAGGGGAGTGATGGAACTTCGGTGGGCACATCTTGATAAAGTCATTGATTGACACCACGTCATTCCTCTGACGGAACCCAGTGTTCTGCTCTATGCGTTCCAGCAGACGGTTGGCCTCTCTCTTGTTCCGTTCTGCCTCGAGCATAACTTCAGCCAAGGAGGGTGGCTGGGGCAGATTCTCATCTCTAACCCCACTAGCCTCACCCTGCTCTTGAGCAGCAGGAGTGGTACGAGTGTTGACCATCCTAGGAAAACAAAACAACGGTTTAGACAAGGATGGCAAAAACTTTGACATAGGAGTGCAGAATGTAATGGATGACACAGAATGCAGAGATGTTCATCCGTACAACATGGTAATATAGAAACTGCCATATATACACCAGTGGTCATACACACCATACATAGTTTAGTACAAGCCAAGGCTAAAGTACAACTGCGGTGAAAGACGATACATCTCATCAGAGGCATTCCAAGTTCCTATACATTATTTAACTACACCTCCAGAACTCAGCACAAACTAAGTCATATTCCACAAGACGCGCAGGACTGTGGAAATACGACTACTACGATACTACTGTTGGAAATATGCCCTAGAGGCAATAATAAAAGTATTATTATTATATTTCCTTGTTCATGATAATTGTCTGTTATTCATGCTTGAATTGTATTGTACGGAAACAGCGATACATGTGTGAATATATAGACCACAATGAGTCCCTGGTAAGCCTCTAGTTACTAGCTCGTTGATCAACAGATGGTCACGGTTTCCTGACCATGGACATTGGATGTCATTGATAACGGGATCACATCATTAGTAGAATGATGTGATGGACAAGACCCAATCCTGAGCCTAGCACGAGATCGTTTAGTTCGTAATGCCTAAGCTTTTCCGGTGTCAAGTATTTATTCCTTAGACCATGAGGTTGTGCAACTCCCGGATGCCGTAGGAATACTTTGGGTGTGCCAAACGTCACAACGTAACTGGGTGGCTATAAAGGTACGCAACGGGTATCTCCGAAAGTGTCTGTTGAGTTGGTACGAACCGAGACTGGGATATTGTCACTCCGTATGACGGAGAGGTACCTCTAGGCCCTCTCGGTAAGACATCATCATAATGAGCTCAAAGTTACTAAGGAGTTAGTCACGGGATGATGGATTACGAAACGAGTAAAGAGACTTGCCATGACGAGATTGAACAAGGTATCGGGTATACCGACGATCGAATCTCGGGCAAGTATCGTACCGATGGACAAAGGGAATAACGTACGGGATTGAGTGAATCCTTGACACAGTGGTTCATCCGATGAAGATCATCGAGGAACACGTGGGAACCAACATGGGTATCCAGATCCCGCTGTTGGTTATTGACCGGAGAGTCGTCTCCCGTAGCGATGCTGAAGTCAGTCAAAATCATGTTAGCTATTGCTGCATTCTATGATTATGAGATATGGCAAATGGACGTCAAAACGGCATTCCTTAATGGCTTCCTCAAGGAAGAGTTGTATATGATGCAGCCGGAAGGTTTTGTCGATCCAGAGAATGATAACATGGTGTGCAAGCTCTAGCGCTCGATTTACGGGCTGGTGCAAGCATCTCGGAGTTGGAACATTTTCTTTAATGATGTGATCAAAGAGTTTGGCTTTATACAGACTTATGGAGAAGCCTGTATCTACAAGAAAGTGAGTGGGAGCTCTGTAGCATTTCTCATATTATATGTGGATGACATATTGCTGATGGGAAATGATATAGAATTCTTGGAAAGTGTAAAGGCCTACTTGAATAAGAGTTTTTCAATGAAGGACCTTGGAGAAGCTGCTTACATATTAGGCATCAAAATCTATAGAGATAGATCTAGACGCCTCATCGGTCTTTCACAAAGTACATACCTTGACGAGATATTGAAGAAGTTCAATATGGATCAGTCCAAGAAGGGGTTCTTGCCTGTTTTGCAAGGTATGAGATTGAGCAAGGCTCATTCCCCGACCATGGCAGAAGATAGAGAAAAGATGAGTGTCATTCCCTATGCCTCGGCCATAGGTTCTATCATGTATGCCATGCTGTGTACCAGACCTGATGTGAACCTTGCCATAAGTTTGGTAGGGAGGTACCAAAGTGATCCTGGTATGGAACACTGGACAGCGGTCAAGAACATCCTAAAGTACCTGAAGAGGACTAAGGATATGTTTCTCGTCTATGGAGGTGACGAAGAACTCGTCGTAAAGGGTTACGTCAATGCTAGCTTCGACACAGATTTGGATGACTCGAAGTCACAAACCGGATACGTGTATATTTTGAATGGTGGAGCAGTCAACTGGTGTAGTTGCAAGCAGAGCGTCGTGGCGCATTCTACATGTGAAGCGGAGTACATAGCTGCTTGCGAAGCAGCACAATGATTCTGGATGAAGGAGTTCATCACCGACCTAGGAGTCATTCCAAGCGTGTCAAGCCCGATGACTCTCTTCTGTGACAACACTGGTGCTATTGCCATTACCAAGGAGCCCAGGTTTCACAAGAAGACCAAGCACATCAAGCGCCGTTTCAACTCCATCCGGAATTATGTTCAAGATGGAGACATAGATATTTGTAAAGTGCATACGGATCTGAATGTCGTAGACCCGTTGACTAAACCTCTTCCACGGGCAAAACATGATCAACACCAGAACTCTATGGGTGTTCGATTCATCACAATGTAACTAGATTATTGACTCTAATGCAAGTGGGAGACTGTTGGAAATATGCCCTAGAGGCAATAATAAAAGTATTATTATTATATTTCCTTGTTCATGATAATTGTCTGTTATTCATGCTTGAATTGTATTGTACGGAAACATCGATACATGTGTGAATATATAGACCACAATGAGTCCCTGGTAAGCCTCTAGTTACTAGCTCATTGATCAACAGATGGTCACGGTTTCCTGACCATGGACATTGGATGTCATTGATAACGGGATCACATCATTACGAGAATGATGTGATGGACAAGACCCAATCCTGAGCCAAGCACGAGATCGTTTAGTTCGTAATGCCTAAGCTTTTCCGGTGTCAAGTATTTATTCCTTAAACCATGAGGTTGTGCAACTCCCGGATGCCGTAGGAATACTTTGGGTGTGACAAACGTCACAACGTAACTGGGTGGCTATAAAGGTACGCAACGGGTATCTCCGAAAGTGTCTGTTGAGTTGGTACGAACCGAGACTGGGATATTGTCACTCCGTATGACGGAGAGGTACCTCTGGGCCCTCTCGGTAAGAAATCATCATAATAAGCTCAAAGTGACTAAGGAGTTAGTCACGGGATGATGGATTACGGAACGAGTAAAGAGACTTGCCATGATGAGATTGAACAAGGTATCGGGTATACCGACGATCGAATCTCGGGCAAGTATCGTACCGATGGACAAAGGGAATAACGTACGGGATTGAGTGAATCCTTGACACAGTGGTTCATCCGATGAAGATCATCGAGGAACACGTGGGAACCAACATGGGTATCCAGATCCCGCTGTTGGCTATTGACCGGAGAGTCGTCTCGGTCATGTCTACGTGTCTCCCGAACCCGTAGGGTCTACACATTTAAGGTTCGGTAATGCTAGGGTTGTAGAGATACATGAACATGGAAACCCAAATGTTGTTCGGAGTCCCGGATAAGATCCCGGACGTCACGAGGAGTTCCGGAATGGTCCGGAGGTAAAGAATGATATATAGGAAGTCCAGTTTCGGCCATCGGGTGAACTCCGGGGGTCACCAGGAGTGTCCCAGGACCACCGGAGGGGTCCCGGGGGTCCACCGGTGGGGCCACCCATCCCGGTGGGTCCCCTAGGCTGCGAGGGGAAGGGGGCCAGGCCCTGGTGGGCTGGCGCACCCATATGGGCCCCCCTCCATGCGCCTGTTAAAACCCTAGGGGGAGGGGGCGCCCCTATGCCTTGGGGGGCAAGTCTGCCCCCCTGGCCGCCGCCCCACCCTGGAGATCAGATCTCCCAGAGCCGGCGCCCCCCCTGGTCCATATATATAGTGGGGGGGAGAGGGCAGCCGCACCCCAAGCCTCTAGCGCCTCTCCCCCCTCCCGTCACACTTCCTACTCCTCCGTAGGGCGCCGGCGAAGCCCTGCAGGTTTTCCTGTTGCATCCACCACCACGCCATCGTGTTGCTGGATCTCCGACGACCTCTCCTCCGCCCTTGCTGGATCAAGAAGGAGGAGGCGTTGCTGTACCGTACGTGTGTTGAACACGGAGGTGCCGTCCGTTCGGCGCTGGGATCATCGGTGACGAAGAACGCGAAGAGTACGACTACTTCATCCACGTTCCTTTGAACGCTTCCGCACGCGATCTACAAAAGGGTATGTAGATGCACTCTAGTATGCTCGTTGCTAGATGACTCCTTAGATTGATCTTGGTGAAGCGTAGGAAATTTTTTGAATTCTGCTACGTTCCCCAACAACTACTACTACCACGGTCCAACTCAGACACTCCCGTAGTAATCTTCGTAAAGATTACCACCATAGCCTGGAAGTGGAACGGATGGATCTTGAAACTCTCGAGCACTCGAAGGCTGTGGACCATAGGGACATGGATGTGGCCTCGGTCCCGATGCTGGTGGTAACCGATGCCCACGTGGAGGTCTAATACCCCCAACGTCATGCCAATCCATATGATCAGGCAGACGAGTCCGCACGGGGTACAAATCCCGCATCCAGATATCCGGCGTGCACAGCAGGTGCAAGCCGTGTAAAAGTAGTCCAGTGGGCGGCTCGAGTGTTATACAGCTCCATCCGGAGGGCACGGACCTCACGGTCCCTATCCTCCAGCATCTGGATAGTAGTCTAAACCAGTGGCTCCTCATGGGCAGCATCAGTATACAAACCAGTGTAGTAGCCTTCCTCTCCAGGAAGTGAGGCTGGCATGTAACAGAACTCAGTGTTCAGCAGCAGGGCATGCCTAGCCCGGATGATGGTCATCATCGAGTAAGCGGCATCCTGCACTGCCATCTCGATGGTAACCCCTAGTCCATAAGACCAACGGATGGGGTCTTTAGCTCCGGGATATGAGGGGTATATCCGGACTTTGCAGAAATACTGACTCTGATTGAAATCCCGGTACTGTTCCTCCACGGTGTACTCAGGATACCAACGGTAGCCGGTCTCAGTCAACACACGGACTAGCATGGCCGTGTGACCGGGCACATTAATGCACCGAGTCAAACAAACCACTTGGTGAGGTCTGCGACCAGACATCTGAAGCACGAAATAATGCAAAGACATTAGAATTTTTGGAAGAAATCGGGCAGCATAACAACTGTAAATGCTCAAAAAAAGATTTGAGACATCATACAAATGATAGCATAGCCACTCAACAATATCATATCAAGGTTCCGGTTTCAACTAAACAACATACCAGAAGGGTAGAAACTGAACTGAGGCTTGAAACCAACAATCCTAAGAGTCTACAGATTAGTAACACGTGAACCTAGTAAGGATGAGAGGCCTAGTCCTAAACACCCCGTAGAAAGAATAGGCTGACTCAGATCAGAAGGGCATAAGGTAAAGAAGTAAAACGAGCCTTATGTTCCCTTCCACAATCAATTCCCCTACATATGACTAAGAATTTTCTAGACTCAACATCGACCAGTTTGGCTTGAGAAACCTACAGGAAGTCCGGCTTTGATGCCAACGCTGTCAGGACCCCGATCCTAAGTCACACCAATCTAGCTTGTAACACGTCATATCACTTTGCGGGCTCACGCACGGTATCCCCACGGGTGCCACCTTACCTGGCCCTGGACCGTTTGCGCATTTTGGCACACGTATATGACAATGTCGCTAGCATCCATATGACAGAGAACCTGGGCTGACATGGCTAGTTATAAACCAAAAGTGGCACTAAATTACAGAGACAGGCATCCATGACCCAGCAACGAACGTGTCGGTCATCAACGTATGAACCCAAGTCGTAGCAAGCTACATGGACTTAAAGGAACAACGCGTGACATTTCCCCTAAGGGACAGACACAGGAACGAAGAAGGACACATGCCGGCCAGCCTACGCGTTCCGAGCAGTAGCAAGTTACCAAGGCTCAGTGGAAGCACTAGGAGGCATTTACCTGTAAGATAGGCTACCAAAGGAAAACAACTAGGTGTCGGATCCCACACATACCAAGCATTTCAATCATACACACAGTATGCTCAATATGTGCAAATACAACATTGCATCACAACAGAACTCTATGACTCAAAGTACTTTATTTAAGAGGCTCCGAAGAGCTATACATAACATATCCATACAGGTAGGGGTCACATGACCCAAAACTCAAGTCATACAATCATACAAGCACAAGCGGAAGCTAACATATCTGGGTAAAGAAAACTTGGAAAATAAAACAGGCTTGGTGTAGCCTGACTATCTACAAGGCCCTTCACAAGCTCAGGATCTCCGTCTGGGTCGCAAGCTACTCGTCGACGTCAACGTCTATGTAAAACCCATCAGAAGGGGCAGGGTTCTCCTCTGCAACAGTTATTAAGCAAACATGAGTACAAAGGTACTCAGCAAGTCTTACAACAGAACCTATCATACATGCATCATTATCAACAAGGGTAGTGGAGTTCATAGCAGCAAGCCAGCTTTGACTCTTGGCTAAGCTATATTACGACTCTCATCAGATTGCAAGATAAGACTACGTACATGAGTCCTCTACTCACCACAACAATACACCACCGTGGATCCTCTTCCATAATCCTACAGAAGGGCCATCCACGGCACTCACACTTGTCTTGAGGCTTTTAGTAGTATCCATTAACTTGTCTATGAATTGTAAGAGTAACCAAGTAGTCCGTACCGCGAACAACGGCTATTCGAATAGATTGGTAACCGTGCAGGGGTGTACTTCTTCACACACGCTTCCACCGCTTATCGCCGCTTACTCGACATGTACTCGCCTACCTTCAAGCGGAAGCCCAGCGAGGGTGTCGGCCACGACCTGACTAACTACACAAGTCCCTAGTCCAGGTTTATCGCCTATTTGGGTTCCATCCGTGGGGAGATCCGGCCGGGGTGTCGCTCACGGCCCCAAATGATGTGTACATGGTTCCCGAGTCACCAAACGGGCGACCGGTACACCGTGCCACGTACCTGTCGCATCACAGCCCACCCCGAGGGTCAGCGCTGTGCACGACCACCAGTAGACTACAAACACAAGAAACTAACTGCAACTCCTGGACAGAGGACAAGGGCAGTTAATGAGTCGAGAGGGTCCATTGGTTTCGGGCCCAATTCATGGTAGTAGCTGAAACTTGAACCACACATATAGATCTCAGGTCCTATGGACGGTTCCAATGAAACAACCCACCATGTACTCCTACATGGCCTTTCATTGATACCTTTACCAAACATGTTTCACACCTCCCTCTCTTTACCGAGTATGATCATTTCACTCTGATCCATCACCCAGATGAACCAGACCTGACACAACTCTAAGCATAGTAGGCAACATAAACAAATAGCGTGGTGGATCACACATCACATGGCTCAATCAACTCCTACACATGCTAGTGGGATTCAACTATTTACTATGGCAATGACAGGTCATGCAAAGGAATAGGGTTCAACTACCGCAGCAAGTAGCAGTTCACACTTTGTTGCCTTAATGCAGTATAAGAGAGCAGGAGCGAGAAGATGGGTTTGTATCGGAATGATCAATGGTTGCTTGCCGGACAGAGTGGTTGTCGGGTACCGCTCCTCAGTTGGATACGCAGAAGTATCCTCGGGAGCAGGACCTAACACGGAGAACACCGGCGATACAATCAATAAGCAAACAAATGCAACAATATGATGCATGCTCATGATATGGCAAGATGCATGTGTTTTGGGCTAATGCATCTATAACAGAAGGGTTTGAGCCCATTTGAATCAAAGATTCAAATTGAAACCCAAACTATTATTTATTAAAGTGCATTATCATGTTTTAAAATCAGCAAGGTTAACTTGCTCAAACATGCATGAAACCAGTGCCATTGGAAAGATTGGATTTTTCTGATCAATTTTCATATATAAATGATTTCCATCTAAGCTACTGTTAAATTTATATGATTTTTTGAAGTTTAAAGCATTTTTTGGAATTTCCTGATTTGTTTTAAATCAAATAATCCCAGAAAATCATTTACTACGTCAGCATGACATCATGCTGACGTCAGCCAGTCAACAGGGCGTCCAGGTCAAACCTGACCAGTGGGAACCACTGGTCAGTGTCACAGTTAGTTAATTAACTAATTAGGATTAGTTTAGACACTAATCTAGGTTTGACTAACAGACAGGGCCCACATGTCAGTGACCCAGGGGGGTCAAACCCTTGGTCAAACGGGCTGACCCATCGGCGTTTAGCTGCCGGCGAGGCCAAACGCGGTGGTGGGGTGCGGGATTTGTGCTCCGACGACCAAATCGACGGCGGAGCACATCTACGGGCAGCTGGGAGTGGGCCGCGTCTGGTGGTGGTGGTGGTGGCTGGCCTCGGGGTTGCCGGAAAAGGCGCGGCGACGAGTCCAGCGGCTGCCGGAGCTCGGGTGAGCTCAGGCTAGTTAGTAGAGAGAATGGTGAGGCTCGTGAAGTAGTGCGTTAGGTTCCTGAAGATGCGGTGAAGCTAACGGAGCCTCGTCGGCGACGAGCTCTGCGGCGGAGCGTGCGGTTGAGCTCCGTGCGGTCGGTACAGGGCTCGAGGGGGAATACGGAGAGAATGGGGAGGCAGCTGGGCTCACGACGGTCACGTTGGGGTTGACGGCGAGGTCGGGGAGCTCGGTTGCTGCTGTGATGGTGAGGTCGCCGGCGGTCTCGACGGCCGAACGGGGGAGAAGTGCTCGGGGACGATGCGTTGAATCTTCCGGCGAGGCGTGGCTCGACGGGGAGGTGTAACAGACGGTGGCGGAGCTCGGGGACACGACGGCGAGGCGAGGGGAGCTCGGTGGCTGCGGCTATGGCGGCAGGACGGCGGCGGCTGCGTCGGCCATGGCACGGGGAAGGCGAGGGAGAGGAGCTGGGGAGGAGGGGACGTGTCTGCGAGCTCGGGGGAGGAGTGGGTGGTCGATCCAGGCCACCAGAACAGCGAGGGGGGAAAGCAGGGCGGCGGGCAGCTGCGTGGCGCGCGCTGCTACTGCCGTCGAGCACCTGCCTGCCTGCCTGGCCGAGCCAAGCAGCTCGATGGAGCGGTGGCTGGGCTGGGCGTGCAGGTGGGCCTGCTAGTGGGCGCCAGGTAGTCTTCTCTCTCCTTTCTTTCTATTTTATTTCTAGTTTTTTTCTTTTTCAACTTTGTTGAATTAGTAAAAATGCTAGAACATTTTTATAACTCATAAAACTAGTCATGCCCATTGTATATAATATGAATAGTATGGAACATTATAGTTTATGATTATTTGGGCACATAAAATATTTTATATCATTTAAATGCCCAAATGCAATTACGATATGAATTAATCCAGAGACCTTTGGATGTCCTAGAAAATTGTGCACCATTTTTGGCAGAGGTTTAAGACCAAGGCAAAGATGATGATAATTTTTGAAGGGCATTTTGGGTACATTGGAAAAGATTTTATTGAACCCTAGTTGTTAGAAGAGGGGTGCTGGGGTTTCTGTCATTCCCATTTCAAGTTTCTGTGGATAGTAAACATGATGCACATTCTAGCTAGTCCTAATGCAAGCACTGACTAGGGATGTGACAGCAATGTATTTGTATCATGCCCAGATGGAATCCATCTATCCTGATGAAGTTCATTAATTATAATATAAATCCGGGTTATGCCTTATTGGATTTTCAATAATAATTTTCGAGATGTTGAGATTAAATTGGGTATACATCAATAACAAAGCAAATAATACCTTTTGTAATTTCTTAGTTGAGCACAAATATGTTCTAGACGATACTAATTAAGGTGGCTTGTTCAAATAATGTGTGTCTCATTGCCACTCAATTGTGGTATTTCCACTTTTGTAATTAATGTTGTCCACATTATGGTTTTTTGGATATCATGTCCTTGAGAAAGATAACAGAAATTGAGCAATGTTGTTCATCATGCGGACTTGACTCACTATGTTTTTTAAAGGCAGAAACTTGGGTTCTAGCTTTCAACATAATCGAAGATCAGAGATAGATGGGCACTAGAGCTATTTCCAATTGGCCATGATATGGCCATTTCAAACTCTAGATCATTGATGATGTATTGCTGCCTTCCCTTATCTCCTCTTTTTATGCTCCTGGAGTGCTTGTTTGCTTGGCTTGAAACCTACACGTCTAGTGGTGACGATGTACTTGGATATATCCTTCCAATTTCCACTCCCACGAACACTCAATCCATGGACAAATAGCCTTTCATAACCATGTTTGAGATGAAAAGGTTAGGTTATCTAAAGAGCAAGACATTATTCATTCATTTGATGAAGCAAGTTTTATCTAACAAACATGGTTTTTAGGCATGTATGGAAGCAAAACTTAATATTTTTCACTTAAATTTTAAAATTAGTACTTGAAAATGAAAGAAAATCACATAAACATTTCTACTCATTCTAATCATGTCAATGACAACTGTACAGTTTCATGATTGTATGATATAATAAATGGAAGCAAATGAGTGTGCATGAGTAATCGTAGAATATTTACTATGACCATAGTGATGTCTAATAATTATAACATGATCATACTTGCAATTATATTTTATTTTATCATAACCAAAGTATTGAACGGTGTTCTCAATTTAGGGCAACTGCCTATGCCACTAACTCTAAAGTAAGTTGAATGACCTGGTGAAACCTTATAGCATCATATAAACTACCATTGTTAAATATAATCCTGATAGGACGAAACAAATAATGAACACAAGTTGACTCCAAATATTATCTTTCGCATAAAAATTAAGCCAAACCATTCAATATTGATATTCAGAAGTAAAACATAAAAATGATCATTATATCTTGTAAAACTCAATTCCCACGTAATTCTTAATAAATTACTATATTTGTGTTTAAGAATTTGACTACAAAGAAGGAAGAACGTGAAATAAATTACGTATGTTCTTTGTGAGTCTAATTATTTCTAGTGCTTGGTGCGATAATCTGTTGATGGTCGGAATTTCCGTTCTCTCGAACATTCACCTTATTCTCCATTAACACCATCACCTACTTGTCTTGCTCCATAACTCACATACCCTGATACAGAGAAAACATATAAAAAATGGGTGTCATTTATGAAAAGTTAGTGCCCTCCTAGTCCTTTGATGCCTCAAGATTCTTATCGCACCGCTTAACTCCCTCTCTTAACACTACATCCTAAGATATTCCACTACCAGATCAACACAGAAGTAAATTTGTTGTTGTATAGCATCGCTAGGTTACCATAGGAGGAGCTCAACCAAAGTGTCAGGCTTGTTGTTCTTGTCTTGATTGACACCATCGTAACTAGTATCGTTGTTGTTGAACCTAGTGATGACTGGCCCTGGATCCTCTACCGCGACTCTTGCATTCATGTTAGACCAGAGAGAGTTGGTTACCATAAACAACGAAAGTATGAAGTCTAGAGGTCTATACAGGGAGGGTGAGGAGCGGAGCAATGTATTTGTATCATGCCCAGATGGAATCCAGTTGTCCCTTATAATATAAATATGGGTTATGGCATATTTGATTTTCAATAATAATTTCCAAGATGTAGAGATCAAATTGGATTTGAATCAATAACAAAGCAAATAATACCTTTTCTTGTTTCTTAGTTGAGCACAAATATGTTCTAGACGATAATACTTAAGGCGGCATGTTCAAATAATGTGTGTGTCATTGCTACTCAATTGTGGTATTTACACTTTTGTACTTAATGTTGTTCACATTCATGGTTTTTTGGATATTATGTCCTTCAAAAAGACAACAGAAATTGAGCAATGGTGTTCATGATGCGGACTTAACTCACTATGGGGTTTACATGCCAAAACTTGGGTTCTGGCATTCAGCATCATCGAAGATGAGAGATTGATGGGCACTAGAGCTATTTCCAATTGGCCATGGTACGGACATTTCAAACTCTAGATCATTGATGATGTATTGCTGCCTTCCATTATCTCCTCTATCTATGCTTCGAAAGTGCTTTTTCGCATGGCTTGAAACCTACACGTCTAGTGGTGATGATGTACTTGGATATGTCCTTCCAATTTCCTCTCCCACAGACACTCAATCCATGGACAAATAGCCTTTCATAACCATGTTAGAGATAATAAGGTTAGGTTCTCCAAAGAGAGACACATTATTCATTCATTTGAAGAAGCAAGTTTTATCTAACAAACAAGGTTTTTAGGCATGTATGGAAGCAAAACTTAATATTTTTCACCTAAATATTTAAATTATTACCTGAAAATACAAGAAAATCACATAAACATTTCTACTCATTCTAATCATCTGAGTGACAATTGTACAATTTCACGATTGTGTGATATAATAAATGAAAGCAAATGAGTGCGTGAATAATCGTAGAATAGTTACTATGACCATAGTGATGTATAATAACCATAAGTTGATCATACTTGTAATTATATTATATTTCATGATAACCAAAGTATTGAACAGTGTTCTCAATTTAGGACAACTGCCTATGCCACTAACTCGGAAGTAAGTTGAATGACCTGGTGAAATGTTATAGCATCATATAAACTACCATTGTTAAATATAATCTTGATAGGGCAAAACAAATAATGAACACAAGTTGACTCCAAATATTATCTTTCGCATAAAAATGAAACTGAACCATTCAATATTGATATCCAGAAGTAAAACATAAAAATGATCATCATATCTTATAAAAGTTAATTCCCACACAGTTCTTAATAAATTACTATACTTGTGTTTAAGAATTTGACTACAAATAAGGAAGAACGCGGAATAAATTAAGTATATTCTTTGTGAGTCCAATTATTTCTTGTGCTTGGTGTGATAATCGGTTGATGGATGGACTTTCCGTTCAATGGAACATTCATATTATTCTCCATTAACACCATCACCTACTTGTCTTGCTCCATAACTCGCATGCCCTCATACAGAGAAAACATATACAAAAATGGGTGTCATTTATGGAAAGTCAGTGCCCTCTTACTCCTTTGACGCCTCAATATTCTTATCGCACCACTTAACTCCCTCTCGTAAAACTACATCCTGAGAAATTCCACTACTGGATCAACACAGAAGTACATTACATGTTGTATAGCATCGCTAGGTTACCATAGGCGGAGCTCAACCAAAGTGGCAGGCTTCTTGTTCTTGTCTTGATTGACACCATCGTAACTAGTATTGTTGTTGTTGAACCTAGTGTTGACTGGCCCTGGCTCCTTTACCGTTACTCTTGCATTCATGTTAGACCAGAGAGAGTTGGTTACCATAAACAACAAAAAGTATGAAGTCTAGAGGGTTATAAAGGGAGGGTGAGGAGCGGACCAATGTATTTGTATCATGCCCATATGGAATCCAGTTGTCCCGATGAAATTGATTAATTATAATATAAATCTTGGTTTTGCCATATTTTATTTTTGATAATAATTTCCAAGATGTAGAGATTAAATTGGATATGCATCAATAACAAAGCAAGTAATACCTTTTCTCGTTTCTTAGCTGAGCACTAATATGTTCTAGACGATACAGATTGGCCTGTTCAAATAATATGTGTGTGTCATTGCCACTCAGTTGTGGTATTTCCACTTTTGTTCTGGCTCCCCGGCTCAAAGAAACCAGAACGCCCCGTATTCCAGCCAGATATTGAGGATAAGTCTTCTGGAATATGGCACTGCTTAGCATAGAACAAATCAGCTCATTACTAGTCTATATGGGGATTACATCAGCATGGCGACACTACGCCTGCCATGGTTGCTCCATGCAAGTAGCAAAACAACGCAAAGTAGCAGAATGACTTCTGGCAGTGGTACAACAACGACGGTGGTGAACTCCACTCCACAGGGACTCTGGCAGGGACGCTTATCCTAGCTCACCAACAAGGAATCCACGGCAAACAAGCAATTAAATCTGGCATAACCTGCAAATTAGCATGACACACCATATCAGTAGATTGAATGTACTTACAAGCTCACATCAACCAAGAGCAATCAACACAGACAACAGCATGGCAATTACAGGTAAACAAGGATTAGCATGCTACTATCAGATCGATCATAGCATGAACAAGATGAACATGATACAGCTAGAGCAATATGAGCATGGCATGAACATATCAACATGATGATACTAGCATGCAACATGATGATGCTATCCTGCACCAACTTACTCTACTCAGGTTATCTCGTAACCATCACATTCAGAATCTTACCAGCACAAACATCACACGATCATCTCGGGATCCAATCAAGCTTGGTATTACAATACCGTAGTAATCATTACATGACCACAAAGAGTTGATCTTTACCCATGATTCTCGCACAACATCACAAATATCCATCAACTCGATATCCATGATACCTCCCTGATCCTCTCTCAATCACGACTAATCTCTTTCTCATCATCGAATCAGGGTTGTTATTAATCACATTATTATTATTACTGTTGACCCATAATGTGACCAACTACGAACTGGGCCCATAGCTACCTCGTGAGCATGCATTGGTTTTCCCTTGAAGAGGAAAGGGTGATGCAGCAAAGTAGCGTAGGTATTCCCCTTAGTTTTTGAGAACCAAGGTATCAATCCAGTAGGAGACTACACGCAAGTTCCTCGTACCTGCACAAACAAATAAGAACCTTGCAACCAACTCGATAAAGGGGTTGTCAATCCCTTCTCGGCCACTTGCAAAAGGGGGATCTGATAGAGACAATAGGATAATATTTTTGGTATTTTTGTTGTATAGGTTGAAAGTAAAGATTGCCAAGTAAAACTAAAGTAAAGATAAATAGTTGCTGGAAGATTGATATGATAGAAGATAGACCCGGGGGGCATAGGTTTCAATAGTGCCTTCTCTCAAGATAGTAGATTTCTATGGTGGGTGAACAAATTACTGTCGAGCAATTGATAGAAAAGCGCATAGTTATGAGAATATCTAGGCATGATCGTGTATATAGGCATCACGTCTGTGACAAGTAGACCGAAACGATTCTGCATCTACTACTATTACTCCACACATCGACCACTATCTAGCATGCATCTAGAGTATTAAGTTCATAAGAACAGAGTAATGCCTTAAGCAAGATGACATGATGTAGAGGGATAAACTCATGCAATATGATGTAAACCCCATCTTTTTATCCTCGATGGCAACAATACAATAGGTGCCTTGCTGCCCCTGCTGTCACTGGGAAAGGACACCGCATGATTGAACCCAAAGCTAAGCACTTCTCCCATTGCAAGAACTACCAATCTAGTAGGCCGAACCAAACTGATAATTCGAAGAGACTTGCAAAGATATTTTAATCATGCATATAAGAATTAAGAGAAGAATCAAATATTGTTCATAGATAATCTTAATCATAAACCCATAATTCATCGGATCTCGACAAACACACCGCAAAAAGAATTACATCGAATAGATCTCCAAGAAGATCGAGGAGAACTTTGTATTGAGATTCAAAGAGAGAGAAGAAGCCATCTAGCTAATAACTATGGACTCGAAGGTCTGTGGTAAACTACTCACAACTAATCGGAGAGGCTATAGTGTTGATTTAAGCGCTCCGTGATCGATTCCCCTTCAGTGGAGCTCCGGAACAGGCCCCAAGATGGGATCTCATGGGTATAGAAGGTTGCGGCGGTAGAATTAGGGTTTCCTGGTGCTCTCAGATGTTTTCAGGGTATATGGGTATATATAGGAGGAAGAGGCACGTCGGTGGAGCAACAGGGGGCCCACAAGGGTGGGGGGCGCGCCTACCCCCCTAGGCGCGCCCTTCCCACTTGTGGCCGCCTCGTTTCTTTCCTAACGTGTACTCCAAGCCTTATGTGTTCCATTTGTTCCAAAAACGACTCTCCCGAAGGTTTCATTCCATTTGGACTCCGTTTGATATTCCTTTTCTGCGGAACACTGAAATAAGAAAAAAACAACAATTTGCACTAGGCCTTGGGTTAGTAGGTTAGTCCCAAAAATAATATAAAAGTGTATAATAAATCCCATTAAACATCCAAAACAGATAATATAATGGCATGGAACAATCAAAAATTATAGATACATTGGAGACGTGTCAAGCATCCCCAAGCTTAATTCCTGATCGTCCTCGAGTAGGTAAATGATAAGAACAGAATTTTTGATGTGGAATGCTAACCAACATAATTCTCAATGTAATTTTCCTTATTGTGGCATGAATGTTCAGATCCGAAAAATTCAATACAAAAGTTTAGTATTGACATAAGAATAATAATACATCAAGCATACTAACAAAGCAATCATGTCTTCTCAAAATAACATGGCCAAAGAAAGTTATCCCTACAAAATCATATAGCCTGGTTATGCTCTATCTTCATCACACAAAATATTTAAATCATGCACAACCCCGGTTTCAGCCAAGCAATTGTTTCATACTCCAATTTTTCAAACTTTTCAACTTTCATGCAATACATGAGCGTGAGCCATGGATATAGCAGGTGGAATGGAGTGGTGGTTGTGGAGAAGACAAAAAGGAAGATAGTCTCACATCAACTAGGCGTATCAATGGGCTATGAAGATGCCCATCAATAGATATCAATGTGAGTGAGTAGGGATTGGCATGCAACGGATGCACTAGAGCTATAAGTGTATGAAAGCTCAACTAAAGAAACTAAGTGGGTGTGCATCCAACTCACTTTCTCAAGAAGACCTAGGGCATTTTAAAGAAGCCCGTCATAGGAAGATACAAGCCAAGTTCTATAATGAAAATTCCCACTAGTATAAGAAAGTGACAACATAGGAGACTCTCTGTCATGAAGATCATGGTGCTACTTTGAAGCACAAGTGTGGAAAAGGATAGTAGCACTGCCCCTTCTCTCTTTTTCTCTCATTTTTTCTTCTTTTGGGCCTTTTCTCTTTTTTATGGCCTCTTTTTTTATTTTATCGTCCGGAGTCTCATCCTGACTTGTGGGGGATTCATGGTCTCCATCATCCTTTCCTCACTATGACAATGCTCTAGTAATGAAGATAATCACACTTTTATTTACTTACAACTCAAAGATTACAACTCGAAGCTAGAAAGAAATATGACTCTATGTGAATGCCTCCAGCGGTGTACCAGGATGTGCAATGAGTCAAGCGTGACATGTATGAAAGAATTATGCATGGTGGCCTAGCCACAAATACGATGTCAACTACATGATCATGCATGGCAATATGACAATGATGAAGCGTGTCATAATAAACGAAACTGTGGAAAGTTGCATGGCAATATATCTCGGGATGGCTATGGAAATGCCATAATAGGTAGGTATGGTGGCTGTTTTGAGGAAGGTATATGGTGGGTGTATGGTACCGGAGAAAGTTGCAGCGGTACTAGTGAGGCTAGCAATGGTGGAAGGGTGAGAGTGCGTATAATCCGGGGACTCAACATTAGTCATAAAGAACTCATATACTTATTGCAAAAATCTATAAGTCATCAAAACAAAGTACTAAATGCATGCTCCTAGGGTAAGGGTTGGTAGGAGTTAACCATCGCGCGACCCCAACCTCCACAAAAAGGATGACAATCAATAAATAAAGCATGCTCCAACTTCATCACATAACGGTTCACCATACGTGCATGCTATGGGAATCACAAACTTTAACACAAGTGTTTCTCGAATTCACAATTACTCCACTAGCACGACTCCAATACCACCATCCTGATATCTCAAAACAATCATCAAGTACCAAACTTATCATAGTATTCAATGCACTTTATATGAAAGTTTTTATTATACCCATCTTGGATGCCTATCATTTTAGGACTAATTTTATAACCAAAGCAAATTACCATGATGTTATAAAGGACTCTCAAAATAATATAAGTGAAGCATGAGAGATCAATAATTTCTATAAAATAAAACCACCACCGTGCTCTAGAAAGTATAAGTGAAGCACTAGAGCAAAACTATCCAGCTCAAAATATATAAGTGAAGCACATAGAGTATTCTAATAAATTCCGATTCA
Source organism: Secale cereale (assembly GCA_902687465.1). NCBI lineage: Eukaryota > Viridiplantae > Streptophyta > Magnoliopsida > Poales > Poaceae > Secale > Secale cereale. The sequence continues at coordinate 606,573,325 of LR738712.1, forward strand.
TGTGTGTGTCTCTCTCAAAATGTGTGTACAGCAAGGATGATTGTGGTAAAATAAAAATCAAAGACTCAAAATATACATGACGCTCCAATCAAAACACATATCATGTGGTGAATAAAAATATAGTCTCAAGTAAAGTTACCAATAGACGAAGACGAAAGAGGGAATGCCTTCCTGAGGCATCCCCAAGCTTAGGCTTTTGGTTGTCCTTGAATTTTTCCTTGGGGTGCCTTGGGCATCCCCAAGCTTAGGCTCTTGCCACTCTTTGTTCCAAAGTCCATCAAATCCTTACCCAAAAACTTGAAAACTTCACAACACAAAACTTAACAGAAAATCTCGTGAGCTCCGTTAGTATAAGAAAACAAACCACCACTTTAAGGTACTGTAATGAACTCATTCTTTATATATATCGGTGTTAAACATATTGTATTCCAACTTCTCTATGATTCATACCCCCCGAATGTCAAAAACAGAACAGTCTGTAGCAATCTGTAACTTTAGAATACTTCTGTAACTCTAAAAATTATGAAATAAATTAGTGGATGTGAGGAATTTTTCTATTAATAATCTTCAAAAAGAATCAACTTAAAACCACTCTGCAGTAAAAAATGGCAGCTAATCTCGTGAGTGCTAAAGTTTATGTTTTTTACAGCATGATCGCAAAGACTTCACCCAAGTCTTCCCAAAGGTTCTACTTGGCACAAACACTAATTAAAACACAAAACCACATCTAACCAGAAGCTAGATGAATTATTTATTAGTAAAGAGAAGCAAAAGCAAATAAAATAAAACTGGGTTGCCTCCCAACAAGCGCTATCATTTAACGCCCCTAACTAGGCATTGATAATTCAATGATGCTCACATGAAAGATAAGAATTGAAGGACAAAGAGAGCATCATAAAACATGTGACAAATGAATCTAAGTCTAGCATGCTTCCTATGCATAGGCATTTGATAGGAAAACAAATTAGCAAGACAAGCAAGTTCTAGCATATGCAAGGAAGAAGAAAGAAACAATAGCAACATCAACAGAACGAGAGGTAATTTAGTAACATGAAAATTTATACAACCATATTTTCCTCTCTCATAATAATTGCATGTAGGATAATAAGCAAATTCAATAGTATAGATATCACATAACATATTCTCAACACGATCCACATGCATGCGAAGTTGACACTCTTCCAAAATAGTGGGATTAACATTAACTAAAGTCATGACCTCTCCAAACCCACTTTCTATATTATTGCAAACATTATTATCAATCTCATATATATCATGGGGCTTAAATAAGTTTTCAAGATCGTAAGAAGCATCACCCCAATCATGATCATTGCAACAAGTAGTGGGCACAACAAAATAATCATACCCAAGCTTAGGGTTTTGCATATCATTAGCAAAATTAACATTAATAGAATTTATAATAACATCACTGCAATCATGCTTTTCATTCAAGGAGCTATCATGAATCACTTTATAATCTTCTTCTTTCAACACTTCATAACAATTTTCGGACTCGCGAATTTCAAGAAAAACCTCATAAAGATAATCTAGTGCACCGAGCTCACTACCAATTGGTTCATCATAATTGGATCTCTTAAAAAGATTAGCAAGTGGATGAGGATCCATAATTTAGCAAGCGAAGATGCCAGCTGAAAGAGGGCACATGGCAACACAAGCAAACAGAAAGGTGAACGGCAAAAAGGCAAATAGAACGGAAAAGGTGAACTGGGGTGTCGGTGTACATAAAGAGGGGTACGCTTTTTGTACCCCTATAACTGTGCACGGGCAGTCTGAGCCATGGGCACCACCACACCAAGCATGGCAAGGGAGGTGAGCCAGGATAAGACCGAAGCTCGATGGAGACTGAAGCCCAAAGCCAAGACCACAAAGAGCAAAGGGACGAAGCGGCTTCCCCCGGCAAGATCCTTGCCGGGGCCGGCTCTAGCAGCCCCGGCAAGGCCCTTGCCGCGGCAGCTCGCCCCACGCCTACGGAGCGGATCACCCTTGAGTCCACTACCCCCATGGGGCAAGGATTCGGGAGGCATCCCCGTAGTGGCATGCAGATCTTTGTGAAGACATTCAAGACCAGATACAAGCTAAGAAGACGAAGACCCTTGGCGGGATCCCAGCCAAGGAAGACCACAAGACCTTCGGAAAGCACCCTGCCGGGGATGAAAATAGGCGTCGTGGCAAGACCCTTGCCGGGGCCCTGGCAAGGCCCTTGCCGAGGACACCCGCAGGGCCACCATCAGGCTCGCACCAACTACGCGTCCACCGCCCCATGCAGCTGCCGACCCAACCAGCTGGGCAGGCACCTGCGTGGCGACATGCAGATCTTCATGAAGACCCACCATTGCGCCACCTTAGCTGCCTTCCTGCCTACATGGAATCTCGGGCACCGCTGGCCAGGGCGCATGTCAACACAAGAAGGAGCGGCGACGAACAAGACGGACGTCTCCCCACGTCCCCGATAAAGAGAGGACACCTAAGCTAAGCGCATTAAATGCACCTTGTCATGTAATGCGAGGGATAACCTCGCATCACCGTACCCTTTCCACCTCCTGTGTGCCACTGTGGCAACCCCTTTTCCCTATAAAAGGAGGCCCGAGGCTACCAGGAGAAGGATTCGGCTTTTTAGAACTCCTCATGAGTCGGATTTTGGGAGCTCCTCACTAGCTGAAGAACAAAAATATGTAATCCACCAAAGCAGGAGTAGGGTTTTACACATCTTTGCCGCCCGAACCTGGGTAAACAAACCGTGTGCTAACTGTTAGATCCTCTCTTCTCTCAACCCCGCGCCCCGCAACCATAGTAGGGATTCTTGTGATCCCATAGGTGTCGATCCAAATACACCGACATCTTTGGCGTGCCAGGTAGGGGGCGCACTTGTGAGAATCAGCTTTAGCAGTTAGTTCGACGCTCCTTCATCATCATGGCGCCCAAGAAGAAGACGACGGTGGCGGTTGGCCAGTCGGAAGCCGGATAGCCCGTCCCGAAGCAGGCGAGCAGCGGACCGGTCGCGGAAAGGACCCGGGGCGCTGCTCGCGAACACCAACGCCGTCCCAGCAGCCGGAGTTTGGGAGGTGGCGATGTTTGTGCGCCTGGTAACGGGCCACACACCGCCAGTTCCAAAGATGGAGCCAGGCCCTCCGCGAGTGGCGCGGGGCCTTCCAAGGTCGCTACCGCATCACCCGAAGGCGACGCAAGGGCCTCCAGAACTCCCACGCCGGCGCCCACAGCACGCTCCTCCCAAGTAGCGCGCGACGAGCGGCGTCATCACGCCAAAGATCCCGGGCGTCGCCACGGGAAGAGCCCCGAGCGCCACACCCGGGACGTAGAAGACCTGCCCGCCCGCCGGAGCATTGGTGGAAACGGCATGCGACCGCGGGATCGTGACGGAGCTCCCCCTGACACGGTCAAGGGTCGAAGCGCGTCGCGGTCCGCGCAGGTTTCGCTACCGCTAACCCTAGCCGAAGCCCTGGCGCGCGCGCAGGTGCTCCTCGACTTTCCTCCCGTTACGGGGAAACTCGACGAATGGAGAGCCACCATCCGAAGCCTTGTCATAGTCGCCAACAAGGATGAACCAAATCCAGCGGAGCTCCCAGGTCGACGCTCCAATGGAGTCCCACGTACCGGTGGTAGGGGGACCGGCAGCGCCATGGCCACGGTGCATTCGCCTCCTCCTCGCCCGGTACTGCGTGTGTCGACTCGTCGGGACGTCACGGGCGACGCCATCTCCATAGCGTCGTCCGACCCACGGACCCATGGCGACCAGCGTCAAGTTCTTCAGGAGCGAGCTCATGAAGACGCTCGAACCACCATCGAGTGCCGGCGCGGAGCGCGCCCCCAGTCAGACAGGCGAGCGGGGCCTGCTGTGGACCGCCCAGCACCGGAGAGCCCTGGAGGTCTACCTTACGAGGTAGGCTGTCCGGCTTTTACCCGTGAGCTGCGGCAGTTCCAGTGGCCCTCTCACCGCACCTTCAAGCCTGACGTTGGCGAGAAGTACAACGGCAAGACCCACCCGTCGAAGTTCCTCAGCATCTACACCATCGCAATGCAAGCTGCCGGAGCTCGCGACGATAAGGTGCTGGCAAATTATTTTCCGTTGGCTCTTAAACCTAACGCCATGTCATGGTTGATGCACTTGCCGGTAGACTCTATTTCCTCCTGGTCCGACTTGTGCCATGAGTTTGTTGGCGCCTTTATCGGAGGTCCCCAAGCCCATGGCCAAGCGAGTGACCTGCACGTCATACCCTAGAAGGAAGGCGAGAGTCTGCGCAAGTACATACAGAGGTTCAGCTAGGTGCAGTACAGCATCCCTGACGTCCACCCAGCCGCCATCATCAGCGCGTTCCATCAGAACGTGTGTAACCGCAAGATGCGTGAAGAACTGGCGATGACGAAGGTGAAAGATGTGGTAGAACTCTATGTTCTTGCTGACAGATGTTCCCGGGCCGAAGAGGGAAGGAAGTACCCCGGCGAAGGTGCCGGCGCGGAAACCGACTCTTCGGATGACGACACTACCGCCCCAGCAAGGAAAGGCCGGAACCGCAACAGGAAGCGCAAGGGTAAAGCCGTGCTCGCCGTCGAGGGATCTGATGACACCGGCTCCGCCAAGAAAACCAAAGCGGGTGACCCCGGCAAGGAAATTGCCGGGTGTGTCGCCTGCCGAGCCTTGGCGCCTGCCGAGAAGCCAGGAAACTCCGGCAAGCGATACTGCAAGATCCATTGCACCAAGGGCCATGATCTCCAGGACTGCCGACAGGTTGAGCTCCTTGCTGAGAAGCTGAGGGCTGAATATGAGAGGCGGGACAAGGAGAAGGGCCAGGATGGTGCTGAAGGGTCCGGCAAGAAGCGTGACGGACAAGCAGGCCGTCGTGGCAAGGATAAACAGCAGGAGAGGCCCGCCCGGGGCCGTGACAGAAGGCCCGAAGACAACGATCACGAGGAGGAGGACGAGTCCGACGACCAAGAATTTCACAAGGCTACGGAGGCCATGTGCGTCGATGGCGGCGCCTCGATGCATACTTCTCACCGCCGATTACAGCGGCGGAGCCGTCGTCCGGTGCCCAAAATCCGTTGAAATGGTCCAGCACGCCTATCATGTTTGACACTGAGGATCACCCTGATCGCACTACTGCGGTCGGGTGCTTGCCATTGTTGGTTTTTCCGACAATACGCAACCTCAAGGTGACAAAGATGCTAGTCGATGGCGGGGCCGGTCTGAACCTACTCTCGTCCATCGTGATCAAGAAGCTGCAAGTTCCCGATGGAGACCTCGAAGAGACGGGCACGTTTCAGGGGGTCAACCTGGGGAGAAGTCAACCAAAGGGGAAAGTCACGCTGCCCGTGAGTTTTGGAAGTGATCTGAACTACAGGACGAAGAGGATCGTGTTTGATGTTGCCAAGATCCCCTTGCCTTACAACGGGACCCTTGGCCGCCCAGCGCTGGCCAAGTTCATGGCAGCGTCACACTACGCCTACAACACCCTGAAGATGCCAGGGCCTGTGACGATCATCACCATCCCCTCCGATTAGAAAGATGCGTTGATTTGCGCTGACCAACTATACCAGCAAGCGGTTGCAGCAGCTGCCGCCATGGCACTTACTCCTGCCACTGGAGCCCCGGGAGGGAAGAAGAAGAAGACCGGTGAGACCTCGGGCACCCACTCCGGCAAGCGCACCTCTTCGGAGTGTTTTGCTCCCGTCGAGGACGTGCCAGAGAGCTCCACCCGCAAGAAGAAGACCGGTGAGACCTCGGACACCCACTCCGGCAAGCGCACCTCTTCGGAGTGTCGCGTCCCATCGAGGACGTGCCAGAGAGCTCCACCGACAGAAACAAGAGGTCCAGGGCCACACCGCCGGGAACCAAGAAGGTTTCCGTCAAGGAAGACAGCACGGGAGGGGCTTTCACCATAAGCTCCACCCTTGGCGAAAAATAGGAAGACGCGCTCGTCACCTTCCTACGGGCGAATGTCGACGTGTTTGCATGGCAAGCATCCGACATCCCCGGAGTTCCCAGGGAGGTGATTGAGCACCACCTTGCTGTCTGTTCTCATGCGCGGCCCATCAAGCAGAAGGTCAGGAAGCAAGTTTTGGAACGACAAGAGTTCATCATAGAGGAGATCCGGAAATTGGAAGCAGCGGGATTGGTAAGAGGAGTGCTCCATCCAACGTGGTTGGCCAATCAAGTGGTAGTGCGCAAGGCAAATGGGAAGTGGAGGCTGTGTCTTGATTACACAAATATCAATAAAGCTTGTCCCAAGGACCCCTTCCCGTTGCCGCGCATCGACCAGATTGTTGACTCCAAGGCTGGGTGTGACTTGTTGTCATTCCTTGATGCCTACTCCGGCTACCATCAGATCTTCATGGCAAGAGAAGACGAAGAGAAGACATCATTCATCCCCCCGTGCGGTACGTACTGTTTCGTACGAATGCCTTTCGGGTTGAAGAGTGCTCGCTCGACGTTTGTAAGGGCAGTCCAGATTGGTTTTGAACCCCAGCTCCATAGAAATATGGAGGCATATATGGATGATATAGTGGTCAAAACCAAGAATAGGGCAACCCTTATACCGGATTTCCAAGAAACATTTGTAAACCTATGCAAGATCAACCTCAAGCTGAACCCTGAGAAGTGCGTCTTCGGTGTCATATCCGGCAAGCTTCTCAGGTTCTTTGTGTCACAGCGTGGGATAGAGGCCAATCCGGACAAGATCAAGGCTATAGAGCAGATTGAAGCACCCAAACGGGTCAAGGATGTGCGTTGGCTTGCTGGCTACGTTGCCGCCATGAGAAGATTCATTTCCAAGTCTGTCGAGCGCGCCCTCCCCTTCTTCAAGATTTTGAAAAAGGCAGACCCTCCCTTCTTCAAGATTTAGAAAAAGGCGGGCCCGATGGAGTGGACAGCAGAAGCTGAAGCAGCGTTACAAGATTTTAAGAGGTATCTTTCCTCCACGCCAATACTAGTTGCGCCTAGGCCACAAGAGCAGTTGCTGCTATACTTGGCGGCAACAAACCAGGTGGTCAGCGCCGCACTAGTGGCGTAGAGAGAAATTGATGACGGGGTCATCGCAGCGACAAAGCCTGGTGCCACTGGCGCAGAGACGACACGGCCGGTTGGAGTGCAGCCAAGGAAGAAAATGATGCAGCACCCGGTCTACTTTGTTAGCTCCCTCTTGCAGGGGGGTAGATCAAGGTACTCCGGTGTGCAAAAATTGCTCTTTGGCCTTCTCATGGCCTCGAGGAAGCTGCGTCACTACTTCCAGGCGCACGAGATCACTGTCGTCACTCGCCTCCCTCTACAACGGATATTGCACAATCCAGATGCGACGGGAAGGATTGTAGAGTGGGCACTGGAGTTGTCCAGCTTTGGCCTCAAGTTTGAGAGTACCTCGACGATTCAAAGCCGAGTCCTGGCAGAGTTCGTCACAGAATGGACCGCAACGCCTAATGAAGAAGTCCAGGAAACTGCTCTCCCCGGCAAAGAGGCGAGTTGCAACTGGATCATGTACTTTTATGGAGCTTTCTCCTTACAGGGCGCTGGGGCCGGCGTACTGCTGGTCGCGCCCACTGGAGAGCACCTCAAGTACGTGGTCCAGATGCACTTACCCAGGTAGGTATCAACGAACAACACTGCTGAGTATGAGGGGCTGCTTGCTGGTCCTAGGATCGCGATAGACCTCGGGATCAAGAAACTCATCGTCAGGGGTGATTCACAGCTTGTCGTCAAACAAGTCAACAAAGATTACCAGAGCCCGTTGATGAAGGCTTACATCGATGAAGTGAGAAAGCTGGATGAGCGCTTTGATGGTATATAGGTGGATCATGTTCCCCTAGCGGAGAACGACATCGCCGATTACCTGTCAGAGCGCGCTGCCCTCAAGCTACCTGTGGAACCAGGTACCTTTGTGCTTCAGCTTTCTCAGCCATCCGTTGATCCATCAACAGAGCAGAACAAGAGGAGGAAATCAGGGCCCGGCAAGTACTTTCCCGCCGAGCTCCCCAGAGCCGCCGGCAAGGATGTTGCCGGAGACACTAAGCCCGCCACTGGACGGCTAGCTCCCGTGGAGCGTCAAGCTCTTGCCGTCGAGACAGCCGCTCCCATGGCGAAGGAAATGCCTTTAGTCCTCGCCGTCGAGCCCCAGGCTCCGGCATGGGCACATCATACCATCCGATTCCTCCAGACTGGGGAACTTCCCGAGGAGCAGGAAGAAGCAGAGAAAGTAGCCCGTCGGTCTGCTATGTACCAGTTCGTCGATGACGTCCTGTACAGAAAGAGACCGAACGGCGTGAAATTGAAGTGCATCCCTCGAGAGGAAGGACTGGAGCTGTTGGCGGAGATACATGGAGGCATATTTGGATCCCACATAGGGTCGAGAGCCCTTGCCGGCAAGGCATTCCGGCAAGGCTTCTTCTGGCCCACTGCCCTCCAGGATGCAACGGCACTGGTCACCAGGTGTGAAGCGTGCCAGTTTTATTCAATGAAACTTCATCAACCAGCTCAAGCCCTTCAAACCATTCCTCTCTCCTGGCCCTTCTTGGTCTGAGGGCTCGAAATACTGGGCCCTTTCCCCCGCGCTGTCGGGGGCTTTGAGTACTTGTACGTTGCAATCGACAAGTTCACAAAGTGTCCAGAAGTGGAGGCAGTGAGGAAGGTCACAGCTCAGTCAGCCGTCAAGTTCTTCAAGGGACTAGTGTGCCATTTTGGTGTACCCAACATGGTCATCACCGAAACGGCACGCAGTTCACAAGCCGCACCTTCATGCAATATACCCAAGACCTTGGCAGCAAAGTCGTTTCGCTTCCGTTGCTCACCCCTGAAGCAATGGTCAAGCTGAGAGGGCAAACGCTGAAGTGCTGAGAGGCCTAAGGACAACGAATTTTGACAGGCTGCACAAGAGTGGAAGGCGCTGGATTGATGAGTTGCCGGCGGTTCTTTGGTCGATCAGAACGACACCAAATCGAGCCATCGGCCAGACACCCTTTGCTCGGATATACGGGGCAGAAGCAGTTCTCCCTACTGAACTCATATACGGGTCACCTCGAGTGCTCGCTTATGATGAGCTTGAGAAAGAGCAACTGTGGCAAGAGGACGCAACGCTCCTTGAGGAAGATCGTCTTCGGGCGGCTGTGAGAGCAGCACGCTACCACCAAGCCTTGCGCCGCTACCACAGCCGCAAGGTCCATTCCCGAAGCTTTGAGGAAGGCGACCTTGTTCTCCGGCGCGTTCAATCGGCCAGGAATACGAACAAGTTGACGCTGAAGTGGGAAGGCCCTTATCGGGTAATACGAGTCACCAGGCCTGGCGCAGTCCGCTTGGAGACCAAAAATGCCATTCCGGGGAGCAATTCCTGGAATATTTAGCATCTTCGCAAGTTTTACCCATAAGGCGCGGCTTGCCGGGCCCCGGGCAAGCCACCCTTTTGTACAAGCCTTGCCGGCAAGGCTTGTAACCCTTTTTACAAAGCAAAGATTCACCCACGGCAAACCAGGGTTGCCGGGGGCTACAAGAGCAAAGATTCACCCACGGCAAACCAGGGTTGCCGGGGGCTGCAGCTTAAGATAAGTTCTCCATCCTTTATCATGCATTCCATTATGGACTGAGGTATGTGAAACCTCGTTCTTTTCCTTAAGCTACTGTGCGCCCATAACTCTAGGCCCTAGGGCTCGTTCCTGGGACTAAGTTTGGTCGTAGTCGCGGCGGCGAAAGGATGAAACGAGGAGCCTGAGCCCACTTCATCCCTGCCTCCGTCAGAGGCGTGAGAAAGGTCGAGCGAAGTAGGGAGACGGCAAGGCCTCTTGCCGGGCGAGAAAATGTTTGTCTTAAAGATATCAAGGATTTATTCCTTGTCGTGGGTTTCACCCACAAGAAAATGACCCGGCAAACATCCCTTTTTCATTAAAAGCATTCCATTCAGGTATAGTCCGTAGGGAATGAAAAACATGAACAAGGGGATTACAAGTTCTAAATTTAGCAGATGCCCGAAGGCTTACGAACTAAAAAGAGATAAGATGCCCGTAATGCCTTTCTTGTCCCTCTCCTCAGGAGGTAGGTCAAGGAGGCGAGAAGGGCAAAAGGAGCGCCTAGGCGAGCTACGGGTGGCAGAAGACACCAAGAGGACATCTTGGTGGCCGCCCAAATGCTGGATGGTGATGGCGGTGCCGGAAGCAGAGCTCGAAGACGAGGCGGCAGGATGTCAGTACGCGTCGAAGGCGTCGGTGCCCGCGTACTCCGACATGACGACCTCGTTGCCCGCCTTCTTCCTCTTCCTCTTCCGCAGCCTCCCTATGCCAACCGCCAAGGGGACGGCCCCGAGAAGTTCAAGGAGCCGGCGACACGGATGATGGGGTCGCCGGTGCCACTAGGAACGGCGCCCGATGCCTAGTCGGACCCGTCATCCTGCCGTCCACCGCCCCCGTCGTCGCTGCCGCTGTCCTCCTCGTCACCCTCGTTCGAGGAGGAATCTTCAGCATCGGAGGAGCTCTCCACGCAGCACCTTGCATGGGTCCCGAAGTGCCCGAAGACCTTGACGGAGAGATGGCCATCCTCCATCAACTTGAAATGGAGAGTGAGCCCATCCGTCAGGGTGTGGATACGAGCAAACTACTTCCATCCTTGGCGAAGATACATCATGTGAGGAGCAGGGAAGTCGACGCGGACCCGCGTGCCACTTATCCCGCAGCCCCTCATGTGCAGCCGCAGCGACTCCGGCGGATCCAGCTCCATCTCCCGCGCAAAAGAAGTCGGGAGACGAAGGCGACGGCGCGGCGGCCGCCGCAACCTGATGAAGAACTCGCAAGGGTCATCCCTAATATGGCCCTCCATTGGAGGAGGAGCTGCTGGCGGGGGCGAGGCCGGCGGGCCGCCCCGTCCTCCTCTTCCCCGAGTGCACCGGCCTCGCCCACGGCCTCACCCCCTCCCCCTTCCCCTCGTGGCCGGCTCTGCCACTGTGGGTGCAGGAGAAGGAGGGACGCGTTGTCGAGCGGCGACCCTCGCCACCACCATTGAAGGACCGGGATTTCCTCTCTCCATGTTGAACGGAAGAGAGGAGCAGAAGCTAAAGGAGAAAGAAGATGGGAGAGTGCGGGGCGCCGTCCCTCCCCTCCCGCTCTTTATAAAGGGGCGGGGCTGGGGCTCGACCGCCCCGCTCGGCCAATCAAGACGCAGAAGGCGCAGGGAGCCGGGACCGACCCGCCGCCCCAACCAGCGACGTCTCGGTTTCCCGCCTCCACCGTTTGCCACCCCAAGCGCATGGGAGGCACGTGGCAGACGTGCAGAACCAAGGGGACAGGTGAGGCGACCTCTCCCCACCCCGTGATCGTGGGTAGTGGACGCCTTCAGGACCGCGTCTCGGCCCCATTCAGTAAATGGGCCGCGTCTCCACACCTCCCCCTGGTTATGGGGAAGGCGCGAAGCCGCCTCTTTACTGCGACGTGACGCATGCCTGCGAAAACCGCCCCGCGCATGCCGCCCACATCACGCCCGCCACTCCAACCCATGCCGCGGGCGCAGGTCGTGGGTGGCGCAGCACGCTGAAAATCTTACCACGGTGAAAACTGCCCCGCCTGCCCGCGCACCGTTCTGGGCCTGGCGCAACAACGCGTCGCGCTTATGTGTGGCCCAGGCCCGGGGGCTCCTGTCGGTGTACAAAAAGAGGGGTACGCTTTTTGTACCCCTATAACTGTGCACGGGCAGTCTGAGCCACGGGCACCACTACACCAAGAATGGCAAGGGAGGTGAGCCAGGGTAAGACCGAAGCTCGATGGAGACTGAAGCCCAAAGCCAAGACCACAAAGAGCAAAGGGACAAAGCGGCTTCCCCCGGCAAGATCCTTGCCAGAGCCGGCTCTAGCAGCCCCGACAAGGCCCTTGCCGCGGCATGCTCGCCCCACGCCTACGGAGCGGATCACCCTTGAGTCCACTACCCCCATGGGGCAAGGATTCGGGAGGCATCCCCGTAGTGGCATGCAGATCTTTGTGAAGACATTCAAGACCAGTACAAGCTAAGAAGACGACGACCCTTGGCGGGATCCCAGCCAAGGAAGACCACAAAACCTCCGGCAAGCACCTTGCCGGGGATGACAACAGGCGCCGCGGCAAGACCCTTACCGGGGCCCCGGCAAGGCCCTTGCCGAGGACACCCGCAGGGTCACCATCAGGCCCGCACCAACTACGCGTCCACCGCCCCATGCAGCTGCCGACCCAACCAGCTGGGCGGGCACCTGCGTGGCAACATGCAGATCTTCGTGAAGACCCACCATTGCGCCACCTCAGCTGCCTGCTTGCCTACATGGCATATCAGGCACCGCTGGCCAGGGCGCGTGTCAACACAAGAAGGAGCGGCGACGGACAAGACGGACGTCTCCCCTCGTCCCCGATAAAGCGAGGACACCTAAGCTAAGCGCATTGAATGCGCCTTGTCATGTAATGTGAGGGATAACCTCACATCACTGTACCCTTTCCACCTCCTGTGTGCCACTGTGGCAACCCCTTTTCCCTATAAAAGGAGGCCCGAGGCTACCAGGAGAAGGATTCGGCTTTTTAGAACTCCTCACGAATCGGCTTTTGGTAGCTCCTCACTAGCTGAAGAACACAAACATATAATCCACCAAAGCAGGAGTAGGGTTTTACGCATCTTTGCGGCCCGAACCTGGGTAAACGAACCGTGTGATAATTATTAGATCCGCTCTTCTCTCAACCCCACGCCCCGTAACCGTAGTTGGGATTCTTGTGATCCCATAGGTGTCGATCCAAATACACCGACATGGGGGGAGGAAAACGAGAGGCAAATGGCAAATAATATAATGCGAGGGATAAGAGCTTGTGATGGGTACTTGGTATATAACTTGTGCGTAGATCTCCCCGGCAACGGCGCCAGAAATCCTTGTTGCTATCTCTTGAGCATGCGTTGGTTTTCCCTTGAAGAGGAAAGGGTGATGCAGCAAAGTAGCGTAAGTATTTCCCTCAGTTTTTGAGAACCAAGGTGTCAATCTAGTAGGAGACTACACGCAAGTTACTCATACCGGCACAAACAAATAAGAACCTTGCAACCAACGCGATAAAGGGGATGTCAATCCCTTCTCGGCCACTTTCAAAAGTGAGATCTGATAGAGATAATATGATAATAGTTTTGGTATTTTTGTTGTATAGATTGAAAGTAAAGATTGCAAAGTAAATGTAAATTAAAGATAGATAGTTGCTGGAAGATTGATATGATAGAAGATAGGCCCGGGGGCCATAGGTTTCACTAGTGGCTTCTCTCAAGATAGCAGATTTCTACGGTGGGTGAACAAATTACTGTCGAGCAATTGATAGAAAAGCGCATAGTTATGAGAATATCTAGGCATGATCATGTATATAGGCATCACGTCCATGACAAGTAGACCGAATCAATTCTGCGTCTACTACTATTACTCCACACATCGACCGCTATCCAGCATGCATCTAGAGTATTATGTTCATAAGAACAGAGTAACGCCTTAAGCAAGATGACATGATGTAGAGGGATAAACTCGTGGAACATGATGTAAAACCCATCTTTTTATCCTCGATGGCAATAATACAGTACGTGCCTTGCTGCCACTGCTGTCACTGGGAAAGGACACCGCAAGATTGAACCCAAAGCTAAGCACTTCTCCCATTGCAAGAACAACCAATCTAGTAGGCCAAACCATACTGATAATTCGAACAGACTTGCAAAGATATTTTAATCATGCATATAAGAATTCAGAGAAGAATCAAATATTGTTCATGGATAATCTAGATCATAAACCCACAATTCATCGGATCTCGACAAACACACCGTAAATAGAATTACATCAAATAGGTCTCCAAAAAGATCGAGGAGAACTTTGTATTGAGATCCGAAGAGAGAGAGAGAGAGAACCCATCTAGCTAATAACTATGGACCCGAAGGTCTATGGTAAACTACTCACAACACATCGGAGAGGCTATGGTGTTGATGTAGAAGCCCTCCGTGATCGATTCCCTCTCCGGTGGAGCTCCGGAACAGGCCCCAAGATGGGATCTCACGGGTACAGAAGGTTGCGGCAGTGCAATTAGGGTTTCGTGGTGCTCTCGGATGTTTTCAGGGTATATGGGTATATATAGGAGGAAGAGGCACGTCGGTAGAGCAACAGGGGGCCCACGAGGGTAGGGGCGCGCCTACCCCCCTAGGCGCGCCCTCCCCCTCGTGATCGCCTCGTTTCTTTCCTGACGTGTACTCCAAGTCTTCTGTGTTGAATTTGTTCCAAAAACGACTCCCCCGAAGGTTTCATTCCGTTTGGACTCCATTTGATATTCATTTTCTGCGAAACACGGAAATAGGTAACAAACAGCAATTTGCACTGGGCCTTGGGTTAGTTGGTTAGTCCCAAAAATAATACAACAGTGTATAATAAAGCCCATTAAGCATCCAAAACAGATAATAAAATAGCATGGAACAATCAAAAATTATAGATATGTTGGAGACGTATCACCCATGTCCGCGGGAGCGGCTATCGATAGATTTAACACACACTCTGCAGAGGTTAGTACAGTGTACCCACAGCACGGAACCCATGGCCTCGCACTCCTATTCGGGTGGACCAACGGCTTTCCAATAAAACCTTCCTATTGTCATCACACTCTCCGAGCCACTCCGACAAACTCACCTCTTGGGATAAGTCATGCGTGGCCCCGATGTCTACCAAAGACATTCAACGGCCACCGTCGTGGCAAAGCATAAACGGTCGCAAATGGGGACATAGCTCAAAACCAAATACAGGCACACAAGGCTTATGCCGTCCTACCCGGCCAAGGTAGTGCCCGCGCATAACCTTCCCTCGTTGGAGGTACCGGCGAGAGGCATGCCAATAGACCACATTAGGTCCTTTCGCATAAAAGGCAAATGTGGTTGCACTGGTCAGCTCGACTTGATGGCACTATGACTCAGCCAATAGGTGTTCTAGTTTAATACAAGTCCGGTTTAACTTGAATGCAATAAGCTGAGCCATAATAAAATAACATGATGCAACTATAATGCATGATATCAACATAAGCATGGTGGTGTAACATAACCGTCAGGCATATCAACCATGATAAATCATATATGTGAATTAGCATCGCATACTGATGAGCATGAATATCACGAGTATAACACTACACATAAACATATCATGACCACTAGCATCGAGAATAAATACCATGCAATAACATAACGATAATACTACCATGCAAGCATTAAACCAACTGGATGCGAAGGAACATGCATAACAATGGTTCTCGGAACAGACGATAGTCATGCACCGAAGACCATCACCAACATCAACATCTACTACTACCAAGCATGGCATGGAAAGCAATACTAGCAAGAATACATGATAACCAGATGCATAAGAACATAGCGTGAAGATAAACACAGATCCATCAGCATAACCGAAACAGTGATAATAGTTGCAAACGAACAAGCACTTAATAAATGTTCAAGTAGAAAAGCAAGGCTACTACATGGCTATCATGCAAGTGGTTGTCATGGCTTGCATGGGGATGAAGGATTCCCTCGGGAGAATTGCGAAACGATCATGAAAGGGAACGCCGGAAAAGATTCTACCTCGGAGGGGGCTGATTAGGGGCAAGGGCAAAATGGTCATTTTCAGTGCCATAGTGAAAATGCTGTGAACAGAATGGGCTCGACGAGTCGAAGATGTGGGCGTTGGTTCACCTTATTCGCAGTCTCGAGCAAAAAGTTATAGCCCGACGAAGTCCAGGGACCAATGTGTAAAAAGATTCTACAAACAGGCCCCTGAATGAGAAAACAGAAAACGCCTTTGAGGAAATAAGTCTTCTACATAGGGAAAACGCGTTCTCAGACGCAGTAGAAAAGGAATACGCTTTCGAAAGAGGGAAAACACATTTTGGGTAGAGGTCGCGGTGTTTTATGCTTTCACTTACCGTAACGTAAACTATGGAAGTATGTTTCCACTTAAACACGTGGTAGAGGCGGGGCCAGGCGTTTTTCGGCTGATGAGTGTGGCTGAGAGGAGACGCGGGGCCCGCCTGGCCAAATGGACGGGCCTCGTCCTATTCCTCTCGCTCGCCCGAGAAGCAGAGGGAGGAGCGCGGCGCCGGCGCTCGTCCGGCCGTCTCCGACCACCTTCGGTAAAGCTCGGACCACCAGAGTGCTCCCCGAGGCGCGACGCATCCATCCACCCCACCAACGGACTCCAACAGCGACGGGAGAGATGGCGAGCACGAGCACGGCGTCAGATTTGGGCTAGGCGCCATGAGTCACCAGAGTCGAAGATGAAGTGCGGGGTGGAGTCACTGGACCCAGGGGGTTCTTATGGAGGTGAAAGGAGGGGGAATGGGGCTCGGGATTGTGCCAATTTAGGCAACGGCCAATGGTGGCCTTGGTGGCCGTGGCGAGCAGGGAGGAGCTCCGAGGACGGTTGGACGGGTCAAGGACGTGTAAAGTGGAGTGGTGAGGCTGGTGGTGTGGTGTCAGACCCGCACCTATTTAGTAGTAGCCAACTTTCTTCAGTTATCCAACGTCTCTGAGGCAAGACGGATCGGCGCATCGGATGGCTCGCGTTGCTCGCCTACTCCACCGAACCATTACCATTTTGATGTTCAGTTTCACTGGCTATACTATTCCGTTTCACCCAGTTGCCAGCTGAGCTATAAAGCTAGCAGCTACCCTCTGTAATAGTAGCGCATTATTCTGAGAACTATCACAATGATACAAGCATATATCTTATAGTAAAGTAAACCCTAGTTGCTCCTACTTTCCCCTTTCTCATCGCGGGATTTGAGTTGGTTTTAGATCGAATTCCCCACAGAATCCTTTTGGGGCTTGACAATTGGTATGATGTGCACATGATTTCCTCGACGGCGTGATAGATCGAAGCAGCTGCGGTGATTTCCCTCCCTTCCCTCCCTTTTCCACGGCGGTGGAGTTGGGGGCGTTTGGGGCGAATGACGGGTGGCGCAGGTGGCGGTAGATCCATTCGACGGCAACTCATTGAGCGCGACTTGTTGGGAGTGCACATCGCTTTCTCGGTAAAATCCCAGGTCAAGCGACGGGTGGTGCTGTTCCGGCAGCGAATCTCAAAGGCAGCGGTAGGGTTGAGTGTTCAGTTTGGGTTTCCGGCAAGATCCGGAGGTAAAATTCCTCTCTAACCACTTAACCAAGATGGGGAGATCCAAGCCAAGTGTCGACAAAGCAGAGATGACAGACCTGCTGGTCATGAAGGGGGAATTCCTGCAACATCGGGAAGAAACAACAGATCTACAAGGAGAAGTTGATGATCTGCGGAAAGTAGTGCACACCATCCACACAAAACAAGACACTATGGTCTCAGTTATGAGTGGGGTTCAGAAAGCGGTGTCATCTCTTAACTTGCAGCTCGCAGCCATGGCTGATGTGCTGAAAACCCTTAGTACTACAGATGCTTCCACTTCGGCGCCGCAGAATCTGACAAATACGGAGAAAACATTCATACCACCACCGCAACAAGTGAACAAGGAAACAACAGTGGAACGTGACAGACCATTAACAGAGGAATTGCGCAAGCGTCTAGCTCTGGAACAGGAAAAAACAAGACAAGTGGCATCACAAATTCCTGCTCATCTCACACCCATCCATGTACCCAGACCCTCTATTCCTCCAGGTTATGGTATCGGTACTGCTCTGGATGTCCACTCGAGCAACGTTACTCCAACGGCGGCATAGAAGATGGCCCGTACACCAGGTTTCCACAACTTCCAACCGCCGGGTTTTCGTCAGAGTTGGGAAGACTTTCAGAAACAATATGAACAAGAAATGCGCACCCAATTCCTCAAAAGCATCACCAAAGGCCCTCGTATGGATTTCCCACGTTTTGATGGAAACAACCCAGTAGGATGGATTCACCAATATGACAAATATTTCCAGATGGCAGGAGCACCGGCTGAATACAAAGTGAGCCTTGCTCAGCTGTATGTGGTTGGTAAAGCTGACGTATGGTTGCGCCATTCTGGCATTCTCAAGAAACAACTAACGTGGGCACAGTTTTGCGAAGTTCTCCACAGATTCTCTTCAGCCAATTCCTATGAACTAACAAAAAAGTTCAACCTGAAGCAGAACACAATGTCAGTATCAGACTACACTGACCAATTCGATGAGCTGATGGCTGAAGTACAAGCTAAAAATCCAATAATGGATGAAACTTGGTTCGTTAGATGTTATGTTAATGGCCTGAGGACACAACTCAAGTACCAGCTACGACCACTAAAACCCTCCTCCTTAGCTGAAGCATACTGGCTAGCTGTTGATCTAGAAAAAGGAGGTGCTGAAAGGAAATCCTATTCAACCCATTGTAGCTCTGCTAAAGACTCCACTCGTTACTAGAAGTCTTACACTGCTACACCAGAGAAAACTTCAGATCCTAAGCCTGTAACTGTAAATCAAAGAGCTAGAGTGCCTGGCAAGTGCTGGAGATGTGGAGACACGTGGTTCCATGGTCATAAATGCAAAATGGCACCAGTCCTGAATGTACTAACGGGAGTAGACCCCACTGAAGAAGCACAAGAGCAACATGAACTAGAGGAACATGAGGTCATTGAGCAACCACTTGCCGAGGAACGATGCATGACCATATCAGCATAGGCCATCCGTTCTGACAACGTCAACACTATATCGATCTTGGTTAACATTGGAGGGAAACAAGGTGTTGCTTTAGTAGATTCTGGCAGCAACTCAACTTTCATCAGCCTCCAATTTGCACTTCAAACCTCCTGCACACTTCTCAAAGATGCTACTAGGGCAGTCACAGTTGCTGGGGGAGGTACTCTATGGTCAGGCTCCTATATCCCTACAACTACCTTTACTGCTGGACACACACAATTCCAACAGAGTTATGGACTTACCAGGCCATGATAGAGTGCTTGGAAGTGACTGGATGGAAACCCACAGTCCTGTAGCATTTCGCTACGACCCTAGACAGATCATTGTAATGAAGGACAACTAAATACCTGTGACTATTAAGGCATGTGACATGCTATCAGAGGCTACACTCATTGATGCAGAAAAAGCAAACAAGTTGATGTCTGCTGGAGCCCCAGGATATGTACTGAATCTCATTAGGGACACAACCATGAAAATACCAGCAAAACAAGAGATTCCACAACCAGTAGAAGAGGTTTTGCAACAGTTCCCTACAGTCTTCCAGGAGCCAAAAGGGTTACCTCCAAAAAGAGCTCATGACCATAAAATTCCCCTTAAGGATCAAACAGACCCTCCTAGTTCAAGACCATACAGAGTACCCCACATGCAGAGAAATGTGCTATAAAAGCAAGTTGATGCCATGCTCGGGGATAAAATCATTAGGGCCAGTGAGAGCCCCTACTCTTCACCAGCAATACTTGTCATGAAAAAGGATGGTACTTGGAGACTCTGTATTGACTACAGGAAACTGAATTCTGCAACCATCAAAAACAAATTTCCAATTCCAGTCATTGAAGATCTACTAGATGAACTACATGGAGCAACTTACTTCACGAAATTAGACCTCGGATCTGGTTATCATCAAGTGAGAATGGATGAAAATGATATACCAAAGACAACTTTCAGAACATATTTTGGCCACTATGAGTTTCTAGTCATGCCTTTTGGATTGGCCAATGCACCTGGCACATTCCAAGCACTCATGAACAACATCTTTGGCCCTTATCTTAGGATGTTTGTACTAGTGTTCTTTGATGACATCTTAATATTCAGCAAATCTCTCTCTTAGCACATAGCCCATTTGCAAATTGTGCTTCAGTTACTCCAAGAACATCATCTCTTTGCAAAGCTCTCTAAATGTGTTTTTGCTGTCCTGAAAGTGGAATACCTAGGCCATGTTATCACTGGGGAAGGTGTATCCACAGACCCCTCCAAAGTGGCTGATGCTGCTGAAAGGCCAGAACCAACAACACCTACACAACTAAGAGTTTTTTTAGGGTTATGAGGATATTACAGAAGATTTGTGAGAAACTTTGGTGTAATAGCAAGACCATTACATGATGTACTCAAGAAAGACAACCTTTCATGGACAGAGGCTCAAACACAAGCTTTTCAATAACTAAAACAGGCTATGATTTCAGCCCCTGTTCTGTCCTTGCCAAATTTCTCTTAACCCTTTGTATTCGAAACAGATGCCTCTAGAGTGGGTATTGTAGTAGTTATGATGCAAGGGGGCAAACCATTAGCCTACTACAGTTCCAGCTTATGTCCTAGAAATGCAGCTCTCTCCACTTATGAAAAAGAAGCCCTAGCTATCATTGCAGCTCTGAAGAGATGGAGACGTTATTTCCTAGGGAATGACCTCATCATTAGAATAGATCATCAAAGTTTGCAATTCACGACAGACCAAAAGATAACCACTAGCATACAACACAAGCTGATGTTGAAACTGTTGGAGCTGAACTTCACCTTGCAATACAAAAATGGGAAAGAAAATGTTGTTGTTGATGCCCTTTCTAGGAGACACTCCTTGATGGCCACATCTCTTGTCACACCACATTGGATATATGAAGTTGAAAGCTCCTACAGTAATGACGCAACCTGCAAGTCTCTTTTGGAGAAACTGCTCCTCTCCCCTGATCACACTGTCAATCAGAACACACTACATTCAGGTATCATCAGGCACAAGGGCAAAATATATGTGGGAAAAGACCTGGACCTGAGAAAGACGCTCCTAACTGCTTTACATGCAGCTGCTTTGGGTGGTCAAAGTGGCATGGAGGCCACTTATCACAGAATTAAACAGATATTCTACTGGCCAGGTCTGAAACAAGAAGTGGACAAATTTTTCTCTGAGTGTCCCACCTGCTAGAAAAACAAGGGGGAAAACTGCCCATGTCCTGGTTATCTAAACCCACTTCAACTGCTTGACATGGTTTGGACTCACCTGGGCATGGTTTCATTGCAGGACTGCCTAAATCCAATGGTTATGAGGTTATTTTCGTAGTCGTGGATAGATTATCTAAATTTGCCCATTTTATACCTCTAGCCCACCCCTATACAGTTCACATAGTGGCCCAAGCGTTCATCGACAATGTATTGAAGCTGCACGGCCCCCATTTGGCAATAGTGTCTCACAGAGATGTGATCTTTACCAGCAAACTATGGCAAGATATCTTCAAAGGAATGGGTTCTGATCTGCCTTACAGCACTGCTTACCATCCTGAATCTGATGGTCAGACTGAAAGAGATAACCAATGTATCAAAAACTATCTTCCTTGCCTGACATCCATGCACCTAGAAAGTGGGCATCACACTTATCCATGGCAGAGTATTGGTACAGTAGCTCATATCACTCTGCCCTTAAGAAGACACCATTTGAGGCAGCTTATGGATATCCTCCACCCAACATCTGCGAGAACATCTTACCTGACAACTTGAGTGGGATGCTCAACACTTCTTCCATGACAGAGATGCTCTGCTACAACATTTGAAGTCCAATTTACAGCCCAAGCACGCATGAAGAAGTATGCTGAACAAAAACAAGCAAAGAGGACCCTGGAAATTGGGGACATGGTGTACCTCAAAATGCAACCATACCGCCTCAATTCTTTTGGGTTACGTACACACATCAAGCTTCAGAGCAAATACTATGGACCTTTCAGGATAATCAACAAAGTGGGACAAGTTGCTTACAAACTGCTGCTCCCTGACCAGGTTAACATACATCTGGTTTTCCATGTCAGCCAGCTCAAAAAGCATGTGGGTCCTAAAGCAATCCCGTGCGAAGACCTTCCTCTGTTTCGACCCGACGGCATGATCCAGACTGAACAAGTCCTCGTTCTAGAAACTCGCCAGATTCACCGCAATAACATGCCAGTGGTTCAATGGCTCATGCAATGGGCTAATCTTCCTCCAGATGAAGCCTCTTGGGAATACACAACATTCATGAAGAAAACATTCCGTGCATTCTTCAAAGGCACCATTGATAGATGGTTCAACCGATCTACTCCTTGAGGATAAGTTCGTTTCCACCCGGGGGTATTGTCAGACCCGCACCTATTTAGCAGTAGCCTTTCAGTTATCCAACGGCTCTGAGGCAAGATGGATCGGCGCATCGGACGGCTCGCGTTGCTCGCCTACTCCACCGAATCGTTACCATTTTACTGCTCCATTTTACTGGCTGTACTATTCCGTTTCACCCAGTTGCCAGCTGAGCTATAAAGCTAGCAGCTGCCTTCTGTAATAGTAGCGCATTAATTATTCTGAGAACTATCACAATGATACAAGCATATATCTTATAGTAAAGTAAACCCTAGTTTCTCCTACTTTCCCATTTCTCATCGCGAGATTTGAGTCGGTTTTAGATCGAATTCCCCACAGAATCCTTCTGGGGCGTGACATGTGGTCGAGCGGCCTCGAAGTGCCTATTTATAGGAGGGTGAGGGATGCCGATCCAAGTGCCGTCGCACGCATTCGGCCGAGGTCCTAGCGACGGGCAGCGATCATGGGAGGGCGCGGGAACGCGACAAGGCATCGATGCATAGGTCACGGAGCGGATCAAGCCAAGGGGGTACGGTGAGGAAGTGGACACGGCTGAGGAAGACGACGCGGTCATGGGCAAGCATTGTTCGGCGATGGGGACGGCTCACCAGAGAAGAAGACGGAGGGGGCAAGAGCTCCAGAGAGATGGCGACGGCATGAGGAAGGTGCTAGACATGGCTAGGCGATGAGCGGACGAGTGCACACACGGGGAGGAAGAGGCCGAGGGCGAACAAAGATGAAATGTCATAGTCCGTCCGTGGGCGTGCGGCGACGAGCGCCAGTGAGCAAGTTGCCCAAGGGGGAGATGAGTCCAGGGAGAAGGGGACGATGAGATAAAGCTGCTTGACACGCCCGTGCTCGCTGAGACGCTGAGCAGGGGAGAGGCCCGTAGCAAACGACTGCCAGCTCGCGCCCACTGCATGCCAAAGCGGTGGTCACCGTGCAGACTGGCATGGAGAGGACTCGAGAAGCAGGCAAACGCTGTCTAAGGTGTAGTCCCTTTGCCGAGGAGCGGACAGGAGGTGATGGATCAAAGAAAGGAGCTCTTGATCAATGGGATTTATCTCTGAAAGTATGTTGTTGCAAACTGTTGCATGATGTTGTGGTGCACACAAAAGAGCTAAGGGACAGAGCTCTTGTCTGGGAGGTTTAGGGTAGAAGGTTCAAGAGTCCTGTGAAGTTTGAGATGATTTGGACCAAGTCTTAATGCACTTGCTTAACAATTTCTTAAACTGGTCTAGAATCAAGGGCACTCACTAGGAGTGTTGGATTAAGCGTCGAATGGACATGGCAGGGTGATTTGATCATATGAAGGTGACATAAAATTTTCACACCATTTGGACAAGCCAAGGTGGTCCTTCCTTTATTAACATCCCCACTGTCTAGAAACTTAGGAAAAATCCTAAGGCAAAATGGCTAGATGAAATGAGACCAAATCTTGTGGAGATAGTTCATATGAGTAGGAGAAGGTCCTGGAAATTTTTCAGCAATAATAAAGCAACATAAAATATACTTGCTTCATAAACTAGAAAACTA
Organism: Secale cereale; assembly: GCA_902687465.1. NCBI lineage: Eukaryota > Viridiplantae > Streptophyta > Magnoliopsida > Poales > Poaceae > Secale > Secale cereale. The sequence goes on from LR738712.1 coordinate 606,596,867, forward strand.
ACCAGAAACAAAGAATTGAAGTTGAGCTCACATGGTGTCACACCCTGATTTTCATACCACTACACTTGACTAGTCCTAGTAGGACTAGGATTGACCTATTACAAGGTGTCCTACTCTTGCTTCCTTTGTAAGAGAATATCCCTTATGCTTTCTTCATAAACCGGCCCACCATACAAGAACCGGCCTTCTGGGCCTTGGGCCTTGTCATCCATGATCCACCTGCCGGGTTACCAGTAAATTGCCAAATGTAAACCGTCTTAAGTAAAACGCCAAATCCGGCCGGGTTATAATTCCGGCCGGTTCATACCGCGGGGGTATATCCCCGACATTAGCCCCCAAGTTTAGGTCTGATTTATCCATGGTAAACTTATGCTGCAAGATAAACACAAGAACGAATCTGACAGGTTGTGCTCCGGGTTAATAATTTCTTGTAAACCGGCATCTAATCATCCTTAAGTCCTTGTCCTTTCCTTCTTCTAGAAAATCCAGGTCAACAGACCAGCTTCATAATTAACTTGTTTGTAGAAAAAATATTGTAAATCCAGAATCCATTCGAATCAGCCTTTCAATGCTCTGACTTGACAAAAATGTTGATCTTCAAATATTCAATTGGTATCCAGCCAACTTGAAGATGTATAACTTGCCGGTTTATAATTACCACCATTGTCGGGTTATAAAAATTGATAATTCCGGGTCATGACTGTTTATAAATGCCGGGTTATGATTGTTGCCAACGCCGGGTCATACAATTAATCTTCCTGATTTGCCCAAACTCAGAATTTGAAGATGTTCCTCCTTTATATGCATATTACCTGTAGCCCCCAAGTCTTAAGAAGAGAACATAGTGATATCTTAAGACTTGTTTGAATATAATCGTTGCAATCTTGAAGAAATCCAGATTGTTCATCTCAGTCATTAATCAAAACTGAATATTCCACATATGTAGCCCCCAAGTGCCGGGTCATTATGTAATAATGAGCAGGGACTTTGTATATACTTCATTGAAAATAGCATTGTATAATCTTGAAGAAATCCGGATTGTTCATCCCAATCACTATGAAACTGAATATTCCATATTATGTAGCCCCCAAGTGCTGGGTCATTATGCAATAATGAGCAGGGACTTTGTAGATATAATCATTGAAAATAACATTATATAATGTAACTTCCATCGTGTGGTTTGAACCCACGTCCACAAGGTTAAGAGCTTTGTGCTTTATCAACTGAGCTGTGGACCCTTCAATATAATGGATTAATACTTGTGTACCTTGAATTGTTGACAAGAGCGATTGGTTGCCCCCAAAGGCCGGCTCATTATAACGTGATGAGTCGGGTCTTCAATAAAGTGAGCAAAAAATGACTTTGCATTAGCCCCCAAGTGTCATGGTGCATGCTTGCAGCGACATGAGACTTGTGTATTTGATGTAAACTCAATTTGAATAATGTAGCCCCCAAGTGCCGGGTTGTAAGCCTGCAGCAACTCGGGACTATTCCTTTGTAGAATAAATCACTTCCATCGATGAAATAATATCCATTGCGCTTAAAGCAACTTTGAAAACCTCAATCATAATATTGATAATCATAATAAAAACCCAGCCATGTTGGCTATTAAAGATTTGAATATAATCCGGTCTTGAAAACCGGTTCCAGTGATATTTGATCACAACCAAACCGTGTTAATAAACACCAGTCATTATTTCGTCTCATACTGGCGACTTATAGTCAAAGCCAGGCCGGTTTAATAAACACCGGTCATTATAACTGATCATGTACTGCCAATATGTATTTAAAAATACTTCATACCTGCGATCAAGTATGCTTGATATTCTTAATCCGGCGAAATTTGCAGTTTTCTGAGGAAGCTCTTGGCTCCGTTGGGGCGTACCCAATTATTCCGGGTTTATAAGAACTGCCGGTTTAAATAATACTGGAGCGTTGTGTCCAGACTTTGAAAATATGTGGTCAATTGTGAAGTTGTCCCACTCTGGATCAAAGAACCATAAAACACAAATACCAGAAATGCAAGTTTGCAAATAAAACCATGTAGTCGAGGCTTTTTACGAGCTGCCAGTCTCAAAGCAAACTTTAGCCAATCAATGGAATGGGCTTACCATCCAGAGGGCCTCTATGGTTCCCGTAGAACCATAGGAAGAACTTTTAGCCAATCACTGGATGGTTGTCACCATCCAGAGGGCCTCCATGGTTCCATACACTACTAGGAAAAGGGCTACTAATGATGCATCATTTTTGCCCATTAATGGCGCACTACTGGTGCGCCATTAGTAGCACGCCATTATTATTTTTTACTAATGGCGCACCACTGGTGCGCCATTAGTATAGTGCACGGTGCGCCATTAGTATGCCTCCCAGGGGGCCATGTATACCCAGGTGCTTTGGCATACTAATGGCGCACTACATAGAAGTGCGCCATTAGTAAAAAAAATTCAATTTTTTTTTCAATTTTTTTTCCAAATTTTTTATATATTTTTTTCTTAATCTCAGGTCATTATGGCTTAATATGGGGTCAATTTGCTTAATCTCAAGTCAAATCGCACTCTGTGGTCAAACTTCCCATAAGGTCACCCATCCTCACACCACTCCAGCCCGAGCACGCTTAACTTCATAGTTCTATCCAACCCCAGCACCAGCTCACTTCACACGCACTTGTTGATATATCTATCATATCAATCCTATTAACCCTTCTTGATGTCTACTAGTTTGTTAATGTTCATGAGTATGATGAAATTTTGAAAATATATTTCAAACTTCCCGGTCATATTACGTATCATATTTTGGAAAAAGAAAATTAATTTTTTTTTGAAAATTTTATAAAAAAAAATTTTGTTACTAGTGGCGCACCTAGCAAATGGTGCGCCACTAGTAAGTTTGAAATTTTTTGAATTTTTTTGCCTGTAGGTCTTAAAAGCCCCGTAACTTTTTTCTGTTAGGTTTTTGGGGATTTTGAAAATGTTTAACGGGGTTCCCTCGGTTAAATTCGGATGTAACTTTTCGAGTAGATGATTTTTCATATAAAAAACTTTTTAATCCAAGTTTGTATGCAAAAGTTATGCCTGTTTTACTAAATTCCAGAGATATTTTGCAAATAAAGTCAAAATTCATATTTGTAAATTTTCACAAAAAGTAGACCACATATCACATGGGAAACTTATTTTCTTTTATTTTTTTGACATTTACATTATTTTCTTTTATTTATTTTTGAACTGGAAAAGGCGGTCCACGGGGGGGGGGGTGTGCAGTAATGGCCAAGTTACTAATGGCGCACCGTGGGAGTGGTGCGCCATTAGTATGCCAACTACTAATGGCGCACCACTCCCACGGTGCGCCATTAGTACTTTTGAAAAAAAAATAAAAAATAAAAAATAAACAAAATTTGAAAAAAAAATACTAATGGCGCACCGTGGGAGTGGTGCGCCATTAGTAGTTCAACTACTAATGGCGCACCACTCCCACTGTGCGCCATTAGTATTTTTTGAAAATAAAATTAAAAAAAATAAAAACAAAATCTAAAAAAAAATTACTAATGGCGCACCGTGGGAGTGGTGCGCCATTAGTAAGTTTAACTACTAATGGCGCACCACTCCCATGGTGCGCCATTAGTATTTTTTGAAAATAAAATAATAAAAACAAAAAAACAAAATTTGAAAAAAAATTACTAATGGTGCACCGTGGATGTGGTGCGCCATTAGTAGTTTAACTACTAATGGCGCACTATCCACTGGTGTGCCATTAGTAGTTTTGAAAAAAAAATGAAAAAACAAATTTGTTACTAATGGCGCACCACGTCAACGGTGCGCCATTAGTATTTGGATACTAATGGCGCACCAACACATGGTGCGCCATTAGTATATACTAATGGCGCACCGCTTGTCTGGTGCGCCATTAGTGTCAATTCCATCTATAGCCCTTTTCCTAGTAGTGATAGAACCATAGGAAAAACTTTAGCCAATCACTGGATGGTTGTCACCTGTCCAGAGGGCCTCCATGGTTCCATAGAACCATAGGTAAAACTTTAGCCAATCACTGGATGGTTGTCACCTGTCCAGAGGGCCTCCATGGTTCCATAGAACCATAGGTAAACTTTAGCCAATCACTGGATGGTTGTCACCTGTCCAGAGGGCCTCCATGGCTCCATAGAACCATAGGTAAAACTTTAGCCAATCACTGGATGGTTGTCACCTGTCCAGAGGGCCTCCATGGCTCCATAGAACCATAGGTAAAACTTTAGCCAATCAC
>LR738712.1:606601130-606628481 GCA_902687465.1 Secale cereale
ACTGGATGGTTGTCACATGTCCAGAGGGCCTCCATGGCTCCATAGAACCATAGGTAAAACTTTAGCCAATCACTGGATGGTTGTCACCTGTCCAGAGTGCCTCCATGGTTCCATAGAACCATAGGTAAAACTTTAGCCAATAACTGGATGGTTGTCACCTGTCCAGAGGGCCTCCATGGTTCCATAGAACCATAGGTAAAACTTTAGCCAATCACTGGATGGTTGTCACCTGTCCAGAGGGCCTTTTTGCCATGTCCTCTTTGGTTCGAATACGACCTATGTTTGAACAGGAATCCCTTCAGTGATCCCATCGGCAGAGTACATATATGGGAGTTGCCCTGAGTGAATTTGAACCGGTATGTTGAATAGATCGGATCACAGGCTGGACAGTAAAACGACCGCAGCATCAGAGGCAGCACAAACATATGAATCGGCCGCAATGTTGTAATCCGGCGGAGATGAGTAAGTTGTCCTCCGTGTTGTAAACCGGTACGGATGCGTGAACCGGCCGTCCGTTCAACGGGTAGTGTGACACAGAAGAAAAACACCGTCGTAGAACGTTGCCAGCGCGTGTTTTATACCCGCAGTATAACAATGATTTTACCTGTATATATAAAAAACCAATAGGGTAGTTTAATGGTGCTCAGGGGAAATAAAATGATAAAATATATAGGAGGGATAACACCTGATTTGCTCGAATAGCAGATGGGTCGACCGGCGCCGACGGGCTAGTTGTTCTCCTTGTTGTGAGCCGGCGTAATCGTGAGAGACGGCCACGGCGTTGGAAACCGGTGTGGTAGCGTGAGATGGCCACGGTATTGTAAACCATTGTGGTAGCGTGATACGGCCACGGTATTGTAAACCGGTGTGGTAGCATGAGACGACCACGGTACTGTAAACCGGTGCTTGGATCCGTGGCATAACAACGATCACTTGTGTCGAACAATGTTTGGCGTGCCTCCATCTTCGTGGTATAATACCATTTTATGATGAATAATTTTCCTGCATATAAAATACAGCAGGGCGAGGAATTTCTGCTCGAGCGAATTGATATGTATTAAAATAGATAGGATAGATATCACCTGATTCGCCTGGAGAACAGATGAGTTGGCCGTGGTATTGTAAACCGGCACGCGCGGGCGAGTTAATCGCCGGCGCGGACAGTGAAGCGACCGCACACGTATCCGCTGGGCCGTTTTATCAGAATGGGTGCGGTACCGGCGTGTTAATATAGACCGGACCGCGGAAACGGTGGCGTGCGCACGCCTATCGGTGAGGGAGTCGGCCGCGGTGTTGGAGACCAGCGCGCGGGCGGGTGCGGACTGACGAATCGGCCGTATGTTGATGTAGACTGGATTGCGGGCGACGGCGGCCTGTGCGTGCTTTACTGGGCGATTCGCGCGGTCCTGGCGAATTGATGCAGACTAGACCGTGGGAACGCCGGTTTGCACGCATGTGCGTCGAGCAGCGTAGCATGGATGAATGCTAGTGCATGTACTCCGTATCCGCGGTATAATGGCATAAAAAAAATTCCTGTGTAAAAATATTATGAAGCAGAGTAATTGTTCTTTGACAAAAACAATAAGTGTTTAATAAGATAAATTTAGATAAACATCACCTGATTTGTCCGGACGACAGATGATCGGTGCACTGTCAGAATTTAATCGGACGAGCAGCAGTGTAGACGTGCTAGTATTTTAGTCTTCAAGTACCACCAGTAACATTCTGATCTAGTAGTCATTCAAGTAGCACTGGTCTTCTTCCCAAAAGAATAATTGATGGTGGATTCCACGTGGCAGGGTACTACTTCAAGTACTTTTTCTTTGGTACTACCTCTGATCTAGTAGTAGCATGCTCTTGCTGTTGATTATCGATATACGAGTCCGTCTCGGGACTTGATTCAGAAGTGGAGGCCAGTGCGCGTGTGCGCGGACTAACAAATCGGCCGGTGAGTTGATGTAAACTGGACCGCGACATGCACGTTCGTGAAGCCACGCGGCACAATCAAACATGCATCCGTGGTATAACATCACCCCTTTTTCTTTTAATAGTCATCCTGCGTAAAAAATATAACAAGCCAGAGTAATTGTTGTCGGATGATTTAGCATGTACTGATAAAATATATAGGAAAAATATCACCTGATGTTTTACGTTGGATCCGAAATGATTGAAGATGGAAAAGGACAAAATCCGGACTACTAGTATTCAACTAGCATTCATGTGAGCCTGTACGTGGAGGCGTTTTGAGAAGCAGCAACACGGCAGTGTAGCAGCAGCTTTCACCTCGGTTGACGGAGTGGAGCAAAAATTTAATCATCAGATCAATCGTGGTTTGATTCCCTCTGGACAGCAACGGATATTGCGTAACGGAGCAGCAGCGGCAACCGAAAACGCCTGTAGTAACAGCAACTCTAGCGGTTTGGCAGTCGAAGACGCCTTCGGGACAGGTTGCTCCTTGGTGAAACAGCCAGGGCGGCTGCAGCTTCGAGCAATTTCCACGCGTTGGAAATCGAGTCGGTCTCGGCGTAGTAAAAAGTGATGCTGCAGAGAGGCCACGGTGGCGGAAACTGCTCCTGAGTCGTGGTCGGCTGGATGAATCCCCGTCCGTTTCCAAGTTGTACTAGTACTAGTCGTTGTCGGTTTGATTACCAGACCCGTGTCTCCCTTGAGGTCGTGGCGTGACAGAGCAGCAGCTGATCCGAAATATCAAATCCATCTGGTTGCTTCCCATGTACTAGCAGTTTTTGGCAAATAAAAAATTCAGAGTTCTAGATCAACTTGGCCCTTCACGTGATAGAGTACTGATTGAAATAGCACTGTTGCTACTGTTGGCTTTTCCCATTGTTTTTGCATGCTTCATATGGAGACACCGCAGCTGGTCCGACCCTTTGTACGTACATGTGCCGTACCTGTTCAACTAGATAAAATACAAGGACTACTATGACTCGAACACAGTGCATGACTGCTTCATATCGCCATTGGCGTATCCGTCGTGTGATCCGAGAAGGAAAAAACTGTAGCGAAAAATTTAATCTCAATGTTGGTGATTTTTCCGGACCATAACGGCGAAGCGGACGCAACCCTATTTGTCTCCTGATCACAATCTTGTATATTCTCTTCCGACTGTTCGTCGTTGATGCAGATGCTTTCTTTATCCAAAAAAATAGCGAATTCTTGGATCCCCCGAGAAATCCCTTTAAGAACTCAACACCACCGTGCGCAGGCCCCATGGTGGGCGCCAACTGTCGTGGAATTAACACGTCAGATGTCCGGATTAACGAACTTTAGGTGTGGAGCCGCGCATCTATGTAGTAGCTTGAGAGGGGTTGAGCGGAATCGAGAGACGCGATGCAAGACAAAGGTTTAGACAACTTCGGGCCCCGGGAAACATCATCCGGTAATAACCGTACGTGCTGTTTGAGGCTAGATCTCATTATGATCCTCGTGATGTCGCCGGTAAACCGGCTCTTTGTGTCTAACCCTAGAAACTTGTGAGAACTCCTCCTCTAACTTGTAACTTGTCCTCTTTGGGGAGCCCTTCCCCTCCTTATATATGTTGAAGGGGCGTGTTACTTGACTAGTCCTAGTAGGATTAGGATTGACCTATTACAAGGAGTCCTACTCTTGCTTCCTTTGTAAGAGAATATCCCTTATGCTTTCTTCATAAACCGGCCCACCATACATGAACCGGCCTTCTGGGCCTTGGGCCTTGTCATCCATGATCCGCCTGCCGGGTTACCAGTAAATTGCCAAATGTAAACCGTCTTAAGTAAAACGCCAAGTCCGGCAGGGTTATAATTCCGGCTGGTTCATACCGCAGGGGTATATCCCCGACAGCTCCCCTTGTGTCGAATCAATAAATTTGGGTTGAATACTTTACCCTCGAAAACTGTTGTGATCCCCTACACATGTGGGTTATCACCAAACCACGCCGTCGGCCTCCTCTGCCATGGTCGACGGAGCACTCATGTCAGACCTCCACAGCCTTCATGGAGAGTGTCTACGGATGGGCCACCTTTCGGGGAACACGCCGGTGGCCGGACCACCAAAAATGGTGGCAGGTAGCACCGATGGTCGCCGTCGTGCGATCTCTTTGTCTCTCGTCGCGCTGCGCGGGAGGTGGGGGAGGAACCTGCGAGCTGGGCCCCGCCTGTCGGCTGGCCAGCGGGGCAAGGGCCACTGACAGGTGGGCCTCGCCTCGCCCCTTATAACTGGAGGCGGAAATGCCATCTACCGCATCCCTGCGGCGAAAGCGTAGTTGTCGAAAACCGCCTTCGGCGTCGCCCTCTGCCCGTGTGACCGAGCCACTGGGCCGGCCCAGTGGTAGTCCAGCGCTACGCCTCGCTCAGAGCGCGCCAGTACACAGTCAGATCCAGCCCATTTAGGTAATTTTCTTTTCTTTTTATTTTCCAGTGAGTTCCAAAATTCAATAGGATATTCAAATGAACTCCAAATTTGAAGATTCAAATTTCTAGTGACTCCATAAATCATGATCTATCACATGGTGCTATTGACACATTTTTCCAAAAACACTTCTTTCACAAATATTTACAAAATATTATTTTTCCATTTCTGTGATGAACCTTAGAAAATCAGAGAGAGTCCATTTTTAATCCAAATGCCTAGTTTTTGAACATTTTTCCCAATGCTTTATTTACCATTAGAAAATAAAATTCCTAGATACTTGTATGTTCATAACTTAGTTTTTGAACATTTTTCCCAATGCTTTATGTACCATATCAAATATTGGTCCATTTACCCATGTATAGCTAACTTTGCAAATCCATAGGAAAACAATTTGAACTCCAAATCCAGTGAAACCAACTCCTAGATGCTTCTAAAATCATACCTTGTTAAAATGGGTGCCTTTGCTCATTTTTAAAAATAATTCTTCGATACACTTCTTGTAGATCCATTAACAACTTATATCCTTCATATTGAAATGCTCCAAAATATCGACTTACCCAATCCCATTGAAATCACTTTGGTCATTCCTCATATGACCAGAGGTATCCTAGAAATGTCAACCTCTTATTTTTAGAGCACTTTTATGTTTTGCCTTGTTGTCTTGCTTATTGTGATTGTTTCCAGCGTTAGTTACCGAAGTAGACGGAGTATTTGGAGAAGGACCAGAAGAGTTGAAGAGTCTGATGAACCAGGCAAGCAACCCTTTGACCATAATGAACCATTTTACATCATAATAGCATTTTTGTTGTTTCATCGAGTGCATGATATACCATGAATGACAGCCTTGCCACGTCTGCCTCCGTTGCATACCCCATTTATACTTGCATTGTACATGACTCTATTATGTTTAGAGTTGTGTTGGTTGGTTGTAGAAATAGGATATTGTAGTTGGCAATGCAAAATGGGCCAGGGTTATGCATGGAAAGAGGTAAGTTTGGTTTGACATACTTGCAATATAACCCAGTGGGTGGCACTAATGCCCCTGGGAGATGATGATGAACTAGGGCACTACTTGGTGGAGAAGTAGTGTACTGAGGCTTGATGAAGTGTTGTTTACAAAGACGGATTAGATTTAAGATTTGTCGACCATCCCAACCAAACATTCGCAACCACTCTACCCCTTATGGGATGGGGCATTATTGATTACTTAGGCCGATACTAGCATGGTGCCCACATTACTAGTTACGGGGGTGACTTGAGGTCACTCTTGGGACGGGGTCGTGCTCGGATAGGCGGCCATGACTGTTTTCACAGGGCACCGGACACACCATTGGTCCCTTCGTGTATGTGTGATAATGTGAAAAGGGCGGAGTCCCATGATCTTTTGCTTATACACGAGGGCCATGCACCAACGAGTGGGCCCTATGTTAGTGTCGCCTAGGGAAAGATAGTGATCGGGTGCTTCCCCCGAGTACTTGAGGTACTGCGTGATTGTGGGTGATACGAAGGCTTCCCGGATCTTGTGGGGAAGTGTGCAACCTCTGCAGAGTGTAAAACTATTCGAAAGCCGTGTCCACACTCAAGGACAGTTGGGTGGTGCTGCTTAGACTATGTCCATATGTTTCTTTAAAACAACACAGTTTGGTAATTCTGTTGACATGGTTCGTGAGGAAGTCACTACGAGCTTGAGCATGAGTTGTTCATAACTCTTTCTCGATGTTGATGTCTATAACCTCCTGATACTTATTGCAGACGCATTTATATCCTTGATAAATATTGATCATACTTGCATGAGAAAAACTAGCTTTCCACAAAACTGCCAATTTTAGCAGTAGAGCCTTGCATAATTATCCTGTTATCACTCTTGGGTTCCTTGCGAGTACATTCAAATTACTCATTGGCTTGCTACTAGTTATTTTATTGGCCAGACATGAAAGAACAGGTGTAAGATGAAGATATCTTTGGTGACGAACATGTGATCTAGGACGCTTCCCAGTCAGAATGCCTGTAGGGTTAAGGCAGATGGCATGGGTCCAAGTTGTTATTGAAGATTTCCGCTGCGATAATATACTCAAGACTTGACCGTAATAGTACTACTTGTGTAAAACGGTATGTATGGATGTAAGACTCTTGTTATTCAGCTTCTGTATGTTAAGTGAGCATTGATCTCTGGGATGACTGTACACGTACATTCGGTGATCTCAACTTATGAGTCGAGGTCCCCACAGAGCTGGTATCAAAGCCATCCTGACTGTAGGAAGCCTTAGTTAGCATGGTCATTAGATAGGGTAAAACTATTTCTGAAACTATTACTAGTTTTAAAACTATCTATACTTCTCTTACCTTCTCAGTTTTTCGAATACTAAGGTATACTTTCCTTATTGATCTCTTCCCCTTTGAAACTTTTGGTCGCTAGAACCCTTATGCCCATGTCCACTTGATTCCTTGAAATCCTCGTTGATAATCTAGTAGGAAGGTGCCTTGCCAGACATTCACCCACATCTTTTGAACACAAGATTGGTGACACCACAACAAGACGATACCAACAGAAGATACATCCTCGAGGAATGAGTACATGAAGACCCACAAGATGAGGAAACCCTTGACACTGCCCCTAGATGATGTGGCCTTAGCCTACGATGATCAGGGCATAGGAAATGCAAGATCATAATATACATCGCTAATAGAGCAACCTTGTCCTTACCATTGTTGTGTCGGCAACCACCGGTGGATGAGAACCTCGCCATTTAGCCCGCCTCACTATAGTGAGCAGGAAAACGGTTCTCTTCACCCCTCGCTCTTGGTAACAATATTTTCAACAATGTGCCCAACAGATTGGACCTCTACTATGCCTGGTTAATGTCATTGCATAAAGGATTGCAACCTGGTACCCTTGACACCCTAGAAGGCACAAGGGGTTGATATGATTAAGAAGACATAAGAAGACCGAGGCAATGCCAGCTACGAGGAACCACCTTCACCCGTCAGCTCGTCAGGCGAGGAGCTGTTGAAGATTCTTCAAGCCCAAGCCGCGTCATATCATCAAACAGTTACAAGGGACGTAGCGACACCTGAGTAAAACCCAGAAGACTGCATGAGTCATGGAGCAAGCATGACTACTGAGTCCGAGAACCCCTAGGGTAGGATGAGTCATGTATCCCCTATGCGCAGTCGAGTCCGTATGATGGTTCGAATAGAACCATGATTTCGTGTTGCTTGTTTTTGTTGTTTGTGTTTTGATATAAGTCGCACTTTTGCCTTAGGCAACAGGTATGCGACTATATCACCTTCCTTACATTGTTTATTTTGTTTGGCCCTTTTTGCACCTGGTTGTTTGCACTTGCACTATAGAACCCCCTTTAGGCATTCCCCTCATCTATGCTACATTCCCCTCTTATCTCTCTCCTCAATTGAAGACCGGCAAGACAAGATACACCAAGGATTCTACTTCGGCAACCAACTGGCACTGAAGACTTTTTCTGCTGCCTCCTCATCCAAGTACAACCCCGTGGAGTTATGTTTACCACTTGAGATTAGAAACCCATCCCCATACCCTTCGAGACTTCACGAGACACCATGTGCTTAACCCACAGAATTACAAGAGAACCAGATAAGCTTCTCTAACCTTGCACAACACTCGGTTCATTATGGAACTAGTGGACATAGTGAACTAGGACATTATCATCCTAAGGTAGCACCAGAACTGGCAATGCCATAGGAAGACCAATTTGAGGATATAGGAATAGAGGACAAATGACTTGGTGAGTTATGTTAGTGACCCCGAGGAATTATCCGATACTCTTGGGTGGATTATGAGGCTTTCATGTTGATAGCTGAACTTGGTGGGATCATGATAATAGAGTAGCATAGCTTTCATTACACCTGAGTAAATTGGATATTGACAGGAGATAGTTGACATTACGATAATGACTTGGGGGAAGTGTAGAAATTCTCGTTGGACATGAAATAGGATTTAAATAGGTGATTCTAGTTGAGTATAGATGTTGAGTATGTCTACATGGCTTGGAGTAAATTGGATTTAGACTGATGGTCTCTATCATGATACCATGTTTCTCGATGGACAATAAACTAGGAGATTGAATTAAATATCGAAGTTGATGTAGGGATCTATATGAGCCTGACCTTGGAGTATAGTTGACCATGATCATGGAAATTGGTGGACTTATTATAGTAGAGATAGCTTTTCAATTATTTGGGGATTATAGGACTTTAGGAGATCATGTGGAACACCGAAGACATTGGATTTGTATAATTAAAGGATTGTGTAGTGAATGATGGAAGTTAATGGGCTGTTGGAGTTGATTCATAGGAAGGAAACAAGACAGGAGTGGCTTATGACGTGTTACCTTAGGATAGAGATGCATTATCTTGAACCTCAAGAGAATAGGATGAGCACTTGGATTGTCATGTTTAATTCCAGCTTGGAAGCTTGTATGCTCTACCCATGAATTTTTAGGGATACCCATACATATGAGCTCGGGGATCATTGACATGTATGATTTGTTCGGCCTCCTCTCGAGAGTCGTGTGGATATGAATAGCATGGGTGATGATTGGATTTAACCTACACGAGATGATGCTTTTGGTGGTATAAGGTTATTTATTTGAAGGACTAGTTAGAACTATTGGCGTCCCAGAAACTGTGCTCAAGGATAAGATAATAAACGTTCACTCTCACACTAGAATCCTTGTAACCCGTAAGCCCCACCAAGCCACAACATGGTCAAATCATGACCACGGGCTTTAGCTCTAGGTCGAGAAGACCTTTGCCAATACTCAACCGAGACCACCAACAATACTCCAGCCTACTTTATGTACCCCATGAACACATCCTCTTGGAATACTTAGACAAGTTAGTTGTAACCTTTATTTTTGGTAACGTACTTGTTTACCCGAAGATGAAAGAAGAGCCATTCAGCTGGTTAAGGAACATCTGAGGACCGCGTGTCAAGGAGGAGGAACTATATCAACCACCTTCGTCAAGAAATGAACTTCCTCATCGGAGACCAGGTCTATCTGCAAGGCACTCCTCTCGAAGGAACCAAGCATTTCCATGTCAAAGTGAAGCTCACACCAAGATGTATCGACCTCCTTTAAGGTCACTACAAGACGAAGACAAGATGGTTATCAACTGAAGTTTCCACCTGAGTTACCCACTGTGCACCACATTTTTTCACGAGTCACAGCTCTGGAAGTGCTTCTAACTTCCTAACTAACTCGATCTCTGCAAGGAGATCGATCACCGAGCCGTCAACCTCCAGCTCCTTATGACCTACGTTAGAGACCCATTAGCAATCGAGATCAAGCATAACGTCAAACACAAAGCCATGCCATCAAGTATTCCAATGATTCAATGGGGCACCACTCGGAAGCATGAGCAGAATAAGGACGTGAAGACTACCCCAGATCCAAGTTTTCATATTCCTTTCCACGCCTAGTTTGGGAATCTCGGGGACAACATTCTTTTTAGGGGGATAGGTCTGTCACACCCTGATTTTCATACCACAACACTTAAGATGATAATGATGCTAAAAATGGTTTGACAAAAACTTTTGTGTCTTTTGACCTTGCTTGATTTGGTTTTCTGTTTGGTATTTGCAAGTGCTCTGAAAATAAAATCAATCCTCCTACTCTTATAATCCTTCTCCTTGATCCAAACCTTTGTCCAATGATCATTCCATGTGTATAGGACATAATAGTATTTTCTTACAAAAATATTTTGGCCAAAGAGCATTTTCTAAATTTAGTTTTCCAAAAACCCCTGAATTGAGACTTGAAACTACATGTACTTAATTAAGGATGTGAAAAATCTTTCAAAAATTATATTTGAATCCTAATAGGTATAGGACTCCCATAAACCACAAAAGTATAATTTAAAAAGTTATTTTCCTATTTTATTTAAAGGCTTTTTCTTTAGGTTAGAAATGGTCTTTAATAGGTTAAAATTATTTAACTATTTCAAAAATATTTGAGAAATTTAGGGAAACTCATAGGACATATATTGTCCATATATAAGAGTTTCAACACATGGTCATGTTCAAAATACTGGTCAAATCCCTCAAAAATCTTTTGAGGATATTTCAAGCTTTTGAAATATTTACAAAGGAAATATTCCCTAAAAATTCCAATCAAATTATAGCATGTCACATATGACATATTTTATGATCTAGTCAAGCCTCATGCCTTGACGATCAAGAAAACATCATCAAACCCCCTCAAAACAAGTCTGTCCATTTTGAAGTTTGAGCAACTTTACATTGCTAAACTTGTACTAATGCTCAAACATGGTACAGATGCTCAAATGGTGTAATAATGCATCTAGACCAAATGTCACAAGTAGGAGAGGAGGATATCATGATCAAAGTGTTCCAAAACCCTCTCTGTCCAAAACCAAATTTGATCAACTCTACATTGCCAACTTTTTACTTGTGACCTCAAATTTTGTGGTCATGCTCACAATCCCAAATGATGACACTACACCAAGTGGTGCATCAAGGAGGAATGATTTGCATTACTAAATCTTGGAAAAGCCATTTCTATTGATTTCTAGGGTTTACCAAAGTTACATTGGCAACTTTGCCCAAATGAGCTCAAACTTGGTGGAACATCATATTTCTATTTTCCATTTCATCCTGTTAAGTCTCATGCCAAATGGAATTCTTTTCCTTGCCCAAACCAACAACAAACACCTTCTGCCATTTTTCTATTAACACCATTTTGACCTCTTTCACTATACTCCCTTGCCTAAATTTTTTACCACAGCTGCAACTGATCACCAGCAACCTCCAGTAGCTCCCCATCTTCCAAAGCTCAATTATTGAGGGGTGACAACCCTCACTTTAACCCTTTGAATAGCACCATCCACCCTCTCTCTCAACCCCTCCTTCCATAAAGAGGATTCCCAGAGCATCCAATGCATCTTCCCCATTCTTTACACCTCCCTAGAGCCCCTGGAAACAAGAGGACACGCCCATGACACTTTGTTTAGGCCATGGCATCCATAGCTCACGCTCTGGAGCAAAGTACAGTGCTCCCCCGCACTGTAGCTCACCCATTACAAGCGAGTGCGACAACCTTGGGCGTCGGGACCAAGCCTCCCGAGGTGGCTTCGACGTTCGTGACACGCAACCCTGTCGGCCCTCTCCTCCCTTTCCCTTCTTCTCCCTCCGCAAGCTCACCCGAGCGTGTCCGTGGGATGCCCAGGGTACACCGTGGCCCCCCTATATAGAGGCCCTCTCAAGCCCTTCTCTAGACTCCACTCGCTCTCCCTCTCTCCCAGCAAGCTCTCGGACACACCCCCTCGCCCCCTCGTGCCCTCTGTCCACCTCCATGGACGGAGGAGGTGCTGCCGGTAACCGCCTAGATTCGGGTGCCCCGACGCCTCTCTCCCCATAGCTACTCTAGACCCCTCTCCTCACCACCACCTACCCACCCTGCGCTCCTTACCCTCCTCTCCGTAGCTGCCTCGCCGTGCCAAACCTCACTATCAGCCTCCTCCGCCACAGTCGACAGAGTGCTCACGCTAGACCTCCCAACCTTCATGGAGAGTGTCTACGAATGGCCCGCCTCTCGGGGAACACGCTGGTGGCCGGTCCACCGAAAATGGTGGTCGGTAGCACTAACGGTCGCCGTCGTGCGATCTCTGTGTCTCCCGTCACGCAGCGATGGAGGTGGAAGACGAACCCGCTAGTAGGGCCCCGCCTGTCGGCTGGCCAGCGGGGCAAGGGCCACTAACGGGTGGGCCTCGCCTCACCCCACATAAGTGGAGGCCGAAACGCCATCTACCACATCCCTGTGGTGAAACCGTACTTGTCGAAAACCGCCTTCGGCGTCGACATCTGCCCGCGTGGCCGAGCCACTTGGCCGGCCTAGTGGCGCTCCAGCGCTGCGCCTCGCTCAGAGCGCGCCAGTACACAGTCAGATCCATCCCATTTAGGTAATTTCCTTTTCCTTTTCTTTTCCAGGGAGTTCCAAAATTCCATAGGATATTCAAATGAACTCCACATTTAGAGATTCAAAATTCTAGTGACTCCATAAATCATGATCTATCACATGGTGCTACTGACACATTTTTTCAGAAATACTTCTTTCCCAAATATTTACAAAATATCATTTTTCCATTTCTGTGATGAACTTTAGAAAATCACGGATAGTCCATTTTTTTATGCAAATGCCATGAATCAAATTCCTAGATACTTGTATGTTCATAACTTAGTTTTTGAACATTTTCCCCAATGCTTTCTGTACCATATCAAATATTGGTCCATTTATCCATGTATAGCCAACTTTGCAAATCCATAGGAAAACCATTTGAACTTCAAATCTAGTGAAACCAACTCCTAGATGCTTCTAAAAGCATACCTTGTTAAATGGGTGCCTTTGCTCATTTTTCAAAATAATTCTTCTATACACTTCTTGTAGATCTATTAATCCCTTATATCCTTCATATTGAAATGTTCCAAAATATCCACTTACCCTATTCCATTGAAATCACTTTGGTCATTCCCCATATGGCCAGAGGTATCCTAGAAATGTCCAACTCCTATTTTAGAACACTTTTATGTTTGGCCTTGTTGTGTTGCTTATTGTAATTGTTTCCAACATTAGTTAACGAAGTAGACGGAGTACATGGAGAAGGACCAGAAGAGTTGAAGACTCTGATGAACCAGGCAAGCAGCCATTTGACCATGATGAACCATTTTACATCATAATAGCATTTTCGTTGTTTCATCGAGTGCATGATATACCTTGAATGGCGACCTTGATAGGTCTGCCTCCATTGCATACCCCGTTGATACTTGCATTGTACATGACTCTATTATGTTCAGAGTTGTGTTGGTTGGTTGTAGAAATATGCTATAGTAGTTGGCTACGAAAAATGGGTCAGGTTTATGCATGGAAAGAGATAAGTGTGGTTTGACATACTTGCAATATAACCAAGTGGGTGCCACTAATGCCCCTGGGAGATGATGATGAACTAGGGCACTACTTGGTGGAGAAGTAGTGTACCGAGGCTTGAAGAAGTGTTGTTTACAGAGATGGATTAGATTTAAGATTTGTCGCCCGTCCCAACCAAACATGCGCAACCACTCTACCCCTTATGGGATGGGGCATTAATGATTACTTAGGCTGATACTGGCATGGTGCCAACATTACTAGTGACGGGGGTGACTTGAGGTCACTCTTGGGACGGGGTCGTTCCTGGATAGGCGGCCATGAATGTTTTCACAGGGCACCGAACACACCATTGGTCCCTTCGTGTATGTGTGATAATGTGAAAATGGCAGAGTCCCACGATTTTTTCTTATACATGAGGGTTGTGCACCAATGAGTGGACCCTATGTTAGTGTCACCTAGGGAAAGATAGTGATCGGGTGCTTCCCCCGAGTATTTGAGGTACTGCGGGATTGTGGGTGACACGAAGGCTTCCGGATCTTGTGGTTAAAGTGTGCAACCTCTACAGAGTGTAAAACTATTCGAACAGCCGTGTCCACGGTCAAGGACAATTGGGTGGTGCTGCTTAGACTATGTCCATATGTTTCTGGAAAACAACACGGTTTGGTAAATCAGTTGACGTGGTTCGTGAGTAAGTCACTATGAGCTTGAGCATGAGTTATTCATAACTCTTTCTCGGTATTGTTGTCTGTAACCTCCTGATACTTGTTGCATAAGCATTCATATCCTTGATAAATATTGATCACACTTGCGTGAGACAAACTAGCTTTCCGCAAAACTACCAATTTTAGCAGTAGAGCCTTGCATAATTATTCTGTTATCACTCTTGGGTTGCTTGCGAGTACATTCAAAGTACTCATTGGCTTGCCACTAGTTATTGTATTGTCCAGGCATGAAAGAACAGGTGTAAGATGAAGATTTCTTTGGAGACGAACATGTGATCAAGGATGCTTCCCAGTCAGAATGCCTGTAGGGTTAAGGCAGATGGCATGGGTCCAAATTGTTATTAAATATTTCCGCTACGATGATATACTCAAGACTTGGCCATAATGGTTCTACTTTTGTAAAATGGTATGTATGGATGTAAGACTCTTGTTATTCAGCTTCTGTGTGTTCAATGAGCATTGATCTCTGGGATCACTGTACACGTGCATTTGGTGATCTTGACTTATGAGTCGGGGTCCCCTCACATGTATGCAAGGAATGAGCTCAAATTTAGAGGAGGGTCATGATTTGAAGATATTGAGGTCATGCAAAATTTTCAACTCATTTTCATATGCCTAGCTTGTACCTCCTTTACAAAGTTTCTTTCTGGACATAAACTTAGGAAATCAGCTGAAAAATATTCACTAGACAAATGAGTATGAAATTTTGTATGATGCAGTGATACAGACAGTAAAAAGATGTTCAAAAAGTTTGGAGACAAAGGGGCAAGGATAAAAGGCATTTGCTTCACAAAGTGCCATTTAGGACAGAATAGGAAAAGGATTATTTGGGAATAAATTTTTGAACATGGCTAGGAAAAGTTTTGCCATATTTGCTGAAGATATGACCCAAACAATTTATGAGAATTATTTGGGAATTTTAGGAGTGATGGAAATATAGGTTGCTTCACAACCTAGGGAAAATTCGGTTATTCCTTTAATAGAAAAATGAATATTCCCTAGAAAAATAATACTTAGGTTGGTCTAAGATGGAAATGGCAAGGTCTAGGGACGGATATGAGGATGAAAAGCCACTCTGGGAAGGAAGAAGAGTTTATCTTCTCTAGTTTCCAGACCACATAGCCACGGAAAAAGAAAACTCAACCAAAAATCAAAAGAAAATCGAAAGAAAAAGGAAAGGGCCAAAAATCAGGCTGTGACAAACGTTCCCCCCTTAAAGAAATCTCGTCCTCGAGATTTGGTTGCTCCAAGAACAAGTATGAATATACTGTCGTAAGGAAATCGTTTCCAACTGGGGATCCTTTTTCCTTTACTCGCCAAAAGAGCCCGTGCGTTGTAACGTGACAGAAAAAAACACGCTCTTAACCCAATAATCACGACTCGAGACCTTGATAGGTAGACGTTCTTTATTTTAACATGGCATCACATTTGTGTTCCCGACGGTGGTTCAATGCTCACACGACGAAAACACATTTGAATGTGGTCAGCCCTAAGGCGTCCCTCTCTCTCTCACACACACACACACACACACACGGGCGCGCGCACACGATCGCTCAAAATAAGATGAGAAAAATGTTGTTTTTTCCCGTGAGGATTTTCAGAGTTGTGCATGCATGGTTATCAATGTTTTCTTTCCTCTCAATCTGGTTTTAATGCGTGCTTATTTGCAATTTGGATCGCCGCCCGCGCGAATGAAAAATGGACCATGCACTATAGATTAAGTTGGACCCAAATTGATGTTTTATAAATATTTAACAGCTAAAAGTAACGACATATTTAGATTCTACACATTTTTCTAATCAAATTTCATATCTAACATGTTAAAATCGGAGTTACAATTTAAAAGATATGGATAATTTTGTTTAAAAAAATGCGGATAGATTAACCGAAAGGTCAGGGGGTTTTCTGTTAAAACACAAAAAACGATTCGTATGACTTAAATATGGATGGTGGGTTGATTACCTGAAACGGCAGGGGGTTTTCAGAAAATAAGAAAATGGTTCGGTATGACTTAAAGATGGACTGCGGGTTGATTTCAACAAACTGCAGGGACGCTTTTGCAAAAAGGGGTGGCGGACGACCACAAACCCTTCCTGTTTTATTATTAGGTAGAGATTCATTGTTCCCCACTGAATTTCATCTGACTGTCTGGCTAGCTCGGGGTGGTTTGCTTCATTGTATCCACATTTTGGCAGATCTTACCTTACATGTTCATGCTTATACTGGCTCCAATCCCTTTTCATCTCTGCTGACTTAGCCGAGTGTGATAGATTACCATGACTGAAATATATGTCCGTCTTACAAGTCCAAGAGTGATTTCCGATGGATGTGTCATCCATCACTGACAACTTTTCATGAAGTTGTGGCTAAATTTTCCCGTTCTCCTGACGGATTGTGACTTCTCGCAAGGGTTTCTGAATCCTTTTGAATGGCTCCACAGTCTTGAATGTCAGATCCGTATCAAATATTTGACTATCTCCTGTCGTTGCCAGCATAAAGGGGGTACGGCCTTATATGATAGTATCCACAGAGTTGACTGACGGTGGAGGGCTTGGCCATATCTCTTAATTCGTCATGTGACCATGGGTTCAGTCAGGGGAAATATTTTGACAGGCGTACCTTTATCCTCATCTCCAAAATTTAGTAGATGAATGTTCATGGTGATCGATGCCGACTCAGACTGTCCGGGTTTCTACACCATGTGAGTCATGCAACAATTCTCAGTATTGCTCCTGACCAAACTGTTGCGGATCCGATTATCGAGATGCACTTCCATATGCTGTCAATTCACAATTTAATATCTTGCACAAATGCCGTACTGGGATGATTGGATGGCTTATGCTGGCAACCATCGAGAGTATCTTGCTGAGAAAGACTTGGTATCGTGCTTTAGAAGGTTCCCCCCTTAAAGACTTGCCGGGGAAGGACTCGATTCCTTATGCCGGAAGCTTTTGCGGTTGCTTAATGCAGAAGACGGAGTACCTTGCACGGGAAGTCATCCATGTATCGTATTGAGGAAGATGGAGGAATCTTGCATTGGAAGCTTCTCTAGTAGCTTGCGAGGGAAGACTGGGTTGCTTACACCAGAAGCTTCTCATTGTGATATGCGGACAGAAGGCCACATATATATATTATCTTGATATTCATGCTGTTGATTACCATTGACTGATAATATACTCTCGATCTTGCACACAATTTATCTTCTTGCTGATTTGATCATTACTGCTATGAAGAGTGCATAGTGAGGTAAACTTGATTATCCTTTTTGTTGTGCGGAGTGCGCGCTAATGCAAACTTGATTATCCATATCAAGATCAATATTCCACATTTCACTGCAGTCGGCTGAGAATTCCATTCTGTTTAGCTGAGTTTCCAAATATTTGAACTCCTTGGTGATTCTTCGGGTCCGGTGTCGATTGATGAGCTACTTTAATAAGCGGAAAATATGTAACACTGAAGGCCCAAAGAAAAACCAAGAAACGACAAAAACAAAAGCACACAAATGTACTAACAATAGTAAGATCAAGCAACATCACATATTACTGCTACTCACAACAATCATATGCATGCATACCTGTGCACACAAATCTCGTGGAAACCCCGGTATTGTGGCCTAATATGATGTGGCAGTGTGCACGAAAGTGAAACCATGTGTGGAAAGAGTTGGTGTAACCAAGGCTATACCAAGGTTGGCTGAACACCGATTGCAACTCGATGGATTCGGAGGCGCAGACGGACTTGGTGATCAGGTAGAGAGACACAAAGGTCATGACCACATCATCATCAAGCGTATGAAAGGGAATCGCACACGTTCAAAAAATGAGATGATGGGGTACGGTAGAGGTGGAAAACTGGGCTTGCTGGCATTGCCCTCTTCTGATAACAAAGATCAGTAAGGGTTGCCAAAGGGACGAGATGAAGGGCATGGTTAGGGATAGAGACAAGTCTATCGCCGAAACGATATGGGTGTATGATGGAAAGATATCGACGCAATACCTGAGCATAACTCCTGCAAATGGTGTCTGGAACACTCGGTACTAGGGCATCACTCTGCTGGGACAGACGTGACACCAAACACCGAAGAGAGGGTATGCAAAGAGGAATGGTGCAGGTAGTGGATTGAAAATGATACCACCCACACTCATGAGATAAACCGTTAACGACCAAATAAAATCTATATGCATGCTATGCAACAAACAAATGCAGCAAACAAGTGCAACAAACCAACCAGACTCTATACTACAACATTCTAACACTCGCGCGGGCTAGGGCGTCCTACAGCCAGACCTGATCTGATACCAAGCCTCTGGCACCCCGGCTAAGAGAAACCGGAACGCCCCATATTCCAGCCCAGAGATCATGGAGAAGTCTTCTGGAATACGGCACTGCCTAGCATAGAACAAATCAGCTCTTCATTGCAATCTATATGGGTACAAGGGGATTACATCGGCACGGCGACACTAAGCCTGCCATGGTTGCTCCATGCAAGCAGCAAAATAACGCAAAGCAGTGGAATGACTTCTAGCAGCGGAACAACGACGATAATGGTGAACTCCACTCTGTAGTGACTCTGGCTAGAAAGCTTATCCTAGCTCGCAAACAAGGAATCCAAGGCAAACAAGCAATAAAATCCAACATGTCCTGCAAACTGGCATGCCACGTGAGATCAGTACATTGAATGTACTTGCAAGCTCACATCAAACAAGAGCAATCAAGACGTACGACAACATGGAAATTACAGGTTAACAAGGATTAATATGCTACTATCAGATAAATCATAGCATGAATAAGATGAACATGATAGAGCTAGAACAATATGAGCATGGCATGAACATATGAACATGATGATACTATAATGCAACATGATGACGCTATCCTGCACCAACTTACTCTGCTCGGGTTACCTCGTAACCATCACATGCACAATCTTACCAACACGGACATCACACGATCATCTCAGGATCCAATCAAGCTTGGTATTACAATACCATAGTAATCATTACATGACCACAAGGGGTTTCATCTTTACCCATGATTCTCGCTCAACATCACAAATATCCATCAACTCATTATCCACGATACCTCTGTGATCCTCTCTTGATCACGACCAATCGCTTTCTCATCATCAAACCGGGGTTGTTATTAATCACACTATTATTATTACTATTGACCCATAGTGTGACCAACTACGAACTGCGCCCATGTCCGCGGGTGCGTCTATCGATAGATTTAACACACACTCTGCAGAGGTTAGTACACTATACCCACACCATGGAACCCATGGCCCCGCACTCCCATTCGGGTGGACCAACACCGTTCGAACAAAACCATCCTATTTTCATCACACTCTTCCAGCCACTCTGACAAACTCTCCTCTTGGACTAAGTCAAGGGTGACCTTTATATCTACCAAAGACATTCCACGGCCACCGTCGTGGAAAAACATAAACGGTCCCAAATGGGACATGAGCTCAAAACCAAACACGGGCACACAAGGCTTATGCCATCCTACCCGGCCAAGGTAGCGCCCGCGCATAACCTTCCCTTGTTGGAGGTACCAGCGAGAGGCATGACAATAGACCGCATTAGGGCCTTTCCCATAAAAGGCAAATGCGGTTGCACTGGTCAGGTCGATTCGATGGCACTATGACTCAGCCAACATGCGTTCAAGTTTAATTTGAGTCCGTTTTAACTTGAATGCAATAAGCTGAGCCATAATAAAATAACATGATGCAACTATAATGCATGATATCAACATAAGCATGGCGGTGCAACATAACCATCAAGCATATCAATCACGATAAATCATATATATAAATGAGCATGGCATACTGACGAGCATGAATATCATGAGTATAACACTACACATAAACATATCATGACCACTAGCATCGAGAATAAATACCATGCAATAACATAACGATAATACTACCATGCAAGCATTTAACCAACTGGATGCAAAGGAACATGCATAACAACGGTACTCGGAACAGATGATAGTCATGCATCGAAGACCATCACCAACATCAACACATGTACTACTACCAAGCATGGCATGCAAAGCAATACTAGCAAAAATACATGATAACAAGATGCATATGAACATAGCATGAAGATAAACATAGATCCATCAGCATAACCAAAACAACGATAACAGTTGCAGACAAACAAGTACTTATTAAATGTTCGAGTAGAAAACCATGGCTACTGCATGTCTATCATGCAACTGGTTGTCATGGCTTGCCTGGGGATGAAGGATACACTAGGGAGAAGTGGGGAACGGTCGCGAAAGGAACCGCCGAAAAAGTTTCTCCATCGGAGGGGGCTGATTAGGGGCAAGGGAAAAATGGTCATTTTAAGTATGCCAAACCATAGTGAAAATGATGTGAATAGAACGGGCTCAACGAGACGAAAATGTGGGCGTTAGATTCACCTCATTCGGAGTCTTTAGCAAAAAGTAATAGCACGACGAAGTCCAAGGACAAATCTGTAAAAAGATTTCTACAAACAGGCCCCTGAATGAGAAAACAGAATACGCCTTTCAGGAAATACGTCTCTGCAAAGGGAAAACGCATTCTCAGACGCAGTAGAAAAGGAATACGCTTTCGAAACAGGGAAACGCATTTTGGGTAGAGGCCGAGGTGTTTTACGCTTTCACTTACCGAAAATGTAAACCGTTGATACGTCCAAAACGTATCTATAATTTCTGCTTGCTCCATGCCTCTTTTGGGTGATATTGCTATGATATTTATACACTTCCATACACTTTTGATCATATTTGGACTAACCTATTAACTCAGTGCACCCCAGTACCAGTTTCTGTTTTCGGCTGTTTTTGTATTTCAGGTTTTCCCATTACGAGAACTGTCAGAAAAATACCGGAAAAATTATATAAAAACTCAGCGTTCCAGAAGGTTCCCGGTAGCCGAAGTACAGCCGGGGGGGGGGGCTCCAGGGCTCCAGGCACCCTGGTGGCGTGCCCCCCTGGGCCGCGCCGGGGGGGGGGAGCCTGGGCCCCCCGAGCCCCGTCTGGTGCCCCCCTTTGGCATATATTTAGACCGTCTCCCAAAACCCTCGAGACGGAAACCCTTTTTCGCGATCTCATCTCTGTTCCGCCGCCGCCGCCGCTTCCAAGATCGGGAGCACCAGGAGAACCCTTCCCGGCACCCTGCCGGAGGGGAGGATCACCACCGGGAGCTTCTCCACCACCATGGACGCCTCCCGGATGAATTGTGAGTAGTCTCCCTTGGACCATGGGTCCATGACTAGTAGCTATGTGATGTTCTACTCCCGTTCTTGTGCTTCATTAATTAGTCCTCGTGAGCTGCCCTACATGATCGAGGCACATATGTAATCCTTATGCTGTTGCTATGATGAGTTTGCTGGGATCCGATGGATTATGAGATTATGTTCAGATTGTGTTTGAGTAATATATTTGATTCACCTCTTTTCTATTTATGTTCGTAAGTAATTCTTGCATGTTCTCCGTTGTTATTTATTGCTTTGGCCAAGTAGTAGGTAGTGACTCCAAGAGGGAACGTTATGCTTGATTGTGGGTTCATGCCCCTCGATGACTAGCTTGAGTGACAGAAACATGAGTCTAGGGGATGTGATGTTGCCACAAGGGGGAAAACAACGGTGCTTGTGCCCGCGGGTGCAAGGATTATTTACTTTACGCAAAGTTCTTTTAATGCAGTTGTCTGTTGCTTTGAGTTTACACTATGGGTGGGACTCGCAACTTAATACCAGCGAGATTTTCTGGATAGATATCTCAAGGTGGATGATTAGTAGTAGATATTGATGGATTTCGGTATACTTACCTTGGCATACCGCCCATGCTTTGAACCTCTACCTTTCTTGCAACTTAGTCAGCATTGGTTTGCGCACATGGTCCTGTCAATTGCCCAGCTGTAATTCGTTTACCTCACATAGCTGTTTTATCGTCTTTTGGGAGAGAGACATCACTAGTGAACATCATGAGACTCCGGTCCATATTACCATCATTGATCACATCCGCTATTTACTTTCCGCTTTTATTTACTATTGCAATTATATCTATCACTACTATCATTTGCGTTTGATCCTTTGTAAACTACAAGGGCGGAGGGATTGACAACATCTCTGTACTCATTGGGAGCAAAGTTATTTGTATCTGTGTGCAGGTCCACGTTGATTGCTAATATCTGGCGCCGTTAGCAGTTGAAACAGGGAGTCTCAGGGAAATCGATCCTTGGTATTGCCAAGGGAAAACTTCCGCTACACTGCATCTCAAACCTTCCACTTGGGGTAACCAACGAGGGGCGAGAAGCCATCAAGCAAAGTTTTCTGGCGCCGTTGCCGGGGACTCCACTCTTCAGGATAGGGGAGTTGCACGCTATCTTTTACCTTTGCTTTTAGTCTTGTTAGTTTACCTTTCAGTTTTTGCTTTAGTATCTTTTATCGAAAATCACAAAAATAGTTATCTTGCTTGCTTGCTACTATGGGTTCCACCAAGAACACCAAGTTGTGTGACTTCACTAGTCACAACAACGATGACTTTATCTGCACACCTATCACTACACCTGCCACTTCAGCACCTTCGTATGAAACTAAACCTGCTTTACTGAACTTAGTCATGAAAGATCAATTCTCCGGTGCTGGAGATGATGCTGCTTTACACTTAAACAACTTTGTTGAACTTTGTGACATGCAAAAGTACCAAGAAATAGATGGTAATATTGTTAAGCTTAAGCTTTTTCCTTTCTCTTTGAGAGGAGGAGCTAAAATTTGGTTTCAGTCTTTGCCTAGAAACAACATAGATTCATGGGACAAGTGCAAAGATGCTTTTATTGGAAAATACTATCCACCTGCTAAAATTATCCAACTAAGAAGTAACATAATGAATTTTAAACAATTGGATAATGAACACGTTCCCCAAGCTTGGGAACGTATGAAATCTCTTATCAAGAACTGCCCTACTCATGGTTTGACTACTTGGATGGTTATCCAAACTTTTTATGCAGGCTTGAACTTTACCTCTCGCGGAACTTGTTAGATTCGGCTGCGGGAGGAACTTTTATGTCAACTACACTTGGTGCTGCCACAAAGCTTCTCGATGAGATGATGACCAACTATTCCCAATGGCACACCGAACGCGCTCCAACAGGTAGGAAGGTAAACTCTGTCGAGGAGATTTCCTCCCTAAATGAAAAAGTTGACTTGATCATGTCTCTACTTTCGAAGCAATCTTCTGTTGATCCTCGTGATGTTCCTTTAAATTCTTTGATTGCTCAAGAACAAGTAGATGTGAACTTTATCTCTAGAAACAATTTTAATAACAATGCTTATAGGAGTAATTTTGGTAGCAATCCTAGACCGTTCCCCTCTAATTCTTATGGGAACAACAATGCTTATCCTAGCACCAAGAACTCCACTACTGAACTATAGATTATGCTTAAAGATTTCATCACTACCCAAAAAGCTTTTAATAATAGTGTAGAAGAAAAACTAAACAAACTAGGTGATCTCTCTTCAAAGGTAGACAATTTAGCCAATGAGGTAGAATTGCTTAAAATTAGAACTTCTCCCCTTGAGGAGAGGAAGGTCACTCCTATTAATGCTATTTAAATGCAAATTAATGAAAACATTAGGATGATGTCTAAACTTAAAGAGAGATGGGCTAGAGAAAGGGAGGAAGAAGATAGAATTAAGAGCCTTCCTACCCACCACACTGTTGCTACTATCCAAATTGTTGAGGATATCCAAACTCTTAGCACCCAATGCACTCCTGGTCCCGATGGACCTATTAATGGTGATGCTATGAATATAGAAACTACCAAACAAGTGAACCTAAAGGACACCACTACCACCTTACTTGATAGTAGTGACCTTGATTTTGACAATTGCACTCTTACCGAAGTTATTGATTTCCTTCACAAGATGTCTAGAGATCCCCGCACTAGCACGATTAACCTTGCCTTTACAGAGCATATCACTAATGCTCTTATCAAAGCTAGGGAGGAGAAACTTAGAGTAGAAGCCTCCATACCTATAAAGCTAGAAGATGGTTGGGATCCTATGATAAAAATTAAGTTGAATAACTTCTCTTGCTATGCTTTATGTGATGTTGGTGCTAGTACCTCTATTATGCCCAAAAGAATATATGATATGCTTAAATTAAAACCTTTTGATTCTTGTTCTTTTGGTGTTCGTCTCGTTAATTCTTCCATAAAGAAACCTTTGGGGAGGATCGACGATGTTCTTATCATTGTCAATGACAACTATGTTCCCGTTGATTTTACTATTATGGATATTGAATGTGAACCTTCTTGTTCAATTATTTTGGGACGTCCTTTTCTACGCACCGTTGGTGCTATCATTGACATGAAAGAGGGGAATATAAAATTTCAGTTTCCTATCAAGAAAGGGATGGAACACTTCCCTCGAAAGAAGATTAAGGTACCTTTTGAGTCCGTCATACGGGCTAGCTATTCTCTTACTCTTGATAAAACTTGTAAGCTATGCATTATGCCTAGCTTAAAGGCATAAAAGAAAGCGCTTTTGGGAGGCAGCCCACATGAATAAATTTATTTTGTTTTTGTTGTGTCTTGATATTGTTACTACTGTAGCATCATCATTGTATCTTTGCTTTTCAATTTTGTGCCAAGTATAGCCTCTGATTGCAAGAAAGTTCAAAAGTTGTGACGTGCTGTCCAGGAAACAGATTCTGTCCTTGGATAGAAAAATTCGTATAAAATCACCAGTTCATCTTTTTGGTCTGAATTTTTTCGACAGCGTGCTCTATATAATTGTCTTTCGTGCTTCTGTTTTGAGTTTTTTGATTAGAGTTGCAGAAGTGCCCCGGAAAAATTATTTACTACCTGCTGTTCTGTTTTTCACAGATTCTGTCCTGTTTTGCCTTTCCTTCATTTTGTAAACCTAGAGCTTGCTTTTTCTTTGCAAAAACCTTTTGGCAATCTTGAGAAACAGTAGAACTTCAAGAATATCTTTATTTCCAGCAAGGAACAATTATTTCATTATGGGTACTAACCTCGCTAATCAGATTATGATGAGTTATGTATGAAGGGAGTTTTCAAGTGTGCGAGGGAAGATGATAAAAAGATTCAGGAGTGTCAAACGCTCAAGCTTGGGGATGCCCCCGTGCACCCCCAAGAAATATTCAAGGAGACTCAAGCGTCTAAGCTTGGGGATGCCCCCGTGCATCCCCTTCTCCATCAACATTATCAGTTCGTCTTTCGTTCCACTATATTTTAATCACTTCATGTGTTATGTGCTATGCTTGGAGCGTCTTGCTTTTAGTTTTCCTTTTTAGTTTTCCTTAGCTTTTCATAACGAGTTGGAACTCAGCTTTCTTTATGTGGGAGAGAAACACGCTCCACTTCTACCTAGAACATAACATAGAATTTTCATGTCTATCCTTGCTGTGTGTGTTCTTCGTCTTTTAATAGCTACTATCATGCTTAGCTCTTAGTATTCATGCTTATCTTTTTAAAGAGCTTTCGTTTAGTTGGTTGCTTGAACTCTCTTTAGTTATCATGCTTATCTTATTAAGAGAGTTTGCTTCCGTTGCATTGGTTGATATGTCTATGATAAAGATGCTACGTGCATAATGGCGCTTAGTAGTTCATGTTTTCTTATGGTTAGTCTCAAATAGCTGGGGGGTTCCCAATGTGTTATCGGAGTACCAACATGATTTGTTTGCCTATGATGTGGTATGGTTTAGTAATATCTTCCTTCAAAGAATTTATTTTGATTGACTTGGCATATGCTCACGCATATTTAAGACTATAAAGAAAGCCTGTCAAGCCTTGATGATCTTTTGTTTCTGAGTAGCGATATAACTTCCATGCCTGATTCAATGTTGCTTTGTCGCTCTGCATGATTATGACCGTCATTGCAATCTTAGTTGGTCGCTCTCCCAGTCTTTTGCTAACCTCCACCTGTACTAAGCGGACTGACTGCTTGTGCATCCACATCCTTTTATACCAGTTATGCCATATGAGTCCACCATACCTTCCTACATGGTATTTACCTGCCATTCCTAACAGAGACTTGCATGTACCATCTTGAAATTATTCAAAGAAAAATGCATTCCTATTTTGTGCCTCTATTGTAAGTCCATGAGGAAGTAGTAGTTAATTCATAATCTTTTTAAGTTGGACAAGCTTCACCCCGGGATTGCATGTATATTGTGCAAACCCATAATACGAGAAGGAACTGGCATTGAGTGCGCCCGGCTCAAAATTAATATAAAAAACAAACCCTCCTTCACGCTTTGTTCATGAGAAATCAGAAAACTTTGTCAGTGATAAACAAAGGAGATTAAGAGGATGTGATCTTCCTCATTCGGGAGCCGTTCCTCGAAACTTGTCCATCTCAAGAAGTGATTGAGTTGTCTGCTAGCATTCGTTGACGAAACATGCATGATCTAAAAAAAATTTATTACCTCTGTTTTAAAGCCAAGAGCTCTGGTACATGTTTTGTCTTTGTTTCTGACTACGGGTTTTCAACCTTGCCAACAAAAGCCACGGTTCAAGAGTCTCCACCTTCTTTTAAAAGCACCAACTGCTGAGAGCATGATTGTCATTCTGAGTGTAATGTGCATTGTCCCAAAGTAGCATTGTCTTTTGCATGATTGTGATATCGTTTATTCTGAAATCATTGTATCTAGTCATCACTTAAACCTTGGAGGTGCCCCTGCATTTATGTTTTGCTTCACTAAAGGGGGCAAGCGAGATATCACTTTATCATATTTGCACACCATGTTCATTACAAATCTATTTGATGTTTCAATATCATATTGTAAAACTTTCAGTTCTTTGTGATTTTCTCATGAGACAACTTAATTACTATAGATTCATTGTCTCAGTAAGCTTTTGTCATATGACTATGAAAAAGTCCTATATGGTTAATAGCATGTCACCACAGAGATCATTCTTGTTATCATTTACCTACTCGAGGACGAGCAGGAATTAAGCTTGGGGATGTTGATACGTCCAAAACGTATCTATAATTTCTGCTTGCTCCATGCCTCTTTTGGGTGATATTGCTATGATATTTATACACTTCCATACACTTTGGATCATATTTGGACTAACCTATTAACTCAGTGCACCCCAGTGCCAGTTTCTGTTTTCGGCTGTTTTTGTATTTCAGGTTTTCCCATTACGAGAACTGTCAGAAAAATACCGGAAAAATTATATAAAAAATCAGCGTTCCAGAAGGTTCCCGGTAGCCGAAGTATAGCCGGGGGGGCCAACAGGGCTCCAGGCGCCCTGGTGGCGCGCCCCCCTGGGCCGCGTCGGG
>LR738712.1:606628554-606673766 GCA_902687465.1 Secale cereale
GGGGGGGGGCGCCTGGGCCCCCCGAGCCCCGTCTGGTGCCCCCCTTTGGCATATATTTAGACCGTCTCCCAAAACCCTCGAGATGGAAACCCTTTTTCGTGATCTCATCTCTGTTCCGCCACCGCCGCCGCTTCCAAGATCGGGAGCACCAGGAGAACCCTTCCTGGCACCCTGCCGGAGGGGAGGATCACCACCGGGAGCTTCTCCACCACCATGGACGCCTCCGGGATGAGTTGTGAGTAGTCTCCCTTGGACCATGGGTCCATGACCAGTAGCTATGTGATGTTCTCCTCCCGTTCTTGTGCTTCACTAATTAGTCCTCGTGAGCTGCCCTACATGATCGAGGCACATATGTAATCCTTATGCTGTTGCTATGATGAGTTTGCTGGGATCCGATGGATTATGAGATTATGTTCAGATTGTGTTTGAGTAATATATTTGATTCACCTCTTTTATATTTATGTTCGTAACTAATTCTTGCATGTTCTCTGTTGTTATTTATTGCTTTGGCCAAGTAGTAGGTAGTGACTCCAAGAGGGAACATTATGCTTGATTGTGGGTTCATGCCCCTCGATGACTAGCTTGAGTGACAGAAACATGAGTCTAGGGGATGTGATGTTGCCACAAGGGGGAAAACAACGGTGCTTGTGCCCGCGGGTGCAAGGATTGTTTACTTTACGCAAAGTTCTTTTAATGCAGTTGTCTGTTGCTTTGAGTTTACACTATGGGTGGGACTCGCAACTTAATACCAGCGAGATGTTCTGGATAGATATCTCAAGGTGGATGATTAGTAGTAGATATTGATGGATTTCGGTCTACTTACCTTGGCGTACCACCCATGCTTTGAACCTCTACCTTTCTTGCAACTTAGTCAGCATTGGTTTGCGCACATGGTCCTGTCAATTGCCCAGCTGTAATTCGTTTACCTCACATAGCTGTTTTATCGTCTTTTGGGAGAGAGACATCACTAGTGAACATCATGAGACTCCGGTCCATATTACCATCATTGATCACATCCGCTATTTACTTTCCGCTTTTATTTACTATTGCAATTATATCTATCACTATTATCATTTGCATTTGATCCTTTGTAAACTACAAGGCCGGAGGGATTGACAACCTCTCTGTACTCGTTGGGAGCAATGCTATTTGTATCTGTGTGCAGGTCCACGTTGATTGCTAATATCTGGCACCGTTAGCAGTTGACACCTTCTTGTTGAAACTGGGAGTCTCAGGGAAATCGATCCTTGGTATTGCCAAGGGAAAACTTCCGCTACACTGCATCTCAAACCTTCCACTTGGGGTAACCAACGAGGGGCGAGAAGCCATCAACCGTGGAAGTACATTTCCACTTAAACACATGGCAGATGTGGGGCCAGGCGTTGTTTAGCTGACAAGTGGGGCCGAGAGGAGAGGCGGGGCCTGCCTGGCCAGCTGGACGGGTGTCGTCCTCTTCCTCTCACTCGCCCAAGGAGCAGAGGGAGGAGCGCAGGGCCGACGCTCGTGCAGCCGGATCCGGCCATTTCTGGTGGAGCTCGGACTACAAGAGTGCTCCTCGAGGCGCGGTGCATCTATCCACCCCACCCCGAACTCCAAACGCGATGAGAGAGATGGGAGGTCCTGGTGGCGGGCATCATTCATGGGAGGGCGCGGGACCGCGACGAGGCATCGATGCAGAGGTCACGGAGCGGATCAAGCCAAGGGGGTATGGGGAGGAAGAGGACACAACTGAGGAAGACGACGCGGTCATGGGCAGGCACTGTTCGGCGATGGGGACGACTCATCGGAGAAGAATACGGAGGGGGCAAGAGCTCCAGAGAGACGGTGACGGCACGGGGAAGGCGTTAGACATGGCCAGGAGATGAGGGGATGAGTGCACAAACGGGGATGAAGAGGCCAAGGGCGAATCAAGATGAATCGGCACAATCCATCCATGGGCGCGCGGCGACGTGCACCAGCAAGCGAGTTGCCGGAGGGGGAGATGAGTCCAGGGATAAGGGGCGGCAAGGCAAAGCCGCTCGACATGCCCATGCTCGCTGAGACCCTGAGCAGAGGAGGGGCCCGAAGCAAACGACAGCCAGCTCGCGCCCACTACATGCCAAAGCAGTTGTCACCACGCAGACTGGCATGGAGAGGACTCGAGAGGCAGGAAAATGCTTTCTAAGGTGTAGTCCCTTCGCCCAGGAGCAGACATGAGGTGATGGATCAAAGAAAGGAGATGTGGATCGATGTGATTTATCTCTGAAAGTTTGCTATTGCAAACTGTTGCATGATGTTGTGGTGCACAGAGAAGAGATAAGGGACATAGCTATTGTGTGGGAGGTTTAGGGTAGAAGGTACAAGAGTCATGTGAAGTTTGAGATGATTTGGACCAAGTCTTAATGCACTTGCTTAACAACTGCTTAAACTGGTCCTGAATCAAGATGATAATGGGGCACTCACTAGCAGTGTTGGATTAAGATGAGAATGGACATGGCAGGGTGATTTGATCATATGAAGGTGACATAAAATTTTCAAACCATTTGGACAAGCCAAGGTGGTACTTCCTTCATAAACATCCCCACTGTCCAGAAACTTAGGAAAAATCCTGAGGGAAATCGGCTAGATGAAATGAGCCCAAATCATGTGCAGATAGTTCGTATGAGTAGGCGAAGGTCCTAGAAAATTTTGAGCAACAATGAAGCAACATAAAGTATACTTGTTTCATTAACGGAAAAACTAACCAGAAACAAAGAACTGAAGTTGAGCTCAGATGGATGCAAGGAATGAACTCAAATTTAGAGGAGGGTCATGATTTGAGGATATTGAGGTCATGCAAAAATTTCAACTCATTTTGACATGCCTAGCTTGTACCTCCTTTACAAAGTTTCTTTCTGGACAAAAACTTTGTAAATTAGCTGAAAAATATTCACCAGACAAATGAGTATGAAAATTTGCATGATGCGGTGATATGAATAGGAAAATATGTCCAAAAAGTTTGGAGACAAAGGGGCAAGGATAAATAGCACTTGCTTCACAAAGTGCCATTTAGGGCAGAATAGGAAAATGATTATTTGGGAATTAAATTTTGAACATGGCAAGGAAATTTTTTGCCATATTTGATGAAGATATGACCCAAACAATTTATGAGAATTATTTGGGAATTTTATGAGTGATGGAAAAATAGGTTGCTTCACAACCTAGGGCAAATTAGGTTATTCCTTTAATATGGAAATTGCAAGGGCTAGGGATGGATATCAGGATGACAAGCCACTCTAGAAAGGAAGAAGAGCTTATCTTCTCCAGTTTCCAGACCACATAGCCACGGAAAAAGAAAACTCATGCAAAAATCAAAATAAAATCAAAAGAAAAAAGAAAGGGCCAAAAATTGGGTTGTGACATTTGTACTTAATGTTGTCCACATTAATGTTCTTCATGATGCGGACTTGACTCACTATGGGGTTTACAGGCCGAAACTTGGGCTCTGGCTTTCAACATCATCGAAGATGAGAGATTGATGGGCACGAGAGCTATTTCCCATTGGCCATGGTATGGCCATTTCATACTCTAGATAATTGATGATGTATTGCTGCCTTCCCTTATCTCCTCTTTCTATGCTCCTGAAGTGCTTTTCTGCATGGCTTGAAACCTACACGTCTAGTGGGGATGATGTACTTGGATATGCCCTTCCAATTTCCATGCCCACGGACACTCAATCCATGGACAAATAGCCTTTCATAACGATATTAGATATGAAAAGGTTAGGTTATCGAAAGAGCGACGCATTATTCATTCATTTGAAGAAGTAAGTTTTACCTAAACATTTCTACTCGTTCTAATCATCTCAATAACAAATGTACAATTTCATCATTGTGTGATATAATAAATGAAAGCAAATGAGTGCACATGATTAATCGTAGAATAGTTACTATGACCATAGTGATGTCTAATAACCATAACATAATCATACGTGCAATTATATTATATTTTATCATAACCAAAGTATTGAACGGTGTTCTTAGTTTAGGACAGCTGCCTATGACTAACTCTAAAGTAAGTTGAATGACCTGGTGAAAACTTATACAATCATATAAACTACCATTGTTAAATATAATCGTGTCATGACAAAACAAATAATGAACACAAGTTTTTTTTTGACTATATACTGCAGGGCAAAAGCCCCACAGCCCACTTTATTTATTTATAAAAGAATGAAGATACAACAAAGTTAGAAATACTTACAAAGGTTGAGAAAAAGAAGGGGCTAAGGTAAATTAGCTAACCAATACATGAAGCTATCCTTATATTTACATTTTATCCTATGAGATAAGAGAGTCATGTCATGAATAAAGTTGTGCCTCCATCGCCTGAATAGAGGAGAAACATTCCTGAAGACCTTTCCATTCCTGGTAATCCAAATATTCCAGGCAGCAGTAAAAACCACTTCAGTAAAGAAAGGTTGGCCAAAGTCAGTCCTTGCTTTGCAAGCCATTTGGTATGTACTCATACCAGGTGTAGGATCCCATGAGATTTGCAAATAGTTCCAAACTCTTTGGCTGAATATGCAGGAGAAGAAAAGATGGCTGACATCTTCATGTATAAGATGAGGACAGAGAACACAGGTTAAGTCATCCACATGCCAATGTCTTCGTTGAAGCATGTCTCTGGTGTTGAGCCTGTCTCGAAGGAGAAGCCAACCAAACATTTTGATCTTCATTGTGCAGGCACTCTTCCATATCCAAGAAAAGATAGGGTCAGAAACAATTTGTTGATGAACCTGAGTATAGTATGATTTGGGCCTAAAGGAACCTTTATTAAAAGGCCAAATCCAGCTATCAATGTCCTGTGAAGTACCCTGAGAGCTCAAAGCATTTTGCAGATGCTGCAGTTCATCAAAAGCATGTGTGGATAGAGGCATATGAAAAGATCCCAAAAGATCCTGAGCCAAAACTTGAGCAACAGAAAGATGACCATCAATCACAAAAGAGTATAGCCTGGGGTAATAGTTGCTCAATGGCTCTCCATTGAGGGCAGACAGCCAAGGATCATGCCAGAAAAGTATGGAAGTTCCATTACCAAGGTGAGGTTTGGCAATGGACAAATATTTGGCTGATAATTTGAAAACATCTCTCCACCAAAAAGATCCACAAAGAATAGTTGAATGAGGCACAGAATCATGATAGTAAGAATCCCAGACCAAGCTTACCCAAGGGATATCATGATGGTTGTAAAACTTATGAAGAAATTTCATCAATAGAGCTTCATTGTGCACTTTGAGGTTAAGCACTCCAAGACCCCCTTTATCCTTTGGTAAACAAACCAATTTCCATGCTGCAAGAGACTGCTTTGGTGTGTCAGAATTTCCTCTCCACAAACACTGTCTCTGTATCCTTTCAATTTGTTTAAGAATGCCAATTGGGATGTCCAGAGAGCAAAAGAAATATATAGGTATAGAAGATAAGACAGACTGAAGAAGCTGTAGTCTGCAGCCTTGATTAAGGAAACAGGAAGATGCAGAGAGTCTTCTTTCAATTCTATGCACCAAAGGGAGCAAGTCTTGGACAGTAGGCTTAGTTGTACCCATAGGCAAGCCTAAATAAGTAAATGGCATAGTGCCAAGCTGACAGCCTAATAATGTGGATAACACGTGAGCCTCCTCAGCAGATAAATTGATGGGGATCATCATAGATTTAGCAAAGTTTACTGATAGTCCAGTTGAAGCTGCAAAAACATCTAGCATGTCCTTTAGGGCAATGAGTTGATGATCTATAGCAGGAAGAACAATTAAAGTATCATCTGCATATTGAACAATTGGGTAATCTGAACAGTTTGTAGGGACTGGTAGAGTTAAGATGCCTCTACTGCACATGTCATTCACCACTGATTGTAGGAGGTCAGCAGCAAGAACAAAAAGCAAAGGAGACATGGGATCCCCTTGTCTGACCCCTCTCTTACAGTGGAAGTGACTACCAGGTACCCCATTCAGCAAAATGGATGAAGAACC
Source organism: Secale cereale (assembly GCA_902687465.1). Lineage (NCBI taxonomy): Eukaryota > Viridiplantae > Streptophyta > Magnoliopsida > Poales > Poaceae > Secale > Secale cereale. The sequence goes on from LR738712.1 coordinate 606,634,538, forward strand.
AGAAGATAGAATGGTCTTGATCCATGAAATCCACTTCCCATTGAAACCCTTATATCTGAGGATCCTTAAGATAGCTTCATGTTCAATGGTGTCAAAGGCTTTAGTGAAGTCCAACTTCAGAAGCACAATAGGCCTTTTGGATGTTTGGCATTGATGTATATACTCAAAACACCATGCCAAACAGTCCTGAATGGATCTAGACTTCAAGAATCCATACTGATTCTTATGTAAACAAGAAAGAATGACTCTTTGCAGCCTATTAGCTAAAAGTTTTGTGAGAAACTTTAGGCATGTGTTAGTCAGTGAAATAGGCCTATAGTCATTCATAGTTACAGAACTAAGTTTCTTTGGAATCAAAGTTATCAGGGAAGTGTTAATACATTCCAGGTTTATAGATCCATCATAGAATTCTTGCACTAACTTCATGAAATCCTCTTTGATGATATTCCAGCACTTTTTCAAGAAAAGACCAGTGAAACCATCAGGTCCAGGAGCTCTATCAGATGGCATCTGCTTAATGACCAGCTCAATTTCCTCTTGAGAAAAGGGTCTAGTTAAATCATCCAAACGCTCCACTTTTGTAATGATGGAACCTAGATCAAATCCCATATTGATACCATTGGAACAACCCGTTCTATCTTTAAATTCTTGCAAAAATAGAGCAGACATGGTAGCATGGTCAGAGATAATATCATTATCCACAGTAATACTGGAAATTGTGTTGGACCTGAATCTCTCAGTAGCCATAGCATGAAAGAACTTTGTATTGTCTTCCCCAACTTTGATGTTTCTAATTGTGCACCTTTGTTTCCAGTAAATGAACTGCAATCTGAGAATCTCTTCCAGATGTAACTTCACAATTCTTCTGAAGTTATCTTCATGAATGTATAATGGTCTAAGCTCCTCAAGAGTATCCAAATGTAAAATTACCTTGTTGCAGTCTTGGATTAGCCTCTTGATTTTTGAAAGGTTAGTATGCCAAACCTTGAGAGCATATCTGAGATTCTTAAATTTTGCAGATAAGGTAGCAGCAGATGAAATCCTGTGGACCGGTTTGGACCAAGTTTGACTAACACAGTCCATAAAACCAGGCAGGTCAACCCAGTAATTCTCAAAACGAAATATCTTTGCTTTTGGAATCATGGTTTTAATGGAGACCACACAAGGTGTATGATCAGATGTAGATCGAGCTAGAGGTATCACCATTGTGTTTGTGAAAAGACAAGTCCAATTAACTGTGGTAAAGAACCAATCAATTTGCTCCAACAAAGGAATAGACTGCATATTTGACCAAGTGAACCGTCTACCTTTCAAAGGAAGCTCAATAAGACCAAGGTGTCCTATTACTTCATTAAACAAAAGCATATCATTAACATTACCACCCGGTTTGTTTCTGTTGTCCTTGGACCTAAGAAAGTTAAAATCTCCAAGCAAAAGCCAATTAGCATCTGTGGGAATGTCAAGGTTATACAGCCATGAGATAAATGCGTCTCTAGCAGGGTTTTGGCAAGGACCATAAACAGTAACCAAGGTCCAGACGTCAGAGCTATGTCTTGATGTAAACTCCACTGTGATACCAAAACTGAGAGATTCAATCAGCTTGCCAGTGAAGACCGCAGAATTCCAAAGAACAATCATGCCACCAGAAGCCCCAACCGAGGGGACAAAAATAAAATGATCAAAACGACGAGGGCAAAACTTTCGAATAAATCATTGATCCATAATCTCACATTTAGTTTCCTACAGACAAATAACAGAGCAGCCACTCTCCTCTATTTTCTGGCGAACAGCACGTTGGCGATTTTCAGAATTCAGTCCACGCACATTCCAGCAAAGCACTTTCCAATCTCTAAAAGATGTATTAGTCATTACAACCCCAAAATATAAGTAGCAAAACAGGCATCACATAATGATGACCCTTCCAGAGCCGCAAGTTGCAAGTAGCTTCAATAACTGAAAAAGAAATCCTAGCAAGATAAATGGTTTTAACAGGGGTTAACCATAAACCCAGCACGAATAAAAGATTAAACATTATGCGCCGAAGAAGAAGCGGATGAAGTTGCCGGATCAGCATTAAGCATGTCGGCCGAGATCTTCTCCGGAGCGATGCCAAGGTGATGTCCAATCTTCTGAAGAACGTGAATTGGCGTGGGCGGTGGAACTGCATCAGCTGCCTCATCAGACGTATGCTCCTGCACCTTCCGCTTTTTCAACGGCTTGGTTGATGGCTTCTTCAAAGGAGCAGGCTTTGGCGAACTGTGTCTGAAACCATCTCGGAGAGCAGAGAGTCGAGCACTTCGTCTGACCTGGGCTTCCACAACAGCAGAAAACTTTCTCCTCCGAGTCGTCTTGGATGTGGCAGAAAAGTTAAACGTGTCCATCTCAACCGTGGTCAGAGGATCAGACACTGTCATTGCATCAAAGGAAGGCGCAGCTTCATCAAAACAGAGAGAGCGGACAACTTTGGGCTTCTTGGCTGCAGGCTCTGGGGGACAGAGTACAGGCGGTAGAAACACTAGCTCATTGCATAGCCGCGAGGTGGAGAAATAAAGCTCCCAAGTATCCTTTGGCAACACAAATGGCTGAATAGGACTGAGCTTAGGCATGCCTTTAGGAACACGCATAAGTTCCAGAGAAGGCATCAATTGAGAAAAACAACGGGCCCAGAGCATCTGTGGTGGAATTTCAGGTCCAAAGAAAGTAAGAACGCGGCCAACAAAAATCGGCGGCTGAACCGCAGGTGGCTGGTACACAGCGAGGGCATGGGCATGACTATCACTGTCAGAGCTTTGTCCTGGCCCAGAGTTGTCCATCACCACAGACTCCTGCGATACTTCATGCGGATTGTCATCTTGGACCCAGTCATCCACAGCAACCTCATCATTGTTTTGCTGCTGAACAGGGGGCTCGTTCCAGGCTAGTTGGGGCTCATTCCATCCAAGCTAAGGATATTCAGGCATAACGAAGTTGAAATTGTCAAACTGAAGATGCCCTGGCAAAGGATGCGGATTGCCATTGACCGGCATGGGATCTTCATCCGCAGGTAGAATGTCCGCAAACTCCGCGGAGAGGACGTAAACAGGAGCAGTCCAGGAGATTCTGAGGGCTCCGAAATCACTATACTCTCGATAGACAATATCCCTCGGAACTTGCTCAGGACAGGGAAAGGAAGCATAAACCAGAGTGCGAACCATGCGAGGATCATCTTGATGCCACTGATGATAACGACCAAAGGTACTCACTACATCAGAAATATACTTAGCATTGCGGTAGTCCAAAGGAATCCCCAATATCATGAGCCAGCCTCTGCAAAAACCTTGGGTGGCTCGATAATTGATACCATGATTATGCGGGATGAAACGAACAAAGTGCCCATTGGCAAGGTCATATGGAGGATGATCCATGATGGCCTGTCTGGAAGCAGCACTTCTAAACTCAAAAAGCCCAACACCCTCGATCCACTGCTGATCGCTAAGAACATCTCGATGAAGTTGATTCATAACAAAGTCACTAACCAGCTGCCGGAACTGCAGATTTTGACCAGGCGGCGGAGGGGGCTCCACAATGCCGATTGCGTACTACTCATGATGCTGATCTGGAGCGACCGCCGGAGAAAGAAACGTCTGCGGCAAACTCGTTGGCCCACCATCAATGACTCCAAAGCCCGGCGGAAGGAATTCCTCGGGGTTAATGGCGAAGTTGGCCATGGTTGATGAAGGCAGCAAGGAGGTGGGTGGTGGAGAAGATGAAGATTGGACAATGGTGGAGGACGGCGGCGATGGGACAGGACTCTGCTGGTGCGCGTGGGAGGTCGTCTCTAAAACCGAGGAGACGCGAGGAGGTAGAATAGGAATAGGACTCGTGGCAGGAACTGATTCCACCTCCTTCAATTTACCAAGATTTTGTGGCACCTTATTTTTGACCTTCCAAACTAGACCGTTATCCAAAGCCCATTGCTTGCATTGAAAGCTGCGGTGGCCCGAACGATTGCAAGCCAAACAAATGGGGCAAGAAACAGACATGTGGCCCTTTTGCAAGCATTTAGAGCACGTTAACACCCGGGCCACCATGTCATCCACCATATCGTTAAACTGATCGCGTGCCTCTTGCGACGAGGGCAACTCAACAGGCAGAGGGCCGGGTGCAATCGGCCCAGGTGCAGAAGGCCCAGATGCAGAGAGCCCAACATGGGCGGCCGGAAGTTCCGGGGCGGACGTTGGAAGAACCAGCAACGTATCGCAGGCATGCAGATCCTGTGGTTGCGAAGAAACCGGCGCAATATTAGGAATGAGATCTTTTGATTGAACCGTACCAAAAATGATCGGCGGCGCCGCCGCCGTCCAACGTAGATTCACCGGCGGCGAGGGATGAACGAGAACCCTCTCATGGGCTGAAACATCATAGCCCGCTTCAATAATGGTGTCAATCTCAGCCTGTGTTGCGGGGTATCTATAACCTTTGCAAGCATCATAGTTTTGCATGGTAGCAAAAGAAATCCTCTTCTGAACCTTTGCACCTCATCGAAGAGAGGACTTACGTGGTGGATGATGCATGGCAAGCATGCCAAGAGCAGCTCGTCGTTTTGATGGACTAATGAGTATCCACTCAGCGTCACACTCAATAGTCCAACGACGAAATTCGCGTTCCCAATTAGGGCCACCACGACCCTAGAGATTGAAATAACATTTGAAGTTCAGGCAAGTAAAAGAACGGAGATTAAGAACCAGGAAACCAACTTGCTTAGAGGATACGTTAAAAGAATAAACCTTGTCACGTATGTATGAAACTCCAAATTCGATAGCAGAACCTCCAATGGTCGCTTCCAAAGCCGCCGCAACAGAATCTTCTGTGAGACGAAAATCATGTCTCCCAAAAGAAAGAACCATCGTGAAATGTCCAGAATCATCCGTAGGATGAATTGAGAGACCAGTAGATCTGAAAACCTTATCCGCAAACTCCAAACCCTTGGAGAAGTCCAAACCAAGGGTGGATCCAGTGTAGATCGCCATAAGAAAATGATATCACCAGAACGAGGAGAAGACGCCGAAGGGATTGATCGGAAAGAAACCTCAGATTAGAGGTGGTGTGGAGAGATCGCCGGAGGTGGTGGGTGGGAGGTGGAAGACGCCATCGCCCTTGGCTGAAACAATCCAAATATTATCTTTCGTATAAAAATGAAACCGAACCATTCAATATTTACATTCAGAAGTAAAACATAAAAATGATCATCATATCTTGTAAAAGTAAATGCCCACACAATTCTTAATAAATTACTATACTTGTGTTTAAGAATTTCACTACAGATGAGGAAGAACGCGAAATAGATTACTTATGTTCTTTGTGATGCCTATTATTTCTAGTGCTTGGTGTGATAATAAGACAATGGATCGACTTTCCGTTCTCTGGAACCTTCACCTTATTCTCCATTAACACCATCACCTAGTTGTCTTGCTCCATAACTCGCATACCCTGATGCAGAGAAAACATATACAAAAATGGGTGTCATTTATGTAAAGTTAGTGCCGTCCTAGTCCTTTGATGCCTCAATATTCTTATCGCACCACTTAACTCCCTCTCTTAACACTACGTCCTAAGCAATTCCACTACCGGATCAGCATAGAAGTACATTACTTGTTGTATAGCATCTCTAGGTTACCATAGACGGAGCTCAACCAAAGTGTCAGGCTTCTTGTTTTTGTCTTGATTGACACCATCCTAACTAGTATCGTTGTTGTTGAACCTAGTATCACAATTATAATATAAATTTGGGTTATGCTATATTTGATTTTCAATAATAATTTCTAAGATTTAGAGATTAAATTGCATATGCAACAATAACATAGCAAATAATACCTTTTGTCATTTCTTACCTGAGCACAAATATGTTCTAGACGATACTAATTAAGGTGGTCAGTTCAAATAAGGAGTGTGTCATTGCTACACAATTGTGGTATGTCCACTTCTGCACTTAATGTTTTCCACATTCATGGTTTTCTGGATGTTATGTCCTTGAGAAAGAGAACATAAATTAAGCAATGTTGTTCATGGTTTGGACTTCACTCACTATGCGGTTTACAGGCCGAAACTTGGGTTCTGGCTTTCAGCATCATCTAAGATGAGAGATTGATGGGCACTGGAGCTATTTCCCATTGTCCATGGTATGGCCATTTCAATCTCTAGATCATTGATGATGTATCGTTGCCTTCCCTTATTTCCTTTCTCTATGCTCCTCAAGTGCTTTTTGCATGGCTTGAAACCTGCACATGAGTCCTAGTGGTGACGAGCTACTTGGATACATCCTTCCAATTTCCACGCCCACGGACACTCAATCCATGGACAAATAGCCTTGCATAACCATGTTAGATAGGAAAAGGTTACACTACTGCAGGATGGTGCTAACACGACACTACGATCAGAGACCCTTGTACAAAACTGTGTGCAATGCATTAATCGCAAATGGTGATGTAAAAAACGTCAAAAAGATGCAAAACGTTTGCGGTGAAGGATTCATCAAATGCGGTTCAGATTTTAGTGATGTGAGGCATACGGTTCAGTTCAATTAATTATTTGCGATGAGGAAGAAGAACAGAAACGGGCAGCCAGATGAAGTCGTGTGTGATATACGGCATACAGTTTGCTCTGATTAGCTGTTTGTGATGAGGCAGAACAACAAAAATGGTCAGCCAGATGAAGGTGTGTGCGATTGAGGGCATACACTTCAGAAGGATTCACCGTTTGCGATTAGGCAACACAACAGAAACGGTCAACCAGATCAACGTGTGTGCAATTGACGGCATATACACTTCACACGGATGAACTGTTTGCAATTAGCCACAACAAACAGAAACAATTAGACAGATCAATGTGTGCGCTAGACAGGCACACATTATAATTAAAATAAGCGAGCGCGATGGTAATAACGAGCGTCCATGGTTGTTGGAACATGACGTGTGCTGACATTGCCTATTGCGGTGCACCCTATGGTGCAGATGCCACGTATGCGGCCAAAAACGCGTGCCCACATTATGCCGTTCGGGAATAGTGCCCACTTAGAAATTATGGAACCGTCAACAAATTTTGAGCCCGCGTCCCGTCACATTCCAAATTACAAACCTGTTCACACCGATCAAAACCTAAACGGTTTCCCACTTAGGAGCGTATTAGTACTCGGTTATAAATACTAATACTCCAAGATGACTGCACATTCCTCCTCAACTCCTCATCCACAAAAACAAACAAGTCATTCATCAATGTTCCCTTGCATCTGCGATGGCCAGCGTGAGTTCTAAGTTGAGAGATTACCACCAGGGAGAGGCGAGCATGGAAGCGGAAGCACAAGAGATGTCCCGCCTCGCCGCGAAAGCAGCCGACATGTCCCGCCGCGCGGCCATAGCAACAAAGAGGTCCCGCCATGCCGCCAAAGCAGCGCGGAGGTCCCGCCATGCCATTGATGCAGCAGACTGGTCTGACCGTGCAGCAAAAGCAGCAAAGATGTCCCGCCGTGCCGCGAATGCAACAAAGATGTCCGCCTATGCTGTGGCGGCCAGCGAAAATGTCTCGCAGGTAGGCGAGGACTCTTACAGACGCATGAATGTGATCGTCCATAGCCAGATGGATCAGCTCTCCGGCTGGGCGAGGTTGCAGGACGACATGAAAGCCTTGTCTAAATAGGCTACCGGCATCATCCGACAAGTAAGGGAGGGCAATGCGAAGCTCCGGGATGAGCAGGATGAGATAACTACCTTGTTGAAGAGGACCGGTGTCATCGTCAAGAAACTTATGGACGAGAATGACATGCTCCGCATCGAGCGCGGAAGGATGCTAGAGGAATCCGTGGATGCTCTCAAGCAGCATCTTGAGGACAAGAAAGAGCTCATCGCCGCTCGCCGCGGAGACTAGTTCCTTCTTCTTTAGCCCTTGTGTATTTCGGGCGTTGCTGCATGTGGCTTTTTTAATTATCTTCCTAAATATGTAAGACAATTATTATCCATTGTCATCATCCTTATATTCATCAGTCTTGCTATAAGTCATAGTCGACGCTATATAGGTCCGTTTGATCTTACATCAAGATCCTGCAAAACTTTCTTTTCTGATTTTCTTTTCTCTCTCTTAAATCTCAGTTGAGTGAGACATAGCCATGCATGAAACAGGGGCTTGGGCGCCATTAGTGGAGACATTGGGAGGGAGGTGGGTGGCGGATAGAGGTCAAAGGGCTCTCCTCCCGATGAGTATCCCGCATGGCACCTCCTATCCAATAAAAAATGGGGACACATGGCGGCATATAATTGGTAGGTAGAGCACCCACAGTCTCAATAATACTTGTGTTTCTAATTTGTAACGTGACAACACTTGTTCCAAATGACTTTGTGGATTGTTAATGTGTGCGCCTTCGCAAATTGGATAGAAAAATTACCATAGCATTTTGGTGCCATGTCATGACACCATGCCAAGTTTCATGATTTTCAGGCGAGTTTCGGATTTACGAGAATTTTAAAACCTAGTTTCTCGATGTTTCTGGCCGAGCCAAGACGCCCAGGTGATTGAATTCCATTCCCATTTCTTCCATGAGACCTAGAAGTTCGCCTAACTACACATAAATGATTTTCCCAACTAACTTTTCCGCACTTGAGCATGCGCTTGTACTTCAAATTTGAATTATGTGCATTAAATGCCTAGAAAATGAGTTAATGTATAAAAAGGCACAACAAACATGGAATAATTCCAAAATTTAGCACGTAACTCCAATTTGGTCTAGCCTGCATGTGAAAAAATCAAACCGAGAGAAGGCAGTGTATGTCGGTTGGCACGCGGAGGTGACACGTTCCCTGTCGGAACCATGAGCCTTCTTGGAGAAGCTCCAGTTTGCAAGAAGCTTATGCAAAAGCTTGTCCCGATTCGGCCAATAAAATTACCACAACATGTTGGTGCCATGTCAAGACACCATGCCAAGTCTCATGATTTGCAGGCGTGTTTTGGATTTACAGCAATTACAAAAACCAAGTTTCTCAACATTTCCAGCTGAGGCACGACACCCAGATATTTGAATTCCATTCTCATTTCTTGCATGAGACCTACAAATTCACCGAAGGACACACATTTGATTTTTCAACCAACTTTGGTGCACTGGAGCATGTGCTTGTAATTCAAATTTGAATTATGCACATTAAATGCCCATAAATTCAATTCATCTATAAAAATGCCAAACAAATTTGGAATAATTCCAAAATTTAGCATGATACTTCTATTTGGTCTAACCTACATGTGTAAATAATTATGGCGGGACAAGGCAATGTATGTCGTTTCGCACACGGAGGTGACAGGTTCCCTCTCGGAACCACGAGCCTTCATGAGAGAAGCTCCGGTTTGCAAGAAGCTTATACCAAAGCTTTTCCAATTCGGCCAAAAAAAATCCACATCGTGTTGGTGCCATGTCATGACACCATACCAAGTTTCATGATTTTCAGGCGTGTTTTGGATTTACAAACCAAGTGTATCAATCTTTCCGGCCGAGCCACGACGCCCAGATGTTTGAATTTCATTCCCAATTCTTTCATGGGACCAAGAAATTGACCTAAGGACACACACGTAATTTTTTAGCGAACTTTGGTGCACCGGGGCATGTGTTTGTAGTTCAAATTTGAATTATGCACATTAAATGACCATAAATTCAATTAATGTGTAAAAAGGCCAAACAAACCCAGAATAATTCCAAATTTTAGCACGATACTTCTATTTGGTGTAATCTGCATGTGTAAAAAATAAAGGTGGGAGAAGGCAGTGTACATATGTCATTTGGCACACGGAGGTGACACGTTCCCACTTGGAACTACGAGCCTTCTTGAGAGAAGCTCCGGTTTACAAGAAGCTTGTACCAAAGCTTGTCCCAATTCGGCCAAAAAAATTACCACAACATGTTGGTCTCATGTCATGACACCATGCCAAGTTTCATGATTTCATGCGTGTTTTGGATTTCATGATTTATATAACCAAGTTTCTCAATATTTCCGACCGAGCCACGACGTCCAGGTTTTTGAATTTCATTCTTATTTCTTGCATGGGACCTAGAAATTCACCCAAGGACACACATGTGATTTTTCCACCAACTTTGGTGCACTAGAGCATGTGCTTGTAGTTCAAATTTGAATTATGCACATTAAGTGACCAAAAATTCGATTAATGTGTAAGAAAGTCCAAAAGAACCCGGAATAATTCCAAATTTTAATATGGGACTCAAATAGTTCTATGTCGCATCTATAAAAAATCAAGGGGGGGAGGCAGCGTATATTGTTTCGCACACAAAGGTGACACGTCCCCCCTCGGGAACCACGAGTCTTCTCGAGAGAAGCTCCGGTTTGCAAGAAGCTTATACCAAAAACTTGTCCAAATGTGGCCATTTTTTAACCACAACATGTTGGTTCCATGAAATGACACCATGCCAAGTTTCATGATTTTCACGTGAGTTTTGAATTTTAGGGAATTTAAAAACCAAGTTTCTCAATGTTCCCGGTCGACCCACGACGCCCAGATATTTGAATTTCATTCCCATTTCTTGCTTGGGACCTATAAATTCACTCAAAGACATGCATGTGATTTTTTTAACAAACTTTGGTGCACTGGAGCATGTGCTTGTAGGTCAAATCTGAATTATTCACATTAAATGCATAGAAACTCAATTGATGCATAAAAATGCCAAACGAACTCGAAATAATTCCAAATTTAAACACGACACTCATGTAGTTGCATGTTCACTGTACATAAATGTTCTAGCAATTCAAACACCGTCGAGTCCCTCCGTAACACCATTTTGTCTTTCAAAACATAATGAAAAAAAATCAGGTATACCACAAACAACTTACTAGAAAGAATCGTGTGGGATGCGACATAAAATATCTTGGCGCACCATCTTGTCTGGCTGACAAAGGAAGCTTCGTCGTCTACAGTCCACCGCTCCTGCTTGAACCACACTTGCGCGCTAGTTTCTCGCGGCACCGAGCGAAATTTTTCTGCCATCGTGGAAATATCTATCTCCCCGTCCCCTCCCTCCCACCAAAAGCCACATTTCCACTGTTCCTCCTTGCTTTCCAAGTTCAAACCTTCACTGTTGCCTACTGGCAGCTCAGCCTCCTCGTCGGTGACCCTTCTTCTTGCAGCGCCGCCTCCTCCCCGGCTACCCTTCTTCTTGCAGCGCAGCCTCTTCATCAGTGACCCTTCTTCTTGCAGCGCCGCCTCCTCGCTGGTGACCCTTCTTCTTGCTGCGCGGCCTCCGAGCCGCCCACCCTTATTCTTGCGGCGCGGCCTCGTAGATATGGTCAGGTAATCCACACCCACCCACACCATCATCCTCCTTCCACGTCCCACATGCCCTGACCAACGGCGTGACACCTTCCGCCGAAATCATTGTCCCCCTTCCCCAATTAAGCGCCACCCACAGCCATTTTGGACGCATTATAACGTGGAGCTAAGTAGCATCTGGCAGCGGAGAAGGAAATCACGGCCGCACGCGCACACGAGGTCGCTATGGCTGCCATGTGTGCCTACTGCCAGATCTTGAAGGAGCACCTCGTCTTCGAGGCCACCGTCGACACCGCCACACCGTTGTCTACTTTGAAATACAGTTCGTGCTGTTTTCTCGAGGCCACCGCCAGTGCCTCCTAGTGATTTGTCCTCTGTAATGTTAATATGTGATATGATGTTCAGTTAACCGTTTGGTCCTGTGAAATGTAATGTTCAGTTAATAGTTTGGTCCTCTGAAATGTAATGTTTAGTTAACAGTTTGGTCCAACAATTGCTACATTTCGTAGTACTCTTCTCAAGCATTCTTTGTTTTGTTAACTGTCTTATCTTCTACTACATGTTTTTATTCTGCAATGTCGTGCTTAGTTAACTATTTTGGTTCATTTGGTCTGATGTCCATTTAACTATTTGGTTCAATTCTGCAATTTGATTTTCATTAGCCGTGGGTACAATTTTGTATTGTTATGCATGTGAAATAAATCGAATTTGGCTGTACTCAATACATATTGTACTGATAGTATGGAAACTCTTAGTTAACCTGATCAAGATCTCCTTATGTGTGTTGCAGGCAAACAATGGGAGACACTGCGGTTTACCATCGAGGTTTGCTCATGCATGGTCCTTTCACTAGTAGCATATTATTGTGCAGTTGCAGGAATCATTCTAATATTTAGGTTTCTTACAATTTGGTCTTGCACATGTAGGTCCTGCTGTCGGAGGCTTAGACCCACAGTTCGACCCATTTTGCATATGGGGAAATGAGATGTCCATGAATATCTGTCAAGTCAAGAAACTCAGAAAAGATTGTTAGGATGAAGAAACTTGCGACGAATAACAGCAACATATTTGTTTGCACAATGAATAAGACATCAGTCAACTATAGGATGGTACAAACTCTTTTACCTTGTTTTTACCCCTTGCGCCATTTCAAAATATATAACAGCGATTTATACATATCTTTGTTTTCAGTACTTTTCAAAGAAGTTCACCGATGATTACCTCTCAAACCACCTGCATGGTCAAGAGGCAAGGAAGGTATTCATTCAACACCCACAGTACAATATTGAATTCTTCCTGAAGAGGACAAAGGTTGGGTGGGCAATTATCCATAGCCACCGGCCTAAAGTTGCAAGGACATTCAACATCACTAAAGGCTCAATATTTTCCTTCCGCTTCTGCAGTTTCCTAGATGAGATTCATATGTCTATTGACCGTGTATGATGCTACTTTCCAAACATTTTCGATGTTGCATGTCAAATTTGCTGCTGTTGTGTGATCGCGTAATTGAGTGCCGAAGCTATCTAATGTAACACGATTATGAAATCCTAGTTGCCGTTATATGGATATGAAATATATGGTGTGTTTTATAATAAATATTAATTTGATTAGTACATGGATTATCAATAATAGTCTAATTACCCTGCTTATTGGGGTTCTCTATTGCAGACGGTTACCTAGATAGCACCGTGGGCAATGAACTCAAACAACCCATGCGGTTTCTAGTAAGTAAGCGTGTTCGATCAACTAACAATAAAACACGGCTTCCGGCAGAGAATTTGCATTAGGCCACCTTGCACAAATGTTTCCACACAAAAAAGCTGTATGTGATATATGTACGAACGAAAATGTTTTTCTGGGATTCGCCTTGTGGGATATACATACAAACGGAAATGATTGGGTATCGATGCCTCGCCAGATCGCACATGAGCTCATTTTCCCCCAGCCTGTGTTCCAGGAGGGCCTATCCCCGACGGTTTCTGGGTCATGTGGGAAGGACCCCCTATCACACACACTCACTTGGCGACTGTTCCAAATGCCATCGTGGAAAGGGGTTAAAAACCGTTTGTATAGCACCTCACTATACCAGTGTTAGTTTATCTAAAGAGCGACACATAATTCATTAATTTGAAGAAGCAAGTTTTACCTAACAAACATGGTTTTTAGGGATGTATGGAAGCAAAAGTTAATATTTTTCACTTAAACTTTTAAATTAGTACTTGAAAATTATAAGAAAATCAGATAAACATATATACTCATTCTAATCATCTCAATGACAACTGTACAATTTCACAATTGTTTGACATAATAAATGAAAGCAAATGAGTGTGCATGAGTAATCATTGAATAGTTACTATGATCATAGTGATGTCTAATAACCATAATATGATCATACTTGCAATTATATTACATTTTATCATAACCAAAGTATTTAATGATGTTATCAATTTACGACATGTGCCTATGCCACTAACTCTAAAGGAAGTTGAATGACCTGGTGAAAGTTATAGCATCTTATAAACTACCGTTGTTAAATATAATCTTGGAAGGACAATACAAATAATGAACACAAGTTGACTCCAAATATTATCTTTCTCATAAAAATGAAATTGAACCATTAAATGTCTATACTCTGAAGTAAAACATAAAAATGATCATCATATGTGGTAAAAGTGAATTCGCACACAATTCTTAATAAATTACTATACTCGTGTTTAAGATTTGACTACAAATTTGGAAGTATGCCAAATACATTTTGTATGTTCTTTGTGAGACCAATTATTTCTAGTGCTTGGTGCGATAATCGGTAGATGGATGGACTTTCCGTTCTCTGGAACCGTCATCTTATTCTCCATTAACACCAACACCTACTTGTCTTGCTCCATAACTCACATACCCTGATACAGAGAAAACATATACAAAAAGGGGTATCATTTATGGAAAGTTAATGCCCTCCTAGTCCTTTGATGCCACAATATTCTTATCGCACCACTTAACTCCCTCTCTTAACACTTCATCCTAGGCAATTGCACTACCGGAACAACATAGATGTACATTACTTGGTGTATAGTGTCGCTAGGTTACCATAGGCAGAGCTCAACCAAAGTGTCAGGCTTTTTGTTCTTGTCTTTATTGACACCATCGTATCGTATCATTGTTGTTGAACCTAGTGATGGTTGTCGTGGCTCCTCTACCATGACCCTTGCATTCATGTTAGACCAGAGAGAGTTGATTACCATAAACAATGAAAAGTATGAAGTCTAGAGGGCTATATAGGAGGGTGAGGAGCAGACCAATGTATTTGTATCATGCCCAGATGGAATCCAGCTATCTCGATGAAGTTGATTAATTATAATATAAATCTAGGTTATGCCATATTTGATTTTCGATAATAATTTCCAAGATGTAGAGACTAAATTGGATATGCAACAATAACAGAGCAAATAATACCTTTTGTCATTTCTTAGCTAAGCACAAATACGTTCTAGACGATACTAATTAAGGTGGCATGTTCAAATAATGTGTCTGTCATTGCTACTCAATTATGGTATGTCCACTTTTGTACTTGATGTTGTCCACACTCATGGTTTTTTGGATGTTATGTCCTTGAGAAAATAAACATAAATTGAGCAATGTTGTTCATGATGCGTGATGTCGCTTGAAGCTACGTCGATATTTCCCCAATGAGGAAGGGATGATGAAGCACATCTATGGTAGGTATTTCCCTCAGTGATGAGACCAAGGTTATCGAACTAGTAGGAGAACTACGCAACACTATGTAAATGGTACCTGCACACAAAGAACAAATACGTCCAACCCGACATGTTAAAGGGGTTGTCAATCCCTTTTGGGTAACGGTGCCAGAAATTCTCAAGTTGACGGGACAAAATTGTAGTAGATTGAAAGATGCAAATAAATAAAAATAAAACACAACAATGTATTTTTGTGTTTTTGATAATATCAATCTGAAAATAAAAGTTGCAAATAGAAGAAAAAGCAAATGGAAATATAGATATGAAAGTATATGATAGGAAAATAGACCCGGCAGGGCATAGATTTCGCTAGTGGCTTCTCTCAAAAAATAGCAACATTGGGTAGACAAATTACTATTGGGAAATTGATAGAAAAGAAAATAATTATGATGATATCCAATACAATGATCATGTATATATGCATCACGTCCAAGATTAGTAGACTGACTCTGCTTCCTCGCTGCTTTCTCGAGGTAGCATTGGTATTTCCCTTGAAGAGGAAAGGGTGATGCAGCAGAGTGAAGTAAGTATTTCCCTCAGTTTGTTGAGAACCAAGGTATCAATCTAGTAGGAGATTACACACAAGTCACCAAATACCTTCACAAACAATCAACAACTTGCACCCAACGCTATAAAGGGGTTGTCAATCCCTTCTAGGTTATTTGCAAAAGTGAGATCCGATAGAGATAGATAAATTTGGGCTTTTGGTTTATAGATTGAAAAGTAAAAGATTGCAAGATAGTAGATCTAAAACTTATAAGATGTAAAGGTGTCGGGACCCCGATCCTAAGTCACACCGGTCTAGCATGTAATACATCATATCACTTTGCGGCCTCACGCACGGTATCCCCACGGGTGCCACCTTACCTGGCCCGGGATCGTTTGCGCATTTTGGCTCACGTATATGATAGTGTCGCAAGCATCCATATGATAGAGAACCCGGGCCGACATGACTAGTTATAAACCAAAAGTGGCGCTAAATTATAAGGATAGGCATACATGACCCAACAATGCATGTGTCGGTTAGCAGCGAGTGTTGTCGGGCTGTAGCAAGCTAACAGGACTCTAGTATACACTGCGTGACATTTCCCCGGAGGAGACAGACACAGGAGCAAGGAAGGACACATGCCGGTCAATCCATGTGTTCCGGAGCAGTAGCAAGCTACCATGGCTCAGTGGAAGCACTAGGAGGCATTTCCTCGTAAGATAGGCTACCAAGGGTAAACAACTAGGTGTCGGATCCCACACATACCAATACATGTTACGCGTACGCATAACATGCAAGTATGTGTTGTACAACATGGCATCACAACATAACTTAACAACTCATATAGATAAAGGCCCAGAAGAGCCATCATAGCATTTATTACAAACAGGGGTCACATGACCCAACATACAGAGCATACAGGCAACAGAAGCATAAACATGTCTGAGTACAGACATCTGAAAAAGGAAGAAGGCTATCAAGCCTGACTATCTACCAGACCCTCCCAAGGGTACAAGATCGTAGCTGAGATAACAAGATAAACGTCAAAGTCCATGCGAAACCACTAGTGAGACTGAAGTCTCTCTGCAAAACATAAATTAAGCAAACATGAGTACAATTGTACTCAGCAAGACTTACATCAGAACTAGCTACATATGCATCAGTATCAACAAAGGGGTATTGGAGTTTAGCTGCAGCAAGCCAGCTTTGACTCAATGGCTATCCTGTACTACGACTGCTGGTAACTCTTTTGAGGTGGCGCACACGAGTCCACATATTTGCCATATCAATACACCACTATGGATCCGCTCCCGTCTCCCTACGAGAAGGCCATCCAGAGCACTCACGCTTATCTTGCGCCTTTTAGAGTATCCACTTTCACTTGTCTATGAACTGTATAGGCAACCCAGAGGTCCTTTACCGCGGACGCGGTTATTCTAATAGATGATGTTAAACCTGCAGGGGTGTACTTCTTCACACACGCTCTCGCCACTTACCACCATGTACACATTATGTATCTCGGCAACCTTCAAGCAGAAGCCTGGCGAGGGTGTCGGCCACAACCTGACTAACCACACAAGTCCCTAGTCCAGGTTTATCGCCTATTCAGGTTCCATCCGCAGGGAGTCCGGCCGAGGTTTCTACATACGGCCCCGAACGATGTGTGCAGGGTTCCCGAGGCACCAAACGGGTGTCCCTGTACACCGTGCCACGTGCCTACGCATCACAGCCCAACCCTCGGGTCAGCGCTGTGCACAGCCTCCAGCATACTACAAACACCAGAAACTACTTGCAACTCCCGGACAGAGGACATGGGCGGTTAATAAGTCGAGAGGTCCATCGGTATCGGGCCCAACGCGTGGTAGTAGCTGTTCATGGATCACAAACATAGAACTCAGTTCCTGAGGTCGGTTTCAATTAGACAACCCACCATGTACTCTTACATGGCCTCTCACCGCTACCTTTACCAAATCGTGTTCACACACTTATCTCACACAGTAGGACAAGTTCATCACTATTCCAGTTCATCCCCGATGAATCAGACCTGACTCAACTCTAAACAGTAGCAGGCATGACAAACAAGCATGAATGAGTAGGCACATCAAGGCTCAAACAACTCCTACTCATGCTAGTGGGTTTCATCTATTTACATTGCCAATGACCGGTCATGCAGAGGAAAAGGGATTCAACTACCGCAGCATGTAACAGGTGAACCGTTGTTGTCCTAATGCAATTAAAGAGAGCAGGAGCGAGATAGTGGGATTGTATCGGAATGAAGAAGGGGGTTTTGCTTGCCTGGCACTTCTGAAGATAGTATAGCTCTTCATCGGTGTCATCGAAATCATCGTCGGAACATGTCTATCGAGAGGGAACAAACACTAGCAAACAAGAGGGAGCACAATCAATGCAATGCAACAATATGATGCATGATATTGACATGGCAATATGATGTTGATTGAGCTAACGCAACTAGCAAAGAGTTAAATGAAGTTGGTTTGAACTCAAGGTTCAAAATCAAACTCCATAAGTGGTTAGTTAAATGACATTCACTTGATTTGCCCTAAACAGTAGTCATAAGTTGTTCTAACATGCATGAAAATGGTACAGATGGATAGATTGGATTTTTCTGATCATTTTCCATATATAAAACTTTCCATTTGGAGTTATATATTAATTTCTATGATTCTTTGAAGTTTATAACAATTCTGGAATTTTCTGAATAAGATTAAATCCAGATAAATCCATTACTACATCAGCAGGTCAACAGGCGGCCTAGGTCAAACCTGACCAGTGGGACCCACTGGTCAGTGACATAGTTAGTTAACTAACTAATTAGGGTTAGTTTAGTGCTAATCTAGGTTTGACCAGGGGCGGGGCCCACATGTCAGTGACCCAGGGGGATTTAATACCTGGTCAAACTGGGTCAAATCGCCGTTGTTTAGCCGCCGACGACGATCGAACGTGGCGGAGGGTACGGGTTTCGCGCACCGGCGACCAAATGGACGGCGGAGAGCGGCTACGGGGAGCTGGGGCTCACACGCACCCGTTGCAGCAAGCAGCAGCAGCCAGGGCGGCCGGAGCTCGTCGGTAACGAGCTCGGGGCGGCGGCCGGTGTTCGGGTGCGCACGGCAACGCGGCTGCAGTGGCTGTGGTGGCGCGTGCTCGGCACCTACAGCATCTACGCGGTGCTAGGAGCAATCTGGACATGACGGCCCGGCCGTTGGGTGGCCGGGTGCATGTCGGCAGCGAGCACAGGCGGCGGCGCGTGTGGGTCAACGCGGTGCGGTGTCTACGGTGCACGAGGAAGAGAACAGAGAGGTGAAGAAGGAGCCGCCGCTCACGGCGAATGCGGTGGAGCGGACGGCAACGTCGGGGAGGAACCGGAGCGGTCGGGGCGGCGAGGGTGATCTCGGCGATGGTGGATAGGGACGAGCTCGGTGTGGTGTCTCCTGGGCGAGCGAGCTCTCGGGGCTCGGTCTGCTCGATGAAGTGGACGACGGTGAAGCACCTGGACACGGCGAGGCGATAAGGAGGTGACGGTGGCTGCGGTTACTACGGCGGCGCGGTCGTGGCTGCGTCGGCCATGGAAGAATAGGGCGAGGGAGAGGAGAAGGGGAAAGAATGGGGTGTCGGGGAGGTCAGGACGAGCTCGGGGCATTCATCCACGCGTCAAGGCGGCATCTAGGTGAAGTAGGCGAGCAGGGAGGTGGCGTGGCGAGCTCGGGCGCGCAGGCGCACAGCTCCCTGTGTGCCTAGCGCGAGCTAGCAGGTGACTGGCACGAGCCAGCATAGTGCTGGGCTAGCCAGGTGGGGTGCCAGGTGGGTTTGCCAGGTAAGTGTTTTTTCCTTTATTTTCCTGTTTTCTATTATTCTGTTAACTTTAGGGCTTTATTAAAAATACCTATGCACTTTCAAAAATCATGAGACTGCTTGTGGCCACTGTTTGGATTATTTCCAACAGCGAACATTTCAGTTCAGGAATATTTGGACATTTAAAATAATATATAAACTTTAAATGCCCAAATGCAAATAAGGTATGATTTAATTCAGTGACCAAATGTTGTCCAAGAAAAATGTGAACCATTTTTGTCACAGGTTCTAGACCAAGGGAAAGATGATGACCATTTTAGAAGGGCATTTTAGGTTCATTGATAAAGTATTTCAGTAACCCTAGTTGGATTAAGTGGTGCTGGGGTTTCTGTCATCCCCATTTTAAAATTCTGAGAAATTTAAACATGATGCCAACACTCTAATACATGCACTAACTAGAGTTGTGACAACTAAGATATAAATGAGACCCGCGGGCATAGGTTTCACTAGAGGCTTCTCTCATGATAGCAAGTTTACGGTGGGTGAACAAATTACTGTCAAGAAATTGATAGAAAAATGAATAATTATAACGACATCTATGACAAGTAGACCGACTCCTGCATGTATCTACTACTATTACACCACACATCGACCGAACCGATTCTGCATCTAGAGTATTAAGTTCATAAGAACAGAGTAATGGCTTAATCAAGATGACATGATGTAGAGGAATTAACTCAAGCAATATGATGAAAGCCCCATATTTTTATCCTTGATGGCAACAATACAATACGTGTCATGTCCCCTACTGTCACTGGGATTGAGCACCACAAGATTGAACCCAAAGCAAAGCACTTCTCCCATTGCAAGAATTATCAATCTTGTTGGCCAAACAAAACCGATAGTTCGAAGAGAATTACTAAGATATAAGATCATGCATATAAGAATTCAAAAAAGACTCAAATACTATTCATAGATAATCTGATCATGAACCCACAATTCATTGGATCTTGACAAACACACCGCACAAGAAGATTACATTGGATAGATCTCCAAGAGCAACAAGGAGAACATGGTATTGAAGATCAAAGAGAGAGAAGAAGCCAGCTAGCTACTAGCTATGGACCCATAGGTCTGTGGTAAACTACTCACACTTCATCGGAAGGGCAATAGGGTTCATGTAGATGCACGCCGTGGTTGATTCGCCCTCCAATTGAGTACCGGAAAAGGCCTCCAGATGGGATCTCGCGAGAACAGAAGGTTACGGCGGTGGAAAAGTGGTTTCAATGGATGTTCTGATGTTTCTGGAATATATAGGTATTTATAGGCGGAAGAAGTCGGTCGGGGGAGGCATGAGGGGCCCACAAGGTAGGGGGGCGCGCCCTACCCCCCAGGGCGTGCCCTCCACCCTTGTGGCCGCCTTGTGGATCCCCTAGCATGTACTGCAAGTCCATCTGATGTCTTCTGGTTCAAGAAAAATATCCAAAAAGTTTCGTTCCGTTTGGACTCCGTTTGAGATTCCTTTTCTGTGAAACTCAAACACAAGGAAAAACCAGAAACTGGCACTGGGTTGTGGGTTAATAGGTTAGTCCCAAAAATCATATAAAATTATAGATAGATAATAGGTTAGTAGGTTAATAGCTTAATAGGTTAATAGGTTAATAGAATATAAATAATAGGTTAATAGGTTAATAGGATAGATAATAGATTAATAGGTTAGTAGCATATAAATGCATATAAAACATCCAAGATAGATAATATAATAGCATGGAACAATCAAAAATTATAGATACGTTGGAGATGTATCAAGCATCCCCAAGCTTAATTCCTGCTCGTCCTCGAGTAGGTAAATGATAGAAACATAATTTTTGATGTGGAATGCTACCCAACATACTTATCAATGTAAAATTCTTTATTGTGGCATGAATGTTCAGATCCATAAGACTCTAAATAAAAATTTCTAAATATCAAAACGATAATACTTTAATCATACCAAAAGCAATCTATAAAGGTTCAAAAATTACATGGCTAAAGAATGTTATCCCTACAAATCATATAGTCCTTATGCTCCCTTTTCTTAACACAAAGCACCCCTCATGCCCATCCCGGAGTCAGCCAAGCAATTGCTTTCATGCTCTACTCTTTGAAACATTTCAACTCCTCATGCAATATATGAGCGCGAGCCATGGACATAGCACTATGGGTGGAATGGAGGTGGTAATAGGCAAAAGGTGGGAAAAAGTCTCACATCAACTAGGAAAATCAATGTACTATGGAGATGTCCATCAATTGATATCAATGTGAGTGAGTAGGGATTGCCATGTAATGGATGCACTAGAGCTATAAGTGTATGAAAGCTAAAAAAGACAACTAGTGGGTGTGCATCAATTAGCTTGCTCATGAAGACCTAGGGCATTTGAGTAAGCTCATCGTTGGAATATATATACAAGCCAAGTTCTATAACGAAAAATTCCCACTAGTGATATATGAAAGTGACAACATAGGAGACTCTCTATCATGAAGAACATGGTGCTATTCTGAAGCATAGGTGCGGAAAAGGATAGTAACATTTTCCCTTCTCTCTTTTTCTCTCAATTTTTTTATTTTGGGTTCTTTGACCTCTTTTTTGGTGGGCTTCTTTGGCCACTTTTTTTATTTGGGCTTCATTGGCCTCTTTTATTTTTGATAACCTCACATGGGACAATGTTCTTATAATGATGATCACCACACTTTTATTTACTTACAACTCGATACTAGAACAAAGGTATGACTCTATATGAATGCCTCCGGCGATGTACCGGGATGTGCAATGACCAAGAGTGACATGTATGAAGAATATGAAAGGTGGCCTTGGAACAAATTCTATGTCAACTACATGATCAAGCAAAGCAATATGATAATGATGAAGCGTGTCATAATAAACGGAATGGTGGAGTTACATGGCAGTATATCTCGGAATGGCTATGGAAATACCGTAATAGGTAGGTATGGTGGCTGTTTTGAGAAAGGTATAAGGAGGGTTTTATGCACCTACGAAAATTGGGTGGCACTAGAGTGGATAGAAAGGTGGAAGGGTGAGAGTGCATATAATCCATGGACTAATATTAGTCATAAAGAACTCATATACTTATTGTAAAAAATCTACTTAGCCCTTGAAGCAAAACACTATGACGCATGCCCCTAGGGGGGGAGGTTGGTAGGAGTTAACCATCGCGCGCCCCTGACCTTCCACAAAGATGAAACAATCAAAATATAGTGCGCACCTATTTGGTTACATAGGCTATATGTGCATGCTTCGGGAGTCACAAACCTTAACACAATTATTTATTTAACCTCACAAACTATCTCTAGCATGATTCTAATGTTACCATCTTAACATCTTAAAACAATTACAAGGAGTCAAACTTCACATAATATTCAATGCTCTCTATATGA
Organism: Secale cereale; assembly: GCA_902687465.1. Classification (NCBI taxonomy): domain Eukaryota; kingdom Viridiplantae; phylum Streptophyta; class Magnoliopsida; order Poales; family Poaceae; genus Secale; species Secale cereale. The sequence goes on from LR738712.1 coordinate 606,657,314, forward strand.
AGGTTTTATTATATCTACCATATTAGGACTAATTTCATAACCCAAGCAAATTACCATGTTGTTCTTAAGAACTCTCAAAATAATATAAGTGAAGCAAGAGAGTTCAACAATTTCTACAAAATAAAACCACCACCATGCTCTAAAGAGATATAAGTGAAGCACTAGAGCAAAATTGTCTAGCTCAAAAGATATAAGTGAAGCATATAGAGTATTCTAATAAATCACGATTGAAGCGTGTCCCTCTAGAAAGGTGTGTAAAGCAAGGATGATGGTGACAAACTAAAAATCAAAGACTCATATCATACATGACGCTCCAAGCAAAACACATATCACGTAGTGAATAAAAATATAGCCTCAAGTAAACTTACCGATGGATGCACACGAAAGAGGGGATGCCTTCCCGGGGCATCACCAAGCTTAGGCTATTGGTAGTCCTTGAATTTTACCTTGGGGTGCCTTGGGAATCCCCAAGCTTAGGATTTTGCCACTCTTTATTCCATAGTCCATCAAATCCTTACCCAAAACTTGAAAACTTCACAACACAAATCTCAACAGAAAATCTCATGAGCTCCATTAGTAAAACAAAGCAAATAACCACCCAAGGTACTGTTGTGATCTTATTCTAATTTCATATTGGTGTAATATCTACTGTATTCCAACTTCTTCATGGTTCATACCCCCCGATACTGACCATAGATGCATCAAAATAAGCAAACAACACATAAAAACCAGAATCTGTCAAAAACAGAAGAGTTTGTAGCAATCTGTAATCTTTGCATACTTCTGTAACTCTAAAAATTCTAAAACAATTGGACTACGTGGGGAATTTGTATATCAATTTTGTGTAAAACTTTCAGAAGGTTTCGATGTTCCAGTGATTTATTGAATTTTCTGCACTGGACGCAAAAGTTTCTGTTTTTCAGCAAAATCAAATCAACGATACCCGTAAGCCATCACAAAGGTCTTACTTGGCTCAAACACTAATTAAAACACCGAAACACAATTACTAAAAAAGTAATAATGTGTAAAACTTGCAAAACAGAACCAAAAAGTAAAAAGCAAAAATAAAATTGGGTGGCCTCCCAACAAGTGCTATTGTTTAACGCCCTTAGCTAGGCATAAAACACAAACAGATCTAGGTATTATCATCTTTTGTATGCAATCCACAGGTAGCTCTCATAATAGATTCGTAAGGTAATTTAATTTTCTTTCTTGGAATGTGTTACATGCCCTTCCTTGACATAATTGAAATCTAATGTTTCCTTCTTTCATATCAATAATTGCACCAATCGTTCTAAGGAAAGGTCTACCAAGAATAATAGGACATGTAGGATTGCAATCTATATCAAGAAAAATGAAATCTACGGGCACATAATTCCTATTTGCAACAATAAGAACATCATTAATTCTTCACATAGGTTTCTTAATAGTGTAATCTGCAAGATGCAAATTTAAAGAACACTCATCCAATTTCACGAAACCCTAGCACATCACATAAATTTTTTGGAATTGTAGAAACGCTAGCACCTAAATCACATGAAGCATTGCACTTATAATATTTAATCTTCATTTTAATAGTTGGTCCCCACTCATCATAAAGTTTTCTAGGGATAGAATTCCAATTCAAGCTTTTCATCAAAAGATTGCATCGTAGCATCAACAATATGCTTAGTGAAAGCTTTATTTTGATTATAAGCATGAAGAGAATTCAACATGGATTGCAACAAGGAAATAAAATCTATTAAAGAACAATTATCATAATTAAATTCCTTGAGATCCAATCTAGCAGGTTCATCACTACTTAGGGTTTTGACTTCATCTATCGCTTTTTTATCAATTTTTGCATCAAGATCTAAAAACTCTGAATCATTGCGATGCCTCTTAACTAAAGTAGACTCATATCGAGTCCCATCTTTATCAAGATTTATTTTAGAAAACAAATATTCAATAGGAGTCACATCAATCACTTCAAGATCTTCATCATTATTTTCACGAGAACGAGAAGAACACGTTTTCATAAACCACTCTTTTTTGCACGCATCCTAGCGGTTCTTTCTTTGCACTCATCAATGGAAATTCTCATAGCTTTGAGGGACTCATTGATATCATGCTTTGGTGGAATAGATCTAAGCTTAAAAGACTCAACATCAAGAGAAATTATATCCACACTTCTAGCCAAATCATCAATCTTAAGCATTTTTTCTTAAGTCATAGCATTAAAATTCTTTTGAGAAGTCATAAGTTCTTTAACACTATTCTCAAAATCAGAGGGCATCTTATGATAGTTTCCATAAGAATTGTTGTAGTAATTACCATAATTATTGGAGGAATTACTAGGAAAAGGCCTAGGATTAAAATTTCCTCTATAAGCATTGTTACCAAAGTTGTTCCTACCAATAAAATTCACATCCATAGATTCATTATTATTCTCAATCAAGGTAGATAAAGGCATATCATTAGGATCGATATTAGCACCCTTTGTAGTAAATAATTTCATAAGTTCATCCATCTTTTCAGTCAAAACATTAATCTCTTCAATTGTATGAACTTTTTTACTAGTTGAAGATCTTTCGGTATGCCATTGGGAATAGTTAACCATTATATTATCTAGGAGTTTCGTGGCTTCCCCTAAGGTGATTTCCATAAAAGTACCTCCCGTGGTCCAATCTAAAAGATTTCTAGAAGCAAAGTTTAATCCGGCATAATTTTTTGTATAATCATCCATGGATTCAAACCATGTGTAGGACAATTTCTTATCATAAGTTTCATCTTCTACCAAGATTGTGCAACATGATCATAATCAAGTTGTTTAAAATTCATAATATCGTTCCTAAGGGAGATGATCTTAGTGGGAGGAAAATACTTGGCAATGAAAGAATCTTTTCACTTATTTCATGAATCAATACTATTTTCAGGCAAAAATGAAAACCAAGCTTTAACCCGATCTCGTAGCGAAAACGGGAATAGTTATAATTTAACAAGATCATTATCGACATTTCTTTTCTTTTGCATATCACACAAATCAACAAAATTATTCAGATGAGATGCAGCATCTACACTAGGAAGGCCAAAGAATTGATCTTTCATGACTAGATTCAATAAAGCATCATTAATCTCACAAGTTTCCGCATTATTAGAGGGATCAATCGGGGTACTAATAAAATCATTATTATTGGTGTTGGAGAAATCACATAATTTGGTATTTTCTTGATCCATCATTGATACGTACAAAACGTATCTATAATTTCTGCTTGCTCCATGCCACTTTTGGGTTATATTGCTATGATATTCATACACTTCCATACACTTTTGATCATATTTGGACTAACTTACTAATCCAGTGCACCCCAGTGCCAGTTTCTGTTTTCGGTTGTTTTTGTATTTCAGGTTTTCACGTTTCGAGAACTGCCCAGAAAAATCCAGAAAAATTATATAAAAAATCAGCGAACCGGAAACAACACTGCGTCCGAAGGGCAACCTGGGGGGGCACAGGGGCTCCAGGCGCCCTGTGGGCGCGCCCCCCTGGGCCGCGCCGGGGGGGGGGGGGGGCGCCTGGGCCCCCCGAGGCTCCCGCGGTGCCCTACTTTGGCATATATTTAAAGGACTCTCCGAAACCCTCAGACCAGGACTTCTTTTTGCGATCCCATCTCTGTTCCGCCACCGCCGCCGCTTCCAAGATCGGGAGCACCAGGAGAACTCTTCCCGACACCCTGCCGGAGGGGAGGATCACCACCGGGAGCTTCTCCACCACCATGGACGCCTCCCGGATGACTCATGAGTAGTCTCCCTTGGACCATGAGTCCATGACCAGTAGCTATGTGATGTTCTCCTCCCGTTCTTGTGCTTCACTATTAGTCCTCGTGAACTGCCCTACATAATCGAGGCACCTATGTAATCCTTATGCTGTTGCTATGTTGAGTTTGTTGGGATCCGATGGATTATGAGATTATGTTCAGATTGATCTTGAGTAATATATTTGATTCACCTCTTTTATATTTTAGTTCATAAGTAATTCTTGCATGTTCTCCGTTGTTATTTATTGCTTTGGCCGAGTAATAGGTAGTGACTCCAAGAGGGAACGTTATGCTCGATTGTGGGTTCATGCCCCTCGATGACTAGCTTGAGTGACAGAAACATGAGTCTAGGGGATGTGTTGTTGCCACAAGGGGGAAAACAACGGTGCTTGTGCCCGCGGGTGCAAGGACTATTTACTTTACGCAAAGTTCTTTTAATGCAGTTGTCTGTTGCATTGAGTTTACACTATGGGTGGGACTCGCAACTTAATACCAGCGAGATGTTCTGGATAGATATCTCAAGGTGGATGATTAGTAGTAGATATTGATGGATTTCGGTCTACTTACTTTGGCGTACCTCCCATGCTTTGAACCTCAACCTTTCTTGCAATGTAGTCAGCATTGGTTTGCGTTCGTGGTCCTGTTAATTACCCAGCTGTAATTTGTTTACCTCACATAGCTGTTTTATCATCTTTTGGGAGAGAGACCTCACTAGTGAACATCATGAGACTCCGGTCCATATTACCATCATTGATCACATCCACTATTTACTTTTCGCTATTTACCTACTATCGCAAAAAACTATCTATCACTACTATCATTGTTTTTAACCCTTTGTGAACTACAAGGCCGGAGACATTGACAACCTCTCTGTACTCGTTGGGAGCAAAGTTATTTGTATCTGTGTGTAGGTCCACGTTGGTTGCTACTAATCTGGCGCCGTAGCAATTGACACCTACCTGTTGAACCTAGGAGTCTCTGGGGAATCGATCCTTGGCATCTTTGCTAGGGGAAAACACTTCTACTTACTGCATCTTACACCTTCCACTTGGGGTAACCAACGAGGGGTTCGAGGCCCATCAAGGAGTATTTTCTGGCGCCGTTGCTGGGGACTCCACTCTTCAGGATAGGGGAGTTGCATGCTATCTTTTACCTTTGGTTTTTAGTCTTGTTAGTTTACCTTTCATTTTTGCTTTAGTTCCTTTTTATCGAAAATCACAAAAATAGTTATCTTGTCCTTTAGTTATCATTATGTCGGGTCCTTTTGTCTTTAACGAGGCAGAAGTTCTCACCTTTAAACAAAGAGGTGGGGAAAGTTTGAAAGATGCTTGGTATAGAATTAATGATTCACAAAAAAGAGCTACCAAGAAGCAACCTACTACTATCTTGCTTAGAAATTTTTATGTTGGAATTACTTCTTGGAATAGGTTTATTCTAGATACTGCTATCAATGGAAATTTCCTAGAGGCCCCAGTTTGGGAGTCTCTTAGTATTATTGAAAATCTTGTTGGGAGTCCCCCTGTTGTTAGCATTCGAGAGGACATCACCCTAGCTCACATTATGAAAAAACTTGAAAAAATAGAGCTAGAGATGCCAAGCACTAATAAGATGAATGAGTTGGATCGAAAGATCCAAGGGAATTTGAATAGACTTGATAGCTCCATGCATAAAATTTTCAAAATTTTGGAGACCGTCAAATTCCATGATTCTGACTCTTCTAGGATGGACAAGATTGAGGAAATATTTGATACCTTAGGAACTACTTTCTCCTCGATCAAAACCGAAAAGGTAGAAACTCCGGCAAAAAGGGAGCCTAAGTTCGTTCACGTTCCAAAGGCTCCCCGTTCTAAAAGCAATCCACCTATTGCCAAAGGGGTTGAAACTGTAAAGACTTTGGAAGAAACACCTATCGTTGATAAATTTATAAATGAATCTTCCCTTGACTTTTATCCTTTTGGTCTTCTACCTAGAAGTATCTCTATGAGGCCTTTATTTGAGAGTCCTCTTAAGACTAGTTGTATTATTGAAGAGCTTTTTGATGATCTTGATGATGGTTCAATTGATACAACTTGATCTATGCATTATGCCTAGCTTAAATGCATTAAAGAAAGCGCTTTTGGGAGGCAGCCCACATGAATAATTTTTTTGCTTTTGTTGTGTCTTGATGTTTTTTACTGCTGTAGCATCATCATTGTATCTTTGCTTTTCATATATGTGCCAAGTATAGTCTCCGATTGCTAGAAAGTTCAAAAGTTGTGAGGTGCTGTCCAGGAAACAGATTCTGTCCTTGGATAGAAAAATTCGTATAAAATCACCAGATCATCTTTTAGGTCTGAATGTTTTCGACAGCGTTCTCTATATAATTGTCTTTCGTGCATCTGTTCTGAGTTTTTTGATTTGAGTTGCAGAAGTATCCCGAACAGATCAATTACTGCCTGTTGTTCTGTTTTTCACAGATTCTGTCCTGTTTTGCCTTACCTTCACTTTGCAAATCAAGAGCTTGCTTTTTCTTTGCAAAAACCTTTTGGCAATCTTGAGAAACAGTAGAACTTCAAGAATATCCTTATTTCCAGCAAGGTATAATTATTTTATTAAGGGTACTAACCTCGCTAATCCGACTATGATGAGTTATGTATGAAGGGAGTTTTCAAGTGTGCGAGGGAAGATGATAAAAAGATTCAGGAGTGTCAAGCGCCCAAGCTTGGGGATGCCCCCGTGCAACCCCAAGAAATATTCAAGGAGACTCAAGCGTCTAAGCTTGGGGATGCCCCCGTGCATCCCCTTCTCCATCAACATTATCAGTTCGTCTTTCGTTTCGCTATATTTTTATCACTTCATTTGTTATGTGCTATGCTTGGAGCGTCTTGCTTTTAGTTCTCTTTTTAGTTTTTCATAACGAGTCGGAACCCAGCATTCCTTTGTGTGGGAGAGAAACACGCTCCACTTCTACCTAGAACATAACATAGAATTTTCATGTCTATCTATGCTGTGTGTGTTCTTTGTCTTTTAATAGCTACTATCATACTTTGCTCTTAGTATACATGCTTATCTTTTCAAGAGCTTTTATTTAGTTGGTTGCTTGAACTCTCTTTAATTACCATGCTCACCTTATTAAGAGAGTTTGCTTCCGTTGCATGGGTTAATGTGTCTATGATAAAGATGCTACTTTCATGATGGTGCTTAGTAGTTCAGGTTTTCTTTTGGTTAATCTCAGATAGCTGGGGGGTTCCCAAGGTGTTATTGGAGTACCAACTTGGTTTGTTTGCCTATGATATGGTATGGTCTAGTAATATCTTCCTTCGAGAATTTATTTTGATTGACTTGGCGTATGCTCACGCATATTTAAGACTGTAAAGAAAGTCTGTCAAGCCTTGATGATCTTTTATTTCTAAGTAGCGATATAACTACCATGCCTGATTCAATATTGCTTTGTCGCTCTGCATGATTATGACCGTCATTGCTCTCTTAGTTGGTCACTCCTAGTCTTTTGCTAACCTCCACCTGCACTAAGCAAATTAACCATGCAATACATAGCTCATGGGAAAGTAGCCATAAAACTATTGTGGTAAAGAATATGTTGCCTATGTATCTTATTTCTTATGAGTTGCTTGCTGAGCGGTAACCATGTTTCTGGGGAAGCCATCAACTGTCACACTTTTGTTGAATATCATGTGTGTTGCTATGCATGTTCGTCTTGTCTGAAGTAAGGGTGATTTACCGTGGGTTTAATTAATATGCATATTGTTAGAGAAGAACATTGGGCCGCCAACCAAAGCCATGCATCATGGTGGAAGTTTTAGCTTGGACCTTAATCCTCAATCTCTCATGAGAATATGCTTATGCATTAAAGAGGAGTCCATCATCTATTTTCTATGTTGTCCCGGTATGGATGTCCTCAAGTTGTGATCTATCAAAAACGAGAAATCACATGCGATCTATCTCCTTGGACCTTTGTACAGGTGGCATAGAGGTACCCCTTTGTGACACTTGGTTAAAACATATGCAATGCAATGATAACCCATGGGGATCCGAGCTAATTAGGACAAGGAGCGAGCACTAATGGTATTCGATGCATGAGGCTTGCAACTTATAGGATGTTTTATGCATGACACATATGAAGTACTACTACCGTTGACACAATTGCTTCCATGTTTTCAAAATAAAAAGCTCTAGCACTTAACCATTTCTTTTACCTTTATGATTGAAGCACCAACTACTGAGAGCATGATTGTCATTCTGAGTGTAATGTGCATTGTCCCAAAGTAGCATTGTCTTTTGCATGATTGTGTTATCGTTTATTCTGAAATGATTGTATCTAGTCATCACTTAAACCTTGAAGGTGCCCTTGCATTTATGTTTTGCATCACTAAAGGGGGCAAGCTAGATATCACTTGATCATATTTGCACATCATGTTCATTGCAAATCTTTTTGATGTTTCAGTTTCATGTTGTAAAACTTTCAGTCATTTGTGATTTTCTCTTGAGACAACTTAATTACTATAGAATCATTGTCTCAGTAAGCTTTTGTCATATGACTATGAGAAAGTCCTATATGGTTAATAGCATGTCACCACAGAAATTATTCTTGTTATCATTTACCTACTCGAGGACGAGCAGGAATTAAGCTTGGGGATGTTGATACGTCCAAAACGTATCTATAATTTCAGCTTGCTCCATGCCACTTTTGGGTGATATTGCTATGATATTCATACACTACCATACACTTTTGATCATATTTGGACTAACTTACTAATCCAGTGCACCCCAGTGCCAGTTTCTGTTTTCGGCTGTTTTTGTATTTCAGGTTTTCACGTTTCGAGAACTGCCCAGAAAAATCCAGAAAACTTATATAAAAAATCAGCGAACCGGAAACAACACTGCGTCCGAAGGGCAACCTGGGGGGGCACAGGGGCTCCAGGCGCCCTGTGGGCGCGCCCCCCCTGGGCCGCGCCGGGGGGCGCCTGGGCCCCCCGAGGCTCCCCCGGTGCCCTACTTTAGCATATATTTAAAGGACTCTCCGAAACCCTCAGACCAGGACTTCTTTTCGCGATCCCATCTCTGTTCCGCCGCCGCCGCCGCTTCCAAGATCGGGAGCACCAGGAGAACTCTTCCCGGCACCCTGCCGGAGGGGAGGATCACCACCGGGAGCTTCTCCACCACCATGGACGCCTCCCGGATGACTCGTGAGTAGTCTCCCTTGGACCATGAGTCCATGACCAGTAGCTATGTGATGTTCTCCTCCCGTTCTTGTGCTTCACTAATTAGTCCTCGTGAGCTGCCCTACATGATCGAGGCACCTATGTAATCATTATGCTGTTGCTATGTTGAGTTTGTTGGGATCCGATGGATTATGAGATTATGTTCAGATTGATCTTGAGTAATATATTTGATTCACCTCTTTTATATTTTAGTTCATAAGTAATTCTTGCATGTTCTCCGTTGTTATTTATTGCTTTGGCCGAGTAATAGGTAGTGACTCCAAGAGGGAACGTTATGCTCGATTGTGGGTTCATGCCCCTCGATGACTAGCTTGAGTGACAGAAACATGAGTCTAGGGGATGTGCTGTTGCCACAAGGGGGAAAAACAACGGTGCTTGTGCCCGCGGGTGCAAGGATTGTTTACTTTACGCAAAGTTCTTTTAATGCAGTTGTCTGTTGCATTGAGTTTACACTATGGGTGGGACTCGCAACTTAATACCAGCGAGATGTTCTAGATAGATATCTCAAGGTGGATGATTAGTAGTAGATATTGATGGATTTCGGTCTACTTACTTTGGCGTACCGCCCATGCTTTGAACCTCAACCTTTCTTGCAATGTAGTCAGCATTGGTTTGCGTTCGTGGTCCTATCAATTACCCAGCTGTAATTTGTTTACCTCACATAGCTGTTTTATCGTCTTTTGGGAGAGAGACATCACTAGTGAACATCATGAGACTCCGGTCCATATTACCATCATTGATCACATCCACTATTTACTTTTTGCTATTTACCTACTATCGCGAAAATCTATCTATCACTACTATCATTGCTTTTAACCCTTTGTGAACTACAAGGCCGGAGAGATTGACAACCTCTCTGTACTCGTTGGGAGCAAAGTTATTTGTATCTGTGTGCAGGTCCACGTTGGTTGCTACTAATCTGGCGCCGTAGCAATTGACACCTACCTGTTGAACCTAGGAGTCTCTGGGGAATCGATCCTTGGCATCTTTGCTAGGGGAAAACACTTCTACTTACTGCATCTTACATCTTCCACTTGGGGTAACCAACGAGGGGTTCGAGGCCCATCAATCATGACAAAGCAAGCAATCCAACACACAAGCACACAAGAAGCAAGCGAACACGACAAACGAAAGAAGGGCGAAGAAAAAGGCAAAAAAACAAAAATCGTTTTAGAAGTGGGGGAGAGGAAAATGAGAGGCGAATGGCAAATAATGTAAATGCGAGAGATGAGAGTTTAATGAAGGTACTTGGTAGGTCTTGACTTGGCCTAGATCTCCCCGGCAACGGCGCCAGAAATTCTTCTGCCTCCTCGCTGCTTTCTTGAGGTAACGTCGGTGTTTCCCTTGAAGAGGAAAGGGTGATGTAGCAAAGTGAAGTTAGTATTTCCCTCAGTTTGTTGAGAACCAAGGTATAAATCCAGTAGGAGATTACACACAAGTCACCAAATACATGCACAAACAATCAACAACTTGCACCCAACGCTATAAAGGGGTTGTCAATCCCTTCTAGGTTATTTGCAAAAGTGAGATCCGATAGAGATAGATAAACAAATAAATTAAATAATTTTGGGTTTTTGGTTTATAGATTGAAAAGTAAAAGATTGCAAGATAGTACATCTGAAACTTGTAAGATGTAAAAGAGACCCGGGGGCCATAGGTTTCACTATAGGCTTCTCTCATGGTAGCAAGTTTACGGTGGGTGAACAAAATACTATGAAGCAATTCATAGAAAAGCGAATAATTATAACGACGTGTATGGCAATGATCATGAATATATGCATCACGTCTGAGACAAGAAGACCGACTCCTGCTTGCATCTACTACTATTTCTCCACACATTGACCGAAATGATTCTACATCTAGAGTATTAACTTCATAAGAATAGAGTAACGCCTTAAGCAAGATGACATGATGTAGAGGAATTAACTCAAGCAATATGATGAAAACCCCATCTTTTTGTCCTCGATGGCTACAATACAATATGTGTCATGTCCCCTACTGTCACTGGGATTAAGCACCACAAGATTGAACCCAAAGCAAAGCAATTCTCCCATTGCAAGAATTATCAATCTAGTTGGACAAACAAAAATGATAGTTCAAAGAGAATTACTAACATATAAGATCATGCATATAAGAATTCAAAACAGACTCAAATATTATTCATAGATAATCTGATCATAAACCCACAATTCATCGGATCTTGAAAAACACACAACAAAAGAAGATTACATCGGATAGATCTCCAAGAACAACGAGGAGAACATGGTATTGATGATCAAAGAGAGAGAAGAAGCCATCTATATACTAGCTATGGACACGTAGCTCTGTGGTAAACTACTCACACTTCATCAGAAGGGCAATAGGATTGATGTAGATGCCCTCCGTGGTTGATCCGCCCTCTGGCAGAGTACCAGGAAAGGCCTCTAGATGGGATCTCGCGAGAACAGAAGGTTACGGCGGCGGAAAAGTGGTTTCGATGGATGTTCTGATGTTTCTGGAATATACAGGTATTTATAGGCGGAAGAAGTCGGTCAGGGGAGGCACGAGGGGCCCACAAGGTAGGGGCGTGGCCTACCCCCCAGGGCACGCCCTCCACCCTAGTGGCTGCCTCGTGGATCCTCTGGCGTGTACTCCAAGTCCATCTAATGTCTTCTGGTCCAAGAAGAATCTCCAATAAGTTTTGTTCCTATTGGACTCCATTTGATATTCCTTTTCTTCGAAACTCAAAAACAAGGAAAAAACATAAACCGGCACCCAGCTCTTGGTTAATAGGTTAGTCCCAAAAATCATATAAAATAGCATATAAATGCATATAAAACATCCAATATATATAATATAATAGCATGGAACAATCGAAAATTATAGATACGTTGGAGACGTATCTGACTCCTGCATGCATCTACTACTATTACGCCACACATCGACCGCTATACAGCATGCATCTAGTGTGTTCAGTTCATGAAAAAAATGGAGAAATGCAATAAGAACGATGACATGATGTAGACAAGATCAATTCATGTAGGAATAGACCTCGTCTTTTTATCCTTAATAGCAACGATACATGCGTGCCTTGCTGCCTCTTCTGTCACTGCGAAAGGACACCGCAAGATAGAATCCATTACAAAGCACCTATTCCCATTGCAAGATAAATAGATGAAGTTGGCCAAACAAAACCCAAATATCGAAGAAGAAATATGAGGCTATAATAATTAAGAATGGATATTAAGCCATGGAAAATTCGATCATAAACTCACAATTCATCAGATCCCAACAAACACATCACACAAAGTCATTACATCAAATAGATCTCCAAGAGACCATTGTATTGAGATACAAAGAGAGAAGAAGCCATCTATCTACTTCCTACGGCCTCGTAGGTCTATGGTAAACTACTCACACATCATCGGAGAGGCATCAATGAGGATGATGAACCCCTTCGTGATCGTGTTCCCCTCCGGTGGAGTGCCGGAAAAGGGATCTTGATTGGATCTCGTGGTTCTAGAACTTGCGGGGGATGGATTAAAAATTCGTCGACTCCCTTAGGGTTTCTGGAATATTGGCGTATTTATAGAGCGAAGAGGCGGTGCAGGAGGCCACGGAGGTGGGCACAACCCACCAGGGCCCGTCTGGGGCCCCAGACGTGCCCAGGTGGGTCGTGCCCCCCTCGGGGCACCCCACTAGTACTTTTCCGGCCCACTGGATGTCTTCTGGTCCATAAAAAATATCCAAAAAAATCGCCGCCTTTGGACTCCGTTTGGTATTTATTTTCTGCGATGTAAAAAACTAGAAAAAAACAGCAACTAGCGGTGGGCACTATGTCAATAGGTTAGTCCCAAAAAATGATATAAAATAATTTAAAAAGATCGAAGAATGATAATATATCAGCATGGAACAATAAAAAATTATAGATATGTTGGAGACGTATCAGCCCCTACACTTGTGGGCACACAAAAGTGAAATTTATTTTGAAATTAGAGTTGGCACATATAAATTTGCTTAGAACGGCATGGAAATACTGCATATAGGTAGGTATGGTGTTCTCATTTGGCATAACTTGGGTTTTAAGATATGGATTCACAAGTAGTATTTCTACTTAGTACAAGGTGGATGCAAGCAATGCAAGAGCATGAGAAGCGACCAACCAAGGAATGAAAACCATCATAAGAGAACATTAAACATAACTAACACCGAATAATGCAACACAAGTAGGATGTAATTTCATTGCATGACAATTGACTTTCGTGCTTGCATAGGGTATCACAAACCTTAACATCAATATTCTCACTAAAACATAATTACTCATTAATATGGCTTACGTATCACTATCATCATATCTCAACACTATTACAAAGAATCAAGTTTATTTTGTCCAATGATCTTCATGAAAGTTTTTATTATATCCCCCTTGGATATCTATCATATCGGGACTAGTTTCAAGTGTTGCTTTTGATGAGCCCAGACAAATATAAGTGAAGAAGAAGAGCATAAGATATCCTTCTCTCAAATTAATCTAAGTGAAGCATGAAGGAATTTCTTCAAAAATTTACTAACTCTATGACGCCCCCGATTTGACCGTACAATTATCATGCACACAAATGTGTATGACCAAGATCGGGGACTCACGGGTAGATATCACAACACAACTCTACACACAAATTAATGATCATACAAGCTTCATATTACTAGCCATGGGCCTCGAGGGCTCGGATACATAAGCTCGATTATAAACGAGTCAGCGTAAGCAACAATATCTAAGTACATACATAAGTTAAACAAGTTTCCATAAGATGGCGATGCCTCAATATTCTTATCGCACGACTTAACTCCCTCTCTTAACACTGCATCCTAGGCAATCCCACTACCAGATCAACACAGAAGTACGTTACTTGTTGTACAACATCGCTAGGTTACTATAGGCGGAGCTTAACCAAAGTGTCAGGCTTCTCGTTCTTGTCTTGATTGACACCATCATAATGTATCGTTGTTGTTGAACTTAGTGATGACTGGCCCGGGCTCCTCTACTACGACTCTTGCATTCATGTTACACCAGAGAGAGTTGGTTACCATAAACACGAAAAGTATGAAGTCTAGAGGGCTATGTAGGGATGGTGAGGAGCAGAGCAATGTATTTGTATCATGCCCAGATGGAATCCTATTGTCCCGATGAAGTTGACTAATTACAATATAAATCTGGGTTATGCCATATTTGATTTTCGATAATAATTTCCAAGATGTAGATATTAAATTGGAGATGAAACAATAACAAAGAAAATAATACCTTTTGTCGTTTCTTAGATGAGCACAAATACGTTCTAGACGATACTAATTAAGGTGGCATGTTCAAATAATGTGTGTATCATTGCTACTCAATTGTGGTATCTCCACAATGTTGTCCACATTCATGGTTTTTTGGATGTTATGTCCTTGAGAAAGAGAACATAAATTTTGCAATGTTGTTCATGATGTGGACTTCACTCACTATGGGGTTTGCAGGCCGAAACTTGGGTTTGCACTAGAGCTATTTCCCATTGTCCATGGTATGGCCATTTCAAGCTCTAGATAATTGATGATGTATCGTTGCCTTCCCTTTTCTCCTCTCTCTGTGCTCCTAAAATGCTTTTTGCATGGCTTCAAACCTGCACGTGAGTCATAGTGGTGCAAAGTACATGGATATGTCCTTCCAATTTCGACGCCCACTGACACTCATTCCATGGACAAATAGCCTTGCATAACCATGTTAGATATGAAATGGTTAGGTTATCGAAAGAGCAACACATTATTCATTCATTTCAAGAAGCGAGTTTTACCTAACAAATATGATATTTAGGCATGTATGGAAGCAAAAGTTAATATATTTCACTTAAGTTAAATTAGTACTTGAAAATTATTAGAAAATCAAATAAACATTTCTACTCATTCTTATCATCTCAATATGACAACTGTAAAATTCACAATTGTACGATATAATAAATGAAAGCAAATGAGTGTGCATGAGTAATCATTGAATAGTTTCTATGACATAGTGATGTATAATAACCATAACATGATCATACTTGCAATTGTATTATATTTTATCATAACGAAAGTATTGAACGATGTTCTCAATTTAGGACAACAACCTATGACACTAACTCTAAAGTAAGTTGAATGATCTGGTGAAAAGTAATAGCATCATATAAACTACCATTGTTAAATATAATCTTGATAGGACAAAACAAATAATGAACACAAGTTGATTCCAACTATTATCTTTTGCATAAAAATGAAACTGAACCATTAAGTATGTATATTCAGAAGTAAAACATAAAAATGATCATCGTATCTTGTAAAAGTCAATTCCCACACAATTCTGTACCTAATAATAAAGGACGGATGCTTTCATAGTTCTCCATAAGTTATCTCATTATATCCGTTGATTTTGTGTCAATCTTAAGAGCGATGGCTGAGATTTAAATGAAGGAAGGTTTTTTATTCAGTCAGAAAAAGATTCGTTAAAGTATCCCGTTGTCCATCTCATTATGTTGGCCCACGCCCACTAAAACCAATCCAAGCTTGACTCTAAGCTACACAGCATGGTTAAATAGCATCGTAAACAAGGAAAACTATTCGTTTCATCCGGCTGATGTTACTAGAAGCGTAAGTCGCCTCGTTTGTTAGCCACGTGTCCCATGGCCCCTGCGCTGCGCGTCGCTAGCTTATCAATACGCAACCATGTGAATTTATCCATCAGCACCGTATCTCTTCCTCACTGTACTAGCTACTAGCTCTTGCTGCCAACCACGAGCCGCCAAGTCCATAAGCACGCTGGTCGCCGATGCTTTCTCCAAGCACGCCGTCGCCGTCTGCTGCGAGCACCACTAGGAAAGCTGCAGACGTACCACCGTGTCGCCCACTGCTGGAAGGCCGGAACTGCTCGTCGCTGGTGCTCCAAGGGGCGGCGCTCGATGCTGCTACAAGGGGAGGGGCCACCATTGCTTTTTCAGGGATTGGCCATGGTGATGCAGAGGCCACCACCGCAGCTACGCGGGGCATCCGGTGAGCAGCACAACGCGGCCACCTGCTGCTATGCCGTCGGCGATGCTGCCACGGGTGGTCATGCAGCGAGCGGCGCCAATCATGCTGCAAAGCGGGCGTGCGATGAGCTCGCGAGACGTGTCATGGCTGGTACATCAAGCCTCACTGGTCATACAGGGCTTGCCGGCATTGCAAGCGCAATGGAGCATCATAGGTGTTGCGATGGGGTATCGTCGGGTCGCCGATGCAATCGTCGGTCCTTCGGAGCATCACTATTGCTACAATGGAGTATCGTCGGTGATGCAACGGAGCATCGTCGGGTTGTCGGAGCATTGCCGATGATGCAATGGAGCATCATAGGTGTTGCGATGGGGTATCGTCGGGTCGCCAATGCAATCGCCGGTCCTTCGAAGCATCACCGTTGTT
>LR738712.1:606673828-606736946 GCA_902687465.1 Secale cereale
GGCGATGCAACGGAGCATCGCCGGGTTGTCGGAGCATTGCCGATGATGCAATGGAGCATCATAGGTGTTGCGATGGGGTATCGTCGGGTCGCCGATGCAATCGCCGGTCCTTCGGAGCATCACCGTTGTTACAATGGAGCATCGTCTGCGATGCAACAGAGCATCGCCGGGTTGTCGGAGCATTGCCGATGATGCAATGGAGCATCATAGGTGTTGCGATGGGGTATCGTCGGGTCGCTGATGCAATCGCCGGTCCTTTGGAGCATCACCGTTGCTACAATGGAGCATCGTCGGCGATGCAACGGAGCATCGCCGGGTTGTCGGAGCATTGCCGATGATGCAATGGAGCATCATAGGTGCTGCGATGGAATATAGCCAGGCCGCCGATGCAACACCGTCGCTGCAATGGAACAACACCGAGCCGCCCGAGCATCGCCGGGCCGTGGGTGCACCATGAAAGCATCCCTTGTGCTGCAATGGAACATCACTGGGGCTGTGATGGAGCGTCGCCGGACCGTCGAAGTATCGTCCGGCCTTTGATGCATGGCGGGTGCCGGAGTATCACCGTTGCTTCAAGAAAATATGCACGCAACGCAGGGCGCCGGGCCGTGGGTGCACCATGGAAGCATCCCTTGTGCTGCAATGGAACATCACTGGGGCTGTGATGGAGCGTCGCCGGACCGTCGAAGTATCATCCGGCCTTTGATGCCTGGCGGGTGCCGGAGTATCACCGTTGCTTCAAGAAAATATGCACGCAACGCAGGGCGTTCGTGGCGCTGCATCGCACTGCACGGAGACGTACATGGGCAAGTTGGGGTGCAAGTGATGGCCTGGAAGCAGGGCGTGGAGACGTACATGAGGCAGGCTACGATAGAAGTGATGACGTGGTCATCAGGTAATCAAGTGGCTCAAAACAGATTGTATTCTCGCAGATGGACGGCTGGCAAGGCGGCTGATGTTTTGCTAAGATCAGCCGGCTTACGCCTAGCACCCGCCCGTAAACAATGCCTCCGCCAATGCACCTGTTTGGGCCTCGGCCCACACAGCCACATGAATGGGAAAAATAATTTCCTTGGCGACACGAGACGAGATCGAGTCGGCATTGATCAAGATGACATTAACCTACCCACGCCTGCATAAACACATGACGGGATGCGGTACGCAGAGTTGAGGTAGGAGGCGCGCATCCGGCTATGAGGGGATTCATTCGTTAGGCGCATGAAGGAGACCTTTGGGAAGGACTATCGTCATGCATGCGGAACAAGATAGGAGGTGAAGCTTGGGCAGCAGATCGTGCCGACGCTCGGGGGTTGGGTACTTAGACGGCGACACTGTGGGGAGGGGGGGCTCAGTTGACAATGCTGTGTAGGGACAGGGTCGAATGACAGCAGCGTGCAGGGGAGCTTCAGGCCGCGAACAACGGGCCTATTCTGAGCTACTCCATGCCCTCGGGGCGATGGTCTCGAGAGTCGAGACTGGTTTTTTGCTTCGATGGTTTGGGGATATGGCGGACCTTCTTGGTAGGGAAGGAGATCCCAAGCTAGAGGAGCACAGGGCATTGCCCTAGCCCATGGACAATATCAACACGGCGCTCACAAATCAATTTCTTGCAAGGTGCTTTTGTTGCTCACAGATGGTTTGATCGGCGGTGGATTTTGGGTTGTACAACTAACAATAGGAGTCTGATTCCCTGTCCGTCCAACATTACTGGCCTTCCTCTTCTCAGCTACACACGATTGTATTTTTCGAAACTCCAATCGCTGGAGGCCTAAGTGGTGGCGAGTTCGTTTTGGCTACAAATCACGCCCCTCGGATCCTACTATTCCTTATAAACATGCGTTGATATAAATAATATATGTTGCTACTCTCACACATGTGTTGCTGTCAGTCAACACTGGATATAATGATGGATTGTAGTGCGAGACTGGCGATGCAGCGCCACTAATTGATAAGTATGCTCTCTCTTATGCAATGATGTTATTCCCAACCTTTAGAAATGCAACTCGGTATACTAAGATGGGACCTGCTAGCTTTTGGCATAGAATTGATTGAAAGTGCGGCCACGACCAGCTACTTCGATTCAGTTCAACAGACCAGCAAATCAGGATATTAATACACACCTGTTAAGTTATGTAATATGGTTTATATATATGCATGAGGGTGCGGTTATTGTTTTTCGGAGGTCCTTTCTGTAGGTTTTCGTCTTTGGTTTGTTCTTGTGTCTTGCAGAATTCCATGTCTTGCGGGCAGCGCGTGTGTGGTTTGCTTTGTATCCTTTACTGAATCGCCTATATTTTCCCCACTTAAATTTATTCTTTGGTGCGGAACTCAATACTACTTTCTAAATATACAATATATGTATATATATATATATAATAATTACCATGTACGAATTTTATGCAACAATGTGGGTGGATTGCCATGTCAAAATAGGATGTGGGCTATTGCGGAAGGCATGAAGTTCTTGATCCATCATTTATGGGATTAGGGGTGTGTGTTCCCGCAAAAAAAGAAAAAAATAGAGGCGTGTGAAGTTTTTTTCCTGTTGCAACGCATGGACATGTCACCCTCCCTGTCCGGAGAAGCCATGACGACGGTTGGAGGCAGCGACAGTCGCCCTCCCTTGGAGGCATAAGGCTGGTCACAATGAGGTGGAACTTAGGAGTAACATCACATATTTCAATACAACGTTGCTTATGTGGCGCATATTTAATGAAGAGTGAGGTGCTTGTGGTAACTAGCTAAGTTACCGGAACATCACACACTTCAAGAAACAATGAGTCTATAAGCTAATAAATGCATCGTTGCATGACACTACCTACATGTTCCTACCCATTGTGGAGGTAGTAACATAGTCTAGATAAGTGTGTATGTTACTACCTTATGTTCCTGTCCATTGGGACCAGCCTAACTAGATTATCTCGGACGATAAAAGCAAATGACGACGATGGCGAGGAATGGAATATTTATGGGCCGATGGTATTGTTTTTTGGGTGTTGCTTTCGGTCCTTCAGATGGAGCACGAATGGGGATGCGAGTCGATCGTCCCTCCACAATAAAATCAAAAATGTCAGAGCATCTCATTCCAGGTTTAGCATGCATCAATTCACTTGACGCTCGTGACGGTTAGAAGCCGTTGGTACATGACCTCAGCTCCAACACCGATATGTTCCTGGACGGCGCATTCTCCCGTAAGCGGGATCCTGGCGACGCTCCGTGACCACAACTTGATGGTGGCCTACATCGAGAAACCACATGTAGTGCTTGTACCAATTGATAGTTGACACCACGCGAGATGGCGGATAGTTCGGCCTTCTCTGCCAAAGACCGCTCTATCCGCGGGCGCCCATGAGCAGTGGTGCCGAGTGGATCCGGGACATACAAGTTGCGCGAGATGTACAACTGCATGGTGCAGGCCAACTCCCAGGAAGAGGACGGTGTCCACTTGGCAGTGTCCCCTTGGGGTGCGACGCATGTACCGGCATAGAAAAATGAGGCATCTACTGATGTGAAAACAATGGACGGGAAAGAGGGCATATAGATTGTTCATAGTCTATGCTAATGAATTAAGGGATGAAAACAATAATTATATTTTCAGGTCATATACCTTCAATCTTTTATCCAATCTCGAAGTTTGTTTTCAAGAATATAATGCATTATTTCCTGATGGACTGAGCATTCAATTATTTATTGAATCCAGATTTGGAATAGGGTGAAAGGTGAATGATCAATGCATATTGAAAGTTATCATTATATATCCACGGATACAGTTCAACATCTATAACTATAAGAGAATGCAACAGTATCCATTTAGTTATATCAGTTTATTTCACCTTCATATTTTTATTTGAAATGTTTCAACAATTATTCAGTTGAAACTTCTTGCTTACTCTTCTGTAGCACTTTTAGTTACGAATCATTCGATCTATTTGGTGAACTCCATCACCCATATACATCCCGATACCGACAAGTGTGTCTTGGTAATATAGTTGTATTAATTGCAAAATCATATATTCATCCATAGGAAGCGAAATAAACCAAAATAATAATCAGCTCTCTTAGCAAATACATAGATTTTGTCAGCGAAGGAAAATTTAATCATAAAGATAATCAATGCCTCTGTGAATACGCCACTAAGTCTTGAAAACAGTTGTGTCATTTTTATTTTTACAAATAGTTGCTCCTAGCAGATCCAACATCCGAAGGGAATGTGAAATAATATCATCAACAATAGTTTCATCGTGTTCCATGCTTAATTTATACATCGGCTTTCATGGCTCTTGCAGAAGTACATGTTGTATAGCGTCGCTAGGTTACCATAGGCAGAGCTCAACCAAAGTGTCAGGCTTCTTGTTCTTGTCTTGATTGACACCATCGTAACGTATCATTGTTGTTGAACCTAGTGAAGACTAGCCCTGGCTCCTCTACCATGACTCTTGCATTCATGTTAAACCAGAGAGAGTCGGTTACCATAAACAACGAAAAGTATGAAGTCTAGAGGGCTATATAGGGAGGGTGAGGAGCAGAGCAATGTGTTTGAATCATGCCCAGATGGAATCCAGCTGTCCTGATGAAGTTGATTAATTATAATATAAATCTAGGTTATGAGATATTTGATTTTCGATAATAATTATCAATATGTAGATATTAAATTGGATATGCAACAGTAACAAAGAAAATAAAACCTTCTGTTGTTTCTTAGCTGAGCAAGAATACGTTCTAGATGATACTAATTATGGTAACATGTTCAAATAATGTGTGTTTCATTGCTACTCAATTATGGTATGTCCACTTTTGTACTTGATGTTACCCACATTCATGGTTTTCTGTATGTTATGTTCTTGATAAAGAAAACATAAATTGAGCAATGTTGTTCATGATGTAGACTTCACTCACTATGGGGTTTGCAGGTCGAACCTTGGGTTTTGGCTTTCAGCATCATCGAATATGAGAGATTGATGGGCGCTAGAGCTATTACCCATTGTCCATGGTATGGCCATTTCGAGCTCTAGATCATTGATGATGTATCGTTGCCTTCCCTTATCTCCTCTCTCTATGCTCCTGAAGTGTTTTTTGCATGCCTTCAGACCTGCACGTGAGTCCTAGTGGTGACAAATTACTTGGATATGTCCTTCCAATTTTTGCGCCCACCGACACTCAACCCATGGACAAATTGCCTTGCATAACCATGTTAGATATGAAATTGTTATGTTATCTAAAGCGTGACACATTATTCATTCATGAGTAATCATTGAATTTTAAAATTAGTACTTGAAAATTTTAAGAAAATCACACAAACATTTCTACTTGTTCTAATCATCTCAACGACAACTATACAATTGCACGATTGTATGATATAATAAATGAAAGCAAATGAATGTGCATGAGTAATCATTGAATAGTTACTATGACCATAGTGATGTCTAGTAACCATAACATGATCATACTTTCAATTATATTATATTTTATCATTACCAAAGTATTGAACATTGTTATCAATTTAGGACAAGTGCCTATGCCACTAACTCTATAAGAAGTTGAATGACCTCGTGAAAAGTTATAGAATCATATAAACTATCACTGTTAAATATAATCTTGATAGGACAATACAAATAATTAACACAAGTTGACTCCAAATATTATCTTTCGCATAAAATGAAATTGAGCCATTAAATATTTATATTCAAAAGTAAAACAAAAAAATGAACAACATATATTGTAAAAGCCAATTCCCACACAATTATTAATAAATCACTATACTTGTGTTTTAGAATTTGACTACAAATTAGGAAGTACGCGAAATAAATTACGTATGTTCTTTGTGAGTCCAATTGTTTCTCGTGCTTGGTGCGATAATCAGTTGACGGATGGACTTTCCATCCTCTTGAACCTTCACCTTATTCTTTGTTATCACCATCGCTTACTTGTCTTGTTCCATAACTCGCATACCTTGATACAGAGAAAAGATATACAAAAAGGGGGTGTCATTTATGGAAAGTTAGTGCCCTCCTAGTCCTTTTATGCCTTGATATTTGCTACTTCTCGAGCTTGCGTTGTATTCCCTCGAAGAGGAAAGGGTGATGCAGCATAGTAGCGTAAGTATTTCCCTCAGTTTTTGAGAACCAAGGTATCAATCCAATAGGAGTCCACGCGCGAGTCCCTCGCACCTGCACAAACAAATAAGAACCTCACAGGCAACGCGATAAGGGGTTGTCAAAACCTTCACGGTCACTTACGAGAGTGAGATCTGATAGATAGGATAGGATAATATTTTTGGTATTTTTGGTATAAGAACAGAAAGTAAAATAAGCAAATAAGCAATGGCGACAGAAATTGGCTAGTTGAAAGGAAAGTAATATGATGAAGATAGACCTGGGGGCCATAGATTTCACTAGTGGCTTCTCTCATGATAGCAGAATTCTACGGTGGGTGAACAAATTACTGTCGAGCAATTGATAGAAAAGCGCATAGTTATGAGAATATCTAGGCATGATCATTGTATATAGGCATCACGTCCGTGACAAGTAGACCGAAACGATTCTGCATCTACTACTATTACTCCACACATTGACCGCTATGCAACATGCATCTAGAGTATTAAGTTCATAAGAATAGAGTAATGCCTTAAGCAAGATGACATGATGTAGAGGGATAAACTCAAGCAATATGATATAAACCCCATCTTTTTATCCTCGATGGCAACAATACTATACGTGCCTTGCTGCCACTACTGTCACTGGGAAAGGACACCATAAGATTGAACCCAAAGCTAAGCACTCCTCCCATTGCAAGAACTATAGATCTAGTAGGCCAAAACCAAACCAATAATTCGAAGAGACTTGCAAGGATATTATAATCATACATAAAATATTTCATAAAAGAATCCAATATTGCTCATAGATAATCTTGATCATAATCCCACAATTCATCGGATCTCGACAAACACACCGCAAAAAGATTACATCAAATAGATCTCCTCGAAGATCAAGGAGAAATTTGTATTGAGATCCAAAGAGAGAGAAGAAGCCATCTAGCTAATAACTATGGACCCGAAGGTCTGTGCTAAACTACCCACAACTCGTCGAAGGGGCTATGGTGTTGATGTAGAAGACCTCCGTGATCGATGCCCCCTCCGGCGGAGCTCCGAAACAGGCCCCAAGATGGGATCTCACGGGAACAGAAGGTTACAGTCGTGGAATTAGGGTTTCTTCATGTTCCTCGATGTTTTCAGGGTATATGGGTATATATAGGAGGAAAAAGTACGTTGGTGGAGCAACATGGGGCCCACGAGGGTGGGGGGCGCGCCTACCCCCTTGGGCGCGCCCTGCCCCCTCATGGGCACCTCATTTCTTCTCTGACTTGTACTCCAAGTCTCTCGTGGTCTCTCGTGAAGATATCGTTCCAAAAATAACTCTCCCGAAGGTTTTATTACGTTTGGACTCCGTTTGATATTCCTTTTCTGCGACACACTGAAATAGGCAAAAAACTGCAATTTGCACTGGGCCTTGGGTTAGTAGGTTAGTCCCAAAAATAATATAAAAGTGTATAATAAAGCCCATTAAACATCTAAAACATAATATATAATAGCATGGAACAATAAAAAATTATAGATACGTTGGAGACGTATCAAGCATCCCCAAGCTTAATTCCTGCTCGTCCTCGAGTAGGTAAATGATAAAAATGGAATTTTTGATGTGGAATGCTAACCAACATAATTCTCAATATAATTTTCTTTATTGTGTCATGAATGTTCAGATCCGAAAGATTCAAGACAAAAGTCTATGTTTACATAAGAATAATAATACTTCAAGCATACTAACAAAGCAATCATGTCTTCTCAAAATAACACGGCCAAAGAAAGTTATCCCTACAAAATCATATAGTCTGGCTATGCTCTATCTTCATCACACAAAATATTTAAATCATGCACAACCCCGGTTTCATCGAAGAAATTGTTTCACACTTTAATTATTTCTAACCTTTCAACTTTCACGCAATACATGAGCGTGAGCCATGGATATAACACTATGTGGAATAGAGTGGTGGTTCTGGAGAAGACAAAAGAAGAAGATAGTCTCACATCAACTAGGCATATCAATGGGCTATGGAGATGCCCATCAATAGATATCAATGTGAGTGAGTAAGGATTGCCATGCAACAGATGCACTAGAGCTATAAGTGTATGAAAGCTCATCAAAAGAAACTAAGTGGGTGTGCATCCAACTTGCTTGCTCATGAAGACCTCGGGCATTTTGAGGTAGCCCATCGTTGGAATATGCAAGCCAAGTTCTATAATGAAAATTCCCGCTAGTATATGAAAGTGACAAAACAAGGGACTCTCTATCATGAAGATTATGGTGCTACTTTGAAGCACAAGTGTGGAAATGGATAGTAGCATTGTCCCTTCTCTCCTGTTTTTTGGAGGGGCTTTTCTTTTTTTCTTTTTTTAGCCCCCCTCTCTCTCTTTTTTTGGGCCATCTCTTTTTTGGCCTTTCACTTTGTTTTTGTTTTTTTGTATCCTCACACGGGACAATGCTCTAATAATGAAGATCATCACACTTTTATTTACTTACAACTCAAGATTACAACTCGAAGCTAGAACAAAATATGACTCTATGTGAATAATGATGATGAAGCAAGTCATATGAAGAGAACAGTGGAAAATTGCATGGCAATATATCTCAGAATGGCTATGGAAATGCCATGATATGTATGTATGGTGGCTGTTTTGAGGAAGGTATATGGTTGGTGTATGGTACCGGCGAAATTTGCGCGGTACAAGAGAGGCTAGCAATGGTGGAAGGGTGAGAGTGCATATAATCCATGGACTCATCATTAGTCATAAAGAACTCATATACTTACTGCAAAAATCTACAAGTTATCAAAACAAAGTATTCAACGCATGCTCCTAGGGGAAGGGTTGGTAGGAGTTAACCATCACGCGATCCCGACCTCCACACAAAGGATGACACTTAATAAATAAATCATGCTCCAACTTCATCACATAACGGTTCACCATACGTGCATGCTATGGGAATCACAAACTTTAACACAAGTGTTTCTCAAATTCATAATTAATCCACTAGCATGACTCTAATATCACCATCCTCATATCTCAAGACAATCATCAAGCATCAAACTTCTCATAATATTCAATGCACTTGTATGAAAGTTTTTACTATACTCATCTTGGATGCCTGTCATATTAGGACTAGTTTTATAACCAAAGCACATGACCATGCTGTTCTAAAAGACTATCAAATAGATATAAGTGAAGCATGAGAGTTCAGTAATTTATACAAAACAAAACCACCACTGTGCTCTAAAAGATATAAGTGAAGCACTAGAGCAAAACTATCTAGCTCAAAGATATAAGTGAAGCACATAGAGTATTCTAATAAATTCTAAATCATATTTATCTCTCCCAAAAGATGTGTCCAGCAAGGATGATTGTGGTAAACTAAAAAGCAAATACTCAAATCATACATGACGCTCCAAGCAAAACACATATCATGTGGTGAATAAAAATATAGTCTCAAGTAAAGTTACCGATAGACGAAGACGAAAGAGGGGATGCCTTCCCGGGGCATCCCCAAGCTTAGGCTTTTGGTTATCCTTGAATTTTACCTTGGGGTGCCTTGGGAATCCCCAACCTTAGGCTCTTGCCACTCTTTGTTCCATAGACTATCAAATCCATACTCAGAACTTGAAAACTTCACAACACAAAACTTAGCCAAAAATCTCATGAGCTCCGTTAATATAAGAAAACAAACCACCACTCAAAGGTACTGTAATGAACTCATTCTTTGTTTATATTGGTGTTAAACCTACTGTATTCCAACTTCCCCATGATTCGTACCCCCCGATACTACTCATAGATTCATCAAAATAAGCAAACAACACACGAAAAAACAGAATCTGTCAAAAACAGAATAGTCTATAGTAATCTGTAACTTTCAAATACTTCTGTAACTCTAAAAAAATTGAAATAAATTAGTGGACGTGAGGAATTTTTCTATTAACCATCTGCAAAAAGAATCAACTAAAAAGCACTCTCTAGTAAAAAATTGACATCCAATCTCGTGAGTGCTAAAGTTTCTGTTTTTTTAGAGCATGATCACATAAACTTCACACAAGTGTTCCCAAAGGTTCTACTTGGCACAAACACTAATTAAAACACAAAACCACATCTAAACAGAAGCTAGATGCAATATTTATTCCTAAATAGAAGCAAAAACATAGAAAATTAAATTGGGTTGCCTCCCAACAAGCACTATCGTTTAACGCCCCTAGCTAGGCACGATACAAGAATATATCTAGGTATTGCCATATTTGTTTTTTTCTTTTAGTGGGATCACGCTCGAATCTGGGAGGTTCTTGTTTCCCTTCGTACTCAGAAATTTTCAGATCTAAAAATCCAATCGCTTATTGCAAAGGGTGATCAACATATCCATGTGATGTAAATTTCCGCCAACACTCTTAAGAGGTTCAAGAGACTTTTGTAAAAAAAATGTTACTTCGCAGATCTTATGAAAAACTTGTGTCTCCTCCGGGGTGGAATGTGACCCAAACAAATCTATTAAATCATTATAGGAATTAAGACTGTCTATTCCAAGGAGTGATGCCAACATAAAAATTGCGAAGAAGCACAGAAGTGGAAAGCTTCCTAGTAGATCTGTTTTGAGCATTGCAAATTCTATACCAAGCACCTTTTAGATTTTCTTACTCCCTTTGTTTAGAATTAAGCACCTCACTCTCGGGAGTATTGATAATGATAGGCATGCTAGCCATGACGGCAAGGCAAAGCGATAAAAGACACGGAATAAGAAGGGCGAATAAAACGGCAACGGTGAAGTGGGGGAGAGGAAAACGAGAGGCAAATAATGTAGTGCGAGGGATAAGGGTTAGCGATAGGTACTTGGTACATGACTTCTGCGTAGATCGCCCCGACAACGGTGCCAGAAATTCTTCTTGCTACTTCTCGAGCTTGCGTTGTATTCCCTCGAAGAGGAAATGGTGATGCAGCACAGTAGCATAAGTATTTCCCTCAGTTTTTGAGAACCGAGGTATCAATCCTGTAGGAGACCATGCGCGAGTCCCTCGCACGTGCACAAACAAATAAGAACCTCGCAGGCAATGAGATAAGGGGTTGTCAATCCCTTCACGGTCACTTACGAGAGTGAGATCTAATAGATAGGATAGGATAATATTTTGGGTATTTTTGGTATAAGAACAGAAAGTAAAAAAGCAAATAAGCAACGGCAATAGAAATTGGCTAGTTGAAAGGAAATTAATATGATGAAGATAGACCTGGGGGCCATAGGTTTCACTAGTGGCTTCTCTCATGATAGCAGAATTCTACGGTGGCTGAACAAATTACTGTCGAGCAATTGATAGAAAAGCGCATAGTTATGAGAATATCTAGGCATGATCATTGTATATAGGCATCATGTCCGTGACAAGTAGACTGAAACGATTCTGCATCTACTACTATTACTCCACACATCGACCGCTATCCAGCCTGCATCTAGAGTATTAAATTCATAAGAACAGAGTAACACCTTAAGCAAGATGACATGATGTAGAGGGATAAACTCAAGCAATATGATATAAACCCCATCTTTTTATCCTCGATGGCAACAAAACTATACGTGCCTTGCTGCCCCTACTGTAACTGGGAAAGGACAAAACTAAACTGGCCCACTAATCATGCACGCAAATGTGTACAACCAAGATCAGGGACTCACGGGAAGATATCATAACACAACTATAGAAACAAATAAAATAATACAAGCATTATATTACAAGCTAGGGGCCTCGAGGGCTAGAATAGATAAGCTCGAATACACAAGAGTCGGCGGAAGCAACAATATCTGAGTACAGGCATGAGTTAAACAAGTTTGCCTTAAGAAGGCTAGCACAAAAGCAACATGATCGAAAAGACAAGGCCTCCTGCCTGGGAGCCTCCTAACTACTCTTGGTCGTCGGCGGCCGTCACATAGTAGTAGACCCCTCGGGGTAGTAACCGTCGTCAAAGGTGGAATCTGACTCCTGGACTCCACCATCTGGTTGCAACAACCAGAAAGAAGAAAGAAGGGGGGGAAGGGGGAGCACAGCAACCGTGAGTACTCATCCAAAGTACTCGCAAGCATCAGATCTAGACTAAGTATGCATGGGTATCAATGAAAAGGAGTAGTATCTCTGGAGTACACTGCAAAATGCCAGAATAAGAGGCGGAGAAGTGTCACATCCTGGTTTTTGACCCTTTTCTTTTTCTTTTTCTTTTTGATGTATTTGTTTTTGCTCTGATTTTTCTTTTTGGAGTGGTTCGGTGGTCTTGCAACCTGGGAAATCTTCATCATTCCTTCTCCCTAGTGGCTCATCATCCTCAAATCATTCCCTAGATCATGTTGTTTCTATTCTAGACAAACCCTAAAATTCTTTTCTAGGGAATATTGCTTTTCTTATTAAAGGAATAATCTCATTTACCCTAGGTTGTGAAGCAACCTATATTTTTGTCCATCGAAAAATTCCCAAATAATTCTCATAAATTTTTTGGGTCATATATTGCTCAAATATGTCAAAATCCTTCCTTGTCTAGTTCAAAAATATTCCTCCAATATTGATTCTTACATTATGTCCAAAGTGGCACTTTGTGAAGGAAGTGCCATTTATCCTATCTTGTTTTATCCCAAACATTTTGGGCATCTTTTTATGACCAAATAGTTGCCTCATGCAAAAATTCAACTTTATTTGCCTAGCCAATCTTCCTTAGTAATTTTCAAAGTTTCTGTCAAATAGAACCCTTTGTGAAGGAAGTACTATCTAGGAGTATCCAAATAAGTTGTAATTTTGCACACTCCTTCATGTGCTCATATTAGCACACTCCTCCATGTTTCAGCTCCATCCAATCATCTATGTGATCACAACATCAAATCTTTGATTATGTTAATATTTTCAGGTTGTGAATCAAGTATAATATTTATTTCTTCATTAATTCTGAGAAATTACCATATTGTGCTCCTACCCTTAAAACATCTCTCTACCAAATTTGGGGCCATTTCACCAAGCCAATATTTCTCCAAAAAAATTCCAAGTTTTTGGACAGAGAGGATGCTTATGAAACAAGTACCATTTTGGTGAATCCAATTGGTATGAAATTTTTACGACATCATTGTATGTCCAAATCGTCAATCCTTGCCAAATTTCAGCCCAAGTGGCATCACAATTTGAGTTCATCGTCCAAATCTCTTTTTTTGCCTAAATGCAATTGTGAAGCAACTATGATTTATATTAGTCCATTTCCCCTAAAACTTAACAGGATCGTAGTCCTTCCTTATCTAAACCCCACGAATAGCTTGTTTGACTCCAATCAATTTCCTGTTGATCAGCAGTGCTCTGCCAAGATTGATGCAACAAACTTTAATCGATGCCTCACACCTCTCCTTGGCTCCTTCTCTGGATACTTAAATTCTGGGATGCCTTGGGGATCAAGGACTAGCCACCAGACAAGTTTTGCCAGCCCATTGTGTCCTCCCCGTGACATGTCGCGTGGTGACCGCGTGTATTTTTGCCTGTGCACATGCTTTGGCAGCAGCAAACGCGCTCTGGCACTTCGGCCACTTCCTCCCTGCCAGTGCACTTGATCCCTCATCCCCTAGCCATGTCCAGTGGCTTCATCTCATCGTCTTGTCCCCTTCGACCCCTCTCCCCCTCCAGAAACCTCCTCGTCGGTGCTCGCCGCCGTGCGCCCACGGGAGCACAGTGCCCTCACATGACATTGAATGCACTCGGCCGCTTCCTCCTCGTGACAATAGCATCGTGACCCTCTCTACTCTTCCTAGTCGTTGTCGTCCACCCCGTACAGCTAGAGCCATCGCCGGAGCTAGCCACCGAGCACCACGAGCGCTCTGTGCTCGGTTTGGCTCCAATCTCTCCTCGCCCGTTTCCTTCTGGCCCCTTGGCTCCATATCCTCCCCGTGAGCCTCCTCTGCCTCCTCGTCAGATCGGCAGCGTTGCAGAGTTGAGCTAGCTGCCACCGACCGGAGTTTGAGCACTAGAGCTCCGGTCGAACTCCCGCTGTAGCACTCGATCATGGGCTCCTTGCCCCGCATATAAAAAGGCACCCGAGCCCCTCCTCTCCTCATCACCAGCCTCCCCACCCTCCTGTGATCCCGCCTAGCTACTTGCCCGAGCCCCGGAGTCCCTCCTCGCCGCGATTGGGAACCATTGCCGCCGCCTCTGTCCGCTGAAATTCTGGCGACCTCGAGCTCAACTCCCCACCCTTCCACCTCAAGTAGATACCCGGAGCACCCCGAGCGTCCCCACATCTTCTCCTTCTCCTCTGGTGTCCCGGAGCGCCAAGTCCAATGACGCCCGAAGCTGTCGTCCGCCGTGGTCACGACACTACTCGCCGGTGTTCCCTCGCGAGCATACTACCTCCAGGCGGGTGCATCGTGTGACGCCGGTCATCTCAGTGGTCGGAGCCTCGCCTGAGGTGAACTAAGCCACCGGAACGATCACCTGCGCCGAGCCCCTGCACTTCTCCGTTGGGCGAGCGCGGGATGGAGAAGAAAGAGTGCAGGTCAGGCGGGCCCCACTTTACGGACCCCGCTAGTCAGCCCCCCCGTCGTTGACCTCGCCTCACCACGTCATTCAAGTGGAAACGTATTCGTCAGAATACGCTTTCGCTACTCTGTAAGCGTGCTCTGCCTCTATTTCGGGTTAAAATATGTTTTCCGAGCTCGACGGTGTGTTCTAATTGTTTACACTTTCAGCTTTTCCTACCAGGGGCCTCTTTGTGAAGATTCTTTTGCAGATTGGTCCCTTCACATCTACCCATAAATTTTTGATCCTAACTGTAATGCCCAGGATGGGACTATACCTCCTACGTGTCGAGGCACGACTTAAAGGTATAAGCCCATTCTGGAATGATCTCAAGTTCGGTATCTTTGCACATCTCATGTAAAAATGGGGATGAAAAACAAAAGAGATAGTTGGCTTACACTCGCCACGTCACACAATTCATTACATAGCAAATCATCATCCAAATAACATCACAACCTGTCTACGGGTGAAGATCCAAATGAAAGATACCAAACATACATAAAGCCACAGGTTCGAATCGCCCCTAGTAGAAACCACTACTGATCATCGGGATAGTGCACATAGTAACGGCTACGTTCTTCATCGTACTCCCAGTATAGCTCTGTGCCGTCACCTGAGTAGTTCGTCATGGTACCTGCATCTGGTG
Organism: Secale cereale; assembly: GCA_902687465.1. NCBI lineage: Eukaryota > Viridiplantae > Streptophyta > Magnoliopsida > Poales > Poaceae > Secale > Secale cereale. The sequence continues at coordinate 606,689,082 of LR738712.1, forward strand.
TGGTGTAGAATCTGTGAGCCACAGAGGACTCAGCAATCCCGTTCCCGGGTAACAGAACTATCTAAGCCTTGGGTGTGGAACAAGGCTGAAGAAAGAATAAAAGGCTGCAGCTGCACTAGCACTAACTTACGTAATAAGAGCGAGAAGAGAAGTGCCACGAGCGATAAAGTGATCACGAAGTGATCCTAACTAAGTACGTCAAACATAACCCCACCATGTTCCCTTCCCGAACCCCTTTCGGAAAATGACCGTCACGGTTACTCACGCTGGTAGTGTGTTCTGAACATGGTGTCAAGTTTTCTACAACCAGATATTAACAAATTCCCATCTGCCACATAACCGCGGGCACGGCTTTCGAAAGTTCAAAACCCTGCAGGGGTGTTCCAACTTGGCCCATTACAAGCCCACGATCTGCAGAGTCGCAACTCAAAGGTGGGAAGGCCCGAGTATCCTCGGAATCCCGTGCTCAAGATACTCCGACTAAGGTAAGGCTAATCCAGCAAATCCTCCCGGCGTGCCGACACCCTGACAGTAGCCGCGCGTATCTAGTCTCGGGCCACGACCGGATGAGCGAAGCGTACAGGTACCAGATACCCCAAGTTGCCAAGGGGCGGACCCGCACAGTGCTCTAGTTTGGACCAACACTCATGTGGAGCACTGGCCCGGGGGGGTTGATTAATAAAAGGGGGTAGCTAGTCCCTATGCAAGTTTTTAGTTATTAGGCAAATGGAGTACCAATGTCGGGACTTGCTGGAAAAGACTTAGCGCTAAGCGGTTTATCGAGGGGGTCCCATAACCCCAACCGTGTGAGGAACGCGAAATCAAGGAACATAACACCGGTTTATACGGTTCCTAGGGCGGCATGAGTGGAACAAATCACCAAGCAAAAGGCTTAGCCTTCCACCCATTACCAATATATAGATGATTTCATTTAAGAGTTTATATAGTGTGATATCCCAAAAAGCTTCAACATGAAGCAAGAATCTTCAAATCTTCTCTTGCAACTAGCAATGCTATAAGAGGGGCTGAGCGAAGCCTACGTAGCCAAACAAAGGTTTGCATAGGTAGGGTGGTTAAACAGATACATGGTTACAATAGGAGGCTGACAAGAAAACATGGGCATCGAGGCAATACGCTAAAGAGCAAGACTTCTCGCAATAGGCAAAGATAGTAATGATATCAAGGTCAGGTTATCTTGCCTGTCGAGTCGTCGATGGGATAGTAAGAGGGCTCCTCGTTCTCAACCTCAGTAGTAACCTCGTTCTCGTACTCGGTCTCGGCTTCCGGCTCTACTCAACACAAGAACACACGAGGCACGAAATCAAACAAGATGCAATGCGCAAACTACAGGATGCATGGCTGATGCACTAAGGAAGCACTGCGGATGCACTAAGGATGCACAACCCGACAACATAGGAAGCACAGAGAAACAACACAAGAAACATGACAATTTACTCAAGCAAGTAGGATGCAAGACAAGTCTATTTAGGATGCAAAACATGGCAAGGTAGAAAGCACAGAGAAGCAACACAAGAAATAGCAGGTTTAAATGAGGCCGGAAACTACTTAAGACAAATCCGGTAAGTCCTCATATGCATAGTTTGAAATTAGTCCAGATCTGAACAAACCTTGAGTTAAAGTTGTTAAACAGCAAGTTAACATGCACCATGATGATCTACACGAAATTCTAGTCAAGTTTCATATAAAGTTTGTTTAAAACGGAGCTACGGTCTAGAAGATATGATCAAAACAAGATAAGCATGGCAACGGTGCAAGATGCACCCAAACATCAAGCAAACGTACTCCAAACATGTTAACAAGATGATATTATGAATCTACATGCAAAATCACACAAGTTTCATATATGACTTGCTCAAAACGGAGCAACGGGCTAAAAGATACAACCGAAACAAGAAACAATGCAAAGCTGAAACTAACAGCCACATAGCAACTTTGGGACAAGAAATATATACTCTACAGCACTCAAACATGGTGACAAAAAGCATGGACATGAAGTAGACATATCCTACAGCAAACAACTCCATTGAAGCATCTCCATAGGAGGCATGGATCAATAGCAACAAGCTACAACATTTTGATCATGACAATAAAAACCTGACAGCAATATTTTATAGCAACTTGGGAGCAAGAATTAAATATGCTACAAAAACCCAAATGAGCATGTGAGGGCATGGATGGATAGACAACAACATATACAACAAGGAATCATCAATGGCCTCCCCAAAATTAACATGGATTTGCCTAGGACAACAAGCAAACATTGCATCTGGATATTACAGATTCCAGACTTAGTGAAATTTCACTAAGTGTTAAAACAGCAATATTATCATCGCATGTTTGTGAGCATTTTTAAGTCACCTCAGGGCATAACATGGAAAATGGTTTGCACCACAACAAATAACACATGATGGGGAATCCAAAACATATAAGCATGCAACATGGGGACAACCACATCAATAGCAACGAGCTCCTCAACTAGGCATTTCGTAACAAGTTTAAAAACCTAATAGCCACATGCACTTTTGCAACAGATAAAAACATGGCAATATGAACTCTAACATGCATGCTATAGCAACCAACATATAGAGCATCTCATGATGAACATTTGGACATATCATTTGCTTCATTTGGATAAACATGCACCAAGTTATCACATCTCAAACATGGCATGAAAACAACTAATAGCAGCAGTTTATATCAAGTAGCACTCTTGTCATGATGCTAAAGACATCTAGATGGACTCAAACATGCATGACACAATGGAACAAAACATAGTACATGTCACCACAATCATTTTGACATATCATACGCACAAAACGGACATACACACAAAAAGTTATAGCCTTCACAAGAATCCATCAGACAACAAAATAACTAAAAGACTTAGCCAAAAAACAGGGGAAACGGGGTCAACCTCCGGATCGGGTTCTGGTCAAATGGGCGTCGGGTCGTGGGCCGGGCGCGGAGCGGTGGATCGGGCGCCGGGTTGCGGGTTGCGAGGCCCGTACCCGCTAGGGTTCGCTGGAACGGCTGCCCAGATCCGATCGGGCTGGAGGCTAGCGGTTCGATCCCGGCGGCGCGGCGATCTGGGAATGGCGGGGCGGCGGCCCTCTGCGCCACGGGGCCTAAGATGCGATTCTATCCCGATCACGTGACACTTACGTGATTGGGGCACAACCGCATTTCGGACGCTTAGCAAGATGGATATCATTACATCGTACCATTACATACATACATGGGGGATACAACAATATATACAAGTCACATGAATACAACAACATCAATACAAAGTATCCGACTACGGATACAAACATGAAAAGCACAAAGACATCCATCTGCTATCCCAGGCTGCCGACCCGAAACCTAACCCAAGACTGAAGAAGAAAGAACTCCAAACAACGATCATCGCTCTCACGTCAAGACATCGGAAACCTGCACCTACAACTGTTGTTGTAGTAACTGTGAGCCACGAGGACTCAGCAATCCCATAACCATGGGTAACAAGACTATCAAAGCTTAATAGGTAGGAAGAGGTAAAGTGGTGAGGTTGCAGCAGCGACTAAGCAATATATATGGTGGCTAACTTACGAGTACAAGAATAAGATGAGCATCTACGCAAACGGTCGCAACTAGTAGTGATCGCTAAAGATCCTGAACTACTTATGAGTCAAACATAACCCCACCGTGTTCTCTTCTCAAAGTGAAAAGAGACAGTCACAGTTACTCACACAGTTGTGTGTTTTACTTCGGATCCTCTGTCAAGTTTTCTACAACCGGACATTAACAAATTCCAATCTGCCACATCACCGCGGGCACGGCTTACGAAAGATCATAACCCTGCAGGGGTGTCCCAACTTAGCCCATCACAAGCTCTAACGATCAGCTGAAGTGATAAATATAATACCATCACCCCTAATCTTAGGGAAATCCGATCAGGCTCGGCATCCCGGTGCACAAGACATTTCGACAATGGTAAAGCAAGTCCAGCAAGACCTCCTAGTGTGCCGACACCCTGATAGTAGCCGCGCGTATCTCGTCTCAGGCCACGTCCGGATGAGCACTACGTACAACAACCGAAGACCCCAGATAACTGGGTGGCACCGCAAGTGGCTCTAGTTTGGGACCAACACCATCAGCATTGGCCCCCTGCTATATAGAAAGAATCCTCGGGTAGCGCTAACTCCCTATGCAATTTAATTAATTAATTAAGTTGTTATTATGAGCAAATTAAAACCAATGTTGGGCCTTGCTAGAGGAGTTTTATTCAAAGACGAACTGTCAAGGGGTCCCCATATACCCAACCGTGTAAGGAACGCAAAATCAAGGAACATAATGCCTGTTTATCGGCGCCTAAGGTGGCATGAGTGGAACAAAACACCAAGCAAAAGGCCAAGCCTTCCACCCATGCCCAGTATATAGATGTGTTAATAATAATTATAGATATTATGATATTCCAACAACAAGTTCCCTCCTGGAACCATCTTCATCTTCTCCTGCAACTAACAACGCTATAAGAGGGGCTGAGCAAGCGGGTAACATAGCCAAACAACGGTTTTGCTAGGAAGGTTTCAAAGGTTAGAGGTTTCATGGCAACAATGAGAGGGGCTGACAATAAGATGGGTAGCGCGACATGTAACGATAGCATCGAGACAACTAAGCAAAGGCAATGATAGTAAGGGTATCCAAGGGTATGGTCATCTTGCCTGAGATCCCGCAAGGAAGAAGAACAGTTCCGTGAAGAAGACGGAGAAGAAGCCTTGAAGAAGAACCACGGGTAGACGAACGAATCCTCACGATCGCAACGGAACAAGCACTAACGAGAAGAAGCAAGCAATACGGTAAACACACAACACAAGAACACGACAATATGCTCAAACAAGTATGATGCAAAACAAGTCTACATATGATGCACAGCAAGTATATACAGGAAGCAAAACATGGCAAGGTAGGAAGCACAGCAAAACAACACAAGTCTATATATATGATGCAATACATGGCAAGGTATGATGCATGGCAAGTCTATACAGGAAGCACAGCAAGTCTATATAGGAAGCACAACATGGCAAGGTAGGAAGCATAGAAAAACAACACAAGTTTATGTGATGCAATACATGGCAAGGTAGGATGCATGACAAATCCATACAGGAAGCAATATATGGCAAGATAGGAAGCACAACAGATACACTTAGGATGCATTACATGACAACATAGGAAGCACACCAGAACAACTCAAGAACAAGACAATAAGCTCAAGCAAGTAGGATGCAAGACAGGTCCATATAGGATGCAAAACATGACAAGGTAGGAAGCATAGAGAAGCAACATAAGAACAACAAGTTTAAATGAGGCCGGAAGCTACTTAAGACAAATCCGGTAAGTCCTCATATGCATAGTTTGAAATTAGTCCAGATCTGCACAAACCTTAAGTTAAAGTTGTTAAACAGCAATTTAAAATGCACCATCATGATCTACACGAAAATCTAGTCAAGTTTCATATAAAGTTCATTTAATTCGGAGCTACGGCCTAGAAGATATGAGCAAAACAAGACAAGCATGACAACGGTGCAATATGCACCCAAACATCAAGCAAACTCCCTCCAAACATGAAAAAAATATGATATTGTGATTCTACATGCAAAATCACACAAGTTTCATATAAGGAATGCTCAAAACGGAGCAACGGGCTAAAAGATACACAGGAAACAAGATATAACAACAAGCTGAAATTAACAGCCACATAGCAACTTTGGAGCAAGGTAAATATATGCTACAGCACTCAAACATGGTGACAAGAAGCATGGACATGAAGTAGACATATCCTACAGCAAACAACTCCATTGGAGCATCTCCATAGGAGGCATGAATCAATAGCAACAAGCTACAACATTTTGATCATGACAATAAAAACCTGACAGCAATATTTTATAGCAACTTGGGAGCAATAATTAAATAAGCTACAACAAGGCAAATGAACAAGTGAGGGCATGAATGGATAGACAACAACATATACAGCAAGGAATGATCAATGGCCACCCCAAAACTAACATGGATTTGCCTAGGGCATCAAGCAAACATAGCATCAAGATATTACAGATTCCAGACTTTGTGAAATTTCACTAAGTGTTAAAACAGCAATAACAACATGGCATGTTTGCAAGCATGTTTAAGTCAATACAAGTAATATCATGGAAAGTTAAATGCACCACAGCAAAGAACACATCATGGAGATTCTAAAACATCTAGGCATGTGACATGGGGACAAACACAACAATAGCAACAAGCTCATCAACTAGGCATCTCGTAACAAGTTACAAAACCTAACAGCCACATGCACTTTTGCAACAGAGATAAACATGGCAATATGAACTCAAACAAGCATGCTATAGCAACCAACATGTAAAGCATCTCATGATGAACATTTTGACATATCATTTGCATCATTTGGATAAACATGCACCAAGTTATCATATCTCAAACATAGCAACAAAATAACAAGTAGCAGCAGTTTATAACAAGTAGCACCCTTGCAACAGATATTAGAGCAACTAGATGAACTCAAATGAGCATGGCACGATGGAACAAAGTGTAGAGCATATAACCACGGTCATTTTGACATATCATACACTCAATTTGGATAAGCACACTAAAAGTTACAGCCTAACAAAGTATGCAACAAATTATTACGGTTTTGCTCAGGGACTTAGTGGAAAAAAACGCAAACAGTAAAAAAAACACAGGGCTGATTGTTTACACTTTCAGCTTTTCCTACCAGGGGCCTCTTTGTGAACATTCTTTTGCAGATTGGTCCCTTCACTTCATCTACCCATAAATTTTTAATCCTTACTCCAAATGAGGTGATTCCAAAGCCCACTTCTTCATGTCGTCAAGCTCATTCTGTTGGTATCATTTTCACCATGTGACAATGTTGGGGAACGTAGTATTTCAAAAATTTCATACGATCACGCAAGATCTATCAAGGAGAAGCATAGCAACGAGCTAGGAGAGTGTGTCCACGTCCCCTCGTAGACCAAAAGCGGGAGCGTTTAGTAACACGGTTGATGTAGTCGAACGTCTTCGTGATCCAACCAATCCAAGAACCAAACGTACGGCACCTCCACGTTCAGCACACGTTCAGCTCGATGATGTCCCACGAACTCTTGATCCAATTGAGTGTCGCGGGAGAGTTTCATCAGCACGATGGCGTGGTAACGGTGATGATGAAGTTACGGGCGCAACGCTTCGCCTAAGCACTGCAACGATATGACCGAGGTGTGTAACTGTGGAGGGGGGGCACCGCACATGTCTAGGAAATCAACTTGTGTGTTCTAGGGTGCCCCCTGTCCCGTATATAAAGGAGCAAGGGGAGGCCGGCCGGCCCTTCATGGTGCGCCCCCAAGGGGGGAATCCTACTCCTACTAGGAGTAGGTTCCCCCCTTTCCTAGTCCTAACAGGAGAGGGAAGGAAAGGGGGGCCGGCCCCCTTCCCAATTCGGATTGGGCTGTGGGGGGCACACCCCCACTTCTTGGTCGTCTCCCACCTCTATCACTAAAGCCCATGTAGGCCCATTAAGCCCCCGGGGGGTTCCGGTAACCTCCCGGTACTCCGGTATTAATCCGGTGACCCCCGGAACCCTTCTGGTGTCCGAATAAAACCTTCCAATATATCAATCTTTATGTCTCGATCATTTCGAGACTCCTCGTCATGTCTGTGATCACATCCGGGACTGTGAACTACCTTTGGTACATCAAAACACATAAACTCATAATACTGATCGTCATCGAACGTTCAGCGTGCGGACCCTACGGGTTCGAGAACTATGTAGACATGACCGAGACTCATCTCCAGTAAATAACCAATAGCGGAACCTAGATGTTCATATTGGCTCCCACATATTCTACGAAGATCTTTATCGGTCAAACCGCATAACAACATACGTTGTTCCCTTTGTCATCGGTATGTTACTTGCCGGAGATTCGATCATCAGTATGATCATACCTGGTTCAATCTCGTCATCGAGAAGTCTCTTTACTCGTTCTGTAATACATCATCTCGTGACTAACTCATCGTTTGCTTGCAAGGCTTATTATGATGTGTATTGTCGAGAGGGCCCAGAGATACCTCTCCGACACTCAGAGTGACAAATCCTATTCTCGATCTATGCCAACACCACAAACACCTTCGGAGACACATGTAGAGCATCTTTATAATCACCCAGTTACGTTGTGATGTTTGATAGCACACAAGGTGTTCCTCCGGTATTCGGGACTTGCATAATATCATTGTCATAGGAACATGTATCAGTCATGAAAAAGCAATGGCAGAAAAACTAAACGATCAAATTGCTAAGCTAACTGATGGGTCTTGTCCATCACATGATACTCCTAATGATGTGATCCCGTTGATCAAATGAAAACTCATGACTATGGTTAGGAAACATAACCATCTTTGATTAACGAGCTAGTCTAGTAGAGGCATACTAGGGACACTTATTGGTTTCGTCTATGTATTCACACATGTATCAAGTTTCCGGTTATTACAATTCTAGCATGAATAAAAGATATTTATCATGATGTATAAGGAAATATAAATAACAACTTTATTGTTGCCTCTAGGGCATATTTCCTTCAGACAAAATTCTAAAAATGACCATTCTGCCCTTGCACTAAATCTGCCCCCTGTCGGGGAAACTGATCGCCCACGAACACATATGGGACCGGAGCCCCTTTTCGGTACGGCAAGGGAGCGGAGGGTGCACGAAGAGCGGATCGAGACGAACACGCGGGCAGTTTACCCAGGTTCCGGCCGCACGGATGCGTAAAACCCTACTCCTGCCTTGGTTTGTATTGCGTTCTTAGCTCGGGAGCAAGAAGAGCTACAGTGCTTATAGCTAGCAACACCGAGCGTGAGGGTGATCAAAGATCGGAACCCCCCCTACGTTGCACATGGGCCTCCTTTTATAGGTCAAAGGGGTCACCGACAGGTGGCAACGCAGGTGAGGGTAAAAACGTAAAAACGATGGTAGTTGGAATAGTGTATGCATAGTGCTCTATACCTAACCCTGACGGCAGGGGACAAGGGCATTAAATGCCCGTCTCCGTCGCCCCAAACAGTGCAAAAAGCGTCCGTCAGGGCATCTCCGTCCGCCACGATGGTGGCCTCGTCATCGCAGCTCGCCACCGTTTACCCCAGGCTGCACAGCCTTCCGCCACGTGTGCCTGGAAGGGCCCCAGGGCGACGCGTGGGCGGATGAGCTGGATCGCGGGTACTTAGTGGAAATTTTCCGCGGCAAGTGCCTTGCCGCGGCCGCCATCTTGTTGCGCCTGGGAGCTTGTCGCTCTCCGGGCCTTGCCGGGACACGTGGCGCGTCGCGGCAAGTCTCTTGAAAAGCCGTGTTTGGCCTTCCCGGCAAGCTCCTCTTGCCAGGGTCTTATACCAAGGAGGTGGTCTTGAGCCTTGAGTGGCCTTCCCGGCAAGCTCCTCTTGCCGGGGCCTCGTTTCTTTATCTTGAATACTTTGTTCTTGAATGGCTCCAAAGGAACCACAATGGGCCTTGGTTGGCGCGCGACAAGCCCTGCCGCGGGACGCTGCTACTGCCCGTGCACAAGTTCGGGATACTATGGTACCCCTACTTTAGTACACCGACAGGAGCCCCCGGGCCTGGGCCACACACGGTGCCGAGCGCTGTTGGGCCAGGTCCAAAACAGTGCACGGGCACACGCGGCCCGCAGGTCGCCGTATCCCACTCTGTATCCATCGTGCTCCTCCCTAACGACACGCGTCGATTGCGGCGTCGTGGGAGAGATCGTGGCCTATTTCCTTAATAGGGAAATGCGGAACGCCCCCCTCTCCCCCCCTTAAAAGCAGGGGGAAGCAGGGGCAGTTCCTTCCATTCGTCCGCTGCTTCCTCATCCTCCAGAAACCCCCGTGGCTCCCCTCCTCCCCGAAGGTTGAAAGAGAGCAGCGCTCCGCCCTTCCTCCGCCGCCGCCAGAATCCCCAGTGCCGTCGACTTCCCTCGCCGTCCCCGCCATGGCCCCGAAGGGCGACAAGGCGAAGGCCGCGAAGACCGCCAAGGCGCTGAAGCTAGCAGCAATGCGGAAGAAGATGGCGGTCTTCCCGCCGAGGCTCAGCGCGGAGGAGCTGAAGGACAGCTTCTACCTCTTCTGGTCGAGGGAGACGAAGGCGCATCCGCGCACCAAGGTACTCCCTGTCGTGGCCTGCGAGATGTTTCCGGGAGGCTACGCCTTTTTTGCTCTGTTCTTCTACTGCGGGCTCTGGCCGCCCTACTCGGAGTTCTTCTGTGATATCATGAATACCTACGGGTTTTATCTCCTTGATTTCACCCCAAACGATGTCTTGACCATGGCCGTTTTCGCACATCTGTGCGAAAACTTTGTTGGAGTCTACCCCAATGTAGCTCTCTTCCGCCATTACTTGACGCCCCGAGTCGAGTCTGGGTCTCCTCTGTCCGGCGGAATTTCTTGGATCTTCAGGCTCCATAAGAAAGAGGCTTACTTGACTGGGGAGCTCCGCGGCAAGTGGGAAGAATGGAGGGCCAACTGGTGCTGGATCATGGAGGACGACCCACAGCAGTTCACTTCCCGGCGCCAAGTTGCAGTAGTGCGCGGCAATGACTGGAGTGACCTGGCCCCTGAGGACGACAAGCTGAAGATAACCACCACTAGGATTCTTCGCCTCCGGCAAGCCAAGCTCACTGTAGGTGCCGTCGGGGCAGACTTTCTTCGCCGACGCATCGCTCCCTTGCAGGAGAGGAAAAGGCCTGCTTGGGAGTTTGACAACGCGACAGACATCATGAGGCTGCGCCCGGGCCTCAACTATAATTTCACGGTCTCGGAGCTCAACGCAATGCTCCAAGCGCTATTCAAGTATGACCCCACCCATCTAGAGTGGTTTGCGTTGCCGCAGGGCGTAGCTCCGTTGTGCAACAACGCGTCGCTCAGTGCCATCCGCGCGGTGATGCCGTGGTGTGACTCCCACGGAATCGACCCCACTTGGCGGGAACCTTCCGACGAAGCTGTGCAAACGTTCTTCGGCAACCTGGTGGAGCTGCCAATTAAACCCGACGAGAAGAGGGGCCTCACCCGCGACACCACCGACCAGGAGATGGCGTATATTGCCACCAGGCTGGAGGAGGCAGCCACAGCCAGGGCCGCGGGCGAGTTTGGATATACTTTGGAGGAGGCGGACGCAGCGGAGGCGGTAAGTCTGGCTGAGGAGGAAGAGTTCCTCAAAGTGGGAAAGCTTGCCGGGCAACCTGCCGGGACAAGCGAGGCCGCCGAGCAAGGCACAGAGTCGAGCGGGCCCGGCGAGCAGGGCGTCGGATCAAGCGATCCTGCCGAAGACTCTAGCGGGTCGCTGAATCTCGATTCCTCTTCTTCGTCCTCGGGCAGTTCGCCACCACCACCAAGTCCTCCAGTTGCGCCGAAAAGGCGCCTCCGCAAGGCCGCAGACGTGACGGGGCGGCGGACGAGCCAGCAGCCGCTGCGCCGCCCGACACGCGCCACCACGATGAGCAAGGCCGCCAAGGGAGCGCCCCGTGCCTCAGTGGCAACAGGAGGGGGATCTTCCCGGACTGGCGCCCCCATGCCTGCCGCCCCTCGCGCTTCGGCGGCAACCGGAGCGGGATCTTCTCAGACCACCGTCCCGGCCCCCGCTAAGCGGCCAAGGGAGCAGACTCCTCCAGCTCCTCGTGCCGGGACGCACGAGCCGGATTTCGACTTCTCGGCGCTCAGCTCCGACGATGAGGACGAAGAAGAGTAAGTCTTCGTGATTCTTGTTTCTTGTTGGTCTTCTGTTGATCAATTGTCTTGTATCTCCTTTGCCTGATTCTGATCTTGTTTTTCTTCCAGGACCTTGGTCCAGAGGGCGGCGAAGAGGGCCAAGATCCCGGTGGTCGATCTTGAGGACGAGCCCGTCGCAGCAGCAGGGGATGCGCCTGCGACAAGCTTGCCGGACCAGGCAGCTGCTCTCCAGCGCAGCCCCCAGCGTAGCCCCCAGCGTAAGTCTTCTGTCTATTCTCGGCTCGTCGGGCGCGCGTGGGCTTCTTATCCTCGTTGACGTTTTGTATGTTTGTCGACTTGTGCAGAAGCAGAGCAGCAGCCTCAGGAGCGCCAAGAGATTGCTCCCGACGAGCCGCATGTCTCGACCTCTCCGCCAAGGAGGAGCTCCCCGGCGAGGGAGAATACTCCGCCAAGGGCGAGTACTCCGCCAAGGGAGAGTACCCCGCCAAGGGAAGGCACCCCGCCAAGGGAAGGCGCCAGCGGCCCTCCGTCGGTGGAAGCTACCACCACGCCGCCGAGGGAGAACTCCCCGGCGAGGAACCCCATCGAAGAGGAGGCCCGCGCAGGTAAACTCCTGAACTTTTCTTTTTCTGAATTTCTCTTTTTGGATATTTGCTTGACCACTATTTTCTTCTTTCTTCTTCTTTTCTTGTCTTCAGACCCGTCCGTCGTCGAGCCCATGGAGACGGAGGTCACCGTTGAGGAGGACGCGCGCGGTGATACCGGCGACGCCGCCGCCACTGAAGGGGCGGTCGGTGCCGACGAGCCTACTACCGGCGAGGCCGCCGAGGCTGCCGGCGCGGCAGCTGAGGGGGAATCCGGCAGTCGCACTGACGGCCCTGAGGCCGCAGGAGCGTCAGACGCTGCGCCGGTTGCCGACCCCTCTGCTGCCACGGCTGAGCCAAGTGCCTATCTGGAGGCCGGCAACGGAGTCTTCATCCAGCTCCCGTGGTCGTCCACGTCAAGGGCGCCCGCGGAGGGAGAAGTCTTCGACGGGGAAGTTCTCGCCTCCGCCGGGCTGAAGTTCGTCGACGCGCCCGGCAGCAGTAGCGAGCCCGAGGAGGAGCGGCTTCTGCGGAGGCTTCTGGCCCTGTACCGCGCCAGGCAGGCCAAGTTGGAGTCCCGACAGGCTCTGGCCGCCAAGGCGGGCACTGACTTGGAGAAGCGCGCTGAAGAGCTCCGGGCCGCCAACCAGGCGGCTCTCCGATCCTTGGCGGAGGAGCGGGAGCAGCTGGCCTAGGCGCATCAGGCGTTTATTCTTGAGAAGGCCGAAGCAGAGGAGCAGCAACGGCTCGCCGCCGAGGAGTTGTCCCGGCGAGAAGGTGAACTGACGCAGTGGAAGGTCGACCTCGATAGCCACGAGGACGAGCTTGCCGCGCGCGAACAGTCTCTTGGCGGGGCTCTGCAGGAAGCGAAGGACGCCGCTGCAGCTGCTGAGACCGCCAAGAGAGACTTGGAGGCGAGGGTGGCGCAACTGGAGGCCCACTTGAAGATGAGCGAAGAGAAGGTTGCCGCGCTTGTGTCGGAGAGGGAGAGGGACGCCCACAGCCACTCCGAGCTGCAGGTCCGCCTCTCCGACAAGGGCAAGGAGCTCGCCGTCGCCAAGGACTCCATCGCCGATCTGGAGTTGAAGCTTTCCACCCTCACCGCATCACTTGATGGCGCCAGAGAGCGGGAGACGAAACTGAAGGAGGATCTCAGGGGCGAGAGGGCACTGCTGGCGAGTGCCGCTATCTCCCAAAACAACTTCAGGCAAACCGTCGAGCTCTGGACGGAGGGTCTTGTCCTTGCCGCCACCAACATTGACAAGGAGCTGGAACTGTTGGGGGCGGAGTATCTCGGGTACTCCACCGACGAGAATCTCCACCCCAGCGCCAAGCTTACCTTGTTCCTCCAGGGCGTGGGGACGGCCCTCCAACAGCTCCGGGAAAAGATTCCCACGCAGCTGGCGAACGAGGCGCGCAGGCTTTGCACGGGCGTCTTAGAGAAGGTGCTGATGAAGATAGTCTTCTGCAACCCAGGACTCAATCTCAATAACGTCCTCAGGACCTTGCCACCCGATGCCGACCAGGAGACGCTCAAGGCCCTTGTCGCGCCTATCGTGGCCAAGGTGGGCAAGATCAAGAGAGTCGATGGCGACCGTGCAGATTAGGCCATTTTTCTTTCTGCTTCCTTTGTCGCTGCCAACCATGTTATGAACAATAGTCTATTAGAACAACGACAGGTCATTTTGTAATATAGCTTTATTTTGGGTAGTTAATGCAATGTTATTTCCTTTACTAGACTTCTTTTCTTTGTATGCTTTTACCCTACGCTTTTAGGGAACTTGCCGGCGAAGGGACCCTTGCCGCGAGCGCTGAGTGTCGAAGTTCAGCAACCTGCTGGCAGTACCGTTGCCGACAAGAAACCTTGTCGCAGCTAGTCGTAGCACACTTAGGTTGTTGAGCGAACTTGAAAACGGAGTAAGGGCGTGACACTTGTCGCGGCACGCTTAAGTTGTTGAGCATGCTCGAAACAAAGTAAGGGCGCGGCTAGCCACGAGTTGGTTCCTCCGCGCACAGGTTTTCCATACAAAGTGCGGTCGTTCAAGGAAAATAACTTTAAAATTTAAAAATTTGATTGCTCAAACTTTGGCGACTTAGCTTTTGTGTCATTTGCTTCCCGGCAAGGCAAGGCTTTCTCGAACGGCACTTGGTCCATACCACTGTCTCCTTCCCCCCTGGCAAACTTGTGCGCGAGGAAAACTTCTTCTTCTTGAGAGAAAAGAAAAGGGAGGAAACATAGACATGGAGCCTTGCGGCTCGTTATTGCTTACCGGGGATGCGTGCTGCACAAAGTGTCAGATAGTATATGCAAGAAAAATGAAAAGGCATGAAATGACAAGTTGTGCGAGGCACATAAGTTTTACTGATGCACGGGGTCTGTGCCCGGCTTTGTACAAAGGTTTACATGCAACAGCGGCAAGACTTGTACAAAAGGTGGTTGACGGAGCGGATCACGGCAACCGCGCCTTATGGGGAAAACTTGCGAAGGTGCTCAATGTTCCAGGAGTTGCTCACCGGTAAGCCCTCTTTGGTCTCAAGGCGGACAGCGCCGGGCCTTGTGACTTGTCTCACCCGATAAGGGCCTTCCCACTTCGGCGTAACTTGTTGGAATTCTTGGCGGACTGAACGCGCCGAAGAACAAGGTCGCCTTCCTCGAGACTTCTGGCTTTAACTTTGCGGCTATGGTAGCGGCGCAAAGCTTGCTGGTATCGAGCAGCTCGTACAGCAGCTTGAAGACGGTCCTCCTCAAGGAGCAGTGCGTCATCTTGCCGCAGCTGCTCTTGCTCGAGCTCATCGTAAGCGAGCACTCGAGGCGACCCGTATACGAGTTCTGTGGGGAGAACTGCCTCTGCTCCATAGACAAGAGCAAAGGTTGTCTGTTCAGTGGCTCGATTTGGTGTCGTCCTGATTGACCAAAGAGCCGCCAGCAACTCTTCAATCCAGTTTCTTCCGCATTTATGCAGCCTGTCGAAAGTTCTTGTCTTGAGTCCGCGCAGCACTTCAGCGTTCGCTCTCTCCGCTTGACCGTTGCTCCTCGGGTGAGCAACAGAAGCGAAACAGACCTTGGCGCCATGGTCTTGGACG
This sequence comes from Secale cereale, assembly GCA_902687465.1. Taxonomy (NCBI): domain Eukaryota; kingdom Viridiplantae; phylum Streptophyta; class Magnoliopsida; order Poales; family Poaceae; genus Secale; species Secale cereale. Next base: position 606,704,531 of record LR738712.1, read on the forward strand.
TATTGCATGAAGGTGCGACTTGTGAATTGTGTGCCATTGTCGGTGATGATCTTGTTAGGGATTCCGAAACGGCAAACAATCGACCTGAAGAACTTGACTGTTGACTGTGCGGTCACCTTTCTCACTGGTTCCACTTCCGGCCACTTTGTTACTTGTCGATGGCGACGTACAAGTACTCAAAGCCCCCGGTTGCGCGGGGAAAGGGGCCGAGGATGTCGAGCCCCCAGACCGAAAATGGCCAGGACAAAGGGATCGTCTGGAGAGCTTGAGCTGGCTGATGTATCTGCTTGGCATGGAACTGGCACGCTTCACACTTGGTTACTTGTGCAGTTGCATCCTGGAGGGCTTCTGGCCAAAAGAAACCTTGTCGGAATGCCTTTCCGGCAAGTGCTCTGGCACCAATGTGGTGGCCACACATGCCTCCGTGTATCTCTGCCAACAGCTTCTGTCCGTCTTCCCGGGGAATGCACTTCAATTTGACACCGTTGAGTCTTCTTCTGTACAGTTCGTGGCCGTCAAACTGATACATACTTGACTGCCGGGTTATTCTTTCTACTTCTTCTGACTCTTCGGGAAGTTCTCCTGTTTGAAGGAAACGGACAATCTGCTGTGCCCATGCTGCAGCCTGAGGCTCAACAACAAGGACTAAAGGCATCAGTGCTGCTGCGGGAACGTCAGCTTCCACGGCAAGAACTTGTGGCTCGGCCGGAGCTTGACGTTCCCCGGCAAACTTGCCGGGGCAAAACTTGTCAGGAACGCCTGCTTCAACTGTACAAACCCTAGGGTCTGCAGGAGCAGACTGTTCCTCAGCAACTTTATCGTTGATCTTGGGGACCTTGTTGGCGGCGGCTTCAGGAAGTTCTGCCGGCAAATAGTCACCAGAAATCAACTTTCTCTTCTTACTTTGTCCAGCCGATGGTGTTACTGAAGGTTGAGTTAACTTGAGCACAAATATACCCGGTTCCACAGGTAGCTTTAGCGCAGCGCACTTTGACAGGCCGTCTGCGATGTCGTTTTGAGCTCTTGGAACGTGCTCCATCTGCAAGCCTTCAAAGTGTTCTTCAAGCTTTCTCACTTCGTCGATGTATGCTTCCATCAATGGACTCTGGTAGCTCTTGTTCACTTGTCGGACGACCAACTACGAGTCACCCCGCACAATAAGCTTCTTGATCCCAAGTTCCGCCGCGATTCTGAGGCCGGCAAGCAAACCTTCATACTCTGCAGTATTGTTCGTTGCTTGCTCCTTGGGAAAGTGCATTTGGACTATGTACTTGAGGTGCTCGCCGGTGGGCGCGACAAGCAGCACGCCGTCGCCGGCGCCTTGCAGCGAGAAGGCTCCATCAAAGTACATTATCCATTCCTTGCTTGCTTCTTTGACGGGGATGCTCGTCTCTGGATTCTCTTCGCCTGGTGCTGGCGTCCATTCTGCTATGAATTCTGCCAATGCTCTGCTCTGAAGGCCAAAGCTTTACAGCTCCAGTGCCCACTCGACAATTCTGCCTGTCGCTTCTGGATTTTGTAGTATCCTCTTCAGCGGAAAGCGAGTGACCACTGTTATCTCGTGTGCTTGGAAGTAATGGCGCAGCTTTCTCGAGGCCATGAGGAGGCCGAAAAGCAGCTTCTGCACCCCAGAGTATCTTGACCTAGCCCCCTGCAAGAGGGAACTGACAAAATAAACTGGGCGTTGCACCATCTTCTTCCGCACCTCTTCCTGCATCTGCGCAGACCCATCCTTGTCGGGACCAGAGTTTGTCCGGGAAGCCCCCTGCTTGTCGCCGGATGTGCTTGCCGGGGCTGTGGGCTCCTCATCTGCCTCCCTCTCCACTACCAACGCAGCACTAACCACTTGATTGGTTGCTGCTAAGTACAGCAGCAACTTCTCTTGTGGCTTAGGTGTGACAAGTATTGGAGTGGAGGACAGGTACCTTTTCAAGTCTTGTAGCGTTGCCTCCGCTTCTGGAGTCCATTTCATTGGACCTGCCTTTTTCAAGATTTTGAAAAACGGCAGGGCGCATTCTGCGGACTTAGAAATGAACCTGCTGAGAGCAGCCACACAGCCGGCAAGCCTTCGTACATCCTTGACGTGCTTCGGAGCTTCGATCTGCTCAATGGCTTTGATCTTGTCAGGATTGGCTTCAATCCCCCTCTGGGACACAAAGAACCCGAGAAGCTTGCCGGAGGGGACTCCGAACACGCACTTCTCGGGGTTAAGCTTGAGTTGTATCTTGCGCAGATTCGCAAAGGTTTCATCTAGATCTTGAATCAGAGTATCCTTGTCCTTGATCTTGACCACTATATCGTCAATGTAAGCTTATACATTCATGTGTATCTGTGGCTCAAAAGCAGTGTGGACTACCCTCGCGAACGTTGAACCGGCATTCTTCAATCCAAAGGGCATGCGTATGAAGCAGTAAGTGCCACATGGAGTAATGAACGCGGTCTTCTCTTCATCTTCTTCAGCCATAAATATCTGGTGGTATCCTGAATAGGCATCAAGAAATGAAAGCAACTCACACCTAGCCGTGGAGTCAACAATCTGGTCAATCCGCGGCAAGGGAAATGGATCTTTGGGACAAGCTTTATTCACATCGGTGAAGTCTATACAAAGCCTCCAGTTCCCATTTGCTTTGCGCACGACAACAGGGTTGGCCAGCCACGTGGGATAAAGTACACCTCTGACAAGGCCTGCCGCTTCCAGCTTCTTGATTTCTTCTGCAATAAACTCTTGGCGCTCCACCGCTTGCTTTCTAACCTTCTGCTTGACGGGCCGCGCGTGAGGACAAACGGCAAGCTTGTGCTCAATCACTTTCCTGGGAACACCGGGGATGTCAGACGGTTGCCATGCAAACACGTCGACATTCGCCCGCAGGAAAGCAACGAGCGCGCTTTCCTATTTAGGATCGAGCGTGGCACTGATGGTGAAAATACCACCAGTGCCGTCCTCCTTGGCGGACACCTTCTTGGTTGTGGGTGGAGCTGCCATCGCCTTCTTGCACTTGCCGGTGGAGCTCGATGGTGCGTCTTCGACGGCAGCGCAGCACTCCAAGGAGGTGCGTTTGCCGGAGTGGGCCCCAGAGCTCTTGCCGTACTTGATCTTGTTCTTCCTCCCGGGAGCTTCAGCAGCAAGTGTTTTGCTGTCTGTTGCGGCTGCTGCGTCCCGGTAGATCTTGTCGGCACAGATAAGCGCGTCCTTCTTGTCGCCGGGGACAGAGATGACGCTTACCGGGCCTGGCATCTTGAGCATGTTGTAAGCATAATGAGAGGCTGCCATGAACTTGGCGAGTGCTGGACGGCCAAGTATCACATTGTAAGGCAATGGGATATCGGCAACGTCAAAGGTGATCCTCTCTATCCTGAAGTTCAGCTCTCCGCCAAAAGTTACTGGCAGTGTGATTTTCCCCTTCGGCTTGCTCCTTCCCGGGTTGATCCCTTGGAATGTGCCGGTTTCCTCGAGCTTGCTGTCGGGGATCTGGAGTTTCCGGACCACAGCAGAGGAGATCAGGTTCAGGCCGGCCCCGCCGTCAACCAACATCTTGGTGACCTTGAGGTTGCGGATAGTTGGTGAAACCAACATCGGCAAGCACCCGACCGCAGTTGTGCGATCAGGGTGGTCCTCAATGTCAAAGACGATGGGCGTGCTGGACCACTTCAGAAGTTTGCGCGACTCGACGGGTGGCTCTGCCGCATTGACTTCCCGCACCCATTGTTTGAGTTGGCGGTGGGAAGTATGTAGAGAAGCTCCACCGTCTACGCACAAAACCTCCGTTGCCTTCTGGAACTCCTGCTCGCTGTTATCTCCGTCCTCCATGTCTTCGTCGTCGTCTTCGTATTCGTCCTTGTCGCGGCCGCGGGGAGGTCTGTCTTCCTGCCGCTGCTTGGCCTTGCCGCGGCGTCCTCCCTGGTCATTGAATGGCCGCTTCTTGCCGGACTCTCCACCACCTCCCTGGGCCTTCTCCTTGTCGCGTCGCTCGTACTCAACTTTCTGCTGCTCGACGAGGTACTCGACCCTTTTGCAGTTCTGGAGGTCGTTGCCCTTGGTGCGGTGGATCTTGCAGTACTGCTTGTCGGAGCCGTCCTGCTTGTCGGCGGCCGCCACAGCCTCCTTGCCGGAGCTGCCAGTCTGCGCTTTCTTGGCGCCAGCCTCCTTGCCGGACTGCTCAACGACCAGTACTTCTTTGTTCTTCTTCTTCCTGTTGTTCCGCCGCCGGTTCTTCTTTGCCGGGGCGGCATCCTCACTATCTGTTCCCCCTACTCCAGTATCCTCTCCGAGGAGTCTCCTCCCCTCCTCAGCGCGTGCACACTTGTCGGCCAGGGCATAGAGCTCACTGACATCTCGGATCTTGCACATCGCCATTTCCTCCCTCATCCTGCGGTTACGCACGTTCTGGTGGAATGCGCTAATAACCGCGGCAGGGTGGACGTCTGGGATGTTGTGCTGGACGCGGCTGAATCTTTGGATGTACTTTCGCAGGGACTCTCCTTCCTTTTGGGCGAGTATATGAAGGTCACTCTCCTGGCCATGGGGCTTGTGGCTGCCCGTGAAGGCGCCGACAAACTGATGGCACATGTCAGCCCAAGAAGAAATGGAGTTTTCCGGCAAGTGCATGAGCCAAGATCTGATGTTTGGCTTGAGCACTAGCGGGAAGTAGTTCGCGAGTATCTTCTCGTCTCTTCCCCCGGACGCCTGCACCGCAATGGTGTAAATGCTGAGGAACTCCGAGGGGTGAGTCTTGCCGTCGTACTTCTCCGGTACGTCGGGCTTGAAGTTCTTCATGCTGGGCCACTGGACTCGCCGCAGCTCACGGGTGAACGCAGGACAACCCGCCGTGTACGGCAAGTCGCCTGGCTCTTCGGGCGCATGCATGTCGATAGCGGGCCCAGCGCGCTGGTCGGATTGTCGCCGCGCTTCTCTTCGACACTCGATGCGAGTTCGGGCATCTTCTTGTCGTCTGTCGTCAAGGACTTGGCATTGATCGCGGCGAGCTCGTGGATCCGACGACGCCGTGGAGTCGTCGTCGATGTTGATCCGGCGAGTCGGCGATTTCGGCCTCCGGGGCGGGGAGTGCACGGTGGTTGCGACGTTGTCGGCTGCTGCGGCGTGTCGTCGTTGGCGAAGGAGATGAGACTTTGCATGGTGGCCCTCCAGTCGTCGGCCTTGTCTACCACTGGAGGGAAATCAAGGAGCAGCTAGGCTCGAGCTAGAGCTTCTGCTGGAGTGGTGGGGAGCGGTGGCGAGCGTGCGAGGAGCGAGATATGCTCGGACTTCTAACTGCGTTAGAAGGAGAAGCGTCTCGTCCCGGCGACCGCGCCTTGCTCGTGCCAGCACGTTGGCCTTGAGCGTCCCGCGAACCGCCAGCTTGACCTTGGCCCAGCAGGCGTATGGTACCTTGCGTACCACGTCGCCGCCGGTCCTGCGCCTCCTGAGAGGGGCGCGGTGCATGTACGGACGCCGAGGCCTTGGAGTGCGCTCGGTCGTCCGTCTTGTCCTTGGACTTGGCGGCGCCGTGAGTTTCCTCGCCGGCGTCCGTCCTTCCGCCAACGTCTCCCCCACCAGCCATTGGCTCTGGCGGCGGTGGGATTGACGCGGACGGGCCTGCTGCCTCCAAAGCCATCTTCTTCGGCGGCATGTTGACGAAGTCGATGAAGTTGATGAGTTTGGTGGAGATTTCGCCCGCGTGAACACCGGATCGGGTTCACACAACCTCGACGCCACCTACCTGGCACGTCAAAGATGTCGGGGAAACTGATCGCCCATGAACACCTATGGGACCAGAGCCCCTTTTCGGTACGCCAAGGGAGCGGAGGGTGCACGAAGAGCGGATCGAGACGAACACGCGGGCAGTTTACCCAGGTTCGGGCCGCACGGATGCGTAAAACCCTACTCCTGCCTTGGTTTGTATTGCGTTCTTAGCTCAGGAGCAAGAAGAGCTACAGTGCTTATAGCTAGCAACACCGAGCGTGAGAGTGATCAAACATCGGAACCCCCCCTATGTTGCGCATGGGCCTCCTTTTATAGGTCAAAGGGGTCACCGAGAGGTGGCAACGCAGGTGAGGGTAAAAACGTAAAAACGATGGTAGTTGGAATAGTGTATGCATAGTGCTCTATACCTAACCCTGACGGCAGGGGACAAGGGCATTAAATGCCCGTCTCCGTCGCCCCAAACAGTGCAAAAAGCGTCCGTCAGGGCGTCTCCGTCCGCCACGATGGTGGCCTCGTCATCGCAGCTCGCCACCATGTACCCCAGGCTGCACAGCCTTCCACCACATGTGCCTGGAAGGGCCCCAGGGCGACGCGTGGGCGGATGAGCTGGAGCGCGGGTACTTAGTGGAAATTTGCCGTGGCAAGTGCCTTGCCGCGGCCACCATCTTGTCGCGCCTGGGAGCTTGTCGCTCTCTGGGCCTTGCCGGGACGCGTGGCGCGTCGCGGCAAGTCTCTTGAAAAGCCGTGTTTGGCCTTCCCGACAAGCTCCTCTTGCCAGGGTCTTGTACCAAGGAGGTGGTCTTGAGCCTTGAGTGGCCTTCCCGGCAAGCTCCTCTTGCCGGGGCCTCGTTTCTTTATCTTGAATACTTTGTTCTTGAATGGCTCCAAAGGAACCACAGTGGGCCTTGGTGGGCGCGCGGCAAGCCCTGCCACGGGACGCTGCTACTGCCCGTGCACAAGTTTGGGATACTAAGGTACCCCTACTTTAGTACACCGACACCCCCTCCGAGAGTGAACTATTTCCGGCAATTCTTTCCACGAGCTTCTCGCACTTCCTCCCAATGAATCCATCCATCCCAGGCAAGCCACACCCTCCATTTGCATGATTGCAATGCTGTGATACGGTTTACTTATTTAAACGAGCTAAAAATAATGTATTAGCTATGTATGATTTGTGCATGGCATTTCTCGGAGTTATGTTGATCTTGCTATTGCCATGATGTTGCTTGGACTTATAGGATCAATGTTTTGCTGCTTATAAGGATAACTTGTTGCCTTTGGATTATTAGTGGCTATTATGATCATTTTTATGATGATAGATGATGTCATGGCTTGGAGTATGATATTGGATTTGAGGTTGCATGTGGATCATAGCTTTGCCATTGGATTGTTAGTGGCTTACATTATTTTCATGATGGTAGTAATATTATGCTTTGGTGTCTTACTTTGTAAATGATGTCATCATGTTGGTTTATGGTTAGCTAGTTCACTTTTGTGATTGGATTAGTAGTATCGTGTTTTTGGATTCATCTTGATATTAGTATGCTGCCCTCGGAGTATTTGGTTATGATGATAGTATGTTTCTGGTTATTTGTTGGATGTAGCTATGACTTGGATTACAGGTTGATAGATGATATCGGAGTAGCAGTTATAATTTGCGGATAAATTCCATCATTAAGTTGGTCACGTGCCACCGAACCGGGCTTTTCCAGTGCAACCACATTTGCCTTTGTGGGAAGGACCTAATGCGATCTATTGACATGCCTCTCACCAGTGCCTCCAATGAGCGAAGGTTATCGGCACGCGCTACCTTGATCAAGTAGGTGGACATAAGCCTTGTGTGCCCATGGTTGGTATTGAGATCTCTTGTCCCCGTTTGTGACCATTTATGTTTTGCCACGACGGTGGCCGTTGGATGTCACAGGTTGACATCGGGGATGTCACGGGTTCACATCGGGGCCACCCAGGACTTAGCCCAGAGGGGAGTTTGTCAGAGTGGCTGGGAGAGTGTGATGGCAATAGATTGGTATTGTCGGAGTGTCGTTGGTGCACCCGAATGGGAGTGCGAGGCCATGAATTCTGTGGTGTGGGTACATTGTACTAACCTCTGCAGAGTGTGTGTTTAATATATCGATAGCCATGTCCTCGGTCATGGACACAAGTTCATATTAGGTCACACCGTTCGATCAACACTGACATGACAGAATGACTTATAGATGTTGTATATGTTGATATATTGTGAGCAGTAACAGTCTGGCAGGATATGGATGGTGATGTTGAGATGATTTCGAGGATGATCATTCAGTTTGTGAGGTGGTCACGTGGTGATCATGTGGATGTTGTGGTCACGAGGTGATCATGTGGATCACGAGGTGATCGAGATGGTATATGACTTGTCCGGATAGCCAAGAGTGAGATTGTATTGGGATTGGAGATGTTGGTTTATCAGCATTGTAGTAGTTTCATATCATGCTTAGTAGTTGTTTTAGCACCATGGTAGATGTTAATTTAGTTAACCTCATAAATGCTATGTTGTTGTTTTGCCTTAATGCTTTTGGTTGTTGTGAGCTTGCAAGTGCATTCAATGTACTAACCTGGTGTGGTCCCCGTTCGTGCGAGCTAGATCATGTCCCAGCTAGAGTCCCTACGGAGTGGAGTTCATCACCTTCGTCGTTGTTCCGCTGCTACGAGTTGTTCCGCTGCTAGCATAGAGCAAGTGTAGTATCGCAGGCGTAGTGTTGCCGTGCTGATGTGATCTTTTGTACCATCAGACCCGTGTATTTATCCTTTGTAATAAGAGCTGATTTGTTCTATGCCAAGCAGTGTCATATTCCAGAACAGTTCTCCTCGATCTCTGGGCTGGAATACGGGGCGTTCCGGTTTCTCTGAGCCGGGGTGCCACAGGCTTGGTATCAGAGCAGGTCTGGCTGTTGGATGCCCTAGTCGCGAGCGGTATAAACTGGTAGTACATAGTTTGTCTTGTTTGTTGCATTGGTTGATGCATTCTTTTGTCGCATAGCATGATATAGCTTTATTATTTTGTGCTAACAATTTATCTTGTGAGTGAAGCTGGCATCGGTTCAGATCCACTGCAGCTCAACCCCTGCATTTCTCCAGTTTTCTATTCTTGCTTGTTCTTCTGTGTTTGGTGTCACTTATGTCCCAGCAGAGTGATGGCAAGTGATCCCGACACTATTTGCAGAAATGGTGCTCAGGTATCGCACCGATATCTTTCTTTCAGCCCCGCCTATCGGTTCGGTGATAGACATGCTTCTATCCCAGATCGCTCTTTTATCTCATCGTGTTGGCAACCCTTAATGATATTAGTTATCAAGAAAGGGAAATTTCAGCTGACTCGATTTTTCCCCGCTATCCTATTCCGTGGACGAATACGAATATTTTCCGTCCGCTTGATAATAATGAGGTCACGACATTTGTGTCGTGGTACTTGGTAACCAAGTACATCCTCGCCTCCTAGCTAGTCAAGGATTTTACCTTGCTAGTACAACACTTGGTGTAGCAATGTTTACACCAACCTTTCCACACACTGATCCATATTCGTGCACACCCTCACAGCATGCTCGATCGTAGTACTGGAGATCCCGCGAGATTTGTGTGCTTAAGTAGCCATGCATATTGTGTGATTAGCAGTAGTATGTGACATTATTTGTGTGTAAATTGATTGTTGCGTGCTTTTGTTTAGTTGAGTTTTCTTTTGCTTATTTCTTTTGGGCCATCGGTGTTACCTTATTTCCCCTTATGGAAATTTCCCACCAACCGACATCAAACTTGAAGAAGCAATAAGGATTTATAATATTTGTAAGGAGCTCAGCTAAACACATCAAGTCTACATCAGTACTTAATCCTCATAGGAGTTATGATCCAGCCAGCCGAAAGACAAGCCAGGTGCAAGAATAACGATATATTGTCAGTCAAAGGTATGGATCATATACGAAGTTTTGGCTCAGAAATATTATACCCTGAAAGAAAGCCAGAATGTGCTATGATCAAGGGAGACAATCAAACAATTTTTCTCATGCAAGTAATCAGCCGCAGAATATTATGGGTGTGTGTATGGCTTTCAGTTTGCCTATCTCAGTATGAGGCTTTGGATATGAGAAACTCAGTCTGCCTCCACACGCTATCAGAAGAAGCTTATAATGCAAGGTTCCTCAATTTTCCTCGGTACAATATATGGGCAAAATTCCGGTCTAAGATACCTAGTATTTCTCAGCAAGATACCTCAGTAAAGGCTTCGGCCATAAGGAATTGAATCTTTCTCAACAAGCAACATGATGGGAAGCTTCTCAGATACGGAACTCGGGCTTCTCCAGCACGACACTGCGACAAAAGCTTCGAGTATAAGCTAATGAGTCTTCCTCAGCAAGCTACTGGGATGGCTTCTCTCGTAAGCCACTCAGTCCGCGTCAGTACCACACTAGTGCACCGCCCTCAGAGATTATATGATGAGTTGGCAATAAATGACAACGCAGCTGAAGAATCAAATCCGCAACATTTTTGTTAGAAGCACAATTCCGCAAGACATATGCCTACCGCAAGGATCGAGTGTTCATTTGCATATTCTTCTTATGTATATGGTGAGCATGCATCCCCACTCATATTAGTCCCTCATACGAGGTACGACAATTCGCAAGAAGATATACCTAAGAAAGGTAAGGATCCAAAAACATCATGAGCCATGCAAATAAAGATAATCAGGGATACATCTCATGTAATACAAGGATCGACAAGATCTGTAGATGACAACGCAAAATCGACAGTCTTGACAATGGCCACCAAAATCATTATCCCCGCACCCCACAAGGTGATATCCCAAACTCTTGTCGCTCTATTGCATGATTGGCCTCAACAACGAGCTCTGTACAGCTACAAGCCCCGAGTATATGTCATATATGTGCGGCCCCAGGTCAAAAAGCAAGCACACGGAATAATGCCAAAAATATTGCACTAGCCACATCTATGGTCGTACGAAAAATCAAGGACATATGTGGCCAAGATATTCCAGCAAGGAACCCTGCTAGATAAAATCATGACCGTCAAAGGGTGAGACTGACAACAAAGGAATGGTGATTTTTGCGCGACCATCAGGGTCCGTGTACCCAAGTCAATTGGAGGCCATAATTCCAAAAGGATCCACAAAGGCATACCCTCAAAGGCCTACACTGTTCTACAAGGAATTCATATCCCACTTACTCGTTTAAAATGGTTAGTGTGGAACATCCGAGTCTGATCTATCAGACCCAAGATTCCTTTGCAACCTCAGCAGTTTGAATTCAACAACAATGTAAAGCATCCCATAGCCTATTACCACAGATGGGTATACCGACCATATAGGTAAATCAAAAAGACGAACCATCAACTCAGACCGGGTATACTCGCTGATGGAACAAAGTACATGGATAGCTTGTAATGAAAAGTATTTTCCCGTTAGCATCCTTATTAGGCCAGTCTCAACTTGTTAATATTTCAGGTATGATACAGCTATAAATCCCTACCCCGTTATATTGCTTAAAACAGAAGGCAGTCGAATCTTTGGTACATATCTCATGCTCGAGCCAAAGAAATAAATCAGGATAAATTAGTACCACCTATGAGGAGTCAGATTCCATCAGAGAATGGCCATGATTCTCCGCATTAATTGAATCTGGAAGTCATGCATTTGTTTGAGCAAACCTCATGGCAGAAGTAAAAGGGTTTTAACGACCAAAGGGAAATCTATGCTCAGATCCATTTGATGTCACCACAAATATGAGAAAATCAACGTCATCATAAGGATTTGGTATATGAGCAAATACCGTCAGAATATGGGAAAGGGAAGCAAACCACCCCACAGCAAGGTAAGAAAATCATATGAAACTTTTGGGAGCAATAAACAAAGGAAATGGATACCCGAGTTGGAAACGGTGTCCTCAAGTCATACTTATTCCTTGAGCAACGAAATTTCGAGGATGAGATTTCTCTAAGGGGGGAGAGTTGTCACATCTTGGTTTTTGGCCCTTTTCTTTTTCTTTTTGATTTATTTGTTTTTGCTCCGAGTTTTCTTTTTATTGTGGTTCAGTGGTCTTGCAACCTGGGAAATCTTCATCATTACTTCTCCCTAATGGCTCATCATCCTCAAATCATTCCCTAGATCATGTCATTTCCATTCTAGACAAACCCTAAAATTCTTTTCTAGAGAATATTCCTTTTCTTATTAAAGGAGTGACTTCATTTGCCCTAGGTTGTGAAGAAACATATATTTCGTCCATCCAAAAATTCCCAAATAATTCTCATAAATTGTTTGGGTCATATCTTGCTCAAATATGACAAAATCCTTCCTTGTCTAGTTCATAAATATTCCTCCAATATTCATTCTTCATTTCTGTCCAAAGGGGCACTTTGTGAAGGAAGTGCCATTTATCCTATCTTGTTTTCCCCCAAAACTTTTGGCCATCTTTTTATGACCAAATAATTGCCTCATGCAAAAATTCAAATTTAATTGCCTAGCCAATCCTCCTCAGTGATTTTTCAAAGTTTCTGTCAAACTGAAGACTTTGTGAAGGTAGTACTATCTAGGAGTATCCAAATGAATTGAAATTTTGCACAATGCTTCATGCTCATATTAGCACACTCCAACAAGTTTTAGCTCCATCCAATCATCTATGTGACCACATCATCAAATCTTTGATTCTGTTAATATTCTTAGGTTTTCAATCAAGTATAATATTTATAGCTTCATTAATTCTGAGAAATTACCAGATTGTGCTCCTACCCTTAATAACATCCCTCCACCAAATTTCGGGCCATTTCACCGAGCCAATATTTCTCCAAAAAAAATCCAAGTTTCTCGACAGAGAGGATGCTTGTGAAACAAGTACCATTTTGGTGAATCCAATTGGTATGAAATTTTTACAGCATCATTTTATGTCCAAATCATCAATCCTTGCCAAATTTCAGCCCAAGTGGCATCACCATGTGAGTGCATCGTCTAAATCTCATTTCTGGACCAAAAATGCAATTGCGAAGCAACTAGGATTTGTATTGGTCCATTTCCCCCTAAAACTTAACAGTATCGTAGTCCTTCCTTATCTAAACCCCACAAACAGCTTGTTTGACTCCAATCAATTTCCTGCTGATCAGCAGTGCTCTACCAAGATTGATGCAACAAAGTTTAATCCATGCATCACACCTCTCCTTGGCTCCTTCTCTGGATATTTAAACTCTGGGATGCCTTGGGGATCAAGGACTAGCCACCAGACAAGTTTTTCCAGCCCATTGTGTCCTCCCCGTGACATGTCGCGTGGTGACCGCGTGTATTTTTGCCCATGCACGCGCTCTGGATGCAAGAAACGCGCTCTGGCGCTTCGGTCTCTTCCTCCCTGCTAGTGCACTCGATCCCTCGTCCCCTAGCCATGTCAAGTGGCTTCATCTCATCGTCTTCGTCCCCCTGGACCCCTCTCCCCTTACAGAAACCTTCTCATCAGCGCTCGCCGCTATGGCACCCCGTCTCAAAGAAACCGAAACGCCCCGTATTCCAGCCCAGAGATCGAGGAGAAGTCTTCTGGAATACGGCACTGTTTAGCATAGAACAAACCAGCCTTCTATTATTACACGAATATGAATACAAGATCTCCGATATTACAAGGGGATTACATCGGCACGGCGACACTACGCCTGCCACGGTTGCTCTATGCAAGCAGCAGAACAACACAAGCAGCGGAACAACTACTGGCAGCGGAACAACGAACGGCGATGATGGACTCCACTCTGCAGGGACTCTTGCTGGAACGCTTATCCTAGCTCGCACACACGTGTTCCATGGAAAAAAAAACAATCAAATCCGGCATGACCTACAAATTGGCATGACACGCCAGGTCAGTACATTGAATGTACTTGCAAGCTCACAATAGCCAGACGCATTCAAGACAAACAACAACATGGAAATAACAGGTTAAGCAAAAATTATCATGAGATCATCAGGATAACATAGCATGAACAACATGAACATGATACAGCTAGACAATATGAGGATGGCATGAACATATAAATCAGATGAGACTAGCATGCAACATGATGACACTGCATGCACCATTTATTTTGTTCGGGTTACCTCGTAACCATCACATGCATCACTTACCAACCTCGGACATTACATGATCATCTCAGGATCAAATCAAGCTTGGTATAAGCAATACCGTAGTAATCATCAAATGACCACAAGGAGCTTGATCTTTACCCTCGATTCTCGCACAACATCACGAATATCCAACAACTCGGTATCCTTGATACCACTGTGATCATTCCGGCGATCACAACCATGACCAGCACTTGGTCTCAAACAGTGATCTTTCCGGTGGTCACAACCATATTATCTCATCATCGAACCGGGGTTGTTATTAAGGACATTATTATTATTACTGTTGACTCATACTGTGACCCACTATGAACTGGGCCCTTATCTGCGGGCACGGCTATCAATAGATTTAATATACACTCTGCAGAGGTAGCACACTGTACGCACACTACGGAACCCATAGCCTCGCACTCCCATTCGGGTGGACCAACGGCGTTCTGAAAAAACCGATCTACTATCATGACACTCTCCCAGCCACTCCGACTCACGCCCTACTGGGCTAGTCCTGGGTGGCCCCGTGTCTACCAAAGACACAACGACCACCGTCGTGGCCAAACATAAACGGTCCCAAACGGGGACCCGGATCCAATAACAACAACACGGGCACACAAGGTTATGTCTGCTTACCAGACCAAGGTACATCACGCCCATAACCTTACCTCGTTGGAGGCACCGGCGAGAGGCATGACAATAGACCCAGTTAGGACCTTCCCATAAAGGTAAACGTGGTTGCACTGGTCAGTTCGATATGGTGGCACCATAACTCAGCCAACAGTTGTTCAAGTTCATTTTAATCCGGTTAAACTTGAATGCAAATATGCTGAGTCATGATAAAATACATTATGCAATTACAATGCATGAGCATAAATATCAACATAATCATGAGAGAACCACATAACTATCCACCATATCAACAATGAATCATAAGCATCGCATACTAACTAGCATGAACATCATAAGTACATACTTTTCTAAAACATAGCATGAACACTGGCATCAACAATAAATATCATGCAAGAACATATCAACAATACTAACATGCATGCATTTAACTAACTAGATGCAAGGGAACATGCATAACAACGGTACTCGGGACAGATGGCAGTCATGCACCGAAGACAATTGCCAACATCAACATGTACTACTAGCAAGCACAAACATATGAAAGGAATACTAGCAACTAGCAGGGCATGATAACCAGGTGCATAACAACATAGCAAGAAAATAAACGATAACCCCGAAGCATTACAGAAACAACGATAACCATATTTTAAACAAGCAATCCTTCAATAAATATTCAAGTTGAAAACCATGGCTACTGCATGACTATCATGCAAGTGGGTATTCTTGCTTGCCTGGGGTGACGGAGACTCCAGGAAGAAGTGCGGTGAAGCCGCGGAAAGATTTGCCGGAAACAGTTCTCTCTTGAAGGGGCTGTTTACAGCAAGGGCAAAATGGTCATTTACAGTATGTCAAACCAACAGAAAGGTCTCAACGAGACGAAGACGTGGGCTTTGGAATCACCTGATTCGGAGTTACGGTCACGAAGATATGAGGTGTTGAAGGAGAGGGACCAATCTGTGAAAAATCTTCAGCAAACTGGTCCCTGAGTGGATAAGATAGAAGCGCATAATTAGAAATACGCTTTCTGGATTGGAAATCCCACTTTGGTCCGAAGTGGAATAAAAATACGCTTTCAACAATAGAAAATGTAATGTGGGAGAACCGCCTCCACTTATCCACGTGGACAGGCCCTGGGCCATTGGCGTGTGGGTCCCAAACGTAGGGGGAGGGGGCACGGGCCGGTCGTCATCTTCCACGCGCCTTGTCCTCGCACGGGACAGAGGAGGACTAGGGGCTCTGCCGGCGAGAGGCCCGGGCGGCTCCGGCCGTCTCTCGCCCGACCGAGGCCACCGGCGGATGCGCGGGGCCACACCGCACCCGCCCCAAGAGAGAGGAGGCACAGGGGAGGCCTAGGGAGGTGGCGACGGGAGGAGGATGGGAGTACAGAGGCGGGCAGCCGGCGATGGAGAGGCAAGCTCTGGCCGTCTCCGGCCGAGCGGAGGGCACCGGTGGGTTCGGGGAGGCACTGCGGTTCCGTTCAGAGGACCAGCTGGCGCCGGGGAGGAGCAAGGAGGACGGGAGGAGTGGCGTCACGGGAGTACAGAGAGCTTCTGGTGGTGGTTGTTCTCGGCGATGCAAGCAACTCCTGCGAGGGGCAAGGGGTTGGGGCGGCTGAGTTGAATGAGATGAACACGTGGGACATCACCAGAGGAGAGGGGGAGCGCTGTGGTGGTCGGAACTAGGCCGAGACCGAGGTGGCCATGGCGGACAGAGACGAACTTCGGCCACGTGGAAGTGTTCTGGTGTCTAAATGAAGCGAGGGAGGCGCTGGTGAGGTGCGGGAGAGGTCGGGGGTCACTTATATAGGCGAGGAAGAGGCTCTGAATGCTCACAAGAGAGCTTGAGCAGTGCAAAAATGGAGGTCAGCGGTAGAGCACGATAGTGGCACTATTGTGACCGCGCGCTGCCAGCGAGCCCTGACGAGGCAGTGATGCAGGGCGGTGCATACGAGCATGGGCTAGCTCCAGGACATAGTTTGGGGCCGAGACGAGGAGGGAGACGACGGGCACAGTGGCCCGACCGTTCCAGAGCGCGCGCTGTGCATGACGCATGTGCGGTCACCACGCGCACTGGTGCAAGTGGCGAGCTTTGGCGTGGCCATACATTTCCAGTAGGATGACCTAGGTGCCCTTAGTAGAAAAGCAGAAAGAAATTGATCCAGGGGCAAAGAAGAGATTTTTACATGGCTCCATGGTAAAACAACAGGAAGGTGCTTGTAACTTCCTGTGGTTAAAACCATCTTGGTCACTTGGTAAATAAGTTGTCTGGCGATGATCTTACACCAAGATGATTCAGATCACCAAAAACCAGAATAAGAAGAGGAGTTTAGCTTAGGGTTGTTGTAGAAAGTGCAAAACTAGCCAGAATTAGAGATCAAGATGTTGCACTCACATACTTAAGTGTCATGAGCTGAAATTTGGTGTAGTTGAATTATTTGATCATATGGAGCTGCTATAAAAACCTCATGCCATTTGGAGTTACCAAAGTTGCACTTGCTTCACAAAGCTCCATTTTGGACAGAATCTTGGAGAATTTACCGAGGGTAAATGGATAACTAGATTGAGTCAAATCTTGGTGTAGTGAGCAGAGGTAGATGTAAGAATGGCCTGGTAAATTGGTAGATCAAATGAAGCAAGGTAAAATAGGGTTGCTTCAAAGTGAAAATTTTACCAGAAACCAAGATTTGGAGCTGAGCTCACATAGATGATCTCCATGATCTCTAATTTGGTGGAGATGCATGCTTTCATCTGATACGTCCAAAACGTATCTATAGTTTCTGCTTGCTCCATGCCTCTTTTGTGTGACATTGCTATGATATTTATGCACTTCCATACACTTTTGATCATATTTGGACTAACCTATTAACTCAGTGCATCCCAGTGCCAGTTCCAGTTTTCTGCTATTTTTCTATTTCAGGTTTCCCCCATATTAAAAGTGCCCCAAAAATTCTAGGAAAAATACAGGAACAATCAGCGTACAGGAAGCTTCGCGAATAACCAAAGCAGGGCCAGAGGGGAGCCAGGGGTGGCCCAGGCGGCCACCTGGCGCAGCCCCACCCCTGGCCGCGCCAGGGGGGGCGCCTGGGTCCCCGGCTCCGCCTCTGGTGACCCCCCCTTCGCATATATATTCCTCTCGTCCCGAAACCCTCGAGGACAGAACCGTTTTTCGCGATCTCGCCTCTGTTCCGCCGCCGCAGCGCTATCAAGATCGGGAGCATCAGGAGAACTCCTCCCGGCACCCTGCCGTAGGGGAGAACCACCACCGGGAGCTTCTCCACCACCATGGACGCTTCCCGGATGATTCGTGAGTAGTCCACCTTGGACCATGGGTCCATGATCAGTAGCTATGTGATGTTCTCCTCCCCTCTTTGCTCTTCATGGTTTAGATCTCGTGAGCTGCCCTACATGATCGAGGCACATATGTAATATTTCTGTTGTTGCTCTGCTAAGTTTGCTGGGATCTAATGGATTATGAGACTATGTTCAGATTGTGTTTGATTAATATATTTGATTCACCTCTTTTGTATTTATGTTCTTGAGTAATTCTTGCATGTTCTCCGTTGCTGTTTATTGCTTTGGCCAAGTAGTAGGTAGTAACTCCAAGAGGGAGCGTTATGCTTGATTGTGGCTTCATGCCCCCTGATGACTAGCTTGAGTGACAGAAACATGAGTCTAGGGGATGTGCTGTTGCCACAAGGGGGAAAACAAGTGCTTGTACTTGCAGGTGCAAGGATTGTTTACTTTACGCAAAGTTCTTTTAATGCAGTTGTCTGTTGCTTTGAGTTTACACTTTGGGTGGGATTCGCAACTTAATACCAGCGAGATGTTCTAGATATATATCTCAAGGTGGATGATTAGTAGTAGATGCAGATGGATTTCGATCTACTTGCCTTGGCATACCGCCCATGCTTTTGAGCCTCTACCTTTCTTTGCAGCATAGTTAGCATTGGTTTGCGCACATAGTCCTGTCAATTGCCCAGCTGTAATTTGTTTACCTTGCATTGCTGTTTTATCGTCTTTTGGGAGAGAGACATCACTAGTGAACATCATGGGACCCCGGTCCATATTACCACCACTGATCACACCTTCTATTTACTTCCTGTTTTTATTTCCTAGTTGCAGTCATAGCTATCATTATTACCTCTTGTGTTTGATCCTTTGTAAACAACAAGGCCGGAGGGATTGACAACCTCTGTGTACTCGTTGGGAGCAAAGTTATCTGTATCTGTGTGCAGGTCCTGTCAACCGCTAAGCTTCTGGCGCCGTTGACACCTACTTGTTGACCCTCGGAGTCTCACGGGATTCGATCCTTGGTATCTTTGCCAAGGGAAATTTGTCGCTACGCTACATCTCAACCTTCCACTTGGGGTAACCAACGAGGGGCGAGAAGCCATCAAGCAAAGTTTCCGGCGCCGTTGCCGGAGACTCCACTCTTCAAGATAGGGGAGTTGCACGCTATCTTTTATCTTTGCTTTTTAGTCTTGTTAGTTTACCTTTCAGCTTTTGCTTTAGTGTCCCTTACCCAAAAAATCACAAAAAAAAAATATTTGCTTTTCTGTTAGTAGTCCTTTCTGTTTAGTCAAGCATGTTAGGACTTGGTTCTTTGAGGGAATCAGAAGTTCTATATTTCCATCAAAGGGATGGAGAAAATATGAAGAAGGCATGGGACAGAATTTCTGATGCACATAGCAGAATTATGCCTTGGATACCTATAAAAATTGTGCTTAGAAATTATTACCATGGTCTTTTCAAATGGTGTAAACACTCTCTTGATATTATAGCTGAAGGAGATTTCCTAGAGTGTGACGAAGCTAGAGCTCCTGAAATTATACATGGTCTATCTAGTTACTTTGTTTATGATCATAGTTTTGATACTGTCATAGATAGACTTGCTACTATTGAGAAGAGAATGGATGCTCTAGACTTGAAGAAGGTAGAGAAACCCAAACCCAATAAGAGAGATATTTTGGAAATAGACCTGAAAACACAACCAGCATAACTATCCAAATAGGACCTGGATTCATCAGTTAGACCAGCATAAAATATATCGATTAATTCATTCTTAGGGACTCCATGTCCTGGTCTAGCCTGGATCAGACTACAGTACCTCCCCCAAGCTTTAGGGAGGTGCTCATCCTGCAACTGTTTAAAGTTATAAATTCTTTGTAAAGCAGCATGTTGCATATGAGCAGGAAAGTACTTATCTACAAAAGAGTGAGCTAAGTCTTGAGGACTCTTAATGGAACCACATGGTAGTGCATCATACCATGTTTTAGCACCTTCCTTCAAAGAGAAAGGAAGAAGCTTAGTCACATAAAAGTTTCGTATCTTTTCATTCGTGGTAAACAAGCCACCCAACTCAGTGAGTTTGGTCAGGTGTGCAATAGCATCATCATTTTCTCTGCCATAAAAGGGGTCAGCTTCAACCATAGATATAAGTGAAAGATCAACAGAGAAATCATAATCAGGATCATTGATGCATATAGGAGATGTAGCAAATTCAGGATCAGGAACGGTCTTGTTCTTCAAGGAGTGTTTTTCAAGCAGCTTCTTAATAGCTTCAGGGTCAGAGTCGGCAAACTCTGTCAGTTCCCTGCATAAATCATCATCAAGCATAATGTAATCATCATCAAGGAGTCTGTCCTTGAGTTTACTCAAATCAGGATAATCATAAGTTCCACCAATAGGCTAGCGAGTAACAGGAATTTCAATTCCAGATTTTTTTTGCAGCAGCAGCGATCTGTTTCTCAAGAGCATAACCAAGTGAACCAATATCATCAAGAGTAGTAGAAGGATCATCAAAAGTATCGGACATAGTAACAGATTCAGTAGAAGCATCATGTGGTGGTGGTGAGGCAAACTTACTCATAACAGAAGGTGAATCAAGTGTAGCACTAGTGTTCAGAACAGTACCTCTTCTTGTAGTGGATAGTAAGATCGGAACCTTGGGGTCTCCTTTCTTACCCATAGCGGATGAAGTGCAGCAGGTAGGATACTTCAAGTAGACTTGTAAATATTGCTATGCTCCCCGGCAACGGCGCCAGAAAACGGTACTTGATAACCCTCAACCGTAAGGGATCGAGATAGTCTTCGCGGGTAAGAGTAACCCAATTTATAGATTCGACACACGGGGAGCCAAAGAGTATTTATAAGCTTTGACAGTTGAGTTGTCAATTCAACCGCACCTGAAATATACTTACTTGCAACAAAAGATAAGTGGTAACGGTGATATGACAGTGATGGTGGTGACAGCAAAAGTAAACAGCTAAAGTAACAACTAATAACCAGCAGGATTGAAACACTGTAGGCTAGGGAGATGGATGGTTGGGCGCTGCTTGGATGAGATACATCATGAATCTAACTTGGGGCAAGGCACACAGAAAAGTAATGATCATCTAGGCAAATATCAAACATTAGGCATGTATCCCACAGGTAGTTGTACGTGCTTGCAATAAGAACTTGAACAACATCTTTTGTCCTACCATCCTGCTACGAACGGGGCCAAAAGGAACTTATGGAGATTAAGGTACTCCTGTCAAAGAGCACCGAAACAAAGCAATAAACTTAATGGATACATGGAATCCTCAAATTATGGACCATCCCCTTTGGTGTCCCAAGCTGTCACCTTTGGGATCGCCGGTTCCGGACCATAATAGGTGCAAACAACTCATAGATAGGATCAAGAACACAAATATATTCATGCAAACACATAGGGTTCAGAGCTGAAATCATGGCACTCGGGCCCTAAGTGACAAGCATTAAGAGCAACAAGTTGAAGCAAAGATGATAAACACCAAAGTAGATGATAGGCAACATGCCCCCAACAATCTGATAAACTATTACATGATCTAACTCATCCAATCCCTACCATCCCCTTTCCCTACAGCAGGGAATTACTCACACATGGAAGGAGAAGTCATGGAGGGAGGATGGAGTGGTGATGATGATGACGATGGCGACGATCTCCCCTCTCCGGAGGCCAAATCAGCCTCCAGATTAGCCCTCCCGAAGAAGAACAGAGGGTGGCGGCGGCTCCGCGACGGAAATTGGAAAAACGACTTCTGTTCTAGGGTTTTCTCGTCACGGGAATAAATAGGAGCCAAAGTAGGCAACCAGAGGGGGGAGGACCCTCCCAGGCGGCCTCCCGGCGCGGCCAGGGGTGGGGCCGCGCCAGAAGGGCGCCTGGGGCCCCCCCTGGCTGCCCTCTGGCCCCACTTCTGGCAAAGTGGCCCTTCGGGTGCGTGGATTTACTGTGATTTTTCTTGGAATTTTCTGAGACACCTAAAAATCAATTTTCCTGCACACAATAAAACCATACAGGCAGCTCTGCTGAAAACAGCGTTAGTCCGGGTTAGTTTAGTTCAAATCATGCAATAATGAGGGCAAAACAATAGCAAAAGTGTTTGGAAAAGTAGATACGTTTGAGACGTATCAACTCCCCCAAGCTTAGCATATTGCTTGTCCTCAAGCAATTCAGTTCAATGAACTGGACGCGACAAAGAAAACTTTGACAAACTCTTTTGCTTCATTAGATGTATATAAGCATGTACTACGAAAAGAGTCTAGCAAGTATTGAAACAATGCTATGAAGACAATGCACGAAGCAATCCTTCTTTCAAGTGACCAATCACAAATAACTAAAAGTAAATAATATGCTACTGAAAATCAAGACAAGATTACATTGCACATAGCTTGAACATACTAGAGTGGTATCTCGCTAGCCTCCATGAGTGAAGCAAAACATAAATGTAGAAACTCCTCCAGAGTTTTAAAGGAGACTAGAACTAAGAATTTCAGAATAAATAATACCACAAGCATGCAGAAGACAATGTAATACTTTGGGACAATGCACATTACACTCAGAATGACAATTATGCTCTCCTAGTTGGTGCTTTGAAGAAAGAAGGTGGAGACTCTCGAACCATGGAATTTGATGGCGAGGTTGAAAACCCGTGGTTGGAAGCAAAGACTAAAACATGTACCAGAGCTCTTGGTTTTGAAAACAGAGGTAAAAATGATTTTGGAAGGTGCATATTTCGTCAATGAATGCTAGTAGACAACCCAATCACTTCTTATGCTAGACATGTTTCAAGGAACGGCTCCCAAGATGGGGACGATCACATCCCCTTAATCTCCTTTGTTTATCACTACCAAAGTTTTCTGATTTCTCATAAACAAGGCGTGAAGGAGCATTTGTTGGTTGTGATTATCTTTTGTGAGCTGGGCGCACTCATGCCAGTCCCTCCTCGTATTAGGGGTTTGCAGATTAGACATGCAATCCCGGGATAAAACATGTCCCACACAAGAAGATCATGAATTACCTACTACTTCCTCATGAGCTAAAACATAGGCACAAAACAGGAGTAAATTTGAATAATTTCGAGATGGTACAAGAAAGTCTTTGTTAGGATGGCCGGTAAATACCACATAGGAAGGTATGGTGGACTCATATGGAATAACTGGTTTGAAAGGATTTGGATGCACAAGCAGAATTCCGCTTAGTGCGAGCGAAGGCTAGCAAGAGACTGGGAAGCGACCAACTAGAGAGCAATAACGGTCATAATCATGCAGAGCAACAAAGCAACATTGAATTGGGCATGAAAGTGATATAACTATTCTGAAACTCAAAGATCATAGAGCAACAAAGCAACATTGAATTGGGCATGAAAGTGATATAACTATTCTGAAACTCAAAGATCATCAAGGCAAAGCAGACTTTTTAGTCTTAAACATGTGTAAACATGTGCCAAGTCAATCCAAGAATTCTCCAAAGGGAAATACCACCTTAGTATGCCAAACCATGAACAATGCAATGCATGTAAATCATTTCAATAACACATTATATACTCTAGCTATATGAGATTAGCCACAAGGAAAGCATGAACCACTGGGAAAGCATTGTAAACATAGTACTATGTCGCTACAAGCTGGTCTCTAGATCATAAGTACAGGCATATGTACAAAAGTAGAAACAAGAAGAGTTCATACCGGTTTTCCTTTTTGCTTCCCTTCCGTCGATCTTCGTCATTACTACCTTGTCACTTGCACGATCGAACGTAGGAAATATAATTAAATGCCATCACAGACTCGAGCTGAACTCCGAAAACAAAGCAAACTAAAGAGAGAAAGGAAATCTTTTTGGTTTTTTCAAAGGTTGAACGAAAGCAAAAGAAAGAGAAAATCTTTTTGTTGTTTTTGCAAAGAAAGAAACAAAGAAGAACGGGCAAAAACTTCGAAAAGATCAAGCGAACAAAAATAAAACGGATAATACAATGGAAAAGTGAGAAGGGCACGTACTCCCCCAATCTTAGGCTTTTGGCCTAAGTTGGTAGTAGCTACTGCCCCCAGGAGCCTCCTGCTCCGGGGTGGTACTGGTGAGTCCAAGGGTCGTATAGGGATTCCGGCGCGTACACCGAAGTCCTCGGATCCTAACACGAAGAAGGGTCCGCACTCCAAGCAGAGGAAGACCCTTCACCAAACTGGGTGACGGTCTCCCCCTGAAAAGGTGGTAACTCACCGTGCTCCTCCTCGTCGGGCACAACCCCCTCCATGGGGTTATGAAACTGATGCTGGACCATGAACTCATTGAACTGGATAACATCAAAGGACCATCCGTTCCTGCGAGAAAAATCAAACAAAAGAGGTGCAGGTAGACAGATCTTGCGTTCCACGGTAGCTCCGAAATGCAAAATATAAAGAAGGTTACCAAACTCATAAGTCATGGTAACAAACTTATGCCTTTTCATAGCAGCAAGATCAAAACTTAAATAAGTAAAAGGCTTATCACCAGGGTGTGGGGTGCCTTTAAGATACTCTAAGATAAGTGTGGCATAAACGCCACCAAATAAGTCTCCCTTGTTACCGTTCATAGCAAGGCGTCGAGCAATTAAGGCACCCACATTATAATCAAACCTCCCTAAGAGGGCGGTTGCCAGGATAGCAATATCCAGCGCAGAAATGATGCTCGTGTTGTCACGAGCTAACACCCCTCTAGCAACATAATACGCAAAATACCTAAGGTGAGGGAATAAGATGCTGGAGATTTTTGACCGATGAATATCCCTCGTATCCATGCCGCAGAGAGAGTTGAAGACGGTTCTCGGCTCGAAGGGCTGAGAGGTCATCTTCGCCGTCTGCCCAACGTTTGGCACACCTATTATTTCACAAAACTTTTCCAAGGGCATGGTCAAAAGATTATTGTAAATTTTAAACTCAATAGAACCAGTATCAAGGTTATATCTAAAACTGTTAATGAAACCGGAGGTGAGTTTTTTATACTGAACAACACGGCACGTGACGAGCCGTGTCAGACCTGCATTAGCACAAAGGCTATAAAACTCATCCTTAATTCCTGCAGCTTCAAGGAATTCATCACATGGGAACATCATCGCACGTGCTGGTTTTGTGTCTTCCAACAACTCTAGGGGCACATGATCTTCATTGTAGCTCACCCTAGCAGTCGAGGGGGAAGATGTGGCTCTAGTAACTCGATCGGAGCGCGCGGGCTTCTTCTTCTCAAGCCACCCCTTTGCCCTTCCTAACAAACTCATTTCCGAAATTTTTGGCAAATTACAAAAACAAGGATTTAAACAAAGTGGGTTAAGGCAAACTACTCAACTCACTTACCTAAGGCATAAACTTGCATCAAAACTTGGAAAATAAATTTCTACACATGCATGCAAGCTCATATACACAGCACCAAGAACTACTAAATACTCACAAATAAAGCCACCAACCAAAAATCTAATTGGAGGGGTGGAGGAGTTACATACCAGGGAGTATTTGTTCAAAATCTCAGCTCGAATGATAGGCTGTAGAGAGAGATCAAAAATTGCCTCCAAGATCAGCAAGAACGCAAGAACAGGTGCAGAACTCGTGTTTTTGGAGAGAAAGAGAGACAGAGGAAGAAGACTCACCTAGAGGCGGGACCTGTGGGCCCCAGGCGCCCTATGGGCGCGGCCAGGGGGCAGGCCGCGCCAGCTGGCCGCCTGGGCCACTGGTGGCCCCCCCTGGTCAGCCCCAGGTTCCTCTAGGTCTCTCCCGGCATGGAAATTTTTATTTTTATTTTTTGGAATTTTTCTGAAAACTTCACTGTTGAAATTTTTTCGAAGTTCAAAAAGCTGCAAAACTTTCTGAAAACTTAAAGCAGTGATTAATATTGTGAAGCTTCAAAAACACAAACACTTGGTACAGCAAGGAGAACAAAAGCTAAAACAAATGAAATCATAACAAGCTCAACTTTTTACGTATATAAAACATGCTCACTAGTAAGGTTGATCAAGTCTTACCAACAAACCGGCGATATATAGAGCAAAAAGTCCCACCTCTTACGAAGTGATCATTGCACCTTTACTTTAATGGACATTGTCCCCACCATAATAGTTTTGTATTTGTGGTGCACATGTAGTGGACAGTCCCATTCTCCAATCTTCACGATCTCGATATCTTCTATAGAGTTGAGGCCATGCCTCTTGTCGGTCTTCTTTGGAAAATACACCGTGTGTTCTTTATCATTCACATTGAAGGTAACCTTTCCTTTATTGCAATCAATAATAGCACCTGCGGTGTTAAGAAAAGGTCTACCAAGAATAATGGACATGCTCCCATCTTCGGGCATGTGAAGCACGACAAAATCAGTAAGGATTAAACAATTAGCAACTTCTACGGGAACATCCTCACAAATACCTATCGGGACGGCTGTTGACTTGTCAGCCATCTCAAGAGAGATATCTGTAGGAATTAGTTTCTCTAAACAAAGCCTCTTGTAAAGAGAGAAAGGCATAACACTCACTCCTGCTCGAAGATCACATAAATCAGTTTTGACATAATTATTCTTTATGGAGCAAGGAATGGTGGGTATACCTGGATCACCAAGCTTCTCAGGAATGTTGCCACTGAAAGAGTAGTTAGCAAGCATAGTAGATATTGCTTCATTGGGAACTTTTCTTTTAATAGTAACAATATCTTTCATATATTTTGAATAGGGAGGTAACTTAATAGCATCAGTCAAAGGGATTTGAAGAAAAAGAGGTTTCATCCACTCACAAAACTTATTGTAATGCTCTTCTTCTTTAGATTTGAGAGACTTACCTGGAAAGGGCATGGGTTTCTATATCCATGGTTCTCTTTCCTTCCCATGTCTTCTTGCGACGAAGTCTTCTCTAGTGTACTTCTTGCGTTTGTCAGGTGCTTCTTCTTCTCGAACTTTAGGCGGATCATTCTTCTCCTTATCCTTATCTTCAGGTTCGGCACCGTCTTCAGTCTCAGCATCGGAGGTAGATATACTGTTGGGATCAACAGCTGGCTCTTCACTTGTAATAGGATCATTGGAATTGTCAGCCTCTTTGTGTTTCTTCTTCTTCTTCTTTGGAGAGCCAACAATTTCTTCTTCCTACATTTGAGAATCTTGCTCGATTCTCCTCGGATGCCGCTCTGGATAGAGAGGATCTTGAGTGCTAGTTCCTCCTCGGGTCTTAATCCCGAAGGCCTGTAAATCATCTTGTTTGGCATTGTTAGCAAGCAAATCTTTTTGCACATTAGAAATTTGTTCAAGCTGAGTTTGAACCATATGAAAATGCTTCACAAGACATTTAACATCATTAACTGTTCTACCTAGAACATCAAGCAAACTTTTGATAGCAAGGGAATTATCATGCAATTGACTTTGTATCCTCTCATTAAAATGACTTTCCTTCATAATAAAATTATCAAGCTCATCTAAACATTGATCAGGAGGCTTACCATGGGGGATGTCACTTGCGTTGAAATCTAAAAGAGAGTGTACCTCTACCATAGGAGGGTGAGTGGTAGGCTCACACAACTTCTCAATAGGGGGTAGATTCTTCACGTCTTCAGTTTTAATACCCTTCTCTTTAATAGACTTCTTTGCTTCTTGCATATCTTCGGGGCTTAGAACAAACATGCCCCTCTTCTTTGGTGGTGGAGGTGGTTCAGGGACGGACCAATCTTCATGGTTTTTGGCAATCCTGCCCATCAAATTCTCTGCATCGTCCGGTGTTCTTTTCCTGAAAACACAACCAGCACAACTATCCAAATAGGACCTGGATTCATCAGTTAGACCAGCATAAAATATATCGATTAATTCATTCTTAGGGACTCCATGTCCTGGTCTCGCCTGGATCAGACTACAGTACCTCCCCCAAGCTTTAGGGAGGTGCTCATCCTGCAACTGTTTAAATTTATAAATTCTTTGTAAAGCAGCATGTTGCATATGAGCAGGAAAGTACTTATCAACAAAAGAGTGAGCTAAGTCTTGAGGACTCTTAATGGAACCACATGGTAGTGCATCATACCATGTTTTAGCACCTTCCTTAAAAGAGAAAGGAAGAAGCTTAGTCACATAAAAGTTTCGTATCTTTTCATTCGTGGTAAACAAGCCACCCAACTCAGTGAGTTTGGTCAGGTGTGCAATAGCATCATCATTTTCTCTGCCATAAAAGGGGTCAGCTTCAACCATAGATATAAGTGAAAGATCAACAGAGAAATCATAATCAGGATCATTGATGCATATAGGAGATGTAGCAAATTCAGGATCACGAACGGTCTTGTTGTTCAAGGAGTGTTTTTCAAGCAGCTTCTGAATAGCTTCAGGGTCAGAGTCGGCAAACTCTGTCAGTTCCCGCATAAATCATCATCAAGCATAATGTAATCATCATCAAGGAGACTCTCCTTGAGTTTACTCAAATCAGGATAATCATAAGTTCCACCAATAGGGTAGCAAGTAACAGGAATTTCAATTCCAGATTTTTTGCAGCAGCAGCGATCTGTTTCTCAAGAGCATAACCAAGTGAACCAATATCATCAAGAGTAGTAGAAGGATTATCAAAAGTATCGGACATAGTAACAGATTCAGTAGAAGCATCATGTGGTGGTGGTGAGGCAAACTTACTCATAACAGAAGGTGAATCAAGTGTAGCACTGGTGTTCAGAACAGTACCTCTTCTTGTAGTGGATAGTAAGATTGGAACCTTGGGGTCTTCTTTCTTACCCATAGCGGATGAAGTGCAGCAGGTAGGATACTTCAAGTAGACTTGTAAATATTGCTATGCTCCCCGGCAACGGCGCCAGAAAACGGTACTTGATAACCCTCAACCGTAAGGGATCGAGATAGTCTTCACGGGTAAGAGTAGCCCAATTTATAGATTCGCCACACGGGGAGCCAAAGAGTATTTATAAGCTTTGACAGTTGAGTTGTCAATTCAACCGCACCTGAAATATACTTACTTGCAACAAAAGATAAGTGGTAACGGTGATATGATAGTGATGGTGGTGACAACAAAAGTAAACAGCTAAAGTAACAACTAATAACCAGCAGGATTGAAACACTGTAGGCTAGGGAGATGGATGGTTGGGCGCTGCATGGATGAGATACATCATGAATCTAACTTGGGGCAAGGAACACAGAAAAGTAATGATCATCTAGGAAAATATCAAACATTAGGCATGTATCCCACAGGTAGTTGTACGTGCTTGCAATAAGAACTTGCACAACATCTTTTGCCCTACCATCCCGCTACGAACGGGGCCAAAAGGAACTTATGGAGATTAAGGTGCTCCTGTCAAAGAGCACCGGAACAAAGCAATAAACTTAATGGATACATGGAATCCTCAAATTATGGACCATCCCCTTTGGTGTCCCAAGCTGTCACCTTTGGGATCGCCGGTTCCGGACCATAATAGGTGCAAACAACTCATATATAGGATCAAGAACACAAATATATTCATGCAAACACATAGGGTTCAGATCTGAAATCATGGCACTCGGGCCCTAAGTGACAAGCATTAAGAGCAACAAGTTGAAGCAAAGATGATAAACACCAAAGTAGATGATAGGCAACATGCCCCCAACAATCTGATAAACTATTACATGATCTAACTCATCCAATCCCTACCATCCCCTTTGCCTAGAGCAGGGAATTACTCACACATGGAAGGAGAAGTCATGGAGGGAGGATGGAGTGGTGATGATGATGATGATGGCGACGATCTCCCCTCTCCGGAGGCCAAATCAACCTCCAGATTAGCCCTCCCGAAGAAGAACAGAGGGTGGCGGCGGCTCCGCGACGGAAACTGGAAAAACGATTTCTGTTCTGGGGTTTTCTCGTCACGGGAATGAATAGGAGCCAAAGTAGGGCACCAGAGGGCGGAGGACCCTCCCAGGCGGCCTCCCGGGGCGGCCAGGGGTGGGGCCGCGCCAGCAGGGCACCTGGGGCCCCCTGGCTGCCCTCTGGCCCCACTTCTGGCACAGTGGCCCTTCGGGTGCGTGGATTTTTTGTGATTTTTCTTGGAATTTTCTGAGACACCTAAAAATCCATTTTCCTGCACACAATAAAAGCATACAGGCAACTCTGCTGAAAACAGCGTCAGTCCGGGTTAGTTTAGTTCAAATCATGCAAGAATGAGGGCAAAACAATAGCAAAAGTGTTTGGAAAAGTAGATATGTTTGAGACGTATCATGACCAAATGAAGGATGTGACAAAGTTTAATCTCATTTGGACATGCCTAGAATATACTTCCTTCACGAAGTTTCTTTCTAGACAGAAAGTTTGAAAAATCACTGGAAAAATTTTTCTAGGAAAATGAGTTTATAATTTGGCACAGAGCAATGATATGGACATGAAAAGATGTCCACCAAGTTTGAGGGCAATTGGACAAAGATAAATAGCACTTGCTTCACAAAGTGCCATTTAGGGCAGAATAGGAAAATGATTATTGGAGGATTATTTTTGAACATGGAAATGAAATGTTTTGCCATATTTGAGCAAGATATGACCCAAACAGTTTGTGAGAATTACTAGGGAATTTTTAGAATGCCAGAGATATAGGTTGCTTCACAACCTAGGGTAAAAAAAATTATTCCTTTAATAGAAAAGGAATATTCTTTGGAAGAAGAATATTGGGTTGGGTCAATGATGAAAATGACAGGGTCTAGGGATAGATATGAGGATGACAAACCACTCTGGAAAGAAAGAAGAGGTCAGCTTCTTCAGTTTTCCAGACCACATAGCTACGATAAAAGAAAACTTAGGCAAAAATCTCAGGAAATCCAAAGAAAAAGAAAGGGCCAAAAATCTGGCTGTGA
Organism: Secale cereale; assembly: GCA_902687465.1. NCBI lineage: Eukaryota > Viridiplantae > Streptophyta > Magnoliopsida > Poales > Poaceae > Secale > Secale cereale. The sequence continues at coordinate 606,735,091 of LR738712.1, forward strand.
CAACTCTTCCCTCCTTAAAGAAATCTCATCCTCGAGATTTGGTTGTTTAGGGTTAAATAATTTTTCTGACTTGAAGAAACCGTTTCCAACTTAGGTTTCTTTTATTCATAATATTTCCACGGAATTGGATCTGACTGATAATCTCGATCTGGGGTGGTTTGCTTTGTTGTGACTGACATTTTGACAGGACGTACCTTATATTTTCCTATACTGACTCAAATTTTCTTTCATATCCGCTGGTTGAGCTATCATCCAAAATATTATTTTTACGAACAAACTTGTCCTTCTTGATATTGATCCTTACTGGAAATGTTATCCTCGTATCGAGTACCGAGAATATTCCACGGAGTTGGGGAACATATCTCCTCATGGAACAAAGAATCTCTTCTGTCCAGGCATCGGATTTCTCAAATATAGGCATGCCTTCTGGTTCCAAAATAGTGATGTGGATCATACATGTTTTTGCTGACGGATGCTATCATCTTGCAGGAGTTTCTGACTTATCTTGACTATCTTCACAGTCTAGAGTATCCAAGTTGTACCAGAGGTTTCACTGTCGCTTGTCGTGACTGATAGAAAAATGCACCATCCTCTGATGATAAAATTTGCAGTCTCGACTGGCGGTGATCTTGGCAAAGAATCCCATCCACACAGGCTATTCTTTTAATTGCTTCCCCTATGCGAGAGATAACAATCCTCAAAGTATATGTTTTGACACTGATTCTTCATTTTTGCCAGTATCTCCCTGGGAATAACAGTCGGTGCGATGCTCCATTACGGGTGTTGAGGTCAATATATTGAGTTGTCCATGAGTCGAACCGGACAGACTGAGGTATTCAATGCTGACAGTTCTGAGCATACTGTGGACTGAGCTGGTTGCCTTGCTATGAGGTCCTTACCATAATGGAGTATACCAATTAGGTGGATCTTTGCTTGGGTTCACCATGGAATAAGACGGTCTTGGGCATCCACATTTTCACATAATATTCGGCATACCTGTATTGTTGGACATTCTTACTTTCTTCATCTGGATCCTCACTGAAAGCGTGAGGCCTTACATAGATCCTTGATTATTTTTGCGGCCTTGAATACGGTTACGTACAATATCTGACAACCATACCTTGGTCTAGTTCATGTGTTGAGCCTCGGTACATTTTTCCGGCTCACGTGTGGTTATCCAGATCTCGATAATGTTTATACCGGACAGTGATAGGCTTAATAACATCATATTGTTGGATGAGCGGGGCTGATCTGGACGATTACTGCCAAGATTATTGTCTCAGTGCGGTATTTCCTTCAAGACTTGTTGATTATGGCATCACCCACTGGTTTTTGTTTCTTGAATAACCGGTGTACCGTGAGTTCTTCCTTGTGCGAGAGACTTGGCAGCATACTGAATGAACTAATATCTGATTCTCAAGGCATACCTCTGACCGATTTTTATTTCAGACCAATTGTTGCAGATCTGCCACTTGGAAAACACTGCCATATGCTGACAATTCCAAATTTAATTTCTTGTATTAGTGCCATACCGAATAATACTGGGCAGCTTGCGTTCGGAAACCACCGGGGTGTCGTGTTGAGGAAGACTGAATGGCTTATGCTCAAAGCCTTTGATGGATATCTTCTTGAGGAAAAACGGGGTACCGTACCTTATAAGCTTCCCCCCTTAAAGACCTTGCCAGGTAAGATGCCAGAAGCTTTTGCAGTATGCGAATCCATTCATTCCTTACCGATGTCGACTGGGAACCTTATCTTTGTACAGTTCGTCAATAAATTTATGAGATGGTTGGAACTGATTTTCTTGGACTGACATATATATATATATATATATATATATATATATATATATATAT